>JALMGJ010000010.1:8785000-9985000 GCA_023362775.1 Charina bottae
ATCCCCAGCCTTGGCAGCAAGTTCTACCTTGACAGATCCCACAATGCTAACTCCTCCTCAAGCTTCATTGCATCGAAATGTATCACCTGGAGGTCCTCAGAGACCACCAAGTACAGGCAGCGCAAGTAAGATTCTATAAATAAGTTCCTACAAACTTCCACATTGTGCTATCTCCATTCAGTATATTAGAGGGAATGTAATACGCATCTTTTTTTTTCTTTATTGCTTAATTAGGTGGTATGTTGACCACCACAGATCTCTCAGTGCCAAATGGAACTGGTTCTAGTCCAGTGGGTAAGTTTTAAAATTTTGTATTTTCACTATCATAAAAGGCATAATTGGTGTCATGGTACTTGAGCGCTTTCTGAAGAAAGCAAAGCTTAGTGGACAACATTTTTTTTTGAGAAGACATTTGCTTGTTCTAGCGTTGGCTTGGGCATGCACGTTTTTGTGTACCTGGACCAAAATAAGTGAAAGTGAAAGTGCTTAGAAAATGGTTTACCTTACATTGATTCTTGTAAGACATTACTATCCCTTTAATTTTATATTTTGGTGATTTTTGTTTTTGTCACAGTACAGGATGCGTTATATATTAATTGAGGAGAGCAGTGATCAGAAAAGGGGAACAGAATCTGTGGGCTTGCATGTGAGCTTGACTTTGAAGGGTGATTATTTTTTCCCTTGGTACTTGTTGACAGTAGGGAGGTGTGCTGTTTGCTTCAGTCAGTGTGGAGGCATCTGTGTTCCAATTCTCAAATTACCGGAAGATGGCATGAACACCTGCTGCCAATATGACTTGCCTACTCCCAGTATCACTTGGTGGTGAAGGATCAGCTAGCCTGGAATGAAGATCATAGAATCTCTCCTGGGAAGGAGATTGATCCTTCCTGCCATTGATATTCAGAAACAGGTCTTGGAGTATATTTATGTAATGTATAGGGTTGGAAGTCCTTTGGATATTATATATGTAAAACTGAATATATGGGAAACTGAATTCTTTCTGCTTTAAAGATTGCTCTGGCATTTTGCAAAACTGGTTGATTTTACCAAATTTTAGATCTGAGCTTTATATATATTTGAAGCTATAGTTCATTAAATTGTTATGCAATATTCGTTAATTCAAACATCAAAAGCAATCAGGCCTTGAGTGTTCAAATACATTCTTGCTAATCTTTATAACAACCTTGAATATACAGTAGTATTATTCCCAGATAGGAATTAGGCATGGAGGGGTGATAGTTTATCTTATGTAGTTTACTGCTTTTGTAACTAAGTAAGGTGAGATTTCAGTCAGAGAGTCTACAGTTTTCTGTAGTCTTTTGTAGAAGACAATGGCTGTGTTAAAACATTTTGCTAAGTCATAACATGGTTGGTTTGAATTTAGTGTAGCATGTTGCATTAATCCAGGCATTATTGTTTGCTCTATAACCTGGATTACAATTGACATAGATGATGATTTACAACCAAAGCTGGTTTATTCAACAAACTCTGAAAATCTTGGCTTAGTATGACATACAAACCAGGCAATATGATCCAGGTTGCCAAGATACAAATCAGGAACAAGTATCAGGCCCATATGTTCATATTTTCTTTTGGTATGCTGATCCGTATTATCTAAACCAGGGCTTTCCAAAGTGCAGCCGCTGGCGACACACCGGTGGTGGTGGTGGCGGCGGCGGCACGAGGGGGCGCACGTGCACGGCAGCGGCGCGGGGGGGCGTGCGGTGGCACGTGCGTGCGCGGGGGTGTGCGGCGGCACGTGCGTGCACAGCTGCGGCGGCAGCAGCTGCAACCTCCACTAAAACATGGAAGGACTGATGCCGCGCTGCTACCGCTGCTGCCGTGCACGCGCGCACCGCCGCTTCCGGGTGGTGTGGCGACTTTTGTGTCGCGACACACAGTTTGGAAAGCTCTGATCTAAACTATCATTTCCTGTTGGGTTCAAACTGTAGCTTAAAATTTAACATTTCAGACACCACAGACCTGAACTTTAAGGTAATCAGAAACATCACTCTGACCAAGGAAGGAGATGAAGAGAATGTGCTTATGGGGGTCTAGTGTTTGTTCCTAGTTGCACTATTGATTAGAAACCCAAACTTTTACTTCAGAATCTGACTGGTAATTCTAGTAGCTTTTGTAGCTCACCAGAAGTGCAATTCTGCCCCTTGTGAAAACTTAAATTGGACCCAGAACCAAACTGGCAACCACTGAAAGCTTATCACCAGCAACTGGTTGTTGCTGGTGGGCTGGATAGGAAAGGAGGGAGACAGACAGCTGCCATATTTGAAAGGCAAAGAGGTTCTAATTTGATTGGGAACCAGCTCAGCATTTCATATGGTTGCTATGTAAAAAAACAGCAACAGTAATAATATAAAAGGAATCAAGCTCTGTACTCAGGCACCCATTTCCTGGAATTATCAGCTCATCAGTTCCATTTAAACATTGATCCTATCTGAATGTTACACTGATAATAAATAATGCTTAAAATCTACTTCATTGTACAAACTTTATTTTATTTTTATTTTTTATTATTTTTATCCCGCCTTTATTATTTTTATAAATAACTCAAGATGGCGAACATACCTAATACTCCTTCCTCCTCCTGTTTTCCCCACAACAACAACCCTGTGAGGTGAGTTGGGCTGAGAGAGAGTGACTGGCCCAAGGTCACCCAGCCGCCTTTCATGCCTAAGGCAGGACTAGAACTCTCAGACTCCTGGTTTGCCATTGGCTCCTTCCTAGGGCTGAGAGACAGGGACTGGCCCAAGGTCACCCGGCCGGCTTTCATGCCTGAGGCGGGACTAGAACTCTCAGTCTCCTGGTTTCTAGCCCGTTGCCTTAACCACTAGACCAAACTGGCTCTTACATTTTATTTTGCTTTTATATTTTATTTATGATAACCCTATAGCAGGAGTAGGGACCATGTACCCTACAAATATTGCCAATTTACAACTGCCGTCATCTCTCATCATTCACCTTGCTGCCTGGAAGATTGTAGGTTCCCCATTCATTTCGTTCATTTGGACGAAGGCTAATTTAAACAAGTACTCAGAGCCTGATAGCTTGCCAGCCATCTTAGTCCCCAGAACAATAAGCATAAACATTTATATCAGCCTTGTAAATGAAGCTAAGGAGTTAATTGTGATGGTAGGGTTTGAGGAAGAAAAATAATTTTAAAAACGTGTGAGATGTAGTACTTACTTGAAGTTAAACTTCCAAACTCTATATAATGATGCTTTGCACTGTTACATTTTACTTGGTTAGATCCTTGTCTTTGTCTGGAATACAAAGCAGCATGAACAGATTTCATCAATTTCATGTGAAAAAGACTAGATAGTCAGTCAGTCAAGATCAATCTGGCTCATACATAAGCCCCTAGTCCAGAGCTTTCCAAACTGTGTGTCGCGACACAAAAGTGTGTCACCACACAGAGTCTGGTGTGTCGCCACACAACCCGGAAGCGCTGATCATCATCAGCGCTTCCGGGTTTTCCCGCAGCGACCTACCAACTGCAGCGCGCAAAACCCGAAAGCACAGCAGCACTTCCGGGTTTTCCCGCGGCGACACACCAACGCCAGTTGGAAAAACTTTGGAAAGCCCTGCCCTAGTCTTTCCTCCCCAGGCAATTGTGCCACTGGAAGTTGGTGATAGATGTTGACCTATGTTGGTACAATGGGGGAGGGGGTAGTTAAACCAAAACAAGCCTCCGGTAGGCTTAAGAAATCTGCTAGACTTAATACATCTATTTTACTTTTACAGAAAATACCCCCATCCTCCATAAATGAAAGAACAACACAATAATTTCCTGTAATATCATTACCATGCACTTTGCAACATTTGGAAGGGAAGAAAAAGTTCAAAAGTTGCAAATGTTTGCCTTCCCTTTTTAATAATCAGACTTAGTAATAGCTGATCATGCGTTTGGACATCAAGGCTAACTAGAAAAGCTCTCTGTTTGAAGGCTTTTCTTAACACTTGTTCTTTAGCTTGAATTGGCAGAAGCAGCAAAGCTTCTGTGTTTGTAGAAGAATATATCTACACCACCCCCAAGGAATAATCCATCATGATTAATATCAACTACAGAGTGGGAAAGTATGCCATATGCTATCTCTAAACAACAAAGCTTAAGAAACAGCCATTTCATTTGGAGCTTCACGGCATGAAAAATCTTTTCCCAACAAGTGGATAAAACTGGACAGCTTTTGAAGTAGCTCTGATTTTACCTGGCTCTTGATTGCTAATGGTAAGCTACTCAGGCAAAAGTGTGTTTGTGTGAACCAGATATTTTATTCTGGTCTTTAGCACAAGCTGCCCTCAGGAGCCTAGTTTTTACCAGAGAAGCAGTTTAATAGTACATATCATTTAATTATCAGTCTTAACAGTGGATGTATTTGTAAGGCTTTCTTTGCTATAATTTTACATTGCATAGGTTATAATACATGTACCTTCACTTTTTTCTTTGACAAATGTTAATTCATTTTCAGAGGAACACTGAAAGATGAAGAGCTCTCCAGTCATACATAATGATATATTGCAATGTTATTGTGAAATACTGGGCTGGGATAGAGATTTTTATGTTACTTTAATAATGGATTATTAAGTAAGAAAGACCATATTAAAAAGCTTGAAGATAATAAATAGGTGAAGTTCTTACTATTTTTAGTTTTGGCTTTAAATTATCTTATAGGCCAACACCTTTCTCTGGGATAAACTAATAACTGACAGCAATAAACGCTATTTGGTTTAACCTGGTGGACAAGTTTGTTTTAAAAGAAATATTTTTCTTACATTTGTAAAAATGCCATGCCATCCAGTGGAGCTATTTTTAACATGAAAGTACTTTTGTTAAAAATGCATTTTGGAGAATGATTAAACTTGTCTCTCTGCATTTTCCAAATGCTTATCCAGATGTACACAGTTTGTGTTCTTCTCATGCTCCTTTTTTGCACTTGTATTTGAAAGGCTTTGCTTGTGCACAAGAGGGAGCTGGCACAGAAAGGGTTACCCAAGCTTCATTTGACAAAGCTTTCTGACAATTACATCATCTTACAATCATTATTTGCCGCTGGCCCCATACCTTATCCAGAAAAATTCCATGCTTTGTTCTTCCAATTTGATATTCTTGTTTCAACAACATGTGCATCTACTAAAGCATCTTGTCAGATACTGACGAACAGAGACCTTTCTGTCTCTAAGTAGATTCTTGTGTTGTGAGGAAGTTGTTGCAACTTGAGCAAACAATTACAAAGTATGCATATGAGAGAAAGAGAAACTCTGCACATCTTAGATGGAGTGTAAAGGATAAACTGTATTCTGAGTCCTTCCTATGCTGATGCCTTATCTAGAAAATGGCTCTGCTTTCTGGCAGTGTGTCAGATAAATCTGCCTGCATGAGTAAAGCTCTGCACAGAATATTCAGTTGAGAAAAGACTTATGTCTTACAGTGCCATTAAAGGGTATAAAATGTTCTCTTCAAGACTGACAGTCCCTTGTAAGAAGGGCTTCAGGAAATGATTGTATTGGGTGTGGAAGCAAAAGCAGAACAGCTTTAACTCATGAGTTGCCTGCATACTTGGAAAGAGTAAGAAGGGTAGTGTAAAAAAAGGAGAAAAAAGATTAGCTCTGTGCACTGATGTAATTCTTGTGATAAACCAAACGACTAAATAAATATTCATGAGCACACTTGCTTTTACCCTACTGCAATTAATGGGGTTTTACTTCAGGTATCTATGCTTAGAGCTTGGTCTTTTAGACTCTGTTCTGAAAGACTTCTGAATAATATACAATTTCCGAGCACTTGTTTACAGTGGGTGTATCCATTGCTGCCAAATTCTGTTTCTAATGTACTCCACTGAAAAAACAGGCTGTGATGTTACCAGAAAACTGTAATGGACAATTAACCTCATTGGTAGATTCATGACTGAGTGCACGATATAATATTAGTGATCTTGAGTGCTGAATTGAATTTGCCTTGGTTTTAAACAGGTTGGCTGACAGAAGTAAGCTATGTGGTGTATTTTGCCTTTAAAACTGAAAGGCAGGCTTTCTTAAATAGATGTTGCAAGCTTCTAGTATGGTATTACTGTACATTCTTGCAAGCCTTTCCATTCTGTGAACTGTACTTTGCTTCCCAAATAATTCAGATTGTGCGAGGATGTTTGTGTCCATCACTTTTGGGGATTTCCACTGTTAGAGAACAATTGGGGCACACACACAGTGCTCAATACTGTGAAGTGCACATGTCTTTATTTTCTCCCCCTTCTAATTGTCAACTATTATGGCAACTGGAGATCCATCAGTTTCTCTGCAGAAGTTCCCTTGGTGTCTTCCAGGCTCCCTGCCCTTCCTCACCCGTTACATCCTCTCTCTCTCTGTGTGTGTTTATATGTGTCAATTTATGGGAAGCTGGCATGGTACAAAGCAAAGTGTCAGCCTTCAGCATCTTCTTTATTTCCCCTAGGTCTCAAACAGGTTCTATAAGCTTTCTTAAGAAATAGAAGCAATGGATGGCTACAGGCTGGGGCTTGCTTTTAAACCTGCCCCAGAAAAAAAAAAGAGATAAACTGAGATAATAGGGAGATTTCAGGGTGTGTGGCTAGAGTGAGTGGCAAGTAGCATCCATGTACTTAGTGCTTTGCAATTGATTGTGGCCTGTAGGCAGCCATTTTGTGAATGGACTAGGCTCCTCAGCAGCCCTTGTACAAGCACAGCCATCACACTTCTTCAAAATTCAGAATTT
Organism: Charina bottae; assembly: GCA_023362775.1. Lineage (NCBI taxonomy): Eukaryota > Metazoa > Chordata > Lepidosauria > Squamata > Charinaidae > Charina > Charina bottae. The sequence goes on from JALMGJ010000010.1 coordinate 8,791,740, forward strand.
GAAATGCAGTCATACTACAGATCTTGAGAGGGCTTATGTTCACCACCATTTCATGGAAAATGACCATAGATTAGTAGGTGGTACCATGTGTTCTGTTTACAGAAGCTTCTAAGTTAAAGCCTAAAGGAAGTGCACACTGATAGAGTGATTGTGATTGTAGTTTGTCTTGTCCTTGTGAAAGACACAACACAGCTGAAGGGTGCTATGATGAGACAGTTTGATTTAAGGAAATATATGTAATCTGCACAGTTAGATGCAATAGCTCAATCTACATGGGAATTTTCTTTTATAAGTTGCCTTCATCAACTAATTTTGTAATAAACAGAGAGCGCAGATGGGGTTAGATGCTTAGCATCAATTTCTTAAAAATCAGTTGCATGTGTTATGTAAACACTGCCTATCAGTTGATTGTGTGTGCCAACCAGCCATCCATGACTCTTCATTTTTGTCTCAGGTCCAACCATCTCTGTGTCTGTGTGTGTTTGTGTTTGTGTGGCCAGAAACAAATGTTTGACCAGATTCCCATCTTTTTAGACTAGTTAAAATTACTGTGTGTTCTTCCACATGCAAGATTATTTACAGTTTGTACAATACAGTTGCTAAGCTACAGCCACAGTACAGTTGTTCAGACATTTAAAATTGTGGTTCTGAGGGACATTTGTACCTTGCTTTTAGAAAGATGAAATGGTAGCCTTATGGTTAAGATATTCATATGTACAAAATTGAAAACAGGGTTAATACTAACTAATGCATAAAGCTAAACAATATAAAAGGTTTGTACATAATTTAGGTGAAAGCAACACAGGATATGAAAGGAGTTACAGAAGAGAGAATGGCTAGGATGAATGATCCAGCAACATTTAAGCATTTAAAAGGTAAAGGTTCCCCCCACACATTTGTGCAGTCGTGTCCGACTCTAGGGGCCGGTGCTCATCTCCATTTGTTAGCCGAAGAGCCAGCGTTGTCCGAAGACGCTTCCGCGGTCATGTGGCCGGCATGACACATGCGGAACGCTGTTACCTACCCACCGAAGTGGTACCTATTAATCTACTTAATAAATAATAAATAAATTGAATAATTAATTGAATAAATTGAATAATTGAATAAATTGAAATAATAAATAAATAAATAATAAATAAATAAATACTTGCATTTGCATGCTTTCGAATTGCTAGGTTGGCAAGAACTGGAACTAGTGCGGGAGCTCACTCCGTCACGTGGGGCTAGGGATTCGAACCTCCGAACTGGCGATCTTCCGATCGACAAGCCTGGCCTCTTAACCACTGAGCCACCACGCCCCTATTTAAGCATTTACACACCTACATTTGTGTTGCTTAATTTGGCTTATTTTTGTTAACTTCCACTGTCCCTTGCAGAATTTGAGATGTATTGTTTTAAGTTCCTTAAAATTCATACCAAGATAGAAAAATGCAGATGTTACAGAAAAACCAAAGAAAAGGAAGACTTGGGCTGATGAGTAGGGCTTTCATTGTAAACAACAGCTTTGTTGGAAAAAATAGGTTTGCATCCCTCTAAATGCAGCTACAAAAAAACCTCTGAACTTTTTGCTTCTAGTTTGAATTAACCACAGCTACTTGTGGTTATCCAATGTTATCCATCCAATATCCATGTGTAGACAAATTGTACTAAACTGTGGTTTGCTCAAACAAGCTAGCTTCAAATCATAGGTTGGATTCACCATAAAATTTTGACACCGAGGTTCAACAGCATTGTTCTCATGTTCTGTCTCCTTCTTTCTACTGTTGGGCCCTATTTGCCACCGCTTGTATTACCTCTGAATTGTAAAATGACGTTAATCTTAACTGTGATTTGTTAAAACCATTCAGATTCACGTGGCATTACACATCACACTAAACCTGTTGAACAAGCTATAGCAGTCTGGTTCACACATAATGCTGAGTCATGAACCATGCTTTTTACAGTGGGCACATATATCACTAAGCAAAACAAGCCATGTTAGAGCACTTTGTGTGTCATTGTGTTCAGACATGGACCAGCTATGGTTAGATATAATGATGATATAGGACAGTCTTCCCCAGCCTGGTGCTTGCCAAGCTTATTGGAGCCAAACATTTGTGAAATGATTTTAATCTGTAATTTTGGTATGACTTCACTTTTTTGGGGGGTGATAATATCAAGACACCATATTAGAGAAAGTTGGTTTTAGACAAGACAAGATTCTGATTTAAAACAAAAAACAAAAAATTATACAGGATGATAGGAAAAAAACATCCTGTATACTTAACATGGTGATGTGTGAATCCTGCCTACTTATGTGTCCAAATAAAATAGAGAAAGATAGCTTTTTGTACAGAGTAGTATGTAAACAAAAGTAATGGACGTTCTGGGACTAAATTTTATTTATAGGTGCATATGAAATCTGATACGGGCTTCTGTTCTATGGTTTTCAAACTCTTTTCCAGGATTAGGGCTGCATTAAGAAATATGTAGGCCCCAGGCACATTTATATTCATAGGCCCTTGTTACAGCAATAATCCAAATACTTAGGGTTATAAAAGAATTTCCTGGACCTATATTTTTTAGTAAGTCACAGGGATTTTTCATTTATCCAAGAGCACAAAGTAATATTTGCAGTTCAAGCATCCAGTATATGCAGAATAAAATAGTAATAATATTAGGCACAAAGCCAGCTGGGTGACCTTGGGCCAGTCACTCTCTCTCAGCCCTAGGAAAGAGGCAATGGCAAACCACTTCTGAAAAACCTTGCCAAGAAAACTGCAGGGACTTGTCCAAACAGTCTCCGGGAATCAGACACAATTGAAAGGATTAAAAAAGAAATCATTAGACAAGCAACCTTTTCTGAAAGGCAGCTTACTTTTCATATTTGGTAGTAAGTGTATTCTAGAACTTCAGTTCTATTGCCCATTGTAGATCTTGGAATCTGCTTAAGAATTTAGAATTCAAATGTTCTTTGATAGACACGGATGTGGACAGTGTTCCCTAAGAATACAAAGCTTTGGAAGTGTTGAATCTCATTTAAATATGTAATTGATGTGTAAATTCTTTACTAATTTACTTAAGAACATGGAGTGTAGAGTAAGTTTCTGATTTTTGCATACCTCCGTGTTTAATATACTATAAACTCTGTGTTATAAAATGGGACAAATGGAATACTTTGATCTGGTTTCTAATTGTTAACAGAAAATTCCATGCATAGTTCTAGTTGAGGTAAGAAAACTGCCAAATTGAGCTTTTGAGTACAATTTTTAAAAATGGCATATTATAATAAATGTGGGAGCTGAATGGATTAGTTTTAGTGCATGTTAGGGAAGTTTTATTAACACACAAGAGTTATCATAAACTTCAACTCTGATTCCAGGCAGTTTTGCAGTTGATTCATTTCAATAAGTTTCTCCATAATTCTGTACAGTGTTGTAAATGGGATACTAAACCTTTAGAGAGAAATAGGGAAGCACCATCCCCTACAATACATACATACTTTTTTTTTTACTGTGATATATAATCAGTGTCTACATCACATTTCTTTAAACCTGGCAGATTTTCTGTCATAAAACAATAAAATAGTGAATATACTTTTATTAGTTCTGCTATTAAAGTTCTCCAAAACATCTTATTTCTCAGAAGCCCTGTTCTAGCTATATATACATTGTAACTGAGCATCTGAATTTTTATGTATGTTCTCTGTGTGTGCGTGCGCGGATGTATGTATACATATACATACATACCATGGCAATTTGGAATGTTCCATTTTCTAGTCAGCTGTAGAATTTTCTAGGATTCTATAATCTGTTCCTCTTCTCCTAATCTTTGGTGGCCTAAATTAGCAACAGTTAGTACTTTTTGGTCCCTAATCAGTCATAATCTTCAAGGCATGCTTTGGGGCATGTTTTGGGGGTTCTCCCTTTGAGTTTTCTCAAAAAAAAATCAAACCAGACTAAACAACAATAGCATTGTTCTCACAAGCCTATTAATACCTTCAACAATTGAATAAATGCTGATTGGGGTGGGGAAAAAAGCACGGCAGGAGTTACTTTATTTTTCTGAGCAGGAAATTTGGTATCTTCAAAGAGAACAGTAGAGAACAAAGTTTGTGATTTGTGGCGACCGACCGCACTTATTCAACTATTATTCCTGTGTATTGTGCTGCTGTGTGTAAACAGCTCAGGGGTAGGCAAGCATGTTTTTCATGCCTACCAGCATGCTTCTGTATATCTCCCTTTCTGTCTATCTGGCTCCCTGTCCCATTCGACTTTCCAAAATTTATTTTATTAGAGAGGATTTTTAGAAAGCTGGCAAAGTGAAGCCCTGAGCCTTGCACATTTTATTTATTGACAGCAATGCTTTTGGGCTCCATAGAAGTCTGATGGATTGGTTGAAAGTATCTTGTGGACTACTTTTTTAGAGATAATATAAGCTAAGATCTAACTGATATTCCTACTACCAGCAGGAATGTTGGCCTGTAGTTGTGTGAGAGTATGAAAGACCATTTGTTAGGTAAGGCTGATAAAGAATCTTTAAATACTGTGTTAAAAAAACAGACATTAGGACATCTTTCTCACCATTCCATCTCTTTGAACTGATGTATCATTCCCTGAAGCCTGGTTATCCTTACATACTGATATTTTTTGGCACTTGTTTCTCCTATATAGTAGTATTCATCAGACAACCCTGTGAGTTGCAGATTCTCTTGGAAGTTTTGAAGAGCATGCAGTTGTTGGTTCTGGGCTGTTAGAACCTGTCATTGTTGGACATGAGCTGAATGTTCACAACATAACAATCCTGTCTTCAAACTGAATTTAGAGAACAATGAAGTTGTCTTGTAGGTGTTTCTGTGCCATTCTTAATTTTTCTGAGGAAGTTTCCAAAGACCTCTAAGGTTGTATCTTTATAAGCTCTCATAAAAGCAATAATTGCAAGAATCAAATGTTCATATATTTATTGATAAAAGTATCAATATTTTTCTGTCAATCCCCTTCCCTTTTTCTTTATCTCCTACCTTAGGAAATGGTTTTGTGAATTCACGAGCATCACCGGGCCTGCTTAGCAGCTCTGGTGGTGGGAATGGTTTAAGCAAAGTGATGCCTACAAAATCTCCCCCACCTCCTGGTGGGGGCAATCTTGGAATGAACAGTCGCAAACCAGATCTCCGGGTCGTCATTCCTCCGTCTAGCAAAGGCATGATGCCTCCGTTGGTAAGGTTTTCCTTCTGACCACTTGTGCATGTACTGTATTCTTAAAGGGGTTTAAAAGTGCAGTTGCCAACTCTACGGGCAAAAACGTTGCCTCAAATACTATTTGGGTGTTGTACTTCACATGCTAAGCATTAAGAAGCAGCACTTCTTTGCAGGGGGAAATGACCCACAATCGTTTGTGTGCTTACTCTTTCCTCTTCTTTATTCATGCATATGAAATAACTTTCAAACTAGTTGCAGGCAGAAGTCTTTTTACTCTAGACTTCTGCAACCTTACCATAATGGTTGAGAATTCTGGGAACCCACCTGGAAGATTCTATATGGAGAAGGTGCTCTAGGTACTGAACTTCAGTATGGCTTAGTAGTGGTTGCTCTGAAATCTAACATGTTTTTGTATTATTCATGCCATTCTTTATGTTTCTTTATGTCAACCCTCATGGGATGACCTTGATAAGTATCATATTTCGAGAATATTTCAGGATCTATTTTTCAGAATACAAGCACACTGAGGAGTGGTGTGTACTTTATTTTGTTTGTGTGAATGCTGCTAATTGCTCATTTTCTTGGGTGTTCATTTGACTTTTATTCGAAAGGGGACTTGAAGTGATAACTTCAAAGGCAGTGTCAAGCCTATGCTCTAATCATTCTTCCCCAATTTTCTATCCAGTGAAACATAGTATGAATTTTAAAAATGCACTAACATTTCTTAACACAACTCTATAAATTATTCCCATTGGGTTCATACCTTTTCTCTTTGTTTGTATTAAATGATTTGCTTATGCACTTGATGTTAATTTTAAATACACAAAATTACGAAGAACATAAAAATCCCTGCCAGTACAGATCAGAGTTATCTGTAGTCCTGCATTTTGTTTCACACCACAGCCAACTAACTGCTTCTCAGAAGCTCATAATCTGGACATTATGAAAACAAGGGCCCTCCCCTATTTCCCATCTCTAGTTCCCAGCACCTAATCTTGAAGAATGCTGCTGTCAGTTAGATATAACCACCATGTATTTGTTTAATTCTTAAAATTCTAATGGATAAGCCAGTGGTCATCTCCTCTTGTGGGAAAAGATTTGGCATGATATATTCTAATATAGAACAGTTTTATGTATATATTCAGGTTTATAGCTATTTGAGGCTATTTGCAGGTCTACGCTGAGAAAAGCGGATTGCTTTTATCAATGTAAATGCAGTACTTTGCGTATATAATGTTTCCAGTCATAGGAAAAAGTGAAGAATTATGCAAGGCATTGGAATCTTGGCATAGCATCTGAGCTAGAACCAAGTATTGACTCATAACTTCAGGCTTTACTTTCTCAAGGGGTAGACAGATGACAGGGGGGTTGAAGCTTAACTTTTGACCTTGAGCCATCTGATGTGTGAAGGGTACCATTTGTCAGCTGTGCAATTTCCATTTACTTTTCTCATTCCCACAAACTAGGCTCTAAACTTTCAAATTGTTGCTATTTGTCCCCATTTAATTAGAGTTTGAAGTGGAACTTAGGTGATCCACTAAAGTTTTAGCACTGAATGCAATCTGGGATTGCCAGCTGCCAAACTGGCTTAACTGAACTAACATTAATTATGCTAACCATAATAAATTAGTGTTCTCTGTCAGAATAATACAACAGCATTAGTTTGCTCACATAGGATCTAGACCAGTTGTAGGTAGAATCTTTGCCAAACTGGCTGATTTAGGTTTTTTAAATTATGCTGTTACACATAGTACTCTATGTAAATTCAAAACACTAGCGAGGCTAAATATAGCTATCTTTTCAAGACCCAACATGACTCTTTTATTCTGGAATACTATCTATTCTTAGTAATTTTATTATTCCTCTTATTTGCTGAGTACAGTCGGAGGAGGATGAATTGGAGTTGGTGAGTCTGGGTTCTTACTTGGTATGAAACATCAAAATCCGAAGAGCTTTCATGTCAACTATGTATGTAACCATGCCAATGTTCCCTTTGTTGCAGAGAAAAAACAATACAATAAACCTTAAACAAGAAGTGTGGGGTTTTTTTTCTTTTTAATTAAAAGGGGAACATTGGAACCAAACCTCTAACAGCAACATCAGGGAAATAGCCTTAAATAATGCCACGAACCATGGCTCAGATATGTTGGTGTTTTGAGATAGGGATTTGACCTACAAAGTTCTGCAAATATTGAGACAGATCTTGTGCTGCCGCTTTCCTTCTTGGAGATTACATCACTCCTGATGAGCTCACCATTCTAGAGATAAAGTTAATTTCGTGCTCTACAAGAGAAGGAAGCCACAAGGGGATTCCCTGTTTACCAAAAGAAACTTCAATTGCAAGCTGTCTTTTTCTAGTGGAAAAGGCTTACTCTTAAAAAGAGTTTTCACAAAACATACATGATTTAGTTTCTTGTTGACCCTATTCTGGCCTTAAAAGTACCCCTAAAATAATGTTTCTCAACATCACAGCATTTCAGAAAAGTCTACATCTTGATAAACCTGTGTAAAAGACACAGATAACAAGTATTTTGATGCTTTTTATCAATTAATTTAAACCCAATGAGTTGCTGGTATGGGGCTTTTTCTGCATGACAGCATGGTTTTTGTGTGTGTTTTTTTCTGTGTCTTGTTGAATGCATCCAGTTACATAGTAGATGTACGTTTTCAGACAAAAGTATCATACCTAATATAACTAGTGGAGGTTATCAGTGTGCTAATTCTCCATATGTAATTCTTTTCACATATATTTGAAATGCTAAAGATTTAAAAGATCCTTTTAATCAATCAATTATGTTGAAGTGACTTACAAGGTACAGTAGATCAGTGCATTAAAAATAAAAACAGCAACAGTAAATATGAAACCCAAATGTAGCATAAAAAGCTTAAGGAAATACATACTTTGAAGCTCCCTCTGAACTCTGTTAAGGAAGGATTATTCTTCAGTTCCCTTGGCCAATTATTCCATAATATGGACCCATCATGGAGAAAGCTGAATTTATCACCGATGCTAAAACATCTCCATTGATGGACCCATAAAAGATACGCTACAGCAGTGCTTTCCAAAGTCCCGCCGTTGGCGACACACCAACGGCAGTGGCGGCGGCGTGGGGGTGTGTGCGGTGGTGGCAGCCTCGTGTTTCGCGCTAAAACCTGGAAGCACTGATGGCGTGCCGGTGGCGACGTGCCATCACCACTTCTGATTTTTGTCGTGACACACTAAAGTGTCGCGACACACAGTTTGGAAAGCTATGCGCTACAGGGTGAAGAGTGTGGAGCAGACTGTTCAGGTGTAGGTGGTCCTGTAAGTAGCTTGGTCATAAGCCTTATAAAGCTTTATACATGACCATAAGCAGCTTTCAGTTGACCTCAGAGGCAAATGGACAGTCAGTACTTTCAACCAAGAGGTAAATATAGGGCACGAGAAGGCCCAAGTCATTGTTGCTTGTACTGCCATATTCTGGGCCAGCTGCAATTCTGATACTGTTGTGCATAGGCTTTTGAAGTTGAACCATCTTGAATTTGAAATGCCTGGCTCAATTTTGAAACAGTTGTTTCAAGGGCAGAGCAGTTGTTCTGAATGTAACAGGCTGTAATTTTGGAAGCATTTCAAGCTTGAAACACTTTGTTCTGAGCACGAAATACTTCCGGGTGTCAGGATGCACCTACATCCAGCTTACCAGCCCAGGTTATACAAGACCACTCTTGATTCAAATTCACCAAAGAAGCAGCTGAGCATTAGCAGCATGCTGGTGGCTCTAAATCCTCTGCTGACCGTGCCCAGTGGCTTCATATAGGAATTAAGTAGCTCTGGAGACAAGTATTTCCTGAGGCACCTTTCCAGAAGACTACCGGTAGGCTGAGCTACAGTCTTCCAGTGTCTTTTTCTGGGAATCGCTCCGTAGATAAGAGTAGAACCATTGCATGATCCAGAGCTGCTCCAGGAGAATATCAGGGATATCAGAAGAAAGTAACACTGCCATTATCTGACTCCTAATGAAAGTAGTCCGTCAGGACAATCCTGACCCATGACCATAACCCGGTCAGAACAGAAACTAAAATGGATGTAGATAATCAGCATCTTCTAGTACATAGCTGTAGTAGGATCATCTTGTCAATTACATTTTTAAAAATTAAATTGATTTTTTTAAATGAATGAGGCCTTTTATTTATTGTTCTCTGTCAAATTATACCTACCTGTAAAGCTTGGGGACAGGAGATTCTTTTAATATTTTTCATCTTTACAATATCCTATTTGTTAGAATTTAAGATACTCCCATTTCATGGATAGAAACTGAAAGGGTTAGGTGTTATGCTAGCAAGTCACAAAATGTATTTTGCTTATTGATGGGATTGTACACAGTACCATGTTCTTCCCAATTTAAAATCCATGCATTGTAGAGGAAGCATTACACAGATATAAGACGGGCATACAGAGGTTTCAGTGATCTGTTCAAATGATGTCTGTGTATATTTATACTTCTCTTTCCATAAACAATGTCCTAATTATCATTTGCATGCAAACTGCATGTATCCATTTGTTGCAAGGGAAAGGGCATGTCTGCTGTTTTTTTTAATGTGTCGAAATGTATTTTGAAGTAGCTCTCTGTTTTCATATACAAGGGTAAACATCAATTTGTGGCAAGCATTCTACAGGAGGAGATTGCCCTCTGGTGGTATAACTGCTTCTTAGTGTCAGCCCATGGAAAAATGACAAGGCCTCCTCCAGACAACTAGGTCATTTAGCATTGGAACTAAACCACCAAAACTTACTCAAGCTATACTGTTGCCCAGAACGAAGGTTTTAAGTACTGTGGAGCCTTGTTTTATCAATACAACACACTTTGCCTACTATGGACCAACTTTCTGTGTCAATTTATGCTATTTAGTATGATGCCATCAGTATTGATTGATTGATTGATTGATTGATTGAATTTCTATAACCGCCCATCTCCCCCTCAAGGAGGGACTCTGGGCAGTTCACAACACAATATCAACAAAGTACAATAAAAACCGTGATAAAAATACAAATACAATAAATTACAATAAAAATACTAATACAATAAATTACAATAAAAATACAATAAAATCCAAGAGGCAGATAGTTCTAAAGTGACGTTGACTATGATTAAAATATTTTAGATATCTAAAGTGGCTCTAAGGGATCAGCAGTATAGCAATTTGAAAGGGCTGGAATTAGGAAAATAATATTGGGGAGAGGAAAGGACTTGGAATTCATTTATTTGGACAGTTATATTTTATCAGCAATTTTTCCCAAAACTGTGTCACAGTATTATGTAATGCACTTTCTCTGATGATCCCAGCAGTCCTGGGAAGACAGAGTTTACAGGAATGAGTCCAAAGGCAGTGTTTTCTCTTCATATCTTCACTAAACCATCATTCTAGTCAATAAATCGCTATGGTTTAATTTTTTCCCTCCCTGAAATGTGTTCAACTGTTATTCTGGTTGAATGTTAGAAAATATATTAGAGCCCAGATCCTTTACTGGATGTGCTCAGACAGAGGCTGGACAGCCATGATGGATGCTTTAATTTGGATTCCTTCACTGAGGTGGGAGTCGGAGTCAGTTCCAGTTCTCAGCCAGATGGTCCTTTTCAATTCTTTCACTCTATCATGGTTAATAGGAGATGTGATTTGATTTGATTTGATTTGATTTGATAAAAGAACTAGAAGAAAAGAATCTCAGAGATTGTAACTGTTCAATGCATGTTTGAATTCACTATGCACTCTTTGTTTTGTTGACCACTTTCATTTTTTGGTAATTTACAGAACACGCAGCGGTTAAGTAGTTCTCAGTCCACGCAACCTCTTGCAACACCAGTTGTATCTGTGACAACTCCAAGCTTGCCCCCACAGGGACTGGTATATTCCGCTATGCCTACAGCTTACAATACTGGTAAGTTGCACATTTGTTGGCTCTTCATCTCTCCTCCTCTGTTTTCTTAATGGATGCTGCATTCAGAGGATTCTAAGCCTTTAGAGAATCCTGTCTTTGCTACATTCAGTTGTTGCCAACAACAGTCATGAATATTGAATTATTGCTCAAATGTATGTGCTGCTCTTCATAGAATAGTTTACAGAAATGCAAATGTTTTAAACTAAATAGCCCACTATAGCACATAATAAATAATACAATAAATAATAACTCACAGCAGCCTAAAACTAAATAATGTATAGCAGAATAGTATATGGGAGGGGTTTGGTAAATGCTAGAGAAGAAATTATTTGGGACTTTATTTGAAAATTTATATAGATGAATTGGGGACATGAGCTTGCCTCTGGAACAGGGAAATGGAGCAATGGTTCTTTCAGCACAGTAGTAAATGTTATGATCCCCCCCTCCGATGTATGTGGTATAGTGCCTGGCATATATGCTCAGAAACCTTCATCTGCCCCCAAGGCCATGGAAAAAGTTGTCTCACCAGTAACTAATGGATAAAAAACAAAGCTGCAATGTAAATTGTTGCTCGTTCACAGGAACCCATTTTTATCCCTTTCTTTCCCCAAGAGGCAAAGGGATATATTAAGAGAACAGTATTATAAAGTGATTAAGTGCTGAAAAGTATTTGCAGCTCCCTCTCCTTCCATATGTGAGAGAAAAAGAAGTGACGATCATGAAGTGAAATAACTTCCTGCATGTTAATCAGAAGTGACAACTATTTAAGCACTATTTTGATTTTAAAAACCTAATATTTAGTCCGTGAATGAAGCACTGGAGACATCCATTCCATAAGGCTGCAGTCCCCCAAAAAGGTGGGGGTGAGGGAATCATTTTTCTTCTGGAACAATAATCGGGCATCAGCCTTAAGTGCTCTTCAACTTACCTGCCACTAATCTTCAAATGGGCTACCTGAGCTGTTTGCATCTTAACTGGTTATTCTTTAGAGGGGTGTCTGATTTCCCCCCCCATCCCCTTTTCCTTCCTTTCTTCCTTTCCCCCTTCCTTCCTTTGTACTGTAAGCCTGAAAGTAGGGACTAATTTTATTACTAATATTTATAAGCTATTTGGGGAGTTTTTTGAAGGCTTAATTGCGGAGTAGATGATACTTTAAATAATGCTGCTAATAAGATTTGAATCCTTGGCTATTTTGCAGTTCATAAATTTGTGTGTAGATATAAAAAGAAACTGCATAGCGTGATCCCTCTGGGCTTGCTCTTAATGAAATTAACAGGACCCTGTTACTATTTGGAATAATCTTGTTTTCCTCATGGGAGTGCACCTGAATTTCTTGTATAAGAGTTGTATCAAGGACTCTGCATCTGCTGTCTGCTCATAAGTTAAAGATGATCTTACAGACTTCCAGTGTTTGAGCATCCCAAATAACCTGCCCATACACTTTCCTTGAGCAAAAACAAAAAATGAACATGAGAGTTAATCCTTAGAGATGGGGGACAGACTAGTTTGGCTTGCATCTTAGTACAAATTTACCTAACCCACAGTACTTAAAAGCAGCAAATAGGACCTCACAATTGTTTTGGCTGTTGGCAAGTTGTCCAAGAGGTTTAGAAAATGAAAAGTTTAAATTTTCCCATGAATGCTTAGTATAAAATCATTTGTATTTACCAATCGAAGAGATTGGTAAATCATTTGTATTTTTATACAATCATTTGTATAAAATTTTGTATTTTTGTATCATATGTATTTTTATACAATCATTTGTATTTTTCTCTCCTGTTTCAGATTACTCCTTGACTAGTGCAGACCTGTCAGCCCTGCAGGGGTTTAACTCCCCAGGAATGCTGTCATTAGGACAAGTTTCTGCCTGGCAACAGCATCATCTAGGACAGGCAGCTCTCAGCTCTCTTGTGTAAGTAGGAGACAATTCTTGCAGCTTCATTGAATCGGCAGTCTTATTCCCAGCAGGAGCCTCTTCTGTATAGCCCACAACTTCTGCTCATGTCTGGGTTTATTTAATTCAGGACAATGTTCTTTAATTTCTAGCTTTTAGTCAGTTGGGTATGCATGTGTATTTTCTCAGGACGAATACCAATTTATGATTTGCTTAACTCCTGCATTTTTGCAGGTTCAAGAAAATATTTTCAAGGGAAGTCTTGTATTCTTTTCTTACCCTGTCACTTTCCAGTACAAAGCAGTGTTTTTCTCTTCATTTCAAAAAATAGCCAATGAAACAGCCTATAATAAATTTTGGTATAAATTGCCAGGGGCTGTGAAAAACAAGGCTCTGTTTAGTTTCTTTACAAATTCCTGTAACTGGATTAAAATCAAAGTTCTTAACATTATCCTTTTGACTCAAAAGAATAAACAGTGGTTTGGAAAATTAGGACGTTTTTCTCAATTCCTTCAGGCTGCTGTATTCCAACAGGATAATAGACCCACTCATCTTTTCTCCTGATCACTTGACTCTTCCCTGTGCACCAGCAGCACACAATCAATTGTGGGTCGCTTGGTCAGCCAAGAAGCAGTCATTTTCTGAGCCATCCCACCCACTACAGAAGGGATCAGAGGACGGTCATGTCCTGGTCCTTTTCTCCTCCCCACTGGAGCATGGGGGAAAAAGTGGTCGCATGTTCGGTGTCAACCCCATCACAGACAGACGTTGGGGGCTTCCCCCACTTTTTACTAAACCTCTTTGATAGACTTCTCCAGCTGTAGGAAGGTGAAAAACTAAAAAGCGAAACAGAATTGCTGAAGAAGTCCAATTTTCTTCAGGCTGCTCCAAGATTTTGTCTCCGAAGGAGAAATGGGAAGTGACCCTTCTCCCCTCCCCTAACCAGTAAAAGCAGTTTGCACGACACATTTGATGGTGGGAAGTTAGTTTAGCTGCATATAGTTCAGAGGTTAATGTTAATTAACTAGATTAGGATTTGCATCACACACTTCCATGTATACATTCTTTGACTCGTTGAAGTGTGTTGTGCCAACAGGGCCATTGTACACAAGCTTGTTTTCTCCTTCATAACAGTGCCAGTGAGCAGATTTGGTCAGGTGTAAGTTGTGACCTCTGCATCTTTTTGATGCTGTCTTTGTATCAGATTGCACAAATGTAGTTCGTTTCCAAGTGATCAAGACACGGGTATGTAATTTATTTCCAATTACTCTTCCCATCCTCAGTCATTTTTAAGAAATCTGTTAGATATAATATGATTGTGGTAAAGGCTGATTACTGATAGAACAAATAATAACTCCTCTCACTTTTGGATGAGCACAATGACTAGCTTCCCACACTGCCCTAAATCATAATGTGATTTATTTGCTTTGGCTTAAGGGATAGGTGCACCCAACCAGATGTGGTGTATTCAGCCAATTCTGCTGATTAATATTAATTGATTAATATGACATGCAAACCATTTAATTTATAAGACTAGGCTTGAGTGCTCCAAGTGTTTGGACAATACTAGCACAACTGGGCTTGGGAGGAACCAGGTTTGTTGTCTCCATGTAGTCACATTTGCACTTGGTCTTGACTAGTAATGCATTTCATTCTTCTCCCACCCCCCACCCCCCATTTTCCATTTGCTTTACTGAACATCAGATTTTAATTTCTTTGATGCAAGGTTGGGCTTCTTAAATTTTGGCTCTGGCAAGCACAGCAAACCATGATTTTTCTTCTCTTTCTCCCTGGCTTTAATTAGAACGGGAAGCCAGTTAACCCAGGGTTCCAGTTTATCCATCAACACCAGTCAAAATCTTAACATTAAGTCTGAACCAATTTCACCTCCTCGAGACAGGGTGACTCCCTCCACGTTCCAACCGCAGCAACAGGCATCTCAGCAGCAGCAGCAGCAGCAGCAGCAACCACCTCCTCAACAGTCACGGCAGGAAATGGGTCGCTCTCCCGTTGATAGTCTCAGCAGCTCCAGCAGCTCCTATGATGGCAGCGATCGGGAGGACCCACGGGGTGACTTCCATTCGCCAGTCGGGCTGGGAAGACCTCCAAATTCAGAAGATAGAGAGAGCCCCACGGTCAAGCGGATGAGAATGGACACATGGGTGACATAAGCCTCCAGCTCTCTACTTTGGTTTCTACTTTTGAGTTATCCCAACGAACAGTCCTGACATATCTAAATTTATAAATAAGGACATCAAATAAATATTTATGTGTGTGTGTGTGTGTGTATGTGTGTGTGTATATATATATACACACATGCATATATATCTTTGTATACATATATAAGTGTGAATGTGTGTGTAGCAAGACACAAAAAGGAAAACCGGGCACTTAATACCAACTTTTTATATGGTTGCAGATGCCCTGTGGGTTAAACAAGTGTAACAGAAGATTCCCCTCGTAGACATTGGCCTCATCTGGCACTTAATGCTGGACTTTGTTCTTTGTTGTGCAAAAGAAATATTCTCCCCCTTATATAAACTATCCAATTAGATGGCTGAACCATCAGGGCCTGCCTCTAGTAGTATTTCTGTGTGTTTTTCAACAGTTGTGTGGTTTCCTGTAATTAAAATTATGCTTTGTAGCAGCAGAGCAGTAGAAACAGAAAGCAATAGTGTACATATGATGACCTCTCTCGTGCCCAGCCTAGCATGGGTCTCTCTTGCAAAGAATGCATGGAGAAGGGCTGGTATTATTTTAAAAAACACAAACTCCTGTTTTTGCACGTGCAAAAGAATCCTGGGTCTGATGAGATTTTTTTAACCATGTGAGACAGACACATAAATGATACGCATGAAATCTTCAGAAGATATTAGCCTATGAGAGAGTCTATAAAGAAAAAGAATTAATATATTAAGTTATAATTGGAATATGTTTTAAAAGCTTTCTTATGTTAATCTTACCTTTTTTAAAATATAGAGAAACAATTTTAGCTCGTGTATATTTTTTATTAAAGAAAACCATACCTCCCTTGAAGACTATATAGAAAGTTATATATATACTTTTGAACACATTCTGCTATGAATTATTTATACAAGCCAAAGTTGTATGGTGTAGGTTTTTTTTTTTTAATTTGTAGAGTATAGTTCTAACTTGATTTTTGACTGTCTATTGTTTTTACTTTCAGGGGAGGAAGGAAAAAAAATTGCAGGCAGAACCTTAGGGAAAAATAAGCCATGAATACTTCTTATTCTTTATGTAAATTAAAATTTGAGCCAAATTTTGTGTATATAGCATCTTAAATATATTATCACCTTTTGGTGTAAGTACGTATGTATTGTACGTTCACCAGATTAAAAAGTATATTTTTGTGGATTGTCGCCAACTTGAAGAAAAAAGAAGAAAAGGCGAGGTCCTTATTAGTAGAGTATTCACTGTTTAATATTTACTATTTTGTTCATATACTGTTCTTTCTTTTGGATTTAATTAATATTCAGATTTTTTCAAAGGATGTTTTAGAAAGGGGTTGTCCCCCTTCACTGGTGGTGAATGTGTTGGTTAAAATTGTCCTTTTTTTTGTGCTGTATAGTAAAGCTTCCCTTACACGTTTTATAAATATACACACATAGAGACACATACATATATACAGTATATATATATATATATATATATATATAAGTGTATATTTGTGTGCATGTGTGTGTGTGTGTGTATATATATATATATATATATCTTAATATTTATATATAAAAATATATATGTATATAGATAGTAAAGTGATAAATCCTTCCCTAACCCCTCTTATAGGAATCTGGTATTGAGTTCATCCTGCATAAATAGAAAAAGGTATTGTAACATGGTTTTAAAAGGCATTATTCAAAAATGTCTGTTCTGGGTCTGGGGGAACAATCATATTGTTCATGTGATGGAAACATGCACAGAGAAGCAAATAGAAGGGGGGATTTTGAAGTGGTTTGTGTAGGTTTTGGACAAGGTATATTTTACAAGCATTTTGCTAATGAGAGTTATTTAGAAAGAGTGTTTACACTTTTTGGGGCAGTTTGGGAGTTTCCTCTGGTGTGTTCACATATCCAACGTGTATTTTAGAGCGCACATTAGAATATTTACATCTTTAGGCCCAAGGGCTCCTCCATGGCTTTCATTTGCACTAATTTAGATTTAAAGACAGCATAATGCCAAGTCTAAATTTGGCCTTATTGTGTACTATACGGGTGCATGTGTCAGAATCATGCAGAGTTGGGTGTAGAAGAAAGTAAAACTCACTTGAGCCATTTCATTTCAGCCGACTCTCTTTTGCAATATAAGGAGGTCATCCAGTTCGCAAATATGGTTGTGTTGATCTGCAAGCAATGCTAACCGTCCTATAGGGCAGTCCAAATACAATTCATTTCTGTGGATCAGTTCACAGTTGACATAATAGTTGCTGTGGCAGAACTGCTTTGAGGTTGGAGTCTGACGGTGCAAATGCAGGGACACCGTTTGTGAGAATCAGTAACCCTATGGACTCTAGTTGTGTGTAGCTACATGAAAATTATATCTGGACATGTGATGTACTGTAAATGTGAGCCAGTCTTTATAAGACACTAAGTCCTTGACTGCTTTCTTTTGATTTTTCCTGGGAGTGAAATAGTGATTCTGTTTCATATCTAAAATAGAGAGCATTTCAGAGCACCTGCAATTTAATTCTGTGATGCTGAAAAATTGAGTTTTAAGGTTAAATTTTGACCTGCATTCTCTCTAACCTACGACCCTTCTAAACCTCTTAGGCATGGCTTGCTGGAAATGTACTCATACTAAACAAAAATGAAAACTGTTCCCTTTTTGACACTTTACCTATTGTTTTCTTCTTCCATCTTATTAATAATCGTATATACTAGTGGTGGATTGTGCCCTTTGTAATAGTTTTTTTCAGTTTGGAAAAGTACGAGTTGCCCCTATTCTTTGTGATTTCTCAGACCTAGAATTTAGCTGCTTCTAACCTGATAGTGTAGAGCAGAAAATGCCCTCAAACCCCCCTACTCCCTCACACGGGGACGACACAGCAACTTCAGAGATCCCTCTGATGCTTCAAAAGAGCATGTTTCTCTGGCGCTACATGGACATTCCTGCAGATTCAGATGGGAGTTCTTCATTTCACATTTACTGTCTCATTTCTTGTGTGCCTTAATGCAAATGGCTCTGCTGACTGTATCTCAATAGTCTTTTCCTATGCAGGTCTGTAAGGAGTTACATCACCGCACATCTTTTTAAAAACAATACACAGAAAGTCTTTGGCTTTGTATGTTAAGCCGCCCAACTATTTTTTATTTTTGAAGAATCACTTCTTGAAATCAGACTGTTAATTCTCAGCCCAACATGATGTTCTAGGAACTTTCCCCATCCTTTTTCTCCTGTGGAAGAACTTCACACCATGAAAATGAAAGTGACTTTTTATAATTAGCACTAATAATGTAACTCTAGACATTCTGGAAATACTACCCTTTGACCCTATTGATAAAGTTGCAGCAGCAGATAGGATTGTTTATGCTAAGTTAGTTATGGCTGCATCCTGTACTTTGGCATTTGAGTGAGTTGGTGTTTCTGTGCTGACATTTGCTGTTCCTTTGTACCAAATACAAGGTTTTGCACTGACGTTGCTGCAGTGATCCAAAACATTTATAGGGCGATGTATTGGTGAATCATCGCCCCCCCCCCCTACCTCCATCGAGAATTGTGCAATTATTCAATAGTAGAGGCTTCTGGGGCAGGGGCAGTCAGGCATCCAAAGAGCCCTTCAACTAGCTGCACATGCCTCACCAGACCTGAGTTTGCTTCTTGAATAGTACAGGTAGTCCTCGTTTAGCGGCCACAATTGGGACCGGCAAATCAGTCATTAAGCAAAGCAGTCACTAAGGGAAACCACGACTGTGCTTACAATCTGACTTCAGCTTTCCTTTGCAGACCTGTGAAGGTCGTAAATGCAAGGACTGGTCGCAAAGTTACTTTTTCATCAACGTCATAACTGCGAATGATCGCTGTCCGAGGGAGTCACTAGTTGAGGACTACCTGTAGTCCCTTATATTGCATGAAGAACCATTTTTTGTATTACATCATGGAAGATGTGGCTGGAGAAGGAGCTGCTCTTTAAGATGCTGAAATATTCTTGTTATCTGCAAAATCCTCAGCCTAAAGCATGCTGGAAGTCGCTCTTTGGTTTGATTCTGGTTCTCAGACCCAGTCCCTGGGATTTTAGCAACACCCTGAAAACTCATCCAGACATACAGGGAAGTACATACTGTGGTTTCTGGGCTGATACACTTTCATTGAGGAGATCTGTGGCTTGAAAGAGCCCCAGTACAAACCCTCCACTTGCTGACAACAAGGACATCAGGTAAGTTCAGTTTTGATATGCCTGGATCATTGGTCAAAGGAGTGCTTTCAAAGAGTGAACAATCCATCCTTCCTGAGATTTCTAGGGTGTTACTACCTTGACAGAGGGCTACATCCTCCTAGAGTGACTTTTACTAATTAAACAACTTACCTAATAAGGCTGTTCAAATACCCCCCCCCTTTAAGCTAATGAATAAGTTTAAACAATGGAGGTAATGGTGTAAATAGTTTTAATGCATTTACGATAAGATTTCAGCAAGACTGCATTGCACATAAATCTTTCTAGAAAGGAGTTGTGGAGGATAACGCTGACTTACTATTAATAACTTATATTCTTTTTTAAAAAAAATAAAGGCATGTAAAGAAACAAGGCTGTGCAGCACTTTGGAACAATTCCAGAAAGGTGCTTTGGGATGTGTGAGGGCACGGATGTATCAGCTGTATGCAACTCTTTAAAGCAGCTGCATCTTTTCGTGGGATTGCACAGCACTGCAAAATCCTAGTAGGAAATGCTTTAGCCTTTTACCTATACAGGATATTAATGCATAGGCAAGTGTACTGTGTGCACAAGAAATATATAGTAAATAAGGAACATAAATGACTCCTCCCAGATCAACCATGGGAAAGTTTGAAATTTAGAATGTGAAAGACTTTTTTTAAAAAAAGATTTTTTTCCTCACTTTGTTGTGCAAGAAAACACTGCTTTGCTATATTTAAAAAAAGAGAAGCTTTTTTTTAAAAAAATAAAAAATATATATGTACTTGGTAATTGTTTGTAGTCGACAGTTCACAGACGAAGCTGTTTGCGGTTAAAGCCGCCTGGCGGCACAAGCTGGACTTTGTTGCCATCTTTAAGATGAATCTTTAAGAAAAAAAAATAAGTTAATCTTTTTCCCTGAATGTGGTGTTTTTTTCTTCATTATACAATAAATATTCTAGTGAACTTTTTATCAAATGGTTAAGAAAATGCTAGAAGTTGTTGTAAAATATTTGTAACTTGCATTCACTAAAGTAAAAATACTGGCTTTTACTGTGTATATCAGACTCACTCATATTTAGAATGCTTGATTATTCTACCTTCCCCTGTTCTGAGTCCTTCCTAAGCTCGATTCATTTTCTGTAGTCATTGTCCTATCAGCAATACCTATTGTATGAACTTGAAAGTGGAGCTGTCCGACTTCAAAGGCCTTTGTTATGTGGCGTTACATGAAAAAAGGTAAATTCTTTCCTGCTAGGTCAGTCTTGACTGTCTAAATCAAACATGTCCAACTTTGCGCCCTCCAGAAATGTCAAACTACATCATCCAGGGCTGTCACAATTGTTGGCTCAGCGATGCTAATTATAGTCCAACTTACCCAATTGGAAGCTGATGTAAAACAATCTTCACCTTTTTAAAGTATGACCCATTTTAATTGCAGTCCAAGATTCAGAATCATTTTAACTTTTTTATCTGTCCCTCATTTAGACATTCCATGTTGAGCAATGGATTTCTGATTAACTAGTTCACAAATTTGGACAGGTCCACTAACACAATGAGTATTTTTGGTAATGAATTAAAAGTCAAAAAGGTGTTTGTTGCATGCAATATCAA
Organism: Charina bottae; assembly: GCA_023362775.1. Taxonomy (NCBI): domain Eukaryota; kingdom Metazoa; phylum Chordata; class Lepidosauria; order Squamata; family Charinaidae; genus Charina; species Charina bottae. Next base: position 8,812,709 of record JALMGJ010000010.1, read on the forward strand.
CTTTTTAAAATGTAATTTTACATTTGTGTTTTGTGGTTGACTTAGATGAATTATCTATATTCAGTCCAAGAAATAATAGCTGAATTGTTTTTTAACAGTGGCATATCTTAGGCATAGACTGGTTTCACACTAAGTTGTAATGTGGCTTGTTTGAAATTGGCTTAGCATCTTAACCCAAAAAATGGTGGTTTATTCAGCAAACTGTGGTTAGGTAGTGGCTTAGAATGATATGTGTAAGCCAGCCTTCAGGTGAGCTGTTAACAGCTGCAGTTCATTCAAATATCTGCCCTGTGCCCATTTGCTTTGTTCACTTGATGATGGAAAACAAGATTTTGGAAAGGCCTCATTTAAAAGTCCTCTTGACACATAAAAACAACTTAGTTTTCTTTGGATTGAATGATATGTGTAGAAAAAGCAGGATCATCCTCAACTGAACAAAATCTGAACTGAAAATCCTTGAAATATAGCTAGGGGGTGTTTAACATAACTATTTCTTCTTTGTTCCTGTAAATGCCTCAATGTCTGTTTCTTTTTGCTTCTAAAACGTGTGTGTGTGTGTGTGTGTGTGTGTGTGTGTGTGTGAGAGAGAGAGAGAGAGAGAGAGTGAGTGAGTGAGTGAGTTCCTGGTGCTGAGAAATCACTAGGATCCCTAAATGAACATGCAGCAAATAGTTGCATACTTTAACAGATAAACTCAACATTTAAAGTTTATTAAAACAGAGAGTCATAGCCCAAAGACAATAGATTTAAATACTCAATTAAAAAAATAATTCAAAGACTCCCTAAATTACTTCAACCTAAAATCAGCATAAAATCAGGCATGCTTACTTTTTATTACAGTATTTGAGTTTTAGAAGAGGGAAATATTTATTTATTTATGCATCAGTTACAGTGATGGAGGAAAAAAGGAAATTCTGCATAGGAAGTAGAGTGAGAGGGACAAGCTTCTTTCTGTTTCACTGTATTCAAGATGCTTCCATTTTACTTCAAAATTTTCTCCTGGCCCAATACATACTGAAAGAAAGAACTTCAGTGTTGCAAGAAGTATATTAAAATGTTAATTTCTCCTGCATTCCACAAGGTAATTGATAAGTGGAAGACATGGTACATGATTTGGAATCATAGGATATTAATTACTCAGATTGGTTAGATTGGCTGGATTGCATTAACATAAATTAACTGAAATGTTATAGATCAGAATCTGCTGCACTGCAGAATAACAAACCTTGAGAACCCTGTCATGGAGATTCTAATGGAAAACATCTAGACAGCACTAGGTTGGAGAACAATGGCCTTGATTTTCTAATGCTGTCTCTATACCCAGCTATTAAAATTATAATCCAGATTTTGCACCCAGGAAAGCTGAATTAAATGGTGCACACTTTTGTGTATCTTGTTTCTATTGACCTTGGGAAAAGCAAGATGACATGTAGAATGTGTCCCTTTAGTTTAAGTTATTTAATCATAAATTTCACAACTACAAGCACTAGAAACATCTTTAACAAAGCTGAAAATTCTCACGAAGTTGGATTCTCCAATTTATGTTGTCCTCTCTCTCTGGAATCACTGAGGGAGTTAAGGCCATAATGGAATTTTTTAATTTTGGCATGAACCCAGCACTGTAGTTTATAAATCTTGATTTGACAGCATTATCTGTGAATCAATTGTGGCTAAGGAAAAAAACCAGATTTTATTCTACCCCATTATTCTTGATAAAACTGTATCACAGGGCAAAAAGGGAGATAACTTGATTGTCAATAAACTAACACAAATCTAGTCAAAGTGGATGACATTGCCATACACGTTTTAAGTTCACTGCCTTTGATTTTCTGTCATCCCTAAATTGTCATTCCTTTCACTTCATGGATTCTGCTTCATGTTATATTAAAAGGGGACGCTGCCTCATTTCCTAACTTTTGTATACTGAATGCTTTTGATTTGCCTCTTTTCTGCAATATGGTCAGATAGATCCCTCTGTTTTGTTACGGGATTGTCAATTATTGAATGAGGAGGAAATGGAAATTAGTAAACCTATCTGGCATGGATTTAAGAAAGTCTTGTTTAAATATCTGAAAGAAATACATTTGAAAGAATGTTAATCATTTTCCATTGCAACCATCTTTCTACTAGTTTCCAGGGGCACACAATTGGATTTGGGAAGAGTTATTTAATAGTATTTATTTAATTTATCACCGCCCATCTCCCCCAATGGGGGACTCTGGGCAGTTCTTCCCCTTGATTAATACTTTATGAAGAGCAGTGAAGGAAGTCCAGTTATCCCACTGCAGGTTGGTTTTTGCTCACGATAAAATACACATTTCACTCAACTCGGAGATTAGATTCACCCCTAATCAAACAATGAAAGAGGAGGAAACCAGCATTTTTAGAACAATTGCCCAAGGCCCAAGACAAATGGGGCACAAAGGCCTCCATGTAGCCCCTTCCTGGCTGTCCACATAAGACATGTACCCCAAGTTAGCCAAATAAGTGAAAGCTCAATGTTAGGCAGATCCAGAAACTGAGTTTGGTAACTTGTGATTCAGTTAACCATGGCTGAGCATTATGACCAAGGCCAGTCAAGGGAGGAAGACCACATACGGCCACTGGAGAAGCCACCTTAGATTCTTTTCTCTTGCGTGCATCTTCCAACTTTACAGGATCCTTGCAATCAATTGCTCGTGTAAGAAGGATCCCACAAGTGTCTTTGAAAATAATATATATTTTATTTAAATTTATATTGTTTGCAAGGCACAGGATATACAGTTGCAATCAAAATTATTCAACCCCCATTGCAAATCAGGTTTATTGTCAAAATTTACAGACTTTCAGCTGTTTGCAATGAACAAATCAAACAAAAGCAATTGAAATAGCTCAACACAATGAATGCTTCAAGTGGTTTCCCCAAATTCAACTGGAAATGCAACTTATAATGACTTCTCCAATCTCAAAATTATTCAACCCCTTCATGGCAAGCATCTTCAGTACTTAGTAAAGCACCCTTTTGCTGTTATGACCTGCTGCAAAAGAGATGCATAGCCAGACACCAGCTTCTGGCAGCGTTCCTGAGGAATCCTAGCCCATTCCTCATGAGCAATGGCCACTGTAGAATCTTCCAGGACTTCTGCATCCAAGCCTGAGTGGAATTTGAGGTATGCTTGGGATCATTGTCCTGCTGGAAGGTCCAATGACGCCCAAGCTTCAGCTTCCTTACAGACAGCATGACGTTTTCTCCTAGGATTTCCTGATACTTCAATGAATCCATCTTGCCTTCCACACGCTGCAGGTTTCCAGTGCCAGAGGATGCAAAGCAGCCCCAGAGCATCACCGAGCCACCACCATGCTTAACTGTAGGCAGAGTGTTCTTTTCAGCATATGCTTCATTCTTCTTCCTCCAGACATACTGCTGATCCATCGGGCCGAAAAGTTCATTTTGTTTCATCGCTCCACAGAACAGAATCCCAAAACTTCTGTGGCTTATTGTGAGAACCCCTCATGTCAGAATTCCCAACAAAGAAAACCTTCAGGCAATTACTCTAAAGGATCCATTTATTCAGGATTAGTACACTTCAGGGTAGCAGAAGCCTCGAATAACGGTTTTCGCGCTGAAAAGAGGCTTATCAAAGCAATGGCAAAAACACCCATAAAAGCCCAGCCATAACAAACCAATTCCCACTCCAAGAATCCCCCCTCCCTACGGAATGTCCCTCAGGGAGCAGGCGGTTATCAGTTCTCTCCAAGCAATGCAGAAGGCGAAGTCTCCGAAGCCCAGGAGAGCAGACCAGCAACCTACACGTGTATAAAAGGCAAAAGCATGGCAGACAAATATGTGAGGCTGACATTTATATGATTGTGAGCATATTGGAGCCGATTTTTCTTGTGCTTTTGGGTCAGTAGTGGTGTACGTCTTGGAGGTCTGGCATGGCAACCTTCTGTGTTTAGTACACACCTTACTGTGCTCACTGAAACCTCAGTGCCTGTTGCCAACAAGTCTTGCTACAGGTCTTTTGCAGTCACTCGAGGGTTTCTCTCAACCTTCCTTCTCAGAAATCTGGTTGCAGCCATTGACAGCTTCCTTTTTCTGCCCCGTCCAGGTAGTGTAACCACTGTTCCTTTAACTTTGAACTTCCGAACTATGCTTCCAACTGTCTCTCTAGGAACATTCAGTGCCTTTGCTATCTTTTTGTATCCTGTTCCTTGTTTGGTGATGATCTCTTCTCTTACCTTTTTGGACCATTCTTTTGACTTAGCCATATTTCTAACATGCAGTCAAATGCGACACTCAACAAACCCCTAGCCAGTTCAGGTATTTCATGTGTTCCAGCTCGAGCACACTTGGTGCAACTAATGAAGCCCTTGATTAGTTGCATCAGGTGTGCTTGAGACAACACCTGTTTTGCATACTGTACAGTATATGTGCTGTTGTGACGGATTCTGTTCAGGGGGTTGAATAATTTTGAGACTGGAGAAGTCATAAGTTGCATTTCCAGTTGAATTTGGGGAAACCAGTTGAAGCATTTGTTGTGTTGAGCTATTTCAATTGCTTTTGTTTGATTTGTTCATTGCAAACAGCTGAAAGTCTGTACATTTTGCCAATAAACCTGATTTGCAATGGAGGTTGAATAATTTTGATTGCAACTGTAACTAATTACAGTAAAGAAACCAACTTGTGGGGACAGGAAGCAGAAAGAGCAGAAATTGCCACCTGACAGTTATCCTGCATCTTTAAAGTGGCGTCGTTTCAACAAAGGCCAACATTGCCTTGAAGGGCCCAGAAGAACAGCTTTTATCTTTTGCTTCTCTCCCACCATCAGTGATGTAACTCTAAACTGCCTCCCCCATTTTTTTCCCTAAGGGACCCCTCTTTTTCTTCAAAATTGTGTCTGAAAATTTTTCCTTCCCTGATGGATCATTTGCTCCTATGCCCAGAATCTGAATTATCTTACATTAGTGAGATTAAGCCTAGAGAACCTTATGTTCAACAATTCTCCCAGTCAAGAAGCTTACAGAAAGTTTTTTTGGCCAGTTGCACACACCCACCCCTCCACAAATGGGATGCTAGCAAAATCTCTGTATGTTCAGCTGGTCTGTAAGAGACAGCATAAATGCACATTAAAAGCAAAAAGACCGCCTCCAGTTGAGGTTGATTGATGTCAAAATGGACCTGTAGTTTCCTTGGCTACAAGCTTTACACTAGGTATACACTGGCAACTTGCAAAACAAAACACTGTATATACAAAAAATACCCCCAAACCCTAATTTGCAGATCTCAAACATGGTTTTTAATCAATTCGTTAAATTTAAAAAACATACACATGCAACGTTCTGGCTTTTGTTGGATTATCTGGTTGGATCAATTTCTTCAAAAGGGCCATGGATCACATCATCCTGCAAGAGTAATAGAGATGATCACCAAAACTGCTCTCACTGAAAAGTTACCCTAATAGCACAGTGTTAAGAGAAATTTGTTTTAACAGCAAAAAGGGGAACATGAATGAGGAAAGTAAAAGTTTTTTGGTAGCTGAGGTCAAGTGAGGAGAACGTGGGCATTTATAGGATATTTTATTTTTCATTTATTTTTCAATTTCTATTACCGCCCCATCTCCCCCGAAGGGGACTCTGGGCGGTTGCAGTGAGTTAGGATTCTGTACTCGTATTCGGTATTTTAAAATGGCCCAGGTCTTCCTACCCAGTGGGAGCAGGATCACAATTGACTAGTTACCCTCCATGACTCATTTTGCCCTGATTTTTCCCCTTGCCTGCTCTTCGTTCAAAGTTCATGAGTAACCACAAACAACAGAGCTGTGGTCTGCTGATGCAATACTTGCGAAAAACAATCTGTTGTCACTTCCAGCTCATTTGGGGGTGGGGCAGGCGAGGTCATCCCCCTGATGGGATGAAAGCTTGTTTGGTGGTATGGGCAGTGGGGGTACTTTCTTCTCGCCCAACATGATTTGATCTTCCCACCAATGAACTGTTCACTGAGCTGTTAATGGGATCTGTTGTGTTGGAGGTATTGGGAACCATGTCCAGTTGCTGCTGGGTCTTAAAATAGACAATATAAAACACAGGCAAAACAATTCCTATCAGAAGCATAACAAAGACTGCTTTCCACCACTGGATCCCATAATCTGCTCCATTACAGGTTGCTTTCTGCCCCAGAGATGACCAATTTGAAGGTTCAACGTAGTGGTCTGTGCATGGAGGGATTTCCATCTGTGTCACTTTTTCAATGTTTTGGTCAATCCCTCTGAAATATTGATCAATTTGTTCATTGTCACCATTCCTGTCGTCTGGATCTATGGATGCAGAGAGTTCAGGTAGCAGAACAGCAGTCTGAAGGGGCAGCAACTCATCCCTGGTCTCTGTCAGTAGTCCATTAACCTTGACTGGAATCTTGATGGATTGCAGAGCATAAAAGTCTTGTTCCTGGATAAAGTTATTAACCCGCTTGATATCTGCAACCTGGAAAATTCATAAAGGGAAACATTGTATTTAATCAATTTATAGGACCACCCACATGCCAGAGTGACTCTCGGCGGCTAAGAGGACATTAAAACAATCAACAAAAATAAAAATAAAGACATACGATCTGGCCATCAAAGGCATTCCAGCCTGAAAGCCCATTTGAAAAAACAGGAATTTAATGTCTTACAAATGGCTAGCAAAATTGGGGCCAAATCTCGGGGTGGGGGTATGGATCATTCCAGGCAGCAGATGCTGCTATAAAAAAGGCAGGTTTCCTAGGTCCAGCCAGGTGACATTGGCCCAGAGAAGGGACTTCGAGCATGCCCAACCTGGAAGGGGTTGGATGGGAGGATACAGCCTAGACAAAGGCAATGTAAGAACATCTTGAATGAGCACCATTTTTCCCCAGTATCTAGAACAAGTGGGTAATTTGCCACTCTCCATTCAATTCAAAAACCCTTGGCCAGAAATTAGTTCAGGTATCTGTTCCTTTCCTGCATTTTGGCAAGGATGGTACAGACAGGGTCAGAAAAAGAGAATGATAATTTAAAAAATGACAGAATAAAACGGGCAGAGGTGATGTATCCTCACCTCCTTTTGGCCTACTTGCACATGAGATAACTCCTAACAATATTCTCATGGAAATGTGGTCCTCAGCATAAAATTCTCCCCACCCTGAAGGCCTAGCTTCCATATGGTAATGACAAAACAGAGGGAGCCCATATATAGCAGTAAGCTTCCAGTAGTAGTCTCTATTCAGTTACATTCTAGGATTATTCCTTAGCTCAGAGCTTTCCAAACTCTGTGTCAGGACACAGTGTGTCGGCTGCAGTGTCTGGGTGTGTTGCGGCTGCTGCTGCCTCTGAGCCCTGCCAGGATTCCGTGCAGGTCCTAGTGCCTGCCTTGTGCCTGGCTGCCTCCCAACCTGCTGTGATTCCGTGCAGGTCCTAGTGCCTGCCTTGTGCCTTGCTGCCTCCAAACCTGCTGTGATTCCGCGCAGGTCCTAGTACCTGCCTTGTGCCCTGTTGTAAGAGAGTGTCACGAAATGATGTACTGCTGTAAGAGTGTGTCATGAAATGATGCATGTCTAAAAAGTGTGTCACCAACATGAAAAGTTTGGAAAGCTCTGCCTTAGCTGTTCCTTCTGTTTTAAAATGTTTTAGCCTTTTACAATGATAAGGTCCTGAATGGAAAACTTAGTAGTATTAACCACCATCAGGACCTTCTTGGCCTTGGCACCTTGTCTCTGGAACCCTTTCTTCTTCACCATTTCTTGGGCACAGTTTTTGATATCATTTAGACACCCACTGCAAGACCCACTTGGTTTCTGAGGTTCCAAAGGGCTTCAGCTCTGATGATTGAAGTTTCAAAGCATTTTGAAGTGTGTATATATGTTCCTGTATAAATTCATCTTGCAACACATTGGAACTGCCATTTAAAATTGGACAGCGCTTCAAAATTCAGTAAATAATAACAAAAGACTGAAAAAGAGATGGTTAGCTTAAGCGTGCCATCTAATAATTGCACAGGAATTAACATTTAATGTATGTTAAATGGCAAGCTAACAACATTCTTTCATGTAAGTCAAGGGTAACATTTTGTTAATCTTGTTGTCAGAGCTCTACAGACCTCTGCCAATATCTTAGATAAGTATGCATAGCGAGGGTGGCGTGCAACAGACACGGAAGAGGCGCCTGCCTTTGAAATAGACGATTCACACCTAAAGCGGCCAGTGCCAGTACACATCTATGCAAACGGATGTCTGAGCACCCTGGAGCCACGAGCTACACGTGTAAACATCAAAGGACTTCAGGAGGGGGAATGTTTAAATATGACAAGCCATGCTTTGCTGATTCATTCAAGTCTTTGTTCGTGCTAGCCTTCATGTCTTGTAATAAATCTTTCTGCTTCTAAGAAACCGCGCGTCTGTGGTTTACTTTAGAGTAAGGAGATTTCAGGCATCGGATGGAGCACCTTACACTTGTACTAGCGGCTGTTGCCAGCTAAAACTGGAGATAATCCTAGGATTTTGTTGCACTTTAGGGAAACTTGTTTGTGCATTAGCTCTATTATTATTGGTATTTTTCCAACAACAAGCTTCTGTAATGACACTGATAATAGCAACAGACAATACTAGGATTCAGCACCTCTCTCTTCCCAACCAGACAGAATTCAGACTGGCTCAAGGTCACCCAGCTGGCTTTGCGCCCAAGACAGAACTAGAACTCACGGACTCCCGGTTTCTAGCCTGATGCCTTAACCACTACACCAAACTGGCTCTCAGATGCAAGTCTGGAAGCTCCTATTCTGGCTTGTTTTGTTAAAGATGGCATTTGGGAGCAGACACCTTTCCCAACTGGAAAAACCAGATTGCCCTTCCTAGTCTTAAAACATCCTGAACTAGAAATTAATTCTGTTAACAACATTACTTGATAGCAAAGTCACGTTGATCAAGTCGGTAGAAACAGAGTAATCACTTCCCCCCAAAGAAGCCGCTTCTTACTTTGCACCCATACTGCAGAGCCAACTTGTTGAGGTTGTCATCCTTTTTAACGACTCGTTCTAGCAGCTGCACGTCCCAAACTCTCTTCTGGGAAGAACTGCCTTGCTGTGGCTCCTTCCCCCTTGCTCGTAATTCCATGGCATCAAATTCCTCCTCTGACGAGTCCTCGGAATCAGATTGTCCGCTGCTTCTGAACAAGAACACCTGACTACTTGAGAATTTCTGGACAGTGGCAGGACCTTGGAAGGGCCTGATCAGCCTTTCACTTAGCCTCATGTTTTATGGCAGCCTCTGCAAGACAAAAGGGAGGATATTAGTCAGAAAGCGAGCAATATATTTTAATGACACTCAGAAGCTGAGCCAACACAGACAGGCCTTAGAGCAACAACCCAGGCAGGAGAAGGTGGATCGTTCTTGTGACGTGCTACACCAGGGTTTCCCAACCAGGGTTCTGTGGCACCCTAGGGTTCCGTGAGAGGTCTCTAGGGGTTCCCTGGGAGATCACAATTTATTGAAAAAATTATTTCAAATTCGGGCCACTTCACATTAAAGAGGTAAGTTTCATTCTTTATTTTTAGTTGAAGAACACTCTTAATGCATACAGTTTATACAGGCCTACCCATTAAATGAATATAATAATTTTGTAACTTCTGGCCTATATTGCAAGGGGTTCCCCGAGGCCTGAAAAATATTTCAAGGGTTCCTCCAAGGACAAAAGGTTGAGAAAGGCTGTGCTAAAGGTAAGCTAAAAGGCCCTTAAAAGGTAAAGGTAAGCTAAAAGGCCCTTAAAAGGTAAAGGTAAAAGCTAAAAGGCCCTTAAAAGGTAAAGGTAAGCTAAAAGGCCCTTAAAAGGTAAAGGTAAAAGCTAAAAGGCCCTTAAAAGGTAAAGGTAAGCTAAAAGGCCCTTAAAAGGTAAAGGTAAAAGCTAAAAGGCCCTTAAAAGGTAAAGGTAAGCTAAAAGGCCCTTAAAAGGTAAAGGTAAAAGCTAAAAGGCCCTTAAAAGGTAAAGGTAAAAGCTAAAAGGCCCTTAAAAGGTAAAGGTAAAAGCTAAAAGGGCCTTAAAAGGTAAAGGTAAAAGCTAAAAGGGCCTTAAAAGGTAAAGGTAAGCTAAAAGGGCCTTAAAAGGTAAAGGTAAAAGCTAAAAGGCCCTTAAAAGGTAAAGGTAAGCTAAAAGGCCCTTAAAAGGTAAAGGTAAAAGCTAAAAGGCCCTTAAAAGGTAAAGGTAAGCTAAAAGGCCCTTAAAAGGTAAAGGTAAAAGCTAAAAGGCCCTTAAAAGGTAAAGGTAAGCTAAAAGGCCCTTAAAAGGTAAAGGTAAAAGCTAAAAGGCCCTTAAAAGGTAAAGGTAAAAGCTAAAAGGCCCTTAAAAGGTAAAGGTAAGCTAAAAGGCCCTTAAAAGGTAAAGGTAAGCTAAAAGGCCCTTAAAAGGTAAAGGTAAAAGCTAAAAGGCCCTTAAAAGGTAAAGGTAAAAGCTAAAAGGCCCTTAAAAGGTAAAGGTAAAAGCTAAAAGGCCCTTAAAAGGTAAAGGTAAAAGCTAAAAGGCCCTTAAAAGGTAAAGGTAAAAGCTAAAAGGCCCTTAAAAGGTAAAGGTAAAAGCTAAAAGGCCCTTAAAAGGTAAAGGTAGGCTAAAAGGCCCTTAAAGTGGGCCTGTCCTCCTAAAGAAACAAGTTGCTTTTTCATTTTTAATGTTCATGTCCCATGAAGTATTTTAATTACTAGCCTTTTCTTTGGCCTCATCCTTTATGTATAAAGTTGCTGGGAATAGGAATTCTGTTTGCTAATCTGGCACCATCCAGAGGTGTTCAGATGGAATCTCAAGACAATGTTGGACTTCCAAGGATGGGGGAAAATTTGTACTTCGTTGCAAAACCAGGCTTTAAGTTTATTTTTTTATACGTACATTGTAGCCATGCATATTAGAAAGCTGATATCCTTTTGTTGAGCCTTCCAGGCAGTGTCATATTCACGGACAATTATCTCCTTAACTTCCACATGTTGCTCAAAGACCACAGTAAAGTTTACCTCCCTCCCTCCCTCCTCAATTTTAACATCTCAGCAAAGGTAAGCCAAACAGAACTAATAATATTTCCACATGTAATATACCTTGAATGCCACGCCAGTAAAGTAAATATCTCAACTAACTGGCAACTGGACTCATTACTTAATAAGTTTGAGTTTGGCATATTGCTGTCATTCATTTAAAAAAGGAAAACTGCATATTAATTTCTGATTCCATCTTTACTTTTAATATTTTTATTAAGCATGCTTAAAAGAATATAAGCCATGAAAAATGAAAGACATACAAAAAGAATAAAAGAGTAAAATACAGGTAAGTAAACATGGGGTCTAAAATGTCATGGAGGTTGACCTTTTTCAGTGCATCCTTAGTTACTTATAAAATTATGACATGTATTCCTTTTTAAAGGAGAGTTTAAAAGCTGATATTAAGCACATATTATAGGTATAACAAATGAGGTCAACACTAGGAATCTAATTTCTTATATAGTCGGAATATGAACTCTGAATGTAAAAACTGAAATTTAGGACGTGGTACAAATCTATACAGTGAATTATAGTCCAAGAATGGTTTCCAGTTAAGAATTGAATTTTACATCATATTTACTTTTTAAATAAAAAGTTATTTTGGACATTGAAGTATAGTCCCGTAGCTTGATTAGCCATTCTTCCAAGGAAGGAATCAAACACCCTTTCCAATAAGAAGTATTTAATATCCTTGCTGCAGGTAACATGTATAGACTGAGTTCAGTATACTTTGAAGGCTTAGTAAAATTTAACACCGGGTTTCCCAAAATGTGAGGTGTACCACCCTTGGGGAGGGGTGAAGAGCCTTTTAGCTACATTGTTACAATAAATCCACCTTTCCCAAAGTTTCACTGTATTGTTTTCATTGTTCATTTGTGTTCATTTCAATTTTTAGGGGATGGGTGTACATTAAGATTACACTAAAGGGAGATGTGATGGCAAAAAGTTTAGGATTTAATAAAAGCAACTCTAGTTGCAAAGAGATTTCAACTTTCAAATTGTCAGCTTTCTGAAAATGAATTGTCATCGTTTTATCATTGTAATATACCAATGATAAAACATCTTATACTAATTTTCTCCAAATGTTCATTGTTAATTCAATATACTTCCACTAAAATTCCCAACTGTTGCATCTCCATTAATGCATTCTGTATCTATTTAATCATACAATCTTTGACCTGTTTCAATTCTGAGTCATACTTCATCAATAGTCTTTAATGGCCCAACAATTATTCTGAACTATGTATTATAAAATTTCCAAATTCAGTCAAATCTCTCTGTATTCCTTCTTGTTTCTGCAATTCTTTTTAATACACTATACTATGTATTTGAAGGTACTGAAATCAATTGGGTAAACTGGACCATTGTGAAGTAAGAATTTCAAAATATTTTATCTTCATCTTGTTAGTAATTTGCAATCTAAACAAATTATTATCTCCCCATTGAACAAATTTCTTGGTACCTTCCTCATAAAAATAAACATTTAATAATCATACAAGGGGAGAGAGATCTGGGGTCATTCTTCTCTATTTAATATTTAATGCATTACTTTAGTATCTCTAGGTTGACACAAACAATTTAAAAAGAACTTCCTGATAATAATAAGGTAATGACAAACCCAATTTTGATATGGCAAACACACACACACACAATAAAGTACTGCAATAAATCAAATTACAGTTTGATTTATTATACAGTCCTGTAATAAATTGATTTATTATACAGTCCTCTAATAAATCAAATTACAATTACTGCTGGGGGGTTGTTAATTTTTTTAAAAGGTGGTTTTCTACTTTTCAAGTGTAGTAAAGGCCTATTGACAGTTTATACTGTTTGGAATCCTTTTATGGATCTGATTTGATCTCGGAACAGATATTAGGCTAAAGAGAGGCCAGAACGATGTTGGCTTGCCTCACTTGTCAACTTTTGGGGGTTTGATTTTCATTTTTTAAAGGGTGGAAAATCAAAGTCAGGTTTTCCATTTCAGTTTTGCACTAACTTTTGACCTCATCTTTGAACACAATGGAATAAACGTATTAGATTAGTGGGTTTTGGTCACAGGTCCCCTCCTAGAAGATAAAGTTATCTTATTCATTTAGCTACATTGCTGGATCAATTCAAAGTCCAGTTGTACCCAGTCCTGTTTCCACCCATGCCAGCCAAAGACTTCTGGGAAGCTTTTCAAAATCTGAAGAGAACCTCCTCCTCATCAACATGTGATTTCACTCCCATTGCCCTCATTTCTGAGCTTCAGGCAAAGCCGCTGCAATTCTGCTAATCCGATTTGGAAATGAGGAATCCAAATTCCTGTAACTCTGCCCACTTTCCTTCAGGAGAGGGTGACGTTTAAACGTCAAAACGTTGAGTGATAAGAGGATGGGTGACTAGCAAGTACACACACTTGAGTAAAGGATTTGCTGCCTTGGTGGGGCTGGGCTGGGCTGACTGCTAAAGTTTCCTAGTTAAACTCTGTCTAGTCCAACACGAATGGAAATATCCTAGCATTAAGTCACCCATGTTAGTAGGTTGAAATATAATTAGGCAGTATGAAGTGATAGAATTTGAGGATGTATTATTTCAGATCCCTCCCATGGTATTTGTTTGTGTGTCAATAAGGGGAGTATGAAACTGACTTTGGGAATACTCTCTCTTTCCAGGATTCTCCGGCTTTCTAAATTCTTCCCTATGCCCCTCAAGCTGTCCCTTAGGGGCTCATCAAATGGGTCCAAGAGCTTCTCTCCTTACCCCTTCCAAGTTATGGGCTTTGTAGTCCAACCTATTTGGAGAGGGTTCTAGCAGACATAAGGGATGCCAAGGAGGGCTATGCTCTAATGCAGTGTTTTTCCAACTTGGCAACTTTAAGATGGGGGGGGGGGACTTTAATTCCCAGAATTCTGAAGTCCCCCCTCCTCTTAAAGTTGCCAAGTTGGAAAAACACTGCTCTAATGCATGCTGGCTGGAGAATTCCGGGAGTTGGGTACCCGCATCTTAGAATTGCCAAGATTGAGAAACACTTTAGAAACGACTACCGATTTCTCCCCTTCCCTCTCTCTAAACGTTGTGGCTCCCTCTCTCCCGGCAAAGTCCCCCCAGAATGGAGCCCCCAAGAGCAAAGGGGGCTCCGATCTCAGCCTCTTCGCGGATGGGGGCCCTCATATAACTTTTCTCCTCCCCCTCCTTCCCCCCCCCGCCAGTCCAAGGTCCTTCCCCCATTTCTTTGCTGACCTGGATTCCGGCAGCTCCCTTCCCTTCCGGCTGCCCGCTCGAGCTGGCCTCAACTGGTCATGCTACTCGCTCCCGTTCCTTGCGATTGGCTGCCAGAGGCCAGGAAGGCGAGGCCAGGCCGCATGTCAGCCAGTCCCACGCAGAGAGTGGGCGGGGGAACGGGCAGGGCTGGGCAGGGCGTTAGAAATAAGTTCGCCGGAGCTGGCAGCGCTGGAACGCGGGCGGAGGCGGCGGGAGTGCCCTGCATTTAAAGGGCGAGCGCCGTGTTTTTCCTTTAGCCCCCTCTGTAGAAAAAGCGGGCTGCGGGGCTGCTGCTGCTGCTGCTATGTTTTTTTTTATTAAAGATTTTTTCCCATAGGTAAAGAACAAATCTAATAAAGAAAAAAAGAAAAGAAAGAATAAAGTGCAAAGAAAAGAGAGAAATAACGAAAGAAACTAGATGTTTTCCGAGCTTCTTTTCAACAGACTGTAACAAACTGCCCTCCCTCTTCACTATTCCAGAAATCCCTTCCCCAGCCAGCATGCTGGGTGGAGAATTCTGGGAGTTGAAGTCCGCATATCTTAAAGTTGCCAAGTTTGAAATCCCTGTGCTAGAGCAACTGTCAACAATTTATCTTGGATTCCCACCAGCCTTAGTCCTAGGTGCGTCTAAATGATGCTTAGCTGAAAGGGGTCTTTTTAACGAGCCTTTCTGCTGCTGCGACGGGCTGCAGGGTGGGCAGAACCGAAGCCACCACCAACAGCGAGTGGAAATGCCTCTTTTCTTTCCCACTTCTTTTGTTCTCTGGTCCATCAACCATAATATTCCATATTTTTTAATTTGCTGAAATTTGTACCATTCTGATTTGGGCAAAGCACTGAGTCCTCACCTAAAGTTGGTTCACCACAGTGGCTGGTTTAGCATCACCTGCTGAACCAAGAACAAACTTCTTTCTTTCTTTCTTTCTTTCTTTCTTTCTTTCTTTCTTTCTTTCTTTCTTTCTTTCTTTCTTTCTTTCTTTCTTTCTTTTTTTTCAAATTTCGTCACCGCCCATCTCACATGAAGCGACTTTGCTTAGAGTAAGGTATGAACCCTATCTAGCTGATCATTGTACTTCACTGTTGTCTGTTCCTGAGTTTTACGCAGCCGCCTTTTATAATGGTCCATGCACTACTCCTATTCCCTTTTGTTAAAGTGGAGATGCAGCGTATCGAGACCTTCCACTTACAATATATAAGCTCAGCTATAGGATTGTCCCCCATATTGTGAACCCATTGGAATAACCGGGGTCAACTAGTGCCATGGTTTGCATGTCATACAAAGGTCTTTGTTAAGCCACAGTTCCATGAATAAACTTCAGATGACAAGATTCAAACGCCTGGTCTTAAATCATAGTTTACAAACCACAGTGGCTGTATTCATATTAGATGTTAAACCCAGGTTAAAGAGACTGCATTAAGATTTAGTATACTATGTAAACCTAGGCACATTCTCAAGATAAACTAACTTGTAAGGGAGTTATAAAAATTGGATGAACTCTAAATTTGTACCAAAAGATTATTAAAAAATGTCATAACAATAATTATTCATATTATTGACAGTACATTCATGGAGTTAGTTTTGCTGCGCCTATTTAAATGGCATGCAACTACTGTAAAAAAGTTAACAGTTTCTACCCCTAGATGCTGTAAGCCATAAAGTATTTAAGCAATTATTGCTTTTGATATGATGTTATTTTAGATTAATAAATGGCTGATCCTAATGACTGGCCTTGTGACAAGGAGAATGACAAGTAATGCATTATTTTGAAAGCAAAAATAGCCTTTTACAGAACTGTTGGGTCTTTCATTAATGTAAAATAAAATAGAATTTGTAGTACTTACTGAATTCCTTAAAAAAAAACATTTTAGATATAGTAGCTTGAGGCACTGTATACTGTAGAGTAGAGCAGATGGAAAAGGCATAAATTTTGTAAACTGCAACAAAAGCTGATGCTCTTGAATAAAATTTGTTAGTCAGAATGTGCTACCAGACCCCTCCTGATTCAGGGGTGGGTGGGTGCGTAAACTGATGTAGCAATTTTAACAATTAGCCAGCAGATGATGCTCTTACCATACATTATACAAGGAGGCAGATTACACACTGATATTTGCTTATTCACAAATCATGCCAATGGTGCAACTATAACAGAGGAGAAAGAAACCATTAAGTTAGCTGAAATACCATCTTTCCTTATTTTGGCATCCACCCTCCAAATATGTTGGCCTGTCACATAGTCATACAGGTGGACCCAGTTCTAGTCCCGCCTTAGGCATGAAAGCCGGTTGGGTGACCTTGGGCCAGTCCCTGTCTCTCAGCCCTAGGAAGGAGCCAATGGCAAACCAGGAGACTGAGAGTTCTAGTCCCACCTTAGGCATGAAAGCCAGCTGGGTGACCTTGGGCCAGTCCCTGTCTCTCAGCCCTAGGAAGGAGCCAATGGCAAACCAGGAGACTGAGAGTTCTAGTCCCGCCTTAGGCATGAAAGCCAGCTGGGTGACCTTGGGCCAGTTGCTCTCTCTCAGCCCAACTCACCTCACAGGGTTGTTGTTGTGGGGAAAATAGGAGGAGGAAGGAGTATTAGGTATGTTCCTCGCCTTGAGTTATTTATAAAAATAATGAAGGTGGGATAAAAATAAACAAATAAACAAACAAATAAAATGTTTGCAAAGGTAGTCTGGGCAACTAACATCCATGTACTTCTAAAGAATCTAAACACCTTGACTGTATCAGGACGGGGAAGACTTAAATCAATACTAGGGTCAGAAAACACCTATGGACGTTTATGGCTGTGTCTTTAGTTTTTCATTGTTCCTCCTTTTTTTATGTGTAAGCTGCCCAGAGTTGTTTGGAGTTGGGTGGTCTCTAAATTGTATTAAAGAATTGAACAATTTAAAACAGCAGTCTCTGAAATTTGTTAGTGAGCTATCATGCACAAGGGCGGGAAGTGGTATTGACAGATGCTTAAGTATGATTGCTCTGTTGTAATGTCCATTCACCCAGTCACATTTTTTCCTACCATTTTGCACATGTCATGGTCATGAATCATTAAAGTTCTACAGTGTGCAAGAGTCTGCCCCTAACAGGAGTTCCTAGGTAGTCTGGCTCTGTTGCTGTCACCAGCGCAGGAACTTCATTGGACTATGTTCCCTGGGAGTCAGGTGGCATATAAATTAAAATAATAATAATAATAATAATAATAATTATTATTATTAATAATAATAATATAATAATAACAACAACAACAACAACAACTCTCAGCCTGAGTACAGGTAGTCCTAGCTTAGCAATTGCCTCAGACAGCAACCGTTCAGTTACGACGGTGATTAAAAAGTAACTTCATAACCAATGCCCACATTTACGACCTTCGCAGCATCTCTTTCTCAGTCACGTGTTCACCATTACAGTCAGTCAGTATGCGTTGTTCTGTGCCTGACCCATTTTTTTCTCCCTCCCCCCTTGCAGAGCAGAGAGATTGTCTCAACAAGCTAGCTCTTCCTGAGCTGCTTTTCTCTGCAGGGCAGCCCATCTCTAAAAAGTGCTAACCACAAGTTAAGGAGCTCACCTCTGTGACTTTAATTAGTTGATTAGAACGCTCCGCTGGCTGGAGGTGCTGCCTGACACTGACAAGACCCTAATCAGTTTCACACTGGAGGCTTTTGTTTGCGTGGTGCGTGCCCTAGGCAAACAGCCGGTGCTAGCACATTCCTTTCAATGTGTATTCCCCATTGTGTGCCTGCTTCCTCTCTTGTAATCCCTGCCTCTCCAATGAATGAAAATACAAACATTAATTCCCTTCTTGCTCATTATCCCAACGCCCGGGTGAGCATTCCAAAGAGTGGGGGAGTGGGGAAAAAGGGCTGTAAGATTTGCCCTATTACCCAGCTTCCTTCTGAGTTGAGTTCAAGAAACCTTCCCCTCTGTTTGGACTCACCCGACTGTTTGGGGTCATATCCTTTTGACGCTGTAAAGCAAAGGAAAGCAGAAGTAAATTTGTAAGCACAGTCATGGTCATGTGATTTTCCACTTAGCAACCGCTTGACTTAATGACCGAGTTGCGGGTCCCAATTGTGGTCACTAAATGTAACTCTACAAAGGCAATTTAGGGCCTTCTGTACCTCCTCTGCTCCAGCAGGCAGTTGCTGTTTTACATTAATACCCATGTTATCCTTTGCAAGGATTCTCAGTTATATCTCCATAGTTCAGTCTGGAAGGTAACCCTTTTCATCACCTCAGACATTGCAGCTTTGTAATGTGGTTATGCAGGAGATGTCTAGGATCTCCAAGTATCATTTTCTTTCATTCTGAGTGGCTACAATTCTCTAGATTACTGGAGAGCTATTCCAGGAACATTATACAATTTATTTGTTTTATTAATTTAGCAGCGGTTATTATTAATGGCTCAATATTTATATTTTATTTCTTTTGCTTGAGTCGAGTGTACTGACATCATGTGTATATCTTCAGCAATAAAGGAACTGGAGGCAAAGGCAGGCCTTGGGTGAACCTCCAACAAGAATTTCCAAGCTTTTGGATAATGGTATTTTGGCTGCTGCTCTTTTTTTCTCATTTTCTTTATATGTGTTTTAAAGGAAAGTGTACAATCCAAAGCCACTCCAAGATACTGCACTTTTTTTTACAGATATTCTATCACATCCCATTCCAGCTAATGTTCATTTTTGATTTGTATCTTGATGATTCAAATGGAAAAACATGACTCAAGTCTCACTTGTATTTGGTCTAAAGTGGTTGGCAGCATAATGCTATTGTTAATGCCTTTTTAACCCGGATATATTCCCTTGACTACATTGGTAGATCCTCAGCATAGATGAAGCATCTTGTGTTTGGATGGCTTAATTAGTCATTTGTATAAATATTAAAGAGAAGGACCGCCAGCAACTTCTGCTGAATCATCAACAGCCTTTGTCTCCATGCTCGACTTAGAAATGCAGTGTTCAATGAGTGTCTGGAATATTTACGCTACTTTGAAAGCCTGTATCAGACTGTATACTTCCATAGCAACAAGCCATATTCAATGGCATCAAATGGTGTTGCAGAATCAAGGAACGTTATTCTTCTTATTCTGCTTCTCTCACCATCGTTTTCAATATATTGGGTAAAGTTCTGTATTTGGGCTTTGAATAAGTTTCCTGGTTGAAATGAGCTTGCTGGGGTATGAACTGTTCACCCACTATGAGTAAAAGTTGGTTTAGAATTATGCATTGGTGAGAGCATTGATGGGAGATTGGGGGAAAGCTGTTTGGATCTAAACAGATTTTAACAGCATTGCTGTCCAGAGTTATGTACTTGAGATGGGCTGCCAAATAAATCTACTAAATAAATAAATTGTCTTACTTCAGCCTTCAATAACAGGTGGTCTCCAGATATGTTACATGATAATTCCCATCATCCTTGGTCATGCTGTTGGCTGAAGCTGATGAGATCCCCCCCCAACAATTTGAAGAGAATGAGTGAAGAAGGCAGATTTGAAGGTATCTTCCAAGCCATATTTGAAAGTATTTTGGTCAACACTATTGCATGTACCCGATTATAAAGCCACCCTAGGCTTTAAACCAGTGTAATCATTCCATAGATCTGTGGAGTCTATTCCATAGATCTCTTGTATGTCAACTGTGTGCTGAGGAGCAATAGCATATGGTAGAATTGGCACAATGGTTTATGTTGTCTCTCCTGGCCCTAATTTGGCAAGGTTTGCAGGGGTGTTCAGTCCTGGTACCCATGCCAGGATGTGTCATGTCCCCTAGTCCTCTTTGGGAATAGATGAATGCTAGATTGGGCTGCATTTCTGGATTGTGCTGACACAAACCTTAATACTTGGAACACTCCCATCTGTTTCTGCAAAATCTGTCTTCCGTCATTTACAATATTTCCCTTTGTTCTTTCAGTGATTGGTGCTTTCAGTACAGCAGCTGGTTTGTAGCAACTTAGTTGACCAACTTGTGAGCTATAAAGGGAACTGGTAGATTTTAATGCTGCCTCCATGCATTTCATTCATTTCAGCTACGCCAGTTAACTGTGTATGTACATTTTTGTTTTTAAGTAAACTTTGATCTAGCAAAGACTGTAGCTTAATAACAAAGTTATTAGCAATATAGATGCTAGCTTTGTACTGAAGTCTCTCTCTGTCCCCCCCTCCCCCATTCTCTCTCTCCTTTTTAAATGTTCAGCTTGAGTTCCCCAGGCTTGAAATGGAGGAAAAGGTGTTCTGTTATCTGGCTTGCTGGAGAAGAATCCTCTTAAGGCAACCACAGCCAGGTTGGGTTATTAGGAACCTCTCTGGGGACTTGTAAAGCTGTCAGCTTGTCTGAAGACTTTAGAATGAGTGGAGGAAACAGGTGGAGTCCAAGGAGGAAGGAGGAAGGCTTGTTCTCTAAAAGCAGCTGATGGAGGATTCTGCAATATCCAGACATTATTTTCAAAGGACTGTTAATCGTCTCTGTTTAGCCTCTTTCTGTGGCACTCAAGAGAGGACCATTCAGAGGGAAGTGGAACAAATGGGGAAGAGCAAGGGCTTTAATCTGTTGGGAATCTCTCATTCATATCAATTACAGCATTCATTTTCATTCTCCTGGCTTCCTAGGGAATCCCAACAGCATTTTTATTGCACAGGGAGCCTGCGCAATACCTGATTCATACAGATGCTAGAGTTTCCCAAGCCTGAAGATGAGTTAATGGAGCATACCCTTTCAATGAAAGTCCACTCTTTTGCCACTCTGTTTCATACCCTGAGTAGGAGACAGATACTTTTAGAACTTCAGCTATCTGCAAAAACTAGGAAGCCTTGTGTTGGTGATGCAGTCTTATTAACTGTCCATGTATAGCAGAAATAGCAGAGTGGGTTGGAGCCTCACCTTTAGGACTATCATCTCAAAGCTGATGGAACAGGGTTTTGTTTCCATCATGTGATCTGTTTGGGACATAGTCGTAATAGTAATCTAAGTTACCTAGTGTAACTACAATTTTTATGTAGGTATAGCATGAATGGAGGACTAGTTTAGTGTACTGGTTAAGGCACTGGGCTAGAAACCGGGAGACTGTGAGTTCTAGTCCCGCCTTAGGCACGAAGCCAGCTGGGTGACCTTGGGCCAGTCACTCACTCTCTGCCCTAGGAAGGAGGCAATGGCAAACCACTTCTGAAAAATCTTGCCAAGAAAACTGCAGGGACTTGTCCAGGCAGTCGCCAGGAGTCAACCCTGTCTTGAAGGCACCAAAAAATAATAATAATCATGAATGGCACTGAAAGGCAGGGTGGGGGGGTGGGAACAAGCAAATTTAAAAAGTCAACATTGCTACCTTCTATATTGGGCCAGTAGGCATAGCCATTAAAGGGGCGGGGTGGCTCAGTGGGTAAGATGCCAGGCTTGTCGATCGGAAGGTCGCACGTTCGGAGGTTCAAATCCCTAGCCCCGCCTGACGGAGTGAGCTCCTGCACTCGCCCCAGCTCTTACCAACCTAGCAATTCGAAAGCATGCAAATGCAAGTAGACGAATAGGTACCACTTTGGTGGGTAGGTAACAGCATTCTGCGCGTGTCATGCGGCTACATGACCGTGGAAGCGTCTTCGGACAACACTGGCTCTTCGGCTAACAAACGGAGATGAGCACCGGCCCGTAGAGTCGGACACGACTGCACAAATGTGCGGGGGGAACCTTTACCTTTTACCTAGGCATAGCCATTAGATAACTCTCAGCAAAATGGATAAATTGGATATCAAGACACATTGAGAAGAATCATGAGTGCAATTTGATTGGGACACTTTTGCGAAGTGTATGTGGAGCACCCTCGTGTTCTGCTGATTTCTACTCATGAGTGCACCAGGGGTTACAGCTAAAATAATGTTAGTCTGATACAGATGTAGCATGGGATCCCTGCAAATCACTGCTTGCACATTAGGAACCGGCCTTAGAACTAGATTCACCCCATTCCCAGTTCTCTGACCTACAAATACTGCTATTTCTGTTCTTTAGCATGGTTCCTATGACCCCATTTATCAATTGTTTCCATAATTCTCCCTCTCCCCCCAAGATAATAAGCTGGTTTGCATTTAAGGCATATATAATATATAACCATGGTTCGTGGGGGCTATAGGACAGGGTTAGGCATGTCAGAAGATTGGCAAGGAGATAGTGTTGTGGACCCCTTCTCTCTTTGCATATATATATGATATGTCTGTGTAGAAAGGGTTACTTAGCCAGCTGAGGCAATGTGTGTGTAACTTAGCAAGCTTAGTCTTGTAAATTCCTCCACACAGGGCATTTAGAGAAAGTTATGTAGCCTGCTTTGCAGATTGCATCACTATACTGTAAATTCTCTTCGATTGATACTGTAAATCACTCTCACCTTTGATCTGTATTCCCACTGTATTCCTACTTGTAACAATTAAGATTAAAAAGACAGTGTGAGCTCCCTAATTTAAAACCTGCCTTTGTGGGCAGTGGTTTGTGTGGAGCGAAGGGCCGCATACTAGAAATGTTCCCCATAAAAAATGTTCTTAGAAACAGGTCAGCTGTCTAGTTATGAGAGATATCATCAGATTATCCTCAGGTATGTCTGTTAGACATAGTTTGGTGCAGTGGTTAAGGCATCAGGCTAGAAACCAGGAGACTATGAGTTCTAGACATAAGACCAGCTGGGTGACCTTGGGCCAGTCACTCCCTCTCAGCTTTAGGAAGGGGGCAATGGCAAACCACTTCTGAAATCTTGCCAAGAAAACTGCAAGGACTAGTCCAGGTTTAGAGAGCCAGTTTGGTGTAGTGGTCAAGGCACTGGGCTAGAAACTGGGAGACTGTGTGTTCTAGTCCCGCCTTAGGCACGAAGCCAGCTGGGTGACCTTGGGCCAGTCACTCTCTCTCAGCTCTAGGAAGGAGGCAATGGCAAACCACTTCCGAAAAACCTTGCCAAGAAAACTGCAGGGACTTGTACAGGCAGTTGCTGGGAGTCACCCCCACCCCAAATGTCCCCTAGAGAAGATGCCTGATATCTCTGGCAGAAGGTCAACTGTGAGAAGTTCTGACCAAGTCACTGACAAACCATCCCCTGATGTTATTGTTTATACTCTATATCCCTTAAGAAAAGTATAAAAAGGTGGCAAAAGTCCTAGATACTTTGAAGCTCAGCATAGACCCAAAGTCCTAGGAGGGTGCCACATGATTCCCAGCTCCAATGGGTCCGTTGGCTACAATTTCTGAGGTTCCTAACAAGCTGATGGGACATGGATTGGTATATCCTTTTTCTCTTAAACTTTCTTCATATTTATTTAGTAACATCTTTTTTGGCATGACATGTTTGTTTGAGTCTATTGTTTCTGAATCCTGAAGACCCTATTGATTCCTGTCTGGCAATGCAGTTAATAACAAGTAAATTATTCTGAAGGTTGGCTTCCTGTTTGCTGGTTGTGTTTGTTCTCAGCCTTTGAGAATAAATGCTTAAGCACAATTAAAGATAAATTGTGACTCTTCCTGAGTAGGGTAGCATCAACAAATCACTTTGAATAAACTCCACACATTGCAAATAAAGGCACAGCTTGTTGAAATTTTGGAAAAAATACATTTATTATTTATTTTTAATATTAATATTTATTTTAACGAAACTTCTTTAATTTCCAGAGTGGAATTACTTTTTTAAATTTACAATTGGTTCTATTCAGCTTGACTGTATTTCTTTGACCGGTTTTAGCCAGCACCAGGAAAAAAAATTAGAAATATTATCATGACTATAGTTCCTATCTAAATTAACTGTTTGAAAAATATATATACATTTTTTGCTCTGTATTGAACAACATAACATTACATTGTTATCTTGTATTAGAATAAAATATCAATATTCAGCTGCAAAGGATTTCTTTAAATCACAAAGGGTAAAAACATTAGCACCAAGTGGTAGTGAAATTCTACACTCATAAGTGACAAATTGTGCAACTACAAATGTACAGTACTTTCTGGAACAGTACATAGAATAAGGCTTTAACACAGTGGAAATTTGACAGTTGTAATGCAAGAGTGTTTGGCTCAAAGTTAACAAATAAAAATATTGCTTTAGGTATAATGAAAGACACAAGTATGTGTCCCCCAATTGTACTGAAAGTATTAGTAATGGTGAACAAACGCTCCTGGGAGGTAGTCTGCTCATCAGTAAGCCTGTTATAGAATTACTGAAACCATCTGGATTTCAGGAGATGATACAGAGATGTTAAGTAACCCTGCCTGATGCCCCACATGGTCTGAAAGTACATCCTGAAGCTTATGCCCCGTATGTTGTAGTGAGATTTCTTTGCAGTCTACATTTGTCAATATGGCTTCGCAACAGAAGAAATGAAGTGAAAAATGTTGGCCAAAGTTAGAATGGTTGAAAGCATTGCATTTCAGGAAAAGTTTGTAACACTGCATTGCTGCTTATATCAAGGATTCTGTCCAATGATGAAATGCAGATATCAATTGAATTATCAAGGGACGTGTGTGTGTGTGTGTGTGTGTGTGTCTGTCTGTCTAGGCTGCCCAACTCCAGTTTGGGAATAACGGTATAAACAGAATTGGTCTGAGACCTGAAGATGGAAAAATGTTTGTCATTCAGGCTACCATCTTGGGATTCTGCTGATGAGCAAAAATTCACTAGAGCAGAGCAGATTTCTGTTATGATAATAGAAAAAATTTTGCTCTATAAGTTATCTTTATGTAATGCTATGGGCCATTCACCCTTGATTATCAAGACTGAGTAAGAGTCTAAGGAATATTTATATTTTTTAAATTATATTTCAAATTTTGTCACCGCCCATCTCACTCAAGAGTAATTGAGTGGAATTACACGAAATACCAAAAATCAACAATGATAAGTCTGCGTAAAGGATGGATAAGCATTTCATTCAGTTTATTCTTGATAATTTAACAAAATTAATACATTAAGGGGAAGGAATGTGGGTGAAAGTGAATCAAATGTGGGAGAAAGTAAAAATGACATATTTATCTCTCTCAGAGGATTTTGAGAACTTAGTCCTTAAAAATCTTCTATTTCAATTCTTGTGCATTCATCTGCTTTTGTGCCAAATTAGACTAGCCATCTTTTCTTAATAGACTATTCATTCTTAACAACTACATGCTATGAATAGCTGAGTTTGCTTAATATGGCTGGTATAAACAGGTGAAAGTTCTTTGTTCTGGGTTTTTCAATATTATCAATATTTCAGATTTCTTCATAAATGTGACAAAGTATTTTTTAAAAAATGAAAATTGATCAATAACAATATGACTGATTTGAAGAAGGAGAAAAGAAATCAGTTTTTATAGAGGTCAAAATGCAGTACTACAAACAAATGGTTTTAGCAGTATACAGTACATCTTTTAGATTAATAGACACTATATTGTTTGGTAGTTAGGTATAACCCCAAGTTGATTGGCTACTTATATCTCTAATTCATCTTTCCTGCCAGAAGTTCAGAAGATACAGCAAATGGGGGCTGATCTATTTTAACTTCATAATAAACCTGTGACACATTACTCTCCCAATATAGAGATAATCTTGGGAATGGTCATAGAGTGAGCTTGCTGTCAAGTCTCTCAGTACTTGCTGTTCAGTCTTACATTTCTTCTGGATTACAACCGTTCAAACTTGCTAAATTTTGTTACCAACTTAACCTATATTCTGAATTGAATGATAACCAAATGGTATTGGTTGAGTTTCCAGAAAAAAAGAATAACAACACAAACTCTTTGCATGTTGTGAGAATGTTTTTGCTAACTAACCTGGTTAAGTGTGAACACAGCCAATGACTCTAATGATCTTAATCCCAAAGTCATATGTACATAACTAGCAAGTAGCTACCGAACCACTGACACTCAAAGGTTGTGAAACTGAAATCAATGGTACAAAGTATCTGCACTCTATTGGGTGCACAAGTGAATAGCGTCCACACAAACTCTATTCAGGCTGTGTTTGTTACCATATGGTAGCAAGTAACAGAATGGGTACTTTAACATTGGACTCATCACTGGACCCCACAGGGGTCTAAGTATAGCTGCAAACTCACCACTGCAGCTTTACCTGTACAGACAGAACGTCTAATAACTTATGTCAGAACCAACCATTTTGCTTCTGATAATGATAATTCAGGAGCAGGAGCTTAGCACCAGTGGAATTCGAAGAGTAAACAAAACGTATCCTGCTCCATTTAATGCATTGCAAGTATTCCCATTGCCTTGAGAAGGGCTAGAAATTTGCCCTGAAAGTTTGAGCACCATTAGCTTTTCCTCTAGCTTGGGATGGTTGACATGTTCCCATCTCCTTAGTCTGAAAAGCGTGATTCCTTGTATGACTTTTATTCCTTCAAAAGGGAGTTTCAGGAAACCCTAATGTATATTGTGGATTAGTGCCAGCAAAGCATAACGTGGATATTTTTTGTAATGATGCTTATCCAACTGTACATCTCTGCATCCTTGCAAACTCCAGGTTATAATATCCAGATCAATCCCTGCCTTCATCTGCTTGACTGCTACATTATGAGATATCAGAGTGTCCTAATATGAAAATGGTCTTCCAGGGCGGCTGAATTGCAGTGGACAGATTTAGTTTGTTATTGGAAATTAGGTAGCTGTTGAGGGATGAAGCCTAATCATATAATTATAATCATATAATTCCTTGAGGGTGATGGGAGATACCGATGCAAACACTTTGTCCAGATACCATTAAGGAAGGATGTTCAAATCAGGTTAGACATGGACATCCTTTAGTCTTAGAGCAATACTTTCCTTGATCCTTTCCATGCTTGAATGACAGCTGGGCCATTACAGGAGATCTCAGAGATGATATTTTGTTTCACTGGTTGCATTGAATTTCTTTCTTCCTTTTGGGGGAGCATTTCTAGCACCAGATCAGAGTCTTGAAAAGATGCTCAAGTTGTAATAGAAAATCATGGGGAAATAGCAGAAAAGGAACCACCTGCTTGCCCAGAAAATGGTGATGTTGCCACTCTTCAACATGGTTCTGCTTCTGTTCAAAAATTGCTGAAAACTCAGCTTCTGTCATCACCCAAATAATTCAACATCACCAATTTCAATCTTGTGATGTATGTTGGTGTGAATCTAGCACCTCATGTCAGATATGCTCAGGTTGCTTCCCAGACATAGAATACACATTTCACAAGAGGTGGTTGTCTATCATGTACAAGAGAGATTCCTCAGCCCTCCCTCTATTCTGGGAATAGAAAGTTGAGCCTTTTAAAAAGGCAAAGGCAGGACTGGAAGAGAAAACTGAGGAAAATGTGAACCAAGGTTGGGTAAACCATGAGACTAAGATGGTTCCATACAACCTCTGATTAAAATTTGGACTTATTTCCAGGGAAGAAATGAGGGCTTCTGGGGAAGAAATTGTGGACTGAAGATGGCTCTGTTAAAAGCAGAGCTGACCACCATGGTGGAATGAAGAGCTGGCAAGTAGACCAGCTCTTTGATAATTCCTCTCCAGACAAGATAGTGGTCTCCGGTGGATTTAGAACTCTGGGAGACAAGGGAATAGCCATCTTGCTCAAACTGCGGTGGGTGCCTTTGAAAGGACACTAAGTTCGCATACTTCCTTTTCTAATCACTTTTGAAAATTGCTTGTTAACTGCCTTTCAGTGATTAGGAACCTTCGGATGGACAAGTTTTACAGCACCGGGTGTTTCCTTCAGTCCTTAGCAAAAAAAGTTTTAAATACAAGTTTCAGAACTTAAAAAAAAATATTTTGATAAACAGCAAAAGGGTGATTAAAACTTTGATTTTAGAAAGTTACAAATGGATTAATGGTCCAAATAAATTTGAAATAAGATTTTGGAATTAATTATAAAGAATCCTTCCCATGGGAAAATGCTTTTGTTTTGAATTCTTTTTTTTAAAAATAAGACTTTTGAAATTGGACACTAGTGGGAACTAGAAGGAACTAAAGATTACAGTTAAAGGAGAAGAACACTTAAACTTGACTTACAAATACAGAATGAAGCAAAATATTTTAACTTCGGACATATTGAAGGATATTTTTGAACAATGGGCCCAGAAGTTAATTTTAAGAGTGTCTGCCTATTTTTAAATCCTTTCCTGTCCAGCCTGAAGGAACAGAATGTGAGGCTAGGGCTACACACTCAATTTCTTAATTTATAGAGAGAAACGAAAACATTACACAGCATAGAAAAAGGAATGAATCCTAGTGTAAATTCCTGGATAGACTTGCTACCTATTACTATTAGGTATTATTATTATTATTATTAAAATATATAGACTTGTTTAAAAGATATAAACATAAACATTATAACATAAATAGATATGTTATCATCTCAGGTAACACTTAATAGACTTTTTCTGACATCAGGACTGAAATGATGAGGCTTTAAGGATTTGTTTATAGATAAGAGATGAGATATGGGAAGAAGAGATCATTTGTTGTATTTTTAGAGAAGGTGATAAGTTACTAAAATTGTTTATACTTGTTGTGATGAAGGGGGAAGTCATTTCTCTCTATATATCTTTTCTTTTTCTTTACTATATTCTTATTTTTTGTTTTCTATTTTTTTCTTTCTTTTTTCTTTTGTGCACCTTCTATTTTTTTCTTTTTCTTTTTTTCTTTTTTAGTTTGTATTGTTGTAATTGTAATTTTTAATAAAATTACTATTAAAAACAATTGGGCTTTCCAGAATTCTGAGAGATGTCTAAGAAACTGAGAGAGAGAGTGAACATCGTTTTTCAAGGGAATTCTAGTTTTGAAGTAATAGCTAACAATTCTATCCAGGAATTTACACTAGAATTCATTTATTTTTCTATGCTGTGTAATGTTTTCATTTCTCTATATAAACTAAGAAATTGAGTGTGTAGCCCTAGCTTTGCATTCTGTTCCTTCAGGCTGGACAAGAAAATATTAATTTTATTTATAATCTTCTGGTGGTCCACAGCCTTCAACTACATCTTCTGTCTCACAGGTGCTTATTTGTACCAGATCAGCATCATCGTCTGCCTGGAATACTGCATTTTTGTTTGAAAATTTCAGGGCTTTTATATATTCTCTTTTTAAATGAAGGGTGATTTTATTTATCTCTAGTGAGACTGGTCTATTTCCCAAGGATGGGAAGAACAGCTGAAACCTCTGGTTGCATGTGTCAACATGGCCAGGAGGCAGCATTATTGAAATTAATTCTATTTTTTAAATTTATTTATTATTTAAATTTATATGACCGCCCAACTCCCCCAACGGGGGACTCCTTTTTTTACTTTTTGACCTTTTAATTGCCAGAAAGGCAGCATACAGTTGTGAGACCCCTAACTCTCACATACACTGGAGTTAGAGAGAAGATCAGAGTGGAGATGTCTCCTGGAACTAAGTGGTGGTAGCAGTAACTACCAAGTCACTACCCCAAAGCAGGAGGTGGTACAGGATGGGAAGACTCAGAGGACCTCTGGGAGAGGGTTGAGACTCTAGACTTTTCACCCTACAATCTCAGCTGCTTCTACTATGGTTGGGAACCACGGCTCACAACCATGTGCCATTCTCATGTCTCCTTATCTTAAAGTAATGGGTGCCATCAAGTAAAGAAAGCTTTCTATGGTCAGAGCTGCCATCTTGTTGAAATTTATCATGCCACATGTATAGGAGGTTTACATGACTACACTGTTGCATATGTACAGATTGGAACAGAGGCATTTCCTCTGCAATTTCTGAGTCTGGACTGACAGACAGCAAAACCTGGATTCAAGTTACTGCATTCCTGTGTAATCAAATATTTCAATATGGGCTTACAGAATTATTAATTTATCTTCTATTTATTGCTGTATTAAATATTTCAGATGCATTGGGCTGCCACTGTCAGAATTCCCATCATACTAGAGACTCGAGTTGTAGTCTAATACATTGAACAGAATACCAGTCTGGAGAAAATTAATATCAATATATATATTTCAGGTGGGAGAAGAAAGATGGTTATTAATTAGGTTTTTCTTTTTTATTTCTCTGAAATTATACTCAGTGGAGGGTTGGCAGGGCTACAGTAGACTTTTTTCAGAAGCTTCAGAACTGTTGGTCTGCTGCTGTTTGGCTATCAGAACTTTTCTATTAAAGGTTCTTTATATAAAATTAAGGAGTTCATAATGGCTCTTGCCTTTCAAACCATACATCCTCCATCCATACAGCCATATTTAAAAGTAGCCTAGAAGCCAAGGCTGAAGCATTAAGTAATATCTCTGCCTACAGAGAGATATTATTTGCCACAGGCTTATCTGCTGAGATACATATAACGTCAGTCAACTTATTTGCTTTCCAAATCTTTTCCTTAAAAAAAAATAAAAATAAAAATGGTAACAAGCCATCCAGTGGCTTGCAATAATCTATATATTAATGAAAAAAAATGCAGCCATGTCAAAGTATCATAACATTCTACATGATTCGCTTTGAGATGAATTCTTTTTGTGGCGATTGCTTTGATTCATCCAGTCTGCAAAAGGAGCTTCAAGTCTTACTAGGTAAGCACTGGAATTCATTGGGTTTGAGTAATTTGTGTTTGAAATTAAACAGATACTTGTGTTTGCAACTTTCAGACACAGTTGACCTTGCTGAATCAGATCAAGGTCCATCTAATCAAGAATAGTATACTAGAATACTCTTTTTAATAGTGTCCAACCAGGTGCAAGGTGGTAATGGCCTTCCAATGTGATATCATTAGTACTTGCATTTCAGAAGTATATGACCTCTGTCCATAGAGGCTCTATAATTAGCTGTCATGGCTATTAGCCACCAATAGACCCTATTCCCCTATCAATTTATCTAAACTAAGATGAAATAGCAATTGCCACATCTTGTGGCAGCAAGTTCCATAAGTTAATGATATATTGTATGAAGAAGCACATATGAGCTATAATTCCCTAAGGAGCATAGGCAGATTTCATTAACTCCTCTGTTGCATCTTGCTTGCATAGAAGTCTCTGCAGGTTTGACAACAGCGCTGGTACCATCTCATGTCCTGACAAAGGTTTTTCTCCCGAATCACTCGACAATAAACTGCCCACTGGTCTCCCGTGCACTTGTATGTCAGAGCAGCTTTTAAAAAAGGAAGAGAGAATATAGGAACAAGAAATTATGCCGTTGTCTTCTTTTAGGTAGAGCTGGGATCACCATAATTCCAGGGAAACCGCATAGTACTTTTTTGACTGTCTATCCATCCAGCTATCATCTGCTGTCTGCCTGCCAATCTGTCCTTCCCTCCTTCCTTCCTTCCTTCCTTCCTTCCTTCCTTCCTTCCTTCCTTCCTTCCTTCCTTCCTCCCTCCCTCCCTCCCTCCCTCCCTCCCTCCCTCCTTCCTTCCTTCCTTCCTTCCTCAATCCATCCTCTGTTGTCTATATATCCATCCATCCATCCATCCCATCTCTATCTAGTCTGGAATGATCTGTTCCCTGACCTGGCCAATTCCAGATCTGCTCTGAATCAGGATTTCCACACCTCACAGAATGTGTTCCAGTTTGGAATTCTAGGAATTGGATTCTCAACAACTATCAACTTCAAAAGTATTTTATGTATGTAATTCTCAGTGTTTCCTTACATTAAATTTGTAAAGTGGGTCAGAATGGTTACTGTATATATTTTAGAGAATCTATGCTCAGGGTCTAGTATAGAAGGGCAGCAATTCTTTAGCTCATGGCAACAATGAAATTAGAACCATGACTTCCTGCTTCAAGAAGGAATTGTGCCACCAAGGAACTCATGTTTATAAGAACTGCGTCAAAGAAAATGCTCTTTAAATGCCCTTGAACCTCATATTCCTAAGAATTCCTCCTATTTCTGTTTTCAAATATTCAAGCTCTAGCTGGTCATTTTCCACTATGGGTTTAGGGACACACATTTCCTTCCACAGAGAAGTGAGTCATTAGCTATTGGTGAGACACCTGAACGGGATGGAAGCTTAACTTTTGGAGCTACTCGCAGATTTATAGGTATTGTAATGGTTTTTACTGGGACTGCAGTGAGATGAAAGGATTATCTCTGGATCAGATTTGCTCTTTATTGGCATTAATTGGGGTCAATATTCTGATTTTGATTGGTGTTGGGAGAGGGTGTTTTTCTTTCTTTTCCCACACAATTTTTCTGGTGGAAGACTTTCCTTGGTGAGAAAAGAAAGAAGGAAAAAGCTCATTTACCAAGTCACAACAAATTTGAGACTCACTGGGGGCACACTGCATCTTTACTGAAATAGACACGGGCCTCTCAGTTTGTTTTGAGAGAAGGGGATGACAAATAAGACCTCAGATTTCAAAACCCAGGAAAACCATACTGACCAAGTCTTGGAGAGGTAATTGTGTTGACATTAATTTTCTCATTGCAGGCCTCTTGGTGACACTGTCGGTAGGCTGCAGGCTTGGAGAGGATGGGACACTCATTGCCATGGCGACCTGTGACTTTATGCATGCACTGGACCACACGGGACTGAAGACCTTTGCCGCACGTTGAAGAGCACTAGATGAGAGATGGAACCATCATGATTCACGTAAGGCGGAGATATAACAGAAGCAGAGGCCCCTTGGATGAGGACATATTATTTATTTGATTTATATACTGCTTCCGTGTGAACAGCTCTAAGCAGTATACTGTACATCAGTATGCCAGGAAACTGCATCAGATGTGAAATACAAATGTTCTCGTTTATAGGCTCATCCTTCTCTTTTCCTACTTGCCAAACTTTGCCACATGTATAGATATTTTCTTAATCATAAGTTAAATCTGCTTGGATAACTACATAGCTGCATGTTGGACCTCTGAACTGTGCATGCTTCTCTGCCTTTGTATGGACCTGGACATGGGTGTCTCTGCATTTGTTAACCCAAAGAATGGTTCCCTTTCCATAGCTTCAGCTTCTTAGCATACCAAGAATCACCAAGTGGGTTTCCCCCCCCCCCTTCCTTCTTTCCTTGCCTTGAGCTTGAGTTGATTGCTTCTCCTGGGAAACCAAGATCATCACCTAGGCCATGCAATTAGTCTTTTCAATGCCAGGAAGACAGATTCTAACTTTTTTTTTTTGAGCTGCCTAGGTTTGGCAGCTGAAGGGACATCTGGCTTATTTTAGCAAGGAAAAAAAAATCAGCTCTCCAGGAACAGAAATGAAAAAAGTGTACTGAAAATGGTGTATTTTTGTTCATATGGCACTTTGAGAACCTGGGGAAAATATGGACAATGCTGCATTTGCCGTAAGAATATTCTTACGTAAGTAAGTAATTATTAACTGAGAATTAACTGGGAAGCAAATCTTGATTATTTCAATAGAAGATAGTTTTGAAGACTTATTCTAACAACTTACAAATAAAAGCTTGTAAAGTGTCCTCCTTGCTCAAAGCTCCATGTACATATAACTTATTTGGCTCTTCATTCATATATAGCAATCTTCAGGACATCCTTTTATTTCTACTGCTTAAAGGTACTATCAAGTGATAAAGTATTAGCCCAACTATTTCTCTAATTAGAAAAGGAAGACAATGGAATTTTAATTCTGTTTTGCACCTTACATAATGAAAAGTAGAGGTACAGCAGTTAAATTTCCAAATAAACAAATGAACCCCATTCAATAATAAAATAGTGCAGTAACATTTAATTTACAATTTTTTTTTATCTGTTCAATTGTGTCCGATTCTCGGAGAGTGCCTGGACAGGTCCCTGCAGTTTTCTTGGCAAGGTTTTTCAGAAGTGGTCTGACATTGCTTCCTTCCTAAGGCTGAGAGAAAGTGACTGGCCCAAGGTCACCCAGCTGGCTTCATGCCCAAGGCAGGACTAGAACTCACGGTCTCCCGGTTTCTAGCCTGATGCCTTAACCACTACACCAAACTGGCTCTGTAGTTTACAATTAGTTAACATTTAATATGTATTTAATAATTAAAAGCTGCACTGCAGAATTATCACCTTGCATTCTGGCAATTAAACTTTAGAGTTGTTTGCTACTTCCTGCACCATTTTATAAGCTTTAGTTTAAACTGACACTTTTAGCAACATTAATTCGGGACAAGCAGAATATGAGCATTGCCTTCAATGGATAAGATCTAACTTGCTCACAGCACACTTGAAACTATTTTTTACATTTTTTTCACAGCTAGGGGAAAAAACGGAAGGGAAAAAAACCCATCAAGATTATACCTATTTTTGTTAAAACACCTTTCATTAGATTTTTAATATCAAGGGGATGGGATTATTTATTTAATTCCAATCAAATGGCAAAAAATAAAGTCATCCTAAATGAAGGGGTCTGGCTCAACATACAGAAAGGAAATAAATTTATATGGGGGAAATTATTTTGAATGATCTAACAGCAGAATGTATGTAAGAGGGGTATCTACCAAGCTTTTCCAACAGCCTCCAAGCTGTACTTAAGTCAGGATAATATTTTATTGGGAACAGGCTGGGGCCAGTATTTCATATGCATCTCTGCATGAAATGAATAAAAACTCAGCCATTTTCAAAGAGTGAAGTTCAAGATTACAAATGCTATAAATTCATGAGCTGCTTGGAAATACGGGCATTCCAAAATAAGAAAAGAGGAAGAGGGATTAGAAACCTGTAGACTGAAGGCACAAAATGCTTCCTTTATTTATAGCCAGCCTTTTATTTATTTATTCGTCATATATATATAGCCTTACTGTATTTTATGTTTTCCCTAACAATGTTAGGAATAAAAATTAATAATGGCAATAACATTTTTGACATGATCTGAAAGAATGCTAAGAATGCCTTTTTTGGAATCTTCAATGACAAAGGATTAAAAGTACTTGGTTTTTTTTAGGAAAGATCATTCAGACTGAATGGGTCTTCCCTGTAACAATGGAAGAGTAATCAGTAGACCGCTCAGATGCTTTCCAGCTAAGTTAGAAATGCTTAAGGACATTTCAGCTGGAGAAGTCATAGCTTATTTCCTTGTTGAAATGAATGGCACTTAGAAAAACAAGTCATGCTAAAGCACTGCTGACAGACCCTCCAAATATTTCAGGAAATGTGCAGCTGAAATACAGGGAGCATCCTTCCTGTAACAGAACAAGAAATGCACAATTATCATGACTAAAAAGCCAGTGAACTTGATTGATGCCATCCATGCTCAGAGCTATTCTACTCAAAGCCAATTTGTACTAAGTAACAGTGAATGAAATTACTGTAGAAACTAGGCTTTAGAAAAAGAAGGTCTGTTTCTCACCACTCCCTTAAGGTGCTCTGGCAAACTTATTCCCTTCCTTCTTTCTTTGGGGCAAACATAAATCTTGAAAAGAGCTTCAGGAAAGAATACAAACCCAGATGTTCCTGCAGGTGACATCTGTACGTGCAACATCTCTGCATGGAGTAATATGAAGAGAAGCTCTTTCTCCAGAAGGCTGGGCAATTGAACGTTCTAACTTTCTGACTGGTTGCCTTTCGTACCGAAAACCTCTCCAAGTGCTTTAGTTTTGTAAAAAGAGCCAATATACAGTACATAAGAAGAGGGATGGGAAAGATTCGAAATTGTGAAATTGCCTGTATTTTGTTGACAAGGGGGGTAAAATAAATATTGGGTAGGAAAACATCACAATCTGGCCCAGAGCAGAGCTCAAGTGACTCCCCTTGACATCTACTCATACATGAAGCTTACAAGCTGCTGATAGTAGAGAGTGGGATGGCACCCAGCCTCCCACCCTGAAGATGTCCAAGACGTCTTTGGAAACCCAGCTATTCCCCTAGGCCTTGGGTTAAATTGGGTGCTGAGCCCCTTAATCAAGCTCAATAGATTAAGAATCTGTTTTTGTTTTCCAGATGCACATGGCTTTGGTTTTACTGTTCTATTGTTTATTATTTTTAACACCGTAAGGCACCCAGTGTTTTACAGAGTTGGGCAGCCTCTAAAACTCACAAATAAATAATAAATCTCACAAATCATATGCAGTCTACCATCCCTGTAATTTCTGGCCAGGTAGCCTCTTCCTTTTTGATTCACGTTCACAATTTTTCTTCCCCTCCATTGATGAAACACTAGTATACCCATCCTGCTGAGGAGATGGGGCAAGCCCAGAATAAATAGAAAGTGGCTTGGTTCAAATGATAAAGAATCCATGGCTGCCGAATTGGATTCTCCCCCTGCAAAGTTCTCGTCCGTGGCTTATAGTTTCTCTTGCATACAGATCAACTGAGCTGCGGACTGCAAATCAAGAAAACGGTGGCTTCTTATGCCTTTGCCCTGGAAGATTTAGCTTCACCTCCTCTCTATTGCACAGAAAACTGGATGCTCTTGCCAAATAGTTGAGCTACAATTAGGAGGCATTCGTTACTCCCAGCAGTGATGAATGACTTGCTGATCCCTTCTCAAGGGAGAGCACAAAAGCAGGTTTATTCTAAAAGGAAATGAGAATTTTCCTGGGTTTCACAGGTCCTGCTGGGAGGAATATCTGCTGCCAGGATTTCAGAGGCTAACACAAGACGCAACTGGCAGCTTCTCCTGTCAGGGGAGGGCAGGTGGCTGGAGGCAATTTTTCAAAGGCGCTTTATCACCAATGACAGGGCTTGGCAACCGCCGTGCATTCTGAAGATGTCCTCTTTCCTGCCAAGCCCTTGCTGATGCTTCCGAATGTGTTCCAGTTGGAGTGGAGTCCTCCGGGGGCTCGGTGGAGAGACTCTGCCATCAGGTGCGCAACATGGAAAGAAAGGAGTCGTTTCCCAGCCGGGAAGCATGGAACCTGGGCATCCGGCCAGATTCCCAGGCCTGCCACCCAGGATGGGGGGGAAGAGGGTCAGAGAAAGGCTCCTTGCCTACCTAAGATAGCCTTTGAAATGCAGTTATTTAATCTCCTGCTTCAATCAGTCGAGGCATTCAATTCTTGATGCTGTTACCAGACCGTTTCTGCTCCCCCACCCCAAGTCTTCTAGAAAATAAAATTTTCCAGGGGTAGGGTACACTATTAAGAGACTGGACCATCAGTTCGTAAGTCCTGGTTTCAGTCTTATTTCCCCTGAACTGGATAGGCAAGTGATGGTCTTTCAACTTTAGCTGAATTTGGAATTATATGGAAATGATAATTGATTGTTTCATACAGGAGGCTGTTAAAGGTGAAATACTTCCTAAAGGACAGCCCAGATGCTAAATTAGTCATTTTAATTAAGGTGGCCATCCTATATTTTCTTGGCGCTCTCTATCTATCTATCTATCTATCTATCTATCTATCTATCTATCTAAAAAAACATGTTTGAACATGTTTTCAATCTTAGTGTAGTATGGGAGCTATGTTGTGGCCTTGGATGATAGCCTTTTTAAAAATACATTGCAATCTTTCTTTTCCTGCAGCGTGGGTTCTCCAGCTTAGGTGAATCCACTGAAGTCAATCCCAGGAAGATGCATTTGCACTATATAGGATACAAATGTTATTTGAGGCCGTTTTTTGCTGCTGCATCTGCCTCCTTTTACTATAACTAAGACGTGCATGCACATGAACACACACATATTTCCTGGAACTGTTATTGAGTTTAATTG
Organism: Charina bottae; assembly: GCA_023362775.1. NCBI lineage: Eukaryota > Metazoa > Chordata > Lepidosauria > Squamata > Charinaidae > Charina > Charina bottae. The sequence continues at coordinate 8,850,443 of JALMGJ010000010.1, forward strand.
TTAGCAGTCTGGTATTGGGTGGAATAGAAGGGGTGGGGGAATATAACATTGATAGGGAGGGAGTAGGCAATCTGATGTCCCCCAGATGTTTTGGACTTCCACTCCCATCAGCACCAGGTCAGCATGGCCAGTGACAAGGAATTATGGCAGCAAGAGTGCTAAATATTCGGAGATCCCCAGATTGTTTACCTGGAGTTTTGGGTGTTTTTTTTGGAGCCTTCAAGTCAGCTTTTGAGTCCTGGTGACTGCCTGCACAAGTCCCTGCGGTTTTCTTGGCAAGGCTTTTTGGAAGTGGTTTATCATTGCCTGCTTCCTAGAGCCAAGAGAAAGTGACTGGCCCAAGGAACCCAGCTGGCTTTGTGCCTAAGGTGGATCTAGAACTCAGTGTCTCCTGGTTTCTAGCCTGGTGCCTTAACCACTACACCAAACTGATCTCTTACCTGGACTAACAGAGGGCAAATCTACACTGTATATAAAACTGTTTTGAACTGTTATTCTTGCTGCCCTGGAAAATTCTTGGAATTCTTATCTTCTGCCAAGTTTAGGACCATTCTGGTCTGATTTTACATATAAGATTAGGATTCCTTTCAAGGAACCTGGTGCTTTAACCTTGGAGTATTCCTAGATCCAACTCTGTTCTTCTAACCATCAGTTCTGATGATAGCTCTAGAATGTTATTTATTTATTTAATTTTTTATCCCGCCTTTATTATTTTTATAAATACAGGTAGTCCTTATTTAGCACCTGCCTCGTTTAGTGACCATTCACAGTTATGACAGTGATGAAAAAGTAACTTTGTGACCAATCCTTGCATTTACCACCTTTGCAGGTCTGTAAAGCTGAAGTCAGATCATAAGCACAGTCGTGGTTTCACTTAGTGACCACTTCGCTTAACCAAGTTGCCAATCCCAGTTGTGGTCACTAAACAAGAACTACCTGTATCCACTTCTTAGGAGAATTAAAGAGAGAGAGAGAGAAGATATCATCTAGATAGATTACTTTGGCTCCAGCTCCAGCTTCATCCTCTGAGATGGAACAAAGTAAAATGATCTCAGACGCCATTAAAAAGCTTTTGGCTTCTTTCCTTAACATCAAAGCTTTCAGCAGCACCAAGAGAGAAATCAATGGTTAATGGACAAGTTATTAGGAGCCCTGGTTACAGGAGAAGCTTAAAATCTCTGCTGCATTAGCACTTGTTGCCACTGTTCTGTAGCTGTTGCTCAAGTTCCCTCTCTGAGTCTTGGTTTATGCTGATTTGATGAAATTAAGAGAGGAATACTTCAATTATTTCATACGCTCCATTCACAAAAATTAGCTCAATTCATACAGGTTTTTTTTTTTAACAAATGTTATTTCACCTGTTAGTATGTAAGGTTTTTTTTTTTAAATATTGGCTAGTTCCTGATTCCATGTGCCAGTTTATGAATAATATAATGTCCAATACTCCAAATATTTAGTAATATAAATGTTTTGCATGACCAGAATATTGACTTAGAAAGGAGCAAGAGAAAGACAGTGGTCTTTCTGATAACAGACCATAAGCACCACTTAGGATGGACGCTTGAGAGCACAATTATTTTGCTATCTACTGATCAACATTAGAAATTATTTTAGACTTCCTTTCCTCTCCTTTCTCCCCTCCCCCTTCCCCTTATCAATGATCTTATTCTTAGTAGGCTAAATAAAACTAACAGAACTTGTGGCTTTTATTCCATTTGGTTTGTATGTGCAAATACTTACTGGCCTTTATTCTTATGAAAGGCAAGATATAACTGAACTATTTCTTATTTATCATTCCAATACAGGCATTAGAAGCTAGAATTAGCATGAAATCAGATTCAAAAGACATAATGATCCATACTACCAAGTTGAAAAGATTTTTGTTTTATAGCAGACAGCCTGACCTTGGACCATTCCCCGGTCTTCCACTCATAGCATCCTGTGTGATCCTCGCACTCTTCCTCGTCCCTTGGCCTTGTAGCTGCATCACACTTTCCTTGTGAGTTGGTACACATGACTTTTCTCTTCTGTTTTCCCCTTCCACAATCAGAAGAACACTGCAAAACAGAGCACTGCAACTTGATTGAGTTGCACTTTGAAATGTTTGAAGCAGTTTCAGTTTCAGCATTCCACTTTTCCAAATGGTTCTTACAATAATCTTCACAGACTTTTCACAGGTAAAATTATACTTTGACATTATTTTTTTTCCAGATTTTACTATATTTAAATCAATCAATATTTTATTATGGTCACAGACCAGAATTACAAATAAAATACAAATTTATACAAATATGGATAAAAATGCATTAAAAATAAAACAACACAAAACATGATAACATTACTGGTGGGATCATCAGTGGGCAATCAAAGTCTGCATAATTTTACAGACAGTATAAGAAAATTTAGCTACATTCAAAGAAACTGAATCATACTGATCAGATAGCAACAAATGTACATAAAAAAATGAGAATTTCCTGGGTATTTTATTAAATAGGGAATTATAAAATGGGTCCGTGAGTCCTTATAGAAGGTACAGTATAGCAGAACATGAGCTGTAGTTTCAATAGCCCCTTGTCCACAGGGGCACAATCTATATTTAAATTAGAGCTAACAGATGAGAAGCATAAAATTATTATTGTCAATGCATTGTGTTTGTAGGGAAGTGAACCTTCCCCAGTACAATTGTATGTCACATCTACTTAATACATCTGGACTGATCCTAACTTTGTTGCACAGATATATGTTGTTGGAAGAAGAACTGAGATTATATATTTTTCAGATTAAACAGAACTTTAAATTGTTAATTTCAGTTATGTCATAATTTATTATAAACCAAATTCAATTAAACTGATGCATTAAAATATTTATCTAAAGCAAAAGGGCCCTTTTGCACATATAGACTACACTTTGATTGTGTTTAGGTAAAGGTAAAGGTTCCCCCGCACAGTTGTGTCCGACTCTAGGGGCCGGCGCTCATCTCCGTTTGTTAGCCGAAGAGCCAGCTCCCAACAACTTTTTTCTTACAAATCATGTTTCACTCCCACCCTTCCAGGGGTCAGTGAGGAACAGGCTGTGGATTTGACACCAAATGAATAGATGAAGACAGGAGATTTCTGTGAGTTCCTTTTGAATATGCTCCAAAAAGCATCTCCATTTAGGGGGGTCCAGGTTAGAAGCATGTCTTAGCTTGATGCTCATGACAATGAAGGACAGATCCCAACATGCATATCTAACCATCTTTCTTAGAAAATTAAAAAAAAACCATAATCCAGGCAGATATGACCTGCCGCCACTGTTAAGGACATGAATGACAAGTGTTTATGAGCTAGCTAGCAAGCAGACATGCTCGGAAATACTTCAGAGCAACTGGAAAGTGGCTTTAAAATTATTTATCTCCCTTTCTCATCCCTCCCTCCCTCCCATCTATCTATGGAAAGCCTTCTACCTAATTTACTGCTGCTTATTCCATGACTCCTTATGAAAAGTAACATCTTTATAGTGCAGAAGCAAAAGTGGAATTCTGGCTACTGGGAAGACTTCTTTAGGTTAATTGTCTTCAATTAGTTTCCTCCAGATGTGTTGGGAATGCAAATCCCATAACTCCCAGTCAGAAGCCACAGTGTTTTCAATGACACATTGAACCTTATCTGTATTTTTTTGATATTGCTACTGTATGCACAACAATGTGAAATCACAGCTGCCAGTTCTTTCACTGGTGTTGGCCTTCATTCACATCGAGTTCTTCCCGAGAACCCAGGATGTCGTAATATATTGGTGTAGTATATGTGCGGATCCAAGCAGTGTGGCCTTTTGTAATTGACAGATATAAATGTTGCCACCATTATCATTCTTATTACTATTTTCCTGCCCCTTCTCTAATCTGAGCAAATTGACTTTAGCCAATATTTAGCTACACATCCCAATTATCTGTCTTTCCTTCCATCAGACTGGCAGTACCTTAGACCATTCGGAAGCTTCCCAGATGGAAAGGCAGTCTCGGCCTTCGCAGCTCTGTATCACGACTGGCTTGGGACCTAGGCAGTATAGATCTCTGGTGTTGACATACGTGCCATTCTGCAGCTGATAGACACATGTCACTTCCCGATGCTGGAGGCCCTTGGCACAAGTTGAAGAGCAAGGGCTCCACTGTCCTGTAACCCACCTGTTCAAACAATCAAGAGAAAAAAAATCAGGATAGTCACAATCCTTGTCATTAGAAGATGTTCACCGGCCTTTGTGCTTTATCATAGGGTAGAAGGTGTGATGTTCTGTCCTACTCAACTGTATGCAATTACACTATGTCAAAATCTGCGTATATCCATTTTTTTTAGAGCTCTGCTTTTGAAGCAGAATTAGGCACCATCAGTTGGGACCCTGCAGTGCTTCAGGGAATGCATGGGTCTCATGTTGCTTCGGTTGACAACTCCTTACACCAAACAGATCTTTTCCCAGGATTGTGTGGCAGCTGCTAAGGGCAGCTGTGTGATCCTGGAAAATATACAGCTGGATTAACACATTACGGGCTGGTGCTACCTTAGTTCCCCCACCCTGAGTACCCTTTGAATCTGAGGTGCTTCACAGCTCTATCATAAATATAGGCAAATTTAATCCCAAATTTAATTCTGGAATAATTAAATTCTCAGGTGCTACTGAAAACACCTGGTTGTTCCTAGGATGATTTAGATGGAGCCTATGGTTCTAGACCAGGGTTCCTCAAAGTGACTAATATCAATTCCCAAGGGTCAATGGGACTATCCAAGGGGTCGATAAATGGCTGGGGTCAAAAGGGGGCCAGTAAATGTCTGGGGATCAATTGGTGGTTGATAAATAATGGAAGGTCGATTGGGGCCAATTAATCTTTGGGGTCTCTCTAGAGCTCCACACCAGTTTCTAGTCCTGATTTGGGGGGGGTGTAACTGTGAGACAGTGTTATCCAGAGTTAGATGGTCAACTGCCAGCAAGAATGGCCTTGAGTTGTCTCTATTATTATTGTTGTTGTTGTTCGTAATACTATTAGTTTAATACATTTATTAAATTATTTTCATATAACAAATGCTTGGGGGTCAATGAACAATCTAAAACTTTATGAAGGGGTCGATGAGCTGAAGAGTTTGGGGGGCCCTGTTCTAGACTCTATCCAACTTTTCATCAATCTGCCCTTCCAGTTATCTCAGATGCTACTCACTACTCTCTTGGTAGACCTAAGCTATAAAGGTGGAACATCTCAAAAGCAAGCCTTAGCTAGAGGTTATGATAAAAAGGAATGTGTTTGATAAATGCTGTTATGGCATCATTAAGTATTTAGGATGATCTGTTATGAAGGCAGCTTTCCTCTCTAATTAGAAAAGCTTCATGTCAAAAGGAGGAGGTTAGAGCAATAGATCTGTGAGAGCATGAAATAAGCACGAAGGACACAACCCTTTCAGGAAGTTGGAATTCTAGTCTGGTTTTTAGGCCTGTCAACTTGATTAGCAATCCCACCACCTCCTCCATTGCAAAGCAAACCCATCTTTGCCTTTGGCCTGATCCTAAAGCACCAAGCAGTGTAGAAATTAAGATACAAGGAATGGCTTGAATAGATGAAGGCCACAGCAAGCCAGCCATCTTAATTAAGAGAAAATTAAACACAGAAGCCAAAATTAAGGCTTTGGTTAACCATTATTGGCTGAAAACTCAGATCGGATGGGTGGTGGCGTAACACTATGGGTGGGATGAGGGGAGAACTTCATTGCTAATTTATTGTCATGCCTCAGGAACAAGGAGGGCTGCTGTCCGGACTCGGCCTGACTGCGGTATTGTCGTTGAATGTGATCTATAGCTGCAGGCAAAGAACGGAGAGAAAAAATAGTTTGTGACTTTGATGGAAGAGAAAAGAAAGGCCATAGAAAAAAGGCAGACTCCCACACTTCTTTTCCAGTTCAATGGTGTATAAGAAAAGACAGGAAGATGGGCATGAGACATACCGGGAATTCTGCTTGAAGAAAAACTTGGGTTTGGGATCTGTTCCTGTCACGAACTCGCTGCAAAGCTGCCACAGGAGCAGTAAGTGGAGTGGAACTGTCCTCGGAGTGTAAGGGTCCTAAGGCCAAATTTACACTGGACAATCTTTTGGAGTATTGCTTTTTAGAATGGAATTTTAGCTTAATACAACTGATTTTTAAAAAGGTTGGAGAAAAGAGAAGTGGGCAAACAGTGCTTACAAGAGCCAGCTGTTGGAGTTGCTCATGAATGTACAAAACACAATTCTCAGTGGTTTGTTCTGACTGCTCAGCTCACAACATGGATAAGTGCTGTATCTTTCCATATACCTTTCATTGACATATGCATATCAGTTTATTAAACCAAATGATGGCTTTAATCAAACATACTGTTCTTCCCTGCTATACTTTCTCACAATCCAGGAGAGATGGCGGTTAAGGGTTAGGAATCTGTTTTATAGGTAGAGATAAGATCCAGTGCTTTCATCAAATAGATAAAGGAGGCATCGCTGTCAGTATATAAGCTCCATCTCTTTGGTTCATGTGTGCAACATGTGACACACATTCAAAAAGGGTAGAGCTCCCACTGCAACAGCGCAAGGCTGCTTTCACTGTCTGATCCACCTTGACTCCACTGCCCCTGCAGACACCTTTGCCGGTGGGGTCATGTTCTCCACTTTGTGGTCTGCTCTCACACTTGAGGAAAGAAAGGAAGGACATCTGCAGGGAGAATCCCATGATAAGCCATTGGCTCCTCTACAGTTACCTTAAACCAGCCTTTCTCAACCTTTTGACCCTGGAGGAGCCCTTCAAATATTTTTCAGGCCTCGGGGAACCCCTGCATATTCAGGCTCAAATATAGGCTGGAAGTTACAAAATTATTCTATTTGTTTCATGGGTAGGCCTGTATAGATGCACGAACGGTGTTCTTAAACTAAAAATAAAGAATGAAACTTACCTCTTGAATGTGAAGTTGCCCGAATTGGAAATAATTTTTTAAATAAATTGTGATCTCCCAGGGAACCCCTAGTGACCTCCCGTGGAACCCTAGGGTGCCATGGAACCCTGGTTGAGAAACCCCGCCTTAAACTCACACAAGCTCCATTCTCCCTCACGTTAGAAGCTGGAATGCAATAGCTTGTGGCAATCATATTTTGGCAAAGAAGTTGCAGCCACTGAGTGAAGTTTCTTCAGCGAAGCTAGGTTCATAGGGAAATCTAGCAGGTGGGTTGTGTCTCTCTTAAGACTGGGAAGAGAGTATAGGTCAAAGATAAAGAAATTGGAAATGAATGTGCTCTGTTCTGCAAAAGGTAAAACCTGAACCTAGTAGTATTCTCTACTAGGTCATAACCATCCATCCTCCATTTATAGGGTAGACATCTCCAGAGGGTTCTGGAATTGTGACTACTTTTTAACAAGAGGTGCATGAATCTCTTCTAAAATGTAAAAGGGCATACAGAAATTAAGCTCCATAGGAGAAAAGAATTATATAGTCTCACTGGATTCTTTGCTCTTAGCATGTTGTGCTAACTCAGCCATTGATTTGTAAACTATCGTCGCTAGTCCAGTAGAGCCAGCCAACTGAGCCAGCCAATTGTGGTTTAGTTGACAAACAAACCATGGCTTAGTAGCATATGTGAACTAAGTAGTTGAATCATGTGATTTTCATGTTGATTAGATTCTCCATGCTCTTCTGCTTCATAGAATCTGCCACCAAAGATTTAGCCTGGCTCTAAATCATTTTTCTGATGCCCATGAGGTCCCAATCATTCTCTTATGTGAATTTCTGTTAGTGAAATTTAGGATAAAGAAACTATAAACTATTCACCAGAGAAGGATGAACAGGCCCGACACACAAAAGAAGCTGAAGTGGCATAGACAACAAATGTGAATTATACAAGAAATATGTCACCAGATCCACTTTGTAAATTCTCTAAAACTGCTGAAGGGCTACTTTTACATCTTTGATTCATGAAAATAAAAACCCACCAAAACCAAAAAAAAGTTATCCTCCAAAGAAAAACAGTTCCAAATCTTGAAAACCTTAAAAGTAAAGCACCTCTAAAGACAAGTGGGCCTTCCATTGTGAGGGGAGTTTTGATTTTAAATTGTTTTACCCTCTCATATATGTACACCATCTGGGAATGATTGCCATCCTTAAAGATAATCTATGTTTTTAATGACAACAGTAATTTAAAAACTAAGTATATTGAATGAAATATACTCTCTGCCCAGAAAAACAATTGCAAACTTCTGTCAAACATCTTCCATGAAGTATCTAACTCCACATGATCTGTTACACATTTTTCCTCCTACTCCAACTTTCACATTGCAGGATAGGACAACTACAGGTAGTCCTTGTTTAGCGGCTTCCTCGTTTAGTGATCACAGTTACGACGGTGATGAAAAAGTAACTTTGCGACCAATCCATGCATTTACGACCTTTGCAGGTCTGTAAAGCAAAGGAAAACTGAAGTCAGATCATTAGCACAGTCGTGGCTTCACTTAACAACTGCTTCACTTAATGACTGAGTGGCCAGTCCGAATTGTGGTCGCTGAACGAGGACTCCCTGTATTACAATTGTTGAGATGGATAATCAAAGAAAGCATAACAACTTCTGAAGAACCTGAATATCAGGGAATCAAACACAAACATTTCACTTTCACTGATCTCACTTTCTGATGAATACAATGTTTAGCAACCCAGATTTACTGTGCGACTCCCATAATAATGTCAGACAGCAGGCTAGAAATTACAGTCTTAGTTCTCCTTTCCCACAACTCATGCAAAAGAAGGCAGAGTTTGATGTGGAAAACAGAAGAGGTTATTGTTAAGGATCCTGTAATAATTCCACTTGAACTTGGAAAGCAAACTCAGAACTTCTGAAAAGAAAATATATTTAAAAAAAAAAACACAACCTCTACTCATGGTGAAAGAGAACGGTCTCTTTAAGATGTTCTCGGTCAAAGAATATGCCAAGCATGCATTTCTAATACCTGGGTGGGCAAACACAAATGGAAATTTTAATTCTATAGAGATGCAGGGAATGTGTTTCAGAAAATGTTTCCATTTGGCAGTCTCTGAAGTATGAAAGTATGAATGTATGGTCAACCTGGAAGGAATGAGAAAATGCTGAGCGAGGTGTGACCAGCTTGAAGCATTGTGTGGCCATGTGCTTCTATAGTGCTAACAGCAAAATGAACCAATGAGAGTGCCACTCTTAGCTGCCTGACCAAGGCTAATGGCCCTTTAAGGTGACCATAGGCTTGCTCAAAATTTCCACACCAAAAGCAACATTTCTGGGAACAACATTAACTACATCCAGGAACACTAAATACATCCAGGAAGCAAGGCAGTGGTAGAAATTTGGGAGGGTTTAGCAGAGCCCTGAAGTGAGTTTGCACTACATTTAAAGGCAAAGTTTGCTGGGGGTCAAAAACTGGTGAGTCTGGTAGTTCCCAAAGCTTTTGATCTGTAGTTTACAGGTGGGCTAGAAATCCATGCAAAACCAAAACCAAGGGAACTGAGTGACTCCACATGATGAGAAAAAGACTGCAAATAAGCTTTTGTCTTTTCAAACTGGCTTGACGTGTTTCAAACCCCACAAGTTCTTTTTTAATAAAATGTCCCATTTGTTGACTCTCTAAGAGGACCACATTATGTTTTCTCATTTGATATATGTCTCTTACAAAAGATCTTTCTGGATCTTCTACTCTTTTAGTTGCTTAGAAAATGCATACCGCTACAGTAGAGCCATAAAAATGGAAAAATAAGGTAGATGAAAATATCCTCTCCCAAACACAGACAAATTGCAGCCATCAATGGGCGTAAACGTAGATAAAGACTCCCTTGGGCTGATCTTGAACCCGTGGTGACTGCAGCATGGAGGTGGCTTGCTAGTTTCTTCCCCCAGGATGGTTGGGGTGTGGGGTTGGCCTTTCCAGCCTACCCTACAGTCCTGGTATTCCCTGGTCATCTCTCATCCAAGTTCCAATCAGGCTGTCCCTGCTTAGCTTCAAAACCCAGATACCTTCTTCAGGCAACTATGGCTGATTGTGTAAGTCCAGATATTAATCAAGTCTATCTTGCCAAGATCAGCCAAGGTTGGCTAGGTGTACTTCCCCAAGGAACTGATGTAATTAAAATCAACTAGTGGAAACAAAAGCATTTGCATGTAGAACTAGTAACAACATTCCAATATTCCAAGCCAGTCTCTATTAAATAAAAGACATTTAGCACAGTTTCTAAATGTCTGTCCTGTGGATGAAGGGAAGCAATCAGAGAGAAGTTTGTCTCCTTCATACGGTTTCTGACCAAAGAGCACATGAATGTCTTAGCAGACAAAAAGTGTCACTGGGTAGAAAAAAAAACCTTAAGATGCAGTCTGCTTAGCATAGTTATCTCTACTTTGGTTAGGGTTTGGCGGCTGATGAGCCAAAACTTTATTTTTTAAAAAATCTGTTCAGTCATGTCCAATTCTTGGAGACTGCCTGGACAAGTCCCTGCAGTTTTCTTGGCAAAGTTTTTTTTTTTAAGAAGTGGTTTGCCATTGCCTCCTTCCTAGGGCTGAGAGAGAATGCCTGGCCCAAGTCACCCAGCTGGCTTTGTGCCCAAAGCACGACTAGAACTCACGGTCTCCCAGTTTCTAGCCTGATGCCTTAACCCAGTGTTTCTCAACCTTGGCAACCTGAGGATGTGTGGACTTCAACTCCCAGAATTCTGGCTGGCTGGGGAATTCTGGGAGTTGAAGTCTACACATCTTCAAGCTGCCAACGTTGAGAAATACTGCCTTAACCACTACACCAAACTGGCTCTCAAAACTTCTATTACTGGACAGTATAATAACACTGTTGGAGGTCCCTGTCCAATGGCACTGATTCTTCAGTGCTTCAAATTCTACTAATCAAAAGGGGGCAGTAGGATGTAGATAGAGAGGTAAGGATTTGCTCTGTGCCCTCGCTTTCTCCATCCCTCTGCCTTCTCCTTCTTTAAGAGATTCCTAATCTGAAGCCAGTTCCTTCTGCCTTTCTTCCCAGGCACACACGCACAGAGCACATACTCTCGGACTCCTCCCGGAAGGATGGAGTTAGTTAGGTGCTGGGCTTTGCCTATCCCTATAATGCAGTTCCTTTAAATACATCTCCTTTCTGTTATAGCTATAAATCTCCTTAACTAATCATTGGTCAGGTCAGATTCCTGCTCCCAGGAATGTTCACTTGCACACACAGAAATAATAATAGTAATAGTAAAAGTAATAGTAATAGTAGTAATAACAATGGCAAGAAGAGCACACAGACTGATTACGAACAGCATGACAAAGTAGCAACAATGGTGCATTGGAATATCTGCAAGAGATATCACTTGCCTGCAAGCAACAACTGGTGGGACCACAAAATAGACCAAGTAAAAGAAAATGAAGAAGCCAAAGTGCTCTGGGACTTTAGAATTCAAACAGACAAGCATCTGCCATACAACACCCCAGACTTAACAACTGTTGGTAAGAAAGACAAAAAAGTTTGGATAGTGGATGTTGCAATACCTGGTGACAGCAGAATAAAAGAGAAAGTACTGGAGAAAATCACAAAATATAAAGATCTGCAAATAGAAGTAGAACAACTGTGGCAAAGAAAGCAAAGGTAGTACCAATAGTAATAGGCACCTTGAGTGCAATCCCAAAACATCTGGAGCACCACTTGAAACCATCAACATTGACAAAATCATCACCAGTCAATTGCAAAAGAAAGCTTACTTGGAACAGCGTACATCCTGTGATGATACCTTTAATATTATTAAACAACAATATCTGCCTATCCCAGGTCCTTGGGTAGGACTCGATAGGTGGACAAAAATGCCAAATCTAGTCTAAACATCTAGCTGACTGCGATCAGCCATAATAATAATGGAATTGAGAGCATGTCACTCTTGAATAATAGCTACCATGGGGCATAGGGCTTGCCTGTTCATAAAATGGCTATCGCACGAGGCATGGTTGATCTGCAAATGCATTTACTGGGAGGAAGATTGGTGACTTGTTCCAATCCCTCTTCTAGCTCATACAATGCTCCCTTTCAGCCCTAGCTCCCTTTCGTCTTTTTTTCTGGATAGGTACTCACAGACATAATGATGCCCATGAAGAGTCCGAATATAAATGTTTTTTTGGGGGGCTCAAAGGTGGTCTTTGTCCTTTTCATATACCCAAAGAAAAACATTTCTGATATCTGCAATATGCTTCTTACCTGGACTGGCAGGGATGGACGTTACATCTTCTGACCTGTGGCTCAGGACGGGTGACCCACTGGCAAGCACTGTCGTTCACCAGCATCATGGTCTTGTTAGCAATCTGTGTGCACGACACAATGGTTTTCCGTTCTCCTGAATGCAAAAGAGAAGAGGAAAGAGTCATTCTGGCATGGGACATCTATTTATTAAAACATTTATTTGCTGCTGATTTGAAATACAACTGGATTTCAGAAATATTCGTGCAGCAGAAAACAGGTTAGCAGAATCCCACTGGGCTGTTAAGCGGATCCCCAGCGTTTTCAAAATTTGCTACTTTGCAAAATAGCATTTTAGGAACCTGGAGCAAAAACGCATCATAGGACATACTTCTTGGCAGGCAAGTCTAATTTTGTTTCTCCCATGATTTGGTAGTTATAGAGCAGTCTTGGGAGCCTCTGCATTCTACTTAGGTGGAAGGGAGCTTTCATTGTCTCCAGCTCATGGCCTTGAATTTCTGATCCCTCTCCAGACCAGTTTCTCTCTGCAATAATGGGAAACTTTTGATCATCAGTCCTCCCAGATAAGTCAATTCAAGAGCTATAGTTCAGCAGGAGAAAAAAATACTTTGCATACTCTGAAGTGTTCCACTTCAAATGCTGAGATTTCCAGTTAGAAAGATCTCAGGTTGCTGGATTAGAAAATCCTTCTTTGCCCTGGCTTCTTGGAGTCTCCACCAGATATGATAGCTCAAAGGCATTCAGCAGGCCAGGATGTCAACACTTGGACTATCAAGGACAGTGTTTCTCAACCTCAGCAACTTTAAGATGTGTGGACTTCAACTCCTAGAATTCTGGGAGTTGAAGTCCACACATCTTAAAGTTGCTGAGGTTGAGAAACAGTGATCTAGGGGCTCAATGTATGGTTCACAGGAGATCAGGAAGGATTGCCTTGGTTGTGGACAGTTCTCCTCTTGGCTTCCAGGAATGGTCCAGCAGTTACTTGGGGATGATGAAGAAAAAAAAGGCTGCCATTAAGCAAAACCACATTTGCTGCCATGTTGTTGTGATGGTGGCCACTGTGTCCCAAAGCATTACCATTTCTGAATCAGTGTCAGGATGTCACCCATACCATCCTGCCATGGCGCCAGGACGGAACAGCCCATCAGTCTGTTACAGTAAACTCACAGGGTCGTTTTGGGGGTGCTTTACAGTAAAACTACCAGACGTGTAAAGTAGGGAAGAATGCTGGTGATGGGGTTTTGGTGTATTCACAGAACTGCAAGCTGTGTTAATCAAAGTATTGCCCCAAGAGATTCAGCACCCAGGATAGATCAAAGGGCGATATCGCCACGTTAGTTGATTCGGACCCGGAAAGACCTGAAAACTGAGACACGAACGGAAGGGCGATCGAGCCGCGAATCCTGATTGGGTGGGGGGGGGGAACCTTGGAGATTTTTAAACTGTTGGTTGTGGGAGCTTTATTCACTCGAGTCTTTAACGTGCAATGGATCACTGGCTTTAATAAAGATTCCTTCATATCCCTGAGTGGCTTGTGTCAGGAACTCTGACTTAATAGTCAACGGATTGAGGACGTCATAATCAGTATTAACAACCAAGTTGGAAGTCATGTTTGACTTGCTGCCAACGGAAGCAACATTTTTTAAATGTCCAGGGCAGTTGTGAGCTTTGCCTCAGCAGTTGCTTCTTGTTGCTGCCTTTGCATGAGGACATCACAGGGTGCATCCACACCAAATCCTCACCCTGGCAAAAAGACAACAGTAACCCTTCCTTGAGTAAGAATCCACAGGTCTCCACTGGTAACTTGAGGTCAGCCAGAGGCCAAGACAACTTGAAGGCAGATTTGGGTGATCTGTTATTCAACCTTATTGCAACTTGAGTCATGGGGTGCACTGATGCACTTGGGGGAGGCCAAGATCTATTCTGCATCAGTGATCCTATGGCTCCTTTTAATTTTGCTGCTGTGGTCATGAACTACTCATTCCCGCTGGTTGCTGACCACTGCACCTGCTGTTCCTCCTTGTTTTGCTTGCATGGCAGACTGGATTACTGAGGTATCATTCTTTTTTTAAAAAAAACAACACTATGTTGGATGAGTAGTTCTTTGGTTAGCCACATGGTGAAACAATATTCCTAACCACTTCTGCCAAGAACTTGCCCATTCATCAAACACCTCCTTGAGGTTCTGCTTGGGCAGGGTACCTGCACTCATGTTTAAACTGTCCTGCTACTGCACAGGTGAGACATGGAACTTCATGTACAACCAAGCTTGTCCCCAGCATCAGGTAGGTGCAGCACCATTCAAATTTATTTTCCATAAGTTTTATTAAATTTTAAAATACATATTAAGATCTAATACAAAAGAAAAGAAATAGAAATACAAAGTAAGAAAACAGCACCATTCAAATTTAATTTTGTATAAATTTTGCCTTAAACATTGCACATCAGCTTGCAACTGCCTCAGTTAGAACCTCAACAGTTGGCAGCAATTCCTAAACGAGAGAGAGAGAGAGAGAGAGAGAGAGAGAGAGAGAGAGAGAGAGAGAGAGAGAGAGAGAGAGAGAGATCAAAAGTCATAAAGCAGTCACTATGCTAACTGGCAATATTGTATACAATTTAGTTTTTATTTATTTATTATTAAATTTATACACCACCTATCTCACTATAAAAGTGACTCTGGGTGGCTTACAAATAAAAGTTATAAAACCATTATAAAAATAAAAAAGTATAAAACATAGAAGAAGATAAAAGAGGGAAACTAAAAGGTGGAGAGAGCAATGGTATAACAATGTTATTCCTAGCAACCTAGGTCTATTTTGCTGCATTTTACAAACAATGAAAGTCATCTCAAGAATTCCAGCTAGTTGGTGGGGGTACCAACACTCTAGAAAAATAAATGAATTTTACCTCCTCCACACTGTACATTGCAACCTTCCCACCCACTGTGTGTCCATATGTAGAGGGAGTCCTGCTGATGTTCTGGCTCACTTCTATTTTCAGTAGAGTAATTCACTGGGATGGTATATTCATAATGTATCCCATAGTTCTGGTCATGGAATAACAGCACCTGGTTGAAGGAACAGATACTTGGGCAGAGTGATGAAGAGATATCAACATCAAAACGTTTGAAATGGTTGAAACTGTTAAAAGATTAAGAGTTCCAAGAGAAAGATAAATAATAGCAATGAATTTCTGAAGCTATGAGGTAAAAAATCCACCTCTCAGAGGAAAACAGCTAAAAATTGGAGATGTGAGTATTTCCTGGAAAAATAACTTTCCACAAAAACCTTGCAATCTGGACTTAATTTGCTTATTGGTTTCACTGTTTGTAAGAGTCTGGTCCATGAGTCCAATTAGACCCAAGGCAGGGTGGTATACACTAGAACAAGTCCATCTGTCCAGATACTCCAAAAAGCGAGGACAATTTTAGAAGTCAAAGTCTATTGAATATGGTTCTAGTTCTCCTAAGTGTGTGAGCTAAACATGCAAGAGGAATTTCAGGGAATGGTCACAAAATGAAGGATAGCCAAAAAAAATCCAACCTAAGATTTAAGCCGGTAATATCATTATTGTAAAGACTAAGTCCTGAGATTTTCCAGGAGGTTCAATAAATATTGGCTTAGAAAGTGGCATCATTGGTTGGGCTCAGAAGATAAGTAGGATCAGAGCTGGTTAGTATTTGGATGGAAAATCAGCAGAGAATACCAGCATATGGAGGTTGAAAAACATCACCAAAGGAGGCAATAGCAAAGCACTTCCATACTGATGCTAAGGAGACTACATGGATCTATGAAGTCATCTGTTGTTGACCTTGACTCAAAGAAGATGTTAGTTTTACTAAATATTGTCAGCAGACAGTCTAGTTGCAACTGGACAGTAAGTGACAGGCTGGGTCATGATACACACAACAACAGTGCACACACACAAGTCAGAAATATCAGAGTTTATGCAGAAATGCAAATATTAAATCAGCTTTTCAGTACAATCACATACCTATCTCTCTTCAGGCTAAGGTAGAAAAAGCCAAGGTTTCTCTCAGTGGGAGGAATCAATGTGAGCTCAGTTGCTTTGATATGTTTTGTTTTTATATTTCTTTAAAGACAAATTGCACTGTAACTTGAAATAGTACTGTAACCCCCCTCAAAAACAAACCAAACAGCAGCATGTAATCAAAGAAATACAAGCCAGAATCTTTGATTATGCAGCTGGGAATGCTGAGATAGCATATTCTGAAGGTAATAGCTCCACAACCCTGTTCTTGTTCCACCTCGCATCAATTGGGAGGGGCACTCATTGACCTTTAGCAAGGAATAGTCATTAATCAAATTTTAGATCAGTTTTCCAAACCTGGTGTCTTCCAGATGTGCTCGGTTTGCAAATCCCAGTTTTCCTAGCCAGTATGGCCAAAGGCTAAGCTGAAAGAGAATTCTGGAAATTGAAGTCACCACACAACTGGAAGACACCAGTTTAGGAAGGATTATTTTTGTTTATTTAAGGCTGTTATTTCCATTGCTTTAGGAACATTCTAAGGCAGAGCTTTCCAAACTGTGTGTCGCGACACAAAAGTGTGACGCCACACACAGCATGGTGTGTCGCCATACCACCTGGAAGCGGCGGCGCGCGTGTGCACGGCAGCCGCGGCCGCTGTGCGGCTTCCGCGTTTTAGCGGAGGCTGCCGCCACTGCCGCTGCCGCCGTGCATGTGCGCGCCGCCGCACGCCCCCCTGCGCCGCCGCCATGCACGTGCGCCCCCCCCGTGCCGCCGCCACCGCTGGTGTGCCGCCAGTGGTGGCACTTTGGAAAGCCCTGTTCTAAGGATACAGTGTTTTATGAACTGTGTAAGGTTGTTCCATGGTCTTTTTTCCTTTTCAGTATATGCTGCTCTGAATGCTAATCCATAAACAACCTATCTTTCACATGGAATTCATGGTCTCACCTCCTCCTTCCCATTTCTTCTTCCATCCAGAAGACTCCAGGAAACTTAGAGCAACTCATTAAATGCTGAATTCAGATGGCTTTGATGACGCACATTTACATCTGTTGAGGGGTGAGGTCAGAGTGCCTGAAGGTGTGCCTGATCTTGGAGCAGATTGGAATTAAGACTGCTGGGAAAACAATGGGCAGGCAGGGGACATAGTCTTTTTACACAGCAAAATGGCATATGTGCAATTGATACAGCGGTTAAGAATTTAGAAGCCCATTGAACAAATTGAAATGAACAAGGAAGTGCATTATCTAATATGTAGCATGGAGCCCTTCCAGCTAATCTAACCCTCAGAAAACCAAGCCATCTGCAACTGCTTTCTCCTCTCCGAACAAGACAAACTAGGAAAAATCAAGTGCTGCCTCAAAGGGGCAGCACTTCAAAGAGTGGATGAGGTCAGCCCAAAGAAGTAGATGGAGCCAGGACAAAATCAAAATTTGATTTAATCAAATGCTAATTTAATTTAAATCAAGCTAATAAGATTATTCCCCATATGTTTATTTAATTTCCTTCTCTTGTATTTAATTCGGAGAAGGCTCGTGCAGAGGTGTTGGGGCAGAAAGATGAGCTCTCACCGCCATGTCCACTTCGGGATCAGAATTCAATTTGGGTTCTTGATTCAGCTCTGACCACTTGCAGGATCAGATGACCGCTGATAGACTATTGTATGTGTGAGGCATGGCAGAGTACACTTACCCTTTGGCAGATATCTAGCTTATGTTTTTTTTAAGAAAGCTTTCAGTGGTGAAAACTGCTTCGCTGACTCATTATTTTAAAAATTGGGGGAAAAATAGTTATGCTGATGCAAGGATATAGCAAGGGCTGATAGGTACATCTACAAGTTGTAAAAAGGTCCTGAATCCAACTCATCTGGAGGGAAACAGCTTTGTGAAGGCTGATCTGAAGGGTGAACTAGTCCGGAAAAATCAAACCTTCAATCAGCCATCGAGTTCATGGGAAGATTGTGGCCTACTCACTCTCTTTTAGCCTAGCTCACTTCAGGCTGTTGTTACAATGATAAAATGGAAGGGAAGGAGAAAAAAACTCTGCCTTCTACCTTCAAATCCTTGGAGGAAGGCTGAGAAAGAAATAGGCCCACAAGAAATAATAAAATCTTAGCCTGAGAGAGACCAGTCTACTGAATTACTTAAGAACATTGTTCTTAAGCCTCAGGGATGTATAGAAGCAAGCCCCTTTATAACAGGAAGTCTCCAGTTTGGCCTGACCTGGTGAAAACACTTGGAATCTGGCTTCCTGCCATCATTTGGTCTCTAAGACAGGCCCTTCCCTTTACTGCGCATCAGATTCCAGCCAGCTGTTCCAGCACATGATGTCAGAGACCAGGGGTTGACAACTATACACTCCAGGTTTGATCCAGGTCCAGGCCAGATCCCTATAGCATGCAAATTGATCACTGCTTAAATGCTTTCTTGAAGATGGGGGCTCAATTTGAAGGCATGAATTCGTGAACATCTGCTGTGAATTCTGCTTCCATGAAGACCCCGGAGGCTCTTCCGGTCCCCTTTCCTTCCATGAAAGCAGGCACTTTTTGCCATTAAAAAAAAAAATGTTCTGCTGGCCCGTATGGAAAGAGACATTTTTTTTTCCTTTTCAAGACAGGATAGGGGTGGGCGATAGAATAACGGACACATCTGCGGCTACAGAAGGAGCTTTATTAGTCTGTGTTGGAAGCAAATGCTCAGGCAACCAGACAATCAGAGCTATAGTTTTAAAGCTTTTTGCAAGATCCAAAATGCTTCAGCACCAGCCAGCACAAGATGTGAAGCCACACCCTGCCCTTATTTTACCAAACGAGATGCTAAGAACTTTGCTGAATGGCTTGGAAGATGCAGCCTTCTTTGGAAGCTTTGCTTGCCAAGTGGAGGTCTGAAACGTACCTAACTGCACACTCATTTCTCCAGGAAACATACTTACAGTAATGCATTTCAGGCAAGCTCCATTAGAAAGAAAAAAGAAATTCTTAGTATCTCAATCTGGAAACAAGACTGCAGAAACTAGTGGCTCATATGAAACTAATGTCATGCAACAGTTACATCGTGTGCTCCTGCCCACTTTTTCTCATTCTCCCTTGTTAGTTTCAGACGGAGGTCATCATACCTTCATCCAGGTGATTATGTTTTAATGTTTTTAGAAAACTTATTCTAAAAACACTGGGGGGCATGCTGAAGCTTCTCTGAAAAACAAGCTGCTTAAATCTGATCTCCCCTTGCAATGCACACCTGCAGAAAAGTGCCAAGCGTGTCCTAGCATGCCCTTATTTCTTGAGAATTCAAGTAAGTGTCCTGCTGAGATTGAGCCTGGATCCTACAACATGTTCCTGAAATATTCACAATGCATTGGGCTTTAGGGGTAGATATTCCAGAGGGTTTATGCCACCCTTCCCCAATCCATAATACTCCAGGCGACCTTGGAATTCTGGGAAACAAACCTAAAAACATCTGGAAAGCACCTGGCTGGGTTATATAATGTCTCTCTGTTTATTATGACTATTATTTTCAAGCTATTTCTCAGCCAAGTTTTTAAAATAGCAAACAATAAATTTTGCATAGTAACAAGACATCACATCACAAAAGCATTTAATTAAAACCCTAGTTTTGGACCCAGTCCTAAACATCATATTTATATCTCATTCATTCTAATGAGCTCAGGGTGGTTCATTTGGGGACTGGCCCAGTTTAATTGCAGTCTGCAATCTAGACAAGAACACAACGTAGGATCAAGAGAGAGTGCTTTTCTCAAAGTTATTCAGTAAGGGCTTGGCCAACCAGGAGAGCTCAAACCAGGATTTTACTGATTCTACCACATTGTTTGGAGACAATTTACATATCTTTGGGATTGACTTGCAAATCATACAAGTTATGACTATGGAAAGAAAATAAGTCAGAACGGTGATGTTTATATCTCCAGAAGACGACAAGGAAAAGATAAGACAATTACCATCAAATGAAGTGGTATTTTGGTTGGCCCTTTGGCAGACATCTTCTCCCACAGACCTCTTCGTACATAACGAATGGTTGTCCCTGCTATCTGAAACTCACCAGGAAGTTCAATTTTCCAGTCGTTATTAATGGATTTCTTACTGGAATCTTTCAAAGCTGCAAAGAATCAAATGGGCAGCAAAAATAGCATTAGGGAAAAAATGCCATTGGGTCTACGTCATTGTGGTTAGCAGACGTTCTCTCTCCCTGAAGTCTCTAATCCATCACCATTGGCCAATATCAACCCCACCCTGGGTGTTGCTAAAGAGCTATATTTTACATCCCTTATTATAATTTTTTTATTTGACGGGTTAATATAGGCAGGGTGGGTTATTTCTATTTGTTCCAATATGGAAGAGGGTTAAAAAAGGCAACCCACCCCCAGCTGTCCAACTGCCCTCTGAAATCTATTCCACCATTATAGTCTACAATCTGAGCTGACCGTAATGAATGAATCAGCAGCAGAACCTACTGTATGATTATTGAGCTTTGCCAGAGCCAGACAGTCATCATGAAGTTACAATAAGACTGAAGACTACTTCATTGCAGCTGAACCAATCTCAACATTCTCTGAAGAAAGGATAGAGGAACTCTTTAATAAGAGCTTTAAAAACAAAAAAAAGCACCAGGCCATTTAAAACTAATGTTTAGAAGGAAATATATTTGGAATTTCATCTATTTCCTTGCACAGAATAGAGTACTTTGCTGCAAAAATTACTTAAAAGCTACTTAAATTACAGTCTTTTTATGGGATACTTTTCACAGCTGAGTTCTCAAATTGATTTTGGGGCAGAAGGCTGGATATGGGGAGTGAATTAGCAACTGCTAGGCTTGGCTAATTTGAGATGGTTTTAAAATATGAATTAAAAACGAAGGAATCAGGGGGAGGGGGGGAAAGCTTGGCTATTTCCAGGCCTTTGGGGGGATACCATAACATGTTTCTTCATGCCATCAAGACTGCAATATTTTTGTAGCTGAGAAGCCCATTAAACATTAAAAAAATCTACTAAAGTGAGGCAGTAATCTGGTAATAACAGAGAGAAAGAGAGAAAGAGAGAACAGGATAAAACATTTCAGCCCTGATTTTTTTAGTGATGTTGGAGTTGATGATAATGATGATGCCTTTGTTCCATTTTTTTTAGAAAAGTAAAATGAACATGTTAATCCTAGCACACACTTATTTTGGTTGCTAGTTTAGCAGAAAAAAAACTTCTAAGAAACTGGATCCTGAACAGCTTTAAGAGGGGTTGTGGGCATCTGCGAGGGAGACAAATGACCAAACTCAGTCCCTTTTTGTACTTGTATATGTGACACGCAACATTGCAAGGGCAAGGCTTACACTGCGATATCTATATATTACTAAAAGTCTCGTGTCTGTTTGTTACCTTTAATTGGGCAAAATGGTGCTTCATAGGCCAACAATTTTTGAACCAAGGTACCTCAAATGGGCTAACTTAAAGAATGCATCCAAAATCCAGGACCCATGACTCCCATGGAATTGAAATTTGACAAATTTTATAAAATGTTTCATGACATATAAATTATCATAAAACATTTTATGACGTAATACAAAATATCATAAAACATCTCCTGTGGTCAACTCCTGATGTTTGACTGTGCTCTACAGTTCAATATGGATGACATGGGCTATTTTCAAGGCAGATTCATCTCTGAATACCTCCCTGAATTTTTAATAACTTTTCCAGTGAAGGCAGTACATTAGAAGCTCTGCCATTGTT
The DNA here is from genome assembly GCA_023362775.1 of Charina bottae. Lineage (NCBI taxonomy): Eukaryota > Metazoa > Chordata > Lepidosauria > Squamata > Charinaidae > Charina > Charina bottae. The sequence goes on from JALMGJ010000010.1 coordinate 8,872,379, forward strand.
GAAGGCATTGAGGAACCTGGTAAGGAAATATCTCTGAAATGATGACCCAATGGGTCACGGGTTGTCTAGTCCTAACATACGTTTTATCCTTTTGATAACATCTTGGCTTGTTGCCAGTACCTCTTGGGAGGGCTAGGGGTTGCCCATCCATGAGGAGTAGACAATGCTGTTGAGATGTATTGTTGAATTAGAATTCCAAACTAACATGGTCTTTGGTTAGATAAACTGGGGCAGGTAGATTTGTTATCTAGGAATCCTCTTATTCAGTGACACCAGTATACTGAAAATGAGAGAACTAGCAAGAACTATAGTCTTATGTCCTGACCATGAGCTATCTGGAGGCATCTGCTGAGTGTATCTGGAAAAAGAAATATGGAATAATATAATATCCCTATTTGACATGATTCAGCAGAGTTCTTCTTGCTCCTCTATGCCACACATGTAATCAGATCTCCTTGGCAAATAGTCCACCCACCCATCTATCCTTTAACTGAGCTTCCTATGGCTTCAGTTGGAGCTTCTAAATTTCTAAATGAAGCCAATGGGAATTTACAGCCCTAAAGCCACTACTGTCTTTCCCCACACTTAACTTTTCTTTCTCAGATTTCCACCCCACCCCCCCTCCTGAATAGGAACCAACTGTCTCAGCTTGTTCTCCAAAGTTGCATCAACCCTAGTCTTTCCCTCAACTCAGATTCCTTCCAGCTCATTCCCAGGCTCTGGATACCTCCAAACTGTAAGGCATTTCCTGTTCAAGGTAATTTGCAAAAGTCTATCAAGCCAGGCAGCGTAGGATGAAAGAAAGTGGAAAGGAACTCACTCAAGCATCAATTCAACACGAAGCCGGGTTCATTTCCAAAGAGTCCTGCCCAGTCCAGAACAAAAATAAGACATACTTTGCCTAAACTTTGAGTAATTAGCTCCAGCCATCAAGGTTAAATGCAGCAGCGTTTGCACAGACCTCAGACCTTATTAAAGTTACAGTGGCAGGAAATTGTCCTTTGAGTTTCCAATTATCCTACTTTTCTGGTTAGATTCATGCCCATGTTTTGCTGCAAGGCTCTGACAAAGCAAAACTTTCAATTGTTATGTTCAGACTCAATAACCAATATGTAAATACACAGAGAATGCTCTTTGCAAGAAAGCAAATCCTGTTTATCTGTCATCTCTGCTCATGGAATATACAGAAACAGAACTTGCCCTGACAAATTCCCCCACTCCCCCACCACACCCCAGCTCCATTCTGGGTCTTGGTTAAGCCTGGTTGCCCAAGCTTTCTACAGCTACTGCAATATTCCAAGGCAGCAATCTTGGGGTGAGATAGAGGAAGAGAAAAATCTGTCTTCAAGGGATTCTGTTACAGCCACTTCATAAAAGTGAATCTATCAGCACAAGTCAATTTGTTTCCCTTCAAAACAAAGGTCTCCTTCACAAAATATGAAGACAGACGAGACATTTTTAATGCAAAGTGGCTGACCAGATAGAAGTGTGAAGTGGTTAAGGAGTTGGAACCTTAATGTGAACAGTCAAGTTTGACAACTGGATTAAAAACAAAAAGAACAAAAGCAGTCAAGTTTGACAACTAGCATTTGATCAACAGGTATGCAAAACTAGGAGGAAGCTGGGATGGATGTGGTATGAGTCTGTCTTCATCCCAACTGAATAGGCAGTAGCTATTCAATTTAATCTAACCAGGTTAATAAAAATGCTGATTTTTTCAAAAACTCAAAAGACTTGCAAGATACCAGAACACTGGCACATGTTGTTTTCTCAGTTTTGCTATGTCAAAGTCTTGTATGATGGAGACGTTTTAGTTCCAAATACTGCCTGTCATATAAGCAGAAATGAAAGCAGCAGAGCAGGCAAGACATCAAAGAATGGCACATTGTAATCTTGGAAGTGTCTCTGTTTTTTGGAGGAGATCCTGCAAAATGCGATATTGAGCATTCTAGACAGCTTTCTGAGCACCCATTTTAAAGAAAGAAAGTTTCTAACCCATGTGGATGTGAAAATAGGCTTGAAAGCATGCAGTCAATACTTAATGGAATCACAAAAGCCAAATGCGTGACCAATCTCAAAAGCTAAGCAGAAGCAAGAGCTAAGGAAACCAGAGTCAATAAACAGAAATGGAGATTTGCACAAAGTTCCAGAATTCTGGGTTTTGCTGAGCAGACATTTTCTAAGCCCAGACCAGATTTCCCTTTTATGAAGTTGACTCAATGTCTGCCACTTCAGTTCACATCAATCTTCAGCATGAAACAACAGACTGTAAAGCAGATAGACAAAAATAAAAAATCCATCCTAATGTTTCCCAATGCTGGCTGGGGAATTCTGAGAGTTGAAGTCCACATATCTTAAAGTTGCCAAGTTGGAGAAACACTGGTCTAGCCTCTGCAGTCCCAAATATTCCCATAGGCATGTCCCTTGGTCTCCAAGGTTTCTGTTTAAGATTGTTTGAAACGAAAAGGGATACTGTATACTGTATTTGCAAAAGCAAATGCCAGTATCCAGCAGTATTTTAATTGGCAAAAATGTTTTGGGGCCCCACAAAGTCCCCATAAGTATCCTAAAAAAAAAAATTAAAAAGGATTGATGCAGCTTAGTACTTTGTCTGGAAATACACTGCCCTGACTACAAGGCAATGATGAATTGTAAGGTGATAGAAAGCAAAGGTCTGTACAATCAAAGCTATGGTTTTCCCAGTAGTAATGTATGGCTGTGAGAGTTGGACCATAAGGAAGGCTGAGCGCCAAAGAATTGATGCTTTCGAACTGTGGTGCTGGAGAAGACTCTTAAGAGTCCCTTGGACTGCAAGGAGGTCAAATCAGTCAATCCTAAAGGAAATCAACCCTGACTGCTCATTGGAAGGATAGATACTGAAGCTGAAGCTCAAATACTTTGGCCACCTAATGCGAAGAGAGGACTCACTGGAAAAGACCCTGATGCTGAGAAAGACTGAAGGCAAAAGGAGAAGGGGACGGCAGAGGATGAGATGGTTAGATAGCATCACCGATGCAATGAACATGAATTTGAGTAAACTCCGGGAGACAGTGGAGGACAGGAAGGCCTGGCGTGCTATGGTCCATGAGGTCACGAAGAGTTGGACATGACTAAACAACCAAACAACAACAAAAAAGAAAGCATCCAGCAAATCCTGTTTATTGGGGGTGGGGTGGGGGTGGCACAAACCAACCTGACCAGGTTGCCTTCTGCTAAATGGATATGTTGTGAGTGGAACACTCGCTACAGCAGCTAGTTTGAGAACTGGCCAACCACTCCTATTGCAGTCATTTTCTAAAAGTGATGCAGCACCCTTGCAAAATCCCAAATGTACACCCTCCTGGTTAATAAAATGTTCTGCAAGAAGGCATGGTTGGCTGGCTGCCTGGCTGCACCTTGAATAGAGCACCAAATATTTATCTCAGGCCCTATTTCTATTTATTAGAAGTACTGGTGTTAAATCAAAACTAGGGTAGTCAAGGGTGTTAGTCAAGGGTGTTATCTAAATTAGGTAGCAACCAGTTCCCAAGCAGGTCAGAAGCAGGACAAGCTGAGCAGCAGGGGGCATTGTCAGCAGGAGCCATGTGCTTCCAGCAGCGTGTGTAGTGACTGGCCTTCTTCCACTTGGCTTGCCAGGGAGGGAGCGGCACTGTTCCCTGGCACCTTGGGGCTGGCATCATCAGCCGCCTCTGGTGGAGCTATCTGCTTGCCCTGGCAACCATTCCCACCGAATGCGAAGCACAGGGGCTTCTTTGAGTGGACGCAGCTGAGCCATGAAATGCAAAGGATCATTGTTCTTCAAAACCTAGAAAAAAATTAAGAACCGATTTGCAAGAACCAGACCAACCTAGCTAGCCATGCTCCCTGATTGTAGCTGTAGATTGGAGTCCTCCTCCAAAGCCTCTTTCTGAAATTACCTCCAAATGTGGCTTTTAATGATGAGAATCCTAGTAGCAAAAGTCTTTGAGGGATAACGATGGTAAATAAAATAAACTCTTCTCCAAAACCCCACTCATATCGTTTCAAATATTATGTGCAAAACCAAGTCCCTATTTTTTCTCTCTCTCTCTTTACCCAAAAAACTGTGGCCAGGTTTGTCCTCCATCACACGGATTCGTCGCGCTCCAGCAGGGATCACTGCTGCTTCAATATAACCTACAGCAAAGAAAAGGAATATATGAACTACAGTATATCAAAAAGTAAACGGAAACTGACAAGCGGTCCTTGCGGCTTAGGATACAGCCTTTACCATTTGGAAAAAGAAATCCACAATTCCAACACTCATTTTGAAATTTGGTGACATGCTCTGCCACACAAATTTCAAAGAGGTGAACTATGACCTGAAGAGGAGAAGGAAGTGAATGTGGCTGCATTTCAAACTCAGTTCCTATGTAACTAAAATTGTGACGCAGTAAACTCCAATTTGTGTTTTTTGGATCTCTTCATATGATCAGAACTCTGCTAAGATTGTTTTTAGGGCCTGCTGTTGCAGCTTGTTCCGTGAATCAAAAACTCTTCTGAGAAAGCCCATAAGGATATTTCAACTTCCTTTGGCTTCAAATAATTTGCCGGCCATTTTAATTTGTGGGAAACTCGGTTTCATACTTCACACATATTCAGTCACTGTGGCATGCAAGCCATAATTTATGGCTAACAATACTATGTCAACCCAACCAATTGGTTGATTCAATGAACTATGGAAACAAATTATGCTTTAGCTTAAGCTGCAAACCAAGGCAATATCTGGTTTCTACCAGAATAATTTCCTATCAAGAACAATATGATAATAGAGCATCTGTTTCAATAAGCATTCCTTGTTTCTGCTTTTCTCCTTCCCTTATTAATCTTTTTATGTTATGATCCCCACCTGACTGTACATTCATTTTTCATTTTCTTCTCCTTTCATTAGGTTACGAAAGAAATAGCTTGACACCACAGAAAGGAAAACTGAAGACATGGCTACAATAGAAAATTCAGAGTTAAGATTCTGGTGCCAACACGGTGGATTCAGCATTTCTATGATTTCAATGCATGTGACAATTATCTTGCCTTTAGTGACAATTGTTATTTTGATCATTATTATTACTACCACAATTATGTAATCGATAATAATCCAAGCAAACAGCTGTCTAACATACAGCTTGGCATTAAGAATTTGGGTTCTCTCTTATTCAGCATATTCAAATTCTATTGAACCATCACATTCTAAGATGGCAAACTGTATCTGGCAAATTATTTCAGTGGGCCTTCAGGGTTTTGAAGGGTTTGTGTTTCTGCTGCAGGAAGAATTGGCATTATGGATGTTCCTTAGTATTTGAGAAGTTTACATTTTTGAATGTTTGGTCTTCTCTAAGCTTGATTGTTTTCCTACAGATGTTTCATTAACAGGCCAGGTAACATCATCATGCACTGTTGTTGTTGTTGTTGTTCAGTCGTTTAGTCGTGTCCGACTCTTCGTGACCTCATGGACCATAGCACACCAGGCCTTCCTGTCCTCCACTGTCTCCCGGAGTTTACTCAAATTCATGTTCATTACATCAGTGATGCTATCTAACCATCTCATCCTCTGCCGTCCCCTTCTCCTTTTGCCTTCAGTCTTTCCCAGCATCAGGGTCTTTTCCAGTGAGTCCTCTCTTCGCATTAGGTGGCCAAAGTATGTGAGCTTCAGCTTCAGTATCTGTCATTCCAATGAGCAGTCAGGGTTGATTTCCTTTAGGATTGACTGATTTGACCTCTTTGCAGTCCAAGGGACTCTTAAGAGTCTTCTCCAGCACCACAGTTCGAAAGCATCAATTCTTCGGCACTCAGCCTTCCTTATGGTCCAACTCTCACAGCCATACATTACTACTGGGAATGATGCACTAATATGTCACCTAGCCTGGTAATGAAATCTCTGCAGGAATCAACAAGCTTAGAGAACACCAAGATCCCAACAATTCAACCCAAAGCTACATATATTCTTTACTATTGGAAGTCTATATTGTTATATTATTGTGGGTTTTTTTTTAGCTTTAACTTTATTACTGTTGGAGGTCAGTCAGCTGCTTGGCACCAGACATGATTGGAGTGACATATAAACCTAGTAAAATAAATGCATATATAAATAAATAAACATCTTGGCAAATACACAGAGACCCCAAACCAAAGATGAATACCATATACATGAACCCACGAGGTGATTAATAACAAGACATAATCAAGGGGGGGAGGAAGCACCCTGAAAGTATACGTGTCACCAATGTTAGGACAGCAGTTGTGAACATGCTTTAAATTTACAATTTCAAGATTTCACCCAAGAATTTAAAGAATTAATGTAAGCAGTCTTTTGCTGGATCCTCCATGGCTTCCAACTAGCTCCAGATTTATACCAAATATCCACTGGCTGGACACATCAAAGCAATGCCAACATTCAGGAGAAATGGAGAAATCAATCCCAGTGGAAAGATTCTTCAAGTCCCTTTCCATATTACAAGTGAAAACCATTTTTCTTTGCCACATTAAGCAAATGAAAAGCTGGTTGAATTTTCTTCAAATCAACCTTGCATTGGTTGTACGAATCAGGATAGTTGTTCTCTATAAAGCTGCAGTATTTACAAGAGAGACTAGATGTATCACAGAAGGGATGAGTGACCAACAGGGCAACTGAAAAGGTATAGAAGAGTGTTCCACATGGATGTGAAGTTTATTCCTTTTCTTCTCCATTATGATTCTAATAAAATCCCCTTTTCCTCATTCCTGGGGAGGAAAGTTGCTTGGGCTAATAAGTCTCTCTCTTTCTCGACATTTTCTCTAGGGCCAGGCTGATATAAGGAAAGTTTATATTATCATGCCTATCAGTGACATATCTGACATCATATCTACTTTGGCCTTCAGAGTTTTTCTTTAGAAAAGGTCAAGTGCAGTCAATAGACTACTATATGCAATAGACTCCAGATTTGTTTATTTCTTTATGCCCTGGACCACTAATGATTGTTTGTCATATGGATGATTAAATCGTACAAGTTGAAGATTACAGGAAATTGAACTTCTGCTTTACTTTTCTGTGAACTTAATAATAAACAAGTGACTTTTGCTAGTAGCTTCAACTGTTAAGTGTCTCAATTTTTTTCACTATTCTCAGTAACTGTAGCTTCTGAAATATGAAATATAAAATCCAAGATGGCAATAAGATCTTATCCTTGGCACCATGATGGTGCCAACCACCCCCATGAATGATGAAGATGAGCCCTAACACCAGCATAACCAGTGGTAGCTCATCACCACTATTATTGGTCCATGATTTTTGCAGAGTTTTTATGATAAATCTCTTGGGCATGTATCTGCTGGAAAATGTTGAGATTAGCTTTTCAGCAATAGTTAACTAGAGAAACCAAATCGTCTCACAAATTAAATCAATTCACTTCTTATACTTCTCAACTCACAACAAATGCAGTTGTACCAGGCATTGAGAATTCTCATTTGAATCAAGAGATAATGAGCCAAATTCTGCCTATTCAATCTTATAGACATTCACTTAAGCACCATTTCCTTCCTCTAACTTCATGGGATATTCACAGAAGACAAAGTAGAAGAATGTAGTTAACAAATTATTTAGCAAATACAATATTACCACTAGACTCCCGGGGTTTTGAATTTCTTTTTATCCTGTTTCTTTTTATCCTGTTTCATAACAGATTAATGAATTAATGGAAATCAACTTCTCAGCATTTGGAGAAATGTAGGTCTTGATACTGTCTCTTACAAATTGCAAGCCACCATTCCTTTAGCAATCTGTAATTGTAGTAAGGATGCCAGAAAGATCAGTAAATTTCAGTTTACTATGACCAAGAAAACTCTACTACAATTACAACATTCTTGACTTTCAGTAGTAGTAGTATAATTTTATTGATTGGTCAATTGACCATATCAAAAAATTGGGCATCAGCCACAATAAAATACAGTAACATAAGGCAGGTAAAATACTGTAAGATAAGATAAAATAGACTAGAGTGAGATAAAATAAGATAAAATACAATAAGGTGAAATAGAGGTAAAAGAGTAAGTTAAAAGAGTATAAGCTAATGCAGAGGCTTATAATAAAATGAATAATAAAATACAAAAGCAGTATGTGTTTAGGTGAATTCATCACCTTTGCATGCCACCACAATTTGTTGTATAAATTGTATTCTCAATTTGACAGCCCTGACTATAAACAGTTCTGGTGACTACATATGTGTTTGTGCCCTGAAGGAAGTAACATAGTCGTTTGTTACAGTCCCAATATATGGTTCTGTCAAGTAGTGTCTGTAGGTACTGAGCCCTTGCTGGGGCATATAGTTGGCAGTTAAATAGCACATGCACAATGTCTTCTATTCCAGATGCTCCACAAACACATGTTCTCTCAGAATATGGCACTTGGTGGAATCGTCTGTATTTAACCATAGAATCTAGCTGCTCGAATCTTGCACTGGTAAGAGTTATCTTATGGTATTGAGTCAGACCCATTGTCAGGTATTTTTCTGTTTGAAAAGATTTAATCTTAGCCAGCCATTTCAATGACCTAATGTTTGCAAGTGACTCAATATCGGTTTGAGCGTTAACATCCAAGACTCTTCGTTTAAATATTGCCTTGGCCTGATGTCCGGCTGAAAAGAAATATTGTGTTGAGAAGCTGAGGTGTGAGATGATTTGGAAAAGTTGATTGATCCATGTGGTGGGTTGAAATGTGCCCATCTGTTCTTCAAGGCACATTTTGGGTAGTCTATCGGGTTCCATTGAGAGAATCCTCCACCAGTAGTTGAAGACTTTGATTACTGATAGACTGTAAATGGAATGAGTGCCTGTTTCAGCTCTTACTGCTGCTGCAGGTGTATTCCTGCACAGACCTAGAATCTGGTCCATGCCTTTTGACGCCAATTCCAGAGAGACAGTTAAGACAATTGTGTCACAATAGGATAATAGGTTCCATTCTTTCATCCATTTAGCTCAAAATAATTTCAGATCTAACAATGATGTTTCCAAAGTCTTCTGGGAACTCTTCATTATTTGTTAATTCGTAGCATTATATGCAAGTGCACTCTACCTCAGGAACAATTCTCTCTTTCTGGCACACAATCCTCTTTCTGACTCGTCTGGGTTACATCAATGCCTCAGGAATGCACAATTGGGTTTGAAGAGAATGCCACAATAAAATTATATTGGAGGGCTCAAATTAGTGGACAAACCTAAGCCGACAGGAAAGGGAACAGAGGGAAGGGGACAGAAAGATTCCCTTTATCCCTGTGAAGATTAATGCAGGGAGAAGAGCTGGTGATGTGCCTTCCCTGAGAAATCTGGAAAGAGCTAAAAAAGTAAAGGTTCCCCCCGCACATTTTGTGCAGTCGTGTCCGACTCTAGGGGCCAGTGCTCATCTCCGTTTGTTAGCCGAAGAGCCAGTGTTGTCCGAAGACGCTTCCACGGTCATGTGGCCGCATGACGGACGCGGAACGCTGTTACCTACCCACCGAAGTGGTACCTATTAATCTACTTGCATTTGCATGCTTTTGAATTGCTAGGTTGGCAAGAGCTGGAGCTAGTGCGGGAGCTCACACCGCATGCAGGGCTAGGGATTTGAACCTCTGAACTTGCGATCTTCCAATCGACAAGCCTGGCGTCTTACCCGCTGAGCCACCATGCCCCTCTGGAAAGAGCTAGTGAGGAACAAACTCAGAGAGCCAGTTTGGTCTAGTGGTTTAGGTTCTGGGCTAGGAACCAGGAGACTGAGAGTTCTAGTCCCGCCTTAGGCATGAAAGCCAGCTGGGTGGCCTTGGCCCAGTCCCTGTCTCTCAGCCCTAGGAAGGAGCCAATAGCAAACCAGGACACTGAGAGTTCTAGTCCCACCTTAGGCATGAAAGCCGGCTGGGTGACCTTGGGCCAGTCACACTCTCTCAGCCCAACTCACCTCACAGGGTGGTTGTTGTGGGGAAAATAGGAGGAGGAAGGAGTATTAGGTATGTTCGCCACCTTGAGTTATTACATACCTAATACTCCTTCCTCCTCCTATTTTCCCCACCACAACTACCCTGTGAGGTGAGCTGGGCTGAGAGAGTGTGACTGGCCCAAAGTCACCCAGCCGGCTTTCATGCCTAAGGCAGGACTAGAACTCACAGTCTCCTGGTTTCTAGTCCATTGCTTTAAACCACTAGACCAAACTGGCTCCAATTTTCCAAATTTCCAAAGTGTGATTTTTTTCTGAGAGCTCAGTGAAAAGATTCATATAAAGAAAGGATGTGGGCAAAAGAGTTTTGAAATACATCCACAGCGTTTGTTTTTTCTTTGAATAGGATCCCAGTTTTGCATTTCAAGTCAACCTAAGAAAACAGAGGAAGACCCAACACCAAAAGAGTAAAAGTACCTAACAGCACCACACAAAGCAACCAAGGCATCTTACACGAGAAACACTTGGGGACTGCCTTTGTCTTTGCCATCACACACGTGGAAACCTTCTTACACTGACTATTGGAGACTAAGAAAAAAAGGAATTGGCATAGGTTTAGTTACATCAGTAGGAAATATTTGCACAAGTCAGCAATCATCAGAAATAAGGTCAGGATCTTTCTTCAGGAGAGCCCATTAAGCAGCATGATACAATTTCCTTGCAACAGCTCTCGGATATCTATTACAAAGCTCTTCTGGAACCAGCTACTTGGACACAGAGCAGCAACTCTGAATCTAAATAAAGTAGTCCATATAGTACTATAATAGGGCTGTGTTGCACTTTGACAAGTAACACATTTAAAAAGATATAAAAAACCCATCACTTCTCAGCTTTTTGGCCGAAGATCAAGTGTGTGTATAAACAACCCATTTTTCAATTTCAGTTATAATTCTCAGGGTTGCTTGTTTTCCATTGTACAGCAAAACAATATGTGCATCAAGCTATAATACAGAACCAAACATATTTAAAAAACTGAGAAAGGGTCAGCAGTGACCAGCAATTAATATTAGCAGCAGATAAAAGCCAAAACAAGAGAGGAAGGGGACAAAAGATAAAAGAGGAAGTTCCCTATGCCAGTAAGTAAAATTTATGGCCATTGACCAACCACATTTAGAATTGCAAAATACAGAAAAATGGGTTTCCTATGCTAGCAGTGCAATTAAAAATGTTCCCACCATGCTTCTGGAATTCTGTCCCTCAAATCAAATGAATTATTCCTAGACCATCTGCGCGCCAACCAAAAATTGCTAAGCGTACTGGCCCATGGTTACGCCAAATGATGTAAGTGTTAAAGTTAAATTAGAATATTTCAGTCTTCATGTAAGCAAGAGCTACTCACCCATCCCTTTCGTATGGTTGAAGTCACCTTTCACCACTTTGCAGGTTTTGCCGTCTCCGTTACAGATACCACAATGATCTTCTTTGGCAGCAGACCCAATGATTCCATCACAGCCAATTTTCTAATGGTAATCAGGAGTTTTTTGTTACTTTCATAACAAAAAGAGATTTTAGAGATTTAATCTCCTTTAGAGATTTCTAAAGGAGGATAAGCCCTGGATACTCATTTGAAGGACTATTACAAAGGAAACATTGGTGTTCAGAAGTATCACTAAATAGGGTAAACTTAAATTATGATGCTAATCAGCTGATGTTCAACCAGCCTACGTAACCACCAATGCACCAAACTGAATGTAGCCTAACCTACGTATGCAGTGGTCTGCTAGATATTTGACAAACACCTTTTCCCTTCCGGTTCTGATATTTGGTAAAAAGAAATATAGTTGACTTCTGGTAGGTTATATGTAGCTAGTGGATTAAGTGTTACAAGCCATGAGCACCTGATTCTAAGAGGTACCATATATTTTTTTGGATTTGACCTGATAAGAATCTTTTCAGGAGAATCTTTTACAGGAGAAAAACAATACTTGGATAGTTTAAAATGATTTTGTTTTCTTTATGCCGTCTCTCAAAGAAATACTGTAATGCTTCCCGTATGCTCAGCCTGCCATAGAAGATTGAATATACAGTAAATACAAATATATTCAGAGGCAGGCTGGGATTGAGGGCGGTGCTCGGCGGATGCGGATTGGCTGCAGCCTCAGCCAATGGCAAGCGTGTGTGAGAGCCGCTCGGCCTCCTCGGGGCAGGGGGTCGGCCGGCCTATCTCCATGCTGCCCAGCAGCCAATCACCGCTGGTGGGGGTGGTCCCCCATTGTATGCTGTGCCCTATCAGCGATCGTGCCAGGAAACAGTCAGTATACAAATACTCTTTTGTCATTTTGGTGCCCCCCCCCCAGCACGGCGCCCAGGGCACATGCCCCACTTGCCCCCCCTCTAGTTGCGGCCCTGCCAAGATGGTATCACAATAGCAAATTCTTCCAACTGTCAACACTTGTCCACACTATATTAATAATATAGACCAGTGTATCTTACACTTTTTGCTCTCAGGACCTCTTCCCACTTTTAAAAATTATAGAGGACCCCAAAAGAGATTTTGTTTGTATGGGATATATATATAATGTATGTATGTGTGTGTGTGTGTGTGTGTGTGTGTGTGTGTGTGTGTGTATGTATGTATGTATGTATATATATATATATATATATATATATATTTACCATATTAAAAATTAAAAATTATGCATTCATAAAATATTTATTTACTGAATCATGTAGAAATAACAATATTAGACCCATTAAATATTAACATAAAATATTTTAATGAAAAATCATATGTTTTTAACAAATAAAAATAATAATGAGAAGGGTGACATTGTTTTAAATATTTGCAAATATCTTCAATATATGGCAAATAATTTTGATTTTGCAGACCCCTGAGAGGGTTTTGGGGGACCCCCAGTGGTCTTAGGACCACACTTTAAGGAACACCAATATAGACTGATTCAGCCCATCTACCAGATTTACCTCTATTTTTTAAAAAAATCTAGAATAGCTTCATTTTTGCAGCAAAAAACCCAAAGAAACAAACAAAACCACTGCCCCTTCATTGTCTGATTGCACCAAAATTAATTTCTCACTAGCATTCAAGTTCAATGATATGGTGTCTTCAGACCACTCTGCCGTTTCTCTGAACTTAAGACTTGCTTTGAGCAAAAAATCTATGATAAATCTAATCAGTTTTTCCCATTACATGGAGAGTTCCTTTACCAGTTCTAAATAAAAAACAGACCATCAGTTGTTGCAGAGAGGCCTAGAAAAGCACTCAGAACACTGTACAGAAATAAAGACATCCATTAATTATTTCATTGAGATCGAAATGGCTATGACATGAGCAACAAGGCATGGATTCCACCAATAAACATTTACATTAACTTAAAGCTTTCTACTACATAGTATATATTTGGAGAAGCCCATCTCTTATTAAAAGTATTTAGTGTGCATGTGTGAATGAATGAAAATTGAGTATAAAAGGAAAAACGTGCTCAACAACTAAATACCCGAAGATCTGCTGCACGGTCCAGCGGAGGCATTGGCCGCAATCTGGAATAAGGAAGCGGCCGGTGCCTTGGACAGGATCGCGCCGATGCGACCTCTCCAGCCCCATTCAACCCGTCACTCCCCGTGGTTTACGGAGGAGTTGAGGGTCTTGAAGAGGGTGAAGAGACGTCTAGAGCGCCGCTGGAGAAAGACGAAGACGGAACTCGACCAAACACAATCTAGAGCCGCTATTAGGGCCTACCTTGTGGCGGTAAGAGCGGCGAAACGTGATTATTTCTCCGCTCTTATTGTGTCCGCAGAATGCCGTCCGACGGCTCTGTTTAAGATTACTCGATCCCTCTTAGGTAGGGTGGTAGTGACCACCCACCTACAGGGCCGTGCGGAAGAATTTTCTGAGCATCTGCAGGATAAAATTGCTCGGATTCGGTCTAAGTTGGACTCCATGCATGGAATGCAGTCTGGGGAGATGCCGGGAGAGCGGTCTTGCCCTGTTATCTGGGAACGATTCGATCCTGTTGGACCTAAGGAAGTAGACAGGATCCTTCGAATTGTTAATTCCACCACATGTCATTTAGATCCCTGCCCTTCCTGGCTGGTAAAATCGGCCAGGGAGGTGACATGTGGATGGGTCCAGGCTATGATTAACACATCCTTGTTGGAGGGGGTGGTTCCAACGGCCTTCAAGGAGGCATTGGTACACCCCCTCCTCAAGAAGCCGTCCCTGGACCCTACCATCCTGGACAATTTTCGTCCAGTCTCCCACCTTCCCTTTTTGGGAAAGGTGGTTGAGAAAGTGGTGGCGTTGCAACTTCAAAGGACCCTGGATGAAGCAGATTATCTAGACCCTTTTCAGTCAGGTTTAAGGCCGGGACATGGGACGGAGACTGCATTGGTCGCGCTTACGGATGATCTCTGGCGGGAGCGGGATGGAGGTAGTGCATCCATCCTGGCTCTCTTAGATCTCTCAGCGGCTTTCGATATCATCGGCCATGGTATCCTTTTGGGGCGGCTTAGGGAGTTGGGGGTGGGCGGCGTAGTTTTGCGCTGGTTCACCTCCTTCCTCCAGGGCTGCTCCCAGTCGGTGCTTATAGGAGAGGAGAGATCCGGCCCGCGACCGCTCCTGTGTGGGGTGCCGCAGGGTTCGGTTCTCTCTCCTCTCCTATTTAACATCTACATGAAACCGCTGGGTGAGGTCATCCGACACCATGGGATGAGGTATCATCAGTATGCGGATGATACTCAATTGTATATCTCCATCCCTGGTGAGGTAAGTGATGCAGTGTCCACCCTGTCCCAGTGCCTGGGGGCTGTGAGGGCCTGGATGGGGAACAACAGGCTTCAATTGAACCCTGGTAAGACCGAGTGGCTGTGGATTGATGGCTTAGCGACTTCTGGGAAATTATCATCTTTGGTTCTCGATGGGGTAGCACTACCCCGTTCGGAACCGGTGTGTAATCTGGGGGTCCTTCTAGACTCACGACTCCTGCTCGAAGAGCAGGTGGCAGTCGTGGCTAGGAGGGCTTTCGCACAACTTCGGTTAGTGCGCCAGTTACGCCCATTCCTGGATCGCGACGCCCTCCGTACAGTCACTCATGCTCTCGTCATCTCCCATGTAGATTATTGCAATGCGCTCTACATGGGGCTACCCTTGAAGACTATCCGGAAGCTACAGCTGGTGTAGAATGCAGCCGCACGGGCAGTTTTAGGTGCGTCAAGATCCGCACATGTAACACCGCTGCTCCGCGAGCTGCATTGGGTGCCGGTTTGCTTCCGGGTACAATTCAAGGTGTTGGTTATCACCTTTAAAGCCCTACATGGCATGGGGCCAGAATACCTGAGGGACCGTCTTATCCCCATGTTATCGACCCGCCCCACCCGGTCATTCAGAGAGGGCCTGCTACGAACCCCATCAATTAAAGAGTGTCATCTGATGGGGTCTAGGAGGCGGGCCTTCTCTGTGACAGCGCCCACACTATGGAACATCTTGCCCCCAGAGTTGAGACAGATCTCCTCCCTCCCGACCTTTAGGAAAGAGCTGAAGACCTGGTTCTGCCGCCTGGCATGGGAAGGAGGAAGGGATAGTTCCTCATGGGGGTGGCTAATCCCCTAATTTTATAACTGTCCTTCTTTTAATTATTCCATTACCATCTGGATTTTCAATTTAATTTATATTTATTGTATAATTGAGATTTTAAACCTTATTTTAACTTGTTTATTGTGAACCGCCCAGAGTTCACCATGGGGGGAGATGGGCAGTTATAGAAATTAAATAAATAAATAAATAAATAAATAAATAAATGCAGATGTTCCAGGTTTTCTTTTTAATTAACAGAAAAAATAAAAGAATAGAATACTACACTGACATTATGATGGTGACATGGCCTGGATTTGGATTGGTCTACTCATCTCTAAGCCCAACTGAGTAAGAACTCTCCTTACCATTTTTAAAGAAGTGCTAAATGATCACCATTCTTGAAAAATTTCACTTGCCTTGGAAAAAATCTTTCTGCTTCCATTGAAAACTGTTCAGAGATCCCATTTGAATGGGAATCGTCAAATGTTCACTCAAGCTTCTGTAATTTAAAAAAAATTTCAGTAGCCATTTGAATTAAAGCCACTGAATAAACTAATTTTCCAAACCAAAAGAGTCACTTGGTTAGATGGGCGGCCATACAAATTGATTGATTGATTGATTGGTTGAATGAATGAATGAATGAATGAATGGATTGACACCTGTATTTCAGCAAATGCCAAGCAGGAATGCAAACTAGGGAAGGCTTATCATGCGCTCTTTGGAAGATCCAAGGTCCTCTGACTTCTTTTTTCTTTGGAGCCCCAACGAAAGGAGCAGGGGAGCATATACAAAAGTCCAATTACAGATGTTTTCTGCAAATATGCAGACCCAACTGGAAGACAGACATGCCGTGACTCATATCTTTTCATTACAGAAATACTGCTTAATGAAAAAATGGAATCTCCAAGACATATCCTTCTGACTGCATCCTTCTTCCTTCCTGGTGATGCTGATGGAGAAGCGAGTCATGCCTCATAAATAATAAGAGCCAAATGACCAACATTGGGCAGAATGTAAAAAGCTACTTAGAGACGTCCAACAGCTTGCCCATCCCTCAGGAAATTTCCTCTCCTGCTGAGGAGGCATTCTGCAAATTGTTTTTGAAGCTGTCCCCAGTTTCTAAACATAGTTTGCTCTGCGGGATGGGGGGGGGGATAGGCTAATACTTTTCAAGAAAAAATATGTCAACAACCTCTTTGGGCACACAGAACTGTTTGGATAGTTATTGGTATTGGGGAGTCTTTGGTGCTCTCTGAGCCTTGTTGTTTTCATGCAGACGTTTCATTGCCAGGCTAGGCAACATCTTCAGTGCGAAAAGGGAGTGGGACTTGCTCTCTGTTTATATACCCTGGCTTGTCCTTGGCTATTCATAAGTGCATGGAACCCCATCAATTAAAGAGTGTCATCTGATGAGGTCTAGGAGGTGGGCCAAATCCTCCTAGAGGCCCGCCTCCTTCTGGAAAATTGCCAGGTGCTTATCTAATGTCAAAGACTTTTTTTTTTGGAGAGAGTTTGAGAATGGGGTTTTCCATCCCAGGGTATGAACTCCTATGTCATCATCATGCCTCATCCCTTCTGCTCTAACCAGCCTCAGCAGCCCTCTTACACGACGAGAATAAGAGCACACACAACATGCCAGAAACTCACTTCCAATTTTTCTTCAATTTTCTGGGGGAAACAATCGTACCGATCTCATTAGATGAAATATAAAGAAAAATAACTTACTAGACCATTGGTCCACTTAATACTGTGAACAATATTGCTTTCTTTTGGAAGCGTGCCCATCTACCTAGAAAAAATATAGGCAAGGAGAGCTACTTGAGAGCATCTAAATAGGCTTCTGGGGGTAGCAGGAAACAACTTCACCACTCTGCTTTCAAAAATGGGTGTTTTATGACTGCTGGGTCCACCATGTCTGCAACATTGTGAATAGGCAACTTCCCTAGATGGCAGATATTTTGCCAGAGTTCTCACCACAGACTCTAAAAATTCCAAACATGCCCACCAGCACAATGGCAGAGCATATGATTGGCATGTAGAAAGTCCTGGGTTAAGTCTCTGGTATTTGCCGTTAAAAGAAAACAAAACAAAAAAAATGTAATTGGTGATATGAACTCTGCCTGAGACTTTTCCAAGGAAAATAACCTAATCTGGATTTGATAGGTCAACCAGCCATCTGCTGAGCTAATGGAAGGCACTTCCTACAGTATGTTTGACATTCTATACACACTAGTAGCTACAAGAAATTTCGGTGCGGCCAGTTTGGGCTTCCTGCAATGGGCATGCCAATGGAATGTGCAAGTTGATAAAGGTACCTGCCCTCACTAGGAACATCATTCTGTTTACTAGTTCTTCACCCCAAAATGACTGAATTAGCAGAGCAAAACTGCCAGTCCAACAAATCTGATTCTCTCATCAACACAGACTTGAAATTGTTTCTCCTCTAAGGAGTTAAACCATTTGAGATCGTTTAAGGGACCTTCAAGCAGAAGCAAATCACAGGAATTCAAAGAGACCATGCTTGTGCTATCACAAAATTCCTCTTGAATTGCAATGTGCACCAAACCTCAGTTTCTCGAAGCGTTTGGTGTATATCAAATGTTTTCCATCATGTTTAATACAAAGCCCAAGCTTTTGGGAAACCCTGGTTCTTAATGCCTGATTCTTAATGTCTTCCAATTTATAATAAAACAATTAAAAGATAACACCATCTATTTAACACATTGCAAAAATGTCAAACCACCTGAAATCCTACATGAGGACATATCAACTGAACCTGTGTATATCTGTATCAGTTTTCATAGCCTAGAGCAGGGCTTTTTAAAGTGCTGCCGCTGGCGACACACCAGCGGCAGCGGCGGCGCGCGCGCACATGGCAACGGCACGGGGGGGGCGTGCGGTGACACGCGCGCACGGCGACGGCGCGGGGGGGCGTGCGACTTTTGTGTCGCGACACACAGTTTGGAAAGCTCTGGCCTAGAGGTAAGGGGAATAGTTACTTTATTCCACAGCCACAGCATAGCATTCCCCCCCCCCATAAATTTTATGCTATTTGTTTCCAGTTGCCATGGCTTTGATGAAACTCAATATCACAATATATTTAGATGTTAGTTTAGATGAAATAACAAAAAAAATTACTCCACCTGGCACTTGCCATGAACGCAGAGGTCAGTCTCATAAGGTCCACATGGTGTGCCATCAATGACCCTATCAGACACCAATACAGGAGACTCTTTCCCAAATGGGGAGCAATATAGCTCACAAGGCTTTTCTGAAACAACAACAACAACAACAACAGAGTAACACTCTTATGGGAGTTTAGATTTGATCAACACCAGGAACATAACACACTAGACAGAACTATATTTGGTTTATTGATGTAGCTATTCCAAGGGACAGTAATGTTGAAGTCAAGGAATTGGAAAAGATTACAAATACTGAGATTTGCAAATAGAGACTACAAAAACTTGGAAGAAGTCAGCAGTGCTACCAATTGTTTGGGGGGGGGGGGGGCATTAGGTGGAATACCACAAGAATTTAGAATTTGAATTGCCTATAGTTGGAACAACCTGAGACAGCCCAGCTATAAACAACAGCACTCTTGAACACCTCATGCATCATTAGAGACTATCTTTTCAGTTCCCAAGCTCTTGCGTAGGGCTTGAATCATGAAGAAGAAAACCAACTAACATTAGTTGGGACACACAATTATTGGAATTGGAGTAATAATAAAAAGCTGTATTGGCTTTGGTTAACCCAAGACCTATAAAACAGCTAACAGAATAATAAATCTGAGAGAGCAGATTTTATTTCAAATGATAAAAGGATGTCATATGCATTAGATATTTATTAAATACAGATGATGACTGTAACCCACCTTCTCTAGTATGCAATTCAGAATCATCACACTTGTGTTTACCTCTGCACTGGACCATCTTCATAAGTTGGTTTTTAATTCACAGAATAACTGTAGTGTAACTTAGTGATTTTAACAAAAGTCATATTGAAGGAAATAGAACCTTATATTGGTATAGCATTTCTTAAACTTATCAAGAATACATAAATCAAATAATATATATTTGTATATATTTCTCTTTTTTAATGAGCAACAATCTACAACTTCTTCTTTAAAAGGATTATTGAAGAAAATATGTTTTAATATTCTTTCTCCCTTTACTTTAATAGATTGATAATAAATCTTAATGGAATGTATCAGCTGCTATAAGATAATGTATTTCATCAACATTTCTGGAGCTTCACTTGTTAAAGTCTTGGTGCACTTCTATCCGATTTCAATATTTAGACTTCACAGTAAGTATGAAACTCAATGATGTGCTGAAGAAAAAGGTAACAGGACCTTCAATGCCCTTTCACTGAAAAGTTCATTTTCTTTCTAAATTTTCATATGTAAGTCTTCTGATAATCTAGTACTTTTTTCTTTGGTTTCAATGTAACACCTGAGGTCACTTTCTGTCAACATCTCCTCTTTGTTCATCAAGAGGGCAATGATTTGGCTTGTGATATTGAATGGACTCAAACCCGTAATAAGCCTTCTTCGTGGCCTAGAATTATCTTGTTAAACAGATGTTCAGAGAGCATTGGTCTTCCACGAAATATAGTTAAAGAAACACTTCCCTTATGAGGCCTCTGAGATATTCAGAAGCTGAAGGGGAGCACAGAAATGGGAGCAATATTTATTTATTTGTTTGTTTGTTTGTTAACTTGTATTACCGCTCCATCTCCCCCGAGGGGTACTCTGGGCGGTTTACAGTACAACAATTTAAAATCTTTAAAAGTAACTACAATTTAAAATACATTACAAAACTAATACATTAAATATATATTCCCCTTATGGACTTTTTGCTGAAAAAGGAAAAAAATGAACTGATTTATGGATTTGATGATTAGAAAGGTTAGATTATGGAAAGAAGGAAACTTTGATGTAACCTTAGAGCAGAGCTTTCCAAACTTTTCATGTTGGTTACACACTTTTTAGACATGCATCATTTCGCGACACACTCTTACAGCAGGGCACAAGGCAGGCACTAGGACTTGCGCGGAATCACAGCAGGTTTGGAGGCAGCCAGGCACAAGGCAGGCACTAGGACCTGTGCGGAATCCTGGCAGGGCAGGTTTGGAGGCAGCCAGGCACAAGGCAGGCACTAGGACCTGAGTGGAATCCTGGCAGGGCAGGTTTGGAGGCAGCCAGGCACAAGGCAGGCACTAGGACCTGTGCGGAATCCTGGCAGGGCAGGTTTGGAGGCAGCCAGGCACAAGGCAGGCACTAGGACCTGAGTGGAATCCTGGCAGGGCAGGTTTGGAGGCAGCCAGGCACAAGGCAGGCACTAGGACCTGTGCGGAATCCTGGCAGGGCAGGTTTGGAGGCAGCCAGGCACACGGCAGGCACTAGGACCTGAGCGGAATCCTGGCAGGGCAGGTTTGGAGGCAGCCAGGCACAAGGCAGGCACTAGGACCTGTGCGGAATCCTGGCAGGGTCGGAGGCAGCAGCAGCCGCGACACACCCAGACACTGCAGCCGACACACTAACGTTTGGAAAGCTCTGCCTTAGAGACAGAGGGCAAAATAGAAATGTACTTATAACTGCTGTTAAGAAGCCTGGAAGCCACTTTATTATTCTCTATTTCTATTTCTATTTCTATTTCTATTTCTATTTCTATTTCTATTTCTATTTCTATTTCTATTTCTATTTCTATTATTTCTATTTCTATTTCTATTTCTATTTCTATTTCTATTTCTATTTCTATTTCTATTTCTATTATTTCTATTTCTATTTCTATTTCTATTTCTATCACTGCCCATCTCCCCCAACCTTTTCCTTTTCCTTCCTCCCTTTCTACTTCTTTTTCTATTATTTCTATTTCTATTTCTATTTTTTCTATTTTTTCTATTTTTTCTATTTCTATTTCTATTTCTATTATTTCTATTTCTATTTCTATCACTGCCCATCTCCCCCAACCTTTTCCTTTTCCTTCCTCCCTTTCTACTTCTTTTTCTATATTTCTTTTTCACTTTTCTATTACTTTTCTCCATATCTCTTATCTTTAACTCAAAATTTGTACTGTTTTTACTCTGTGGGAAAACTTCTTTAATAAAAATCATATAGAAAAAAAGGGAAAAGAAATGGCAGCAACATGTACATCCTCCGAAACATACCGTCCATGATGACAGCAGTCCAAAGTCTTTTTTTCTTGTTGGTAGAGCGGTCGTGAGACTGACACTGTTGATCTCGGAATGTGGAGACTCCTCTGGGGCAGGGCAGGTTTTCACACACAGCGTGTTCCACACTTGCTCCATGGCAGTTCTTACCTCCTGGGCCAGGCCTGTTAATGGAGAAAAATATGGACAGCCTGCGTTGGTTTCTGTTACTTTATCCACGAAATGTTGACAGATTAAAAGAAAAAAGTTTCCTTTGAGACGAATTTAACTTCTGGTGATTTCATACACCTTACTGAAAACCTCCATATGAACTAATGAGAATAGCAGCCAGGACAGAAAAATGCAACAAAGCAAGTAAGTCAGAACTTAAAACAACAGAGGGCCTAACTCACTCCGGTATGGTCACCCTACCATAGATTGGAAACAAGGGAGAATCGGTTCACATGCTAATGCGAACTTATTTATTTGGCATTTTCGAGGCAATAGACAAACTGAAATTCAGTGATCTTTCCAAATTTGCATTGAATTTTGAAATATTGCTTTGTAATTAAAAAAAACACACCAGGGAAGATCTGTACAAATAAAAGATAGATTCATGAAAAGCGTATTGTGATTGCAAATAGCCAAAGTTGCCAGCAAAAGTGTGTCATGCACAAACTCTGTAAGATATATCGTGTAAATGTTTTTTTTAAAAAAACAGATCTCAATGTAGTCCAAGAAGGGGCCAAATGGATTTTATGAATGGAAAAATGAGAAACTAAGAGAAACTGAAATTGGCAATACTGTCTGTCCTTATTGTAGATTTATGGCCATTGATTGTCTGTCCTCAAGTCACATTCATACCCACAAGCTTCATTTTTTTTTCATTCTGTTGTTGTACACACTTAAGTTTTAAAACAGTCTTAAGTGACATCAGTAGAGATTCTTCTGAAGCCTGAATGTAGGGCAGCAGAATAATTTTTCAAGAGAAGGCTCACAATAACACTTCCCAAACTCTGCCAATTATTTATGGCAGCAATACAGAAGTGGTTTGCCATACTTTCCTTCAGGATGTTTTTTCAACATCCCAGTCCAACTTACACCCCTGGGATTTACTAGTGGCCTCCCATCTAAGTACTAATAAAATCTGACCTTGCTTAGCTTTTTCAAGTTCAGCCAAGGTCATCTGCTAAAATGCAGAGAAAATTTACCTGTCCTAGGAATGCAATGCTTTGCCTGCCTTGTAGGATGGGGATATTTTGTGACTGACAAATACATCATGGCAAAGTGCCCACAATATGCTCTCCAAAGTCAAATGTCAGCCCTTCAAGGTAGTCCAGACAGGAAACCAAAACCATGAGTACTAACACTACCATTATTGTAAGGTTACAGTAACAGAATCTTGCAAGTCTGAAAGCACATCTCTCCCCCTTCTCCTTTACTTTCCACAGAACTAGGGAAAGTCCCTTCTGAGACGCTTTCCCGGTCCCCATTCCTTCTGTGGGCTGAGATATCTTGTCTGACCATTGTCTAGGCTGCGGCTCTTCCTCCTGTCTCCCAAGGTTATTCTCACAGCCCATTACATCAGAATGGGTCCATTGACCAAGAAACATTGGGGACTGTTGTCTTGGAATAATTCATATTGTCAGATCCCGCAAACATTTCTTGGAAGATTTCATGAAGCAAATCTGCTGGGGCCCCCACTCTGTGGAATCTTCTCCCGCTGAGGTGACGTTGGCCTCATCGCTGTTGAGCTTCTAGAGGTCCCTCAAGACCTGGTGATGCCAGCAGGCCTGGGGACCCCAGGGGACAGGTGAACTAGCGAGGTGGCTCCCTTAAACATCCCTTTGTCTATTATTCTTTGCTTTAGTTTGGTTTTTTTATATCTTTTAATGTATTTATTTATTGTTTTTAGCTCTTTTGTACACCGCCCAGAGTGTTTTGTTTGTGAGATGGGCAGCTATATAAATTTTTAAAATAAATAAATAAAATAAAGTCTCTTGAGCCGAGCTCAACTCCTGGTGAATACAAGGATACATCCAAGTAGTTTTCTTGGTAACAACAGGGAAGTAGTTTGCCATTCTTCTTCCAGGTTGTCACTGTTTCTTTTATTTCTCCATCTAGTTACAGCCATTGGATTTCCTGCAGTCTCCCATCCAAACACTAACAAGGTCCAACCTTGTTTAGCTTCCTGAGATCACTTAAGTGCTGCCAACCTAGTGAACATGGGCCAAGTACAGCTCTCCTTTTGGACATCACGGCACTGAACTGACAACAGTGGGAAGCTGGGTCTACATTTATTGCTTGTTTTATTGACAGCAGCTTTAGCTTCTAGTTTGAGATGTCCCTAATATAAAGGGACACAATTGTTTTGCCACCCCCCAAAGTATTTCAACAATTGTACTGCTTATGGCATTAAACACTACTGAGAATATATCACAAGAAATATATAGCTCAGGAGATCCTAAATACCCCCAACGGTTCTGAACATCACCAGCTACAAATCTTAAATCAAAAGAGAAGTAGGGAAGAAACCTCTAGCTCAGGGTTTCTCAACCTCAGCAATGTGTGGACTTCAACTCCCAGAATCCAGCATGCTGGCTGGAGGAATTCTGGGAGTTGAAGTCCACACATCTTAAAATTGCTGAGGTTGAGAAACACTGCTCTAGGTCTTCCATCCCAGTAAGATGTGTCATAACATAAAAAACTGCTTTACACCATGTCAGATATTTGTCCCACTACATCAGCAGCAACTCCTGAGGTTTTCAAACAGAAAGTGTCTGTCTCCAGTACCTGCTACCTAATTCTTTTCAGTGATGATATTGATCTGGGATCCTCTGTGTGCAAGACAGAAGCTTTAGATAAAACCACTAAGAGTTGGCAGTCAAAATATATTTTCCTTTAAAAAAAGGAGGGAGGAATTGGAATTCCAGATATAACAAACTATAGCAGTGTTTCTCAACCTTGGTAACTTTAAGATGTGTGGACTTCAACTCCCAGAATTCCCTAGCCAGCATGCTGGCTGGGGAATTCTGGGCGTTGAAGTCCATACTTCTTAATGTTGCCGAAGTTGAGAAACACTGAACTACTGTATAGACTTACTTCTGTTTATGAGTGGTGTATGAATGCTCAAACAGTTCAGGCCAAAGAAGCATACATGAAACCTTATCCTTGGTTTCAGGACAGGAAAACTGAGCAAGAAGTCTGTGTCTGCATTTGCACTCAAAGTTAGATCAGAATCCTGGGGAATCTTGGCTTTACAGGCATGTACTATATATGGTTCTCTCAGCACACACACTCTTGCTTGGTTCCTTAGATCAGCAGAAGTGGCTCAATTAAGCAGGAGCCAAGTGTAAAGCTATGGTTCCTAGTTTTGTACATTCAAAAAAGGCATCCTTTGTAAGCTGGGGGTCACAAGAAATCAGGAGCTCCAATTTTAATGACAAGCTGTTCAATTTTCTGCTTAGTGTAGCTGCTCACCTCAGGACTCTATACCAAAAGGTAGCCAGTAAACCATAAAACCTCAGAATTTCTAAATCAAGTCCTAATCTTGCTATCCTAATTTCAATCCACCCACACTGAATATACAGAGATAACTTTTTGCCTGTTTCAATAACTTTTTTTCCCTTTCAAGTCCTAAGTAATTCATGGAGCCGTGCAAATTAGTGAGGAAAAAAACATCCCGAACAACCTTTTCACAATTCTGAGATATACCCATAAGCTCAAGTGGAAAGGAATAAATAACAATATCTCCTGAAAAAAAATTAATCCTCTAGCTAATTTGTTTGAACAACAAATAGACCAACTGCAGATCAAGGGATTCAGGCAAGAATATAAAGCAAATACAGAGCAAGTGAAACAGGATCATGTGCTGTGTCAAAGCCAAGAATGTTCATGAGGAAAAGAATGTGAAAAATCAGTGCTAAATCTCATCAGCAAAAGAAAAAGGCATGGGAGAGATTTTGTGTTATGGTGATCAATTCCCTCATACTTCTTGTTCACTCAAGAATTTCCTATGGTCATCAGATACACAGTTCTGTGGACAAATATATCATGCACCATCTTGGCCACCATGGACACAAACAGCAACTTGTATAATGCTTTCTGAGAGCTTTCAGAACATCAAGTTTGGAATAGACTTTTCATTCAGGACATGAAGGACCTGAGCAAGGAAGTCAGTTAGTGTCAGTTAGGGTGGTCTTGCTTATTCACAAAGTAGTTGCTATTCTGAACCATATTGGAATGAAAACTGATGAGACTGCTCTCCATCTACAGTAAGTCAAGATTCTCCAAATGCTTACTACTGCCTGAGGTTCAATTCCAAGTAAAGCACTGGGCTTCAGCATTTACCATGTTTTGTTTTAATTTCCTAAGAATACTTCTAGGGCCTGTGTCTGGCCCAAAGTCATCATTGTAAATAAAAATGATGGTGGATGCTTTGCTTTATAGCCTAATTGTCTGCCATTAAAACCATCATCATCATCAGGTAGGGCAGACACTACATCACTTACTCCTGAATTAGATAGCAGAGAATCAGGTGGATTGGGCTGACTTGTAGAAGACATCTTTCTATGTTCCCTTAAGTGCCTTTAGGATTTAGGTTCTCATTGGAATGAGTCAACTTACGGAGGATTGTCACATTTGCGTTGCCTGAATCTGGCACCAGTCTCACAAGTCCGGCTGCACATGCTCCACTGACTCCATATGCTCCAATCACCATCAATGTGTTCAGGGATGGGTGTTTTATTGACACACTCCCCCATTCGGCACCACTGGAACAAAAAGAGATTGAAGTACAGGCGAGACCACAGTTTTGAGGTGGTGGCCACGTTATGGTCACTTCTATTACAGTAATTTCACAAGAAAAGACAAAACAATCCATCACAAATATTTAACATTTCATAGCCCAACTGAGTCCACTTGAGATGCATGAAACCAATGGGACAGTATTCCCCATCCTGGGGTCTTCTATATGCATTGGAAACTACAGTTCCCAGACTGGCTGGAGGTTGCTGCCCCAAAACATCTGGAGAACACCAAGATGGGAAAAGGGTACATTAGAATTACATTAAGCACATTAAGCAAAATTAATAGCACTTGCTAGTTCAGAATGAAGACAAAGTAATTTCCCAATTGTGACAAAAGTGAGATTAAATTTGAGGCTCTTGAGCTTGGAGAATCACAGGCCAAGATTCACAAGGTTGAATCTTGCAAAGAAGGGTAAAATCTGGAATGAGTTAGGAACAGATTTGAATCTTTCCAGGTGTTGCTCTCATGACTGCTCCTCTGTATTGTTTTATTAGAAACTATTATGTAGAAGATAAAGGAGGAGCACATTTTGATTATCTAGCAACTCATGGCTCTCAGTTCATCTTCCTCTGCTCTATGATTCTGTAGTTAAATGGCTTTTATGTGGTTTAGCCAAAACAAACAAACAAAAGAGATATAGCAGAAGATGGAAAGTACATTAAAGAGTATCAATAATCCAGGCTACAGTATGTCTACAATGGGGAAATACCAAAATAATGATTTATCACTTGGTAGTTACCAAAGCAAAAACGGCTACTCTGTTCCATCCTCTCCCCCTCTTTCTTTGTTTCACTCTCCACAAGTAAACACTCCAGTTTTTCTGACTAGACTGAAAATGTAGAATTAATACCCACCCGAGCCAGGTGGTCTAGTGGTTAAGGCACTGGGCTAGAAACTGGGAGACTGTGTGTTCTAGTCCTACCTTAGGCATGAAGCCAGCTGGGTGACCTTGGGCCAGTCACTCTCTATCAGCCCTACGAAGCAAGCGATGGCAACCCACTTCCAAATCTTACCAAGAAAACTGCAGGGACTTGTCCAGGCAGTCACCAGGAGTCAAGACTGACTTGAAGGCACCTAAATAAATAAATGAAACCCATCCATCCCTTTCAGCATTCTTGTACATCTAGAGCAGGGCATTTTCCATGGCAGGGAGCCTATTTGCTTATACTGTAGTGGCTTGAGGGTGAAGCAAACTTTGGATTATTTTAGAAAGCCTAGCTGTTCTTCAATTCCCAGTACTTGAAAAAAAAGAACCTAAATAGTTGTAAATGTCTACTTTTTCAATAACTAGGGGTATGTTTATATTATGGTGACCATATTTTCTTGGAAAATATGAAGGACAAATCTGAGAGAGGTTCATAAGGATAAAATAATTTAATTGTTTATGCTTATAACTTTGCTTTACAAAGGAAAATTCAAGAGCAAAACCAAGAAAAACTTTACAAAAACACATATTCTAATAAAATATATCTCAAATCAATCAGTATGTGTACATTTGTTTAAAGAAGACAATTCAATTTCCATATTTTTCACACGAATGTGAAAGACTGTGCATGAAGTGGTACCATTTGTACGGTAAAAGTTCAATGACCAAAATAAAGGACAAAAGTGAATTTTTGAAAAATAAATAAATCTAAAGGACAGCTTTCTCAAATAAGTAAGTAAGTAAGTAAGTAAGTAAGTAAGTAAGTAAGTAAATAATTCTAAAGGACAGCTTTCTGAAATAAAGGACTGTTCTTTATAATAAAGGATGCATGGTCACTGTAGTTTACATCTATCCTGGATTAAAAAACAAAAATTGAAAAACAGAAAGAGGCTCTGTTTTGAAAGTCCAGGCACATTCATTTGCTTTTGTTGCACAGAGATATCTTTTCTTATTGCAGATGCCAAATATGGGTTGTCATAAATGCTGCATGAGTGGAGTTTTGCTGACTTCTGTGGCCTTACAAACAAGCATTGCTCACAAGTACTACACAGAAACCATCATTTTTACTATCTGGCCAAGAGGAGCAAAAACAATGTTTAGGAAATAGAGTGGACTGTTCTCCATGGGTTTACCTTGTCAGCCCCACATTCTGTCCCATCCAGAGGAGGGTCGAGTTTGGTTTTACAAGAGGCATCTCCTTCCACAAGGCACCAGAGACCAGCGCACATCAAATGCTGCCAACAGAAAGGGGGGAAAGGCATATTTACTGTTTCTGGATATGCCACTATCATAAGGAAAATGGCACAAAGCTTTGGTAAACCTCTCTGAATTGAGCATTATCTGATTTATCTTTTTTTTACAATTATGTTTTCAGAAAATGAATCAGCATGGAATAATTAACTATGCATCAAACAACTAAACACATCCTCAAATCCAAAAATCAAAGTTATCCTCTATGGCAGGTGAAAGAGGAAGGGGAGAGAAACAGTTTCAATTGTATTTGTATTAACTGTGGTCTCCATGTGACTACAATAAACTAGAAGTTTATGGTCAAGTACTTGGCTGGTAAATCAAGAGAGAAATATCCACCTTTCTTTTACCTTAAGCACTGCATTTCTCTACACATTTGCTCTCCTACTTTCCCCTCAAGTTTCAGTTTTAGATTTAATGTGTTTGGAAACTTTCTGGGTTGCTCTTCATCTAGAGTAGTTACAAGCCAGTTTGTACTTGGAGTGAATCCAGCATTTTGCCCCCTCTTTTATATCAGCTCTTTTCCTTGACTTCCCTTCTTGACCCTTTTTCTCTGGTGGCTATTATTTCTCTGGTGGCATAGCCCTTCATGACCTCAATATTGCATGGGACTGCAAAGAGCTGGCACGAACAAAGGACCAATCAGGAACCAACACCACCAAAATGACCAATCAGGATTGGGCACAAGCAAATAACCAATTAGAGACCTGCCCTCACCAACCTGCACCAATCAGAAACCAGTTTGGCTAAAGACCAATCAGAAGTCAGGACACCTGGCTATAAAGACAGGAGCCCAGTCAGTCCCTGCCTTTGAAGATGGTAGCCACAGTTGCCAACTAAATGTCAGGAAATCTGTGGTCTAGACCACGGTCACTAAACCCTGAAGCCCAGCACTGCCCTACAGATGCTGGCCGTTAAAGCCTACACCAGTATACTGCACAGAGAGTTAAAAAAATAAAGAGATGAAAACCTAGCATGATGATCCAGAAAAAAATATTGAACTAAAAGCTTTTAGGATTGGAATAGACAAAACTCAAGACACAATGTTTTTCAAACTGTACTTCAGGAAGCCTGGGGTAGGGTTCTATCACAAGGATCAGCAACAGCAGATAAGCTGTCATTAAAATCACACTTGCATTGCATAAACAGAAGGAAGGAGTGGCAGAAGACAGATCAAGAACTTCAAAGAAACTGCTGGATCATATGCAATAAATCAGCAAGAGATTTTGACTCTCAGATTATTAACTGCAATGATTTTTCTCCCCAAAAATTAATCTTCAGTAAAATGAATATTGATTTGTACTTGTGCACACATTCCATCCCAATGTAAGACCCAACTCAAGAAAAATCTCCAAAGCAAGTATTTTCTATTTATTTCTGCATAGCCCTTGATGCTCCAAAGGTTTAGGGGAAAACAAATGAAAACCTGTATGCCTAGCTATTTCTGTTTTACAAATGTTTCAGCAAAAAAAAAGGCATTGTGAAAAGAATTCCCTGAATAGGAAAATCCAACGTGGAAGGACTAAGCAGCAAAACAAATAAATAATCAAGAGCTTCAACTGAGGAAGGCAAACTAGTTTCTCAATGCAAAAGTCATTGAAAAAGTCCTTCATTTTAGTCCCTTGTCCTAGGACAATCTTTCAAGACACACTTTCAGAGATTCTGTCACTAATAACAGGTTTGGTCGTCCTCATTCTCTGAGAACACTTGTTAACTTGATTTCTTTCTGGGGGAAAAATGCTCACTTTTTCATGTTGCTTTAGTGGCCTGCTAGGACCAAAATAAATAAAGCAGAACAATTAGGATTTGAAACTCACCTCCTTTGCTCAAGCACACAATCCAAGTTTTTTATTAGTTTGGCACATCTTTTTATACAATGGGGAAAAGTAAAACTTATTTTCATTTTTGTATCAGATTTTAGGTAGCTGAAATTTTTATCATGAGGAAGACGGGGATCTTCTACTGAAATAAATTACTGTTTCACAATTCTTCCAAGCCCTCCAGGAAAGGAATGGCTGGCATCTATATACCCATGAGGTCACTCTGTTAACCCGGGGATGGTCTGGGGATACAGTAGATGGGCAGAATCTATTTTGACCCACATATTCATTCATTGGCATCAGTAAAGTTCTATCATAAAGCTTCAGTCACTTAGCAATTCATCCTCTGCAGTTTAAGGAATTAAGAAGTTCTGGCATGTTACATTCTGATATCTTGCATACCATCTTTTAAAAAGAATGCTTTAAAAGTGTGATATTAAGCAGTGGAATATCTCTAGTTTTTATACCTTGCAAAAAATATTGTCTCCAAAGCAAAAGGAGGTGTTTCCCACAGGTCTTTTAAAATTGCCTCGGGGAAGAAATCTCTGTTCTAAAATCCCAGAGAATGCTTCCCTTTTACCAAAGGTTTGCTATCTGTTCTTTTATGAGCCAGTGGGAATCTTACCTCCATATTCTTACAGAAAGTTGCATTGGTTCCAAAGAGGATCTGACACTGCTCATCTGCACTATAATGCATTCCTGGGAGTTTATATGGAAGCCGCACAGCATAGCGGCTACGTGGGTCTGTTACCAGCAAACAGTTGCTGACTTTGGACCTGGAGAAGCAAAAGATATATAGACATGCTTTGTCATCTCTGTTCTAACATACAGTCTGCTACTCAACTATATTATTTATTAAGCTTTTTCAAATTCAAAAAATGCAGCTTAGGTCTACAAAGGATGCTAAATGTGGTTTACATTATACAGTAAATACTTACAGCAAAAATTAAAAGCACTAGTGTCTCAGTAAACACCATGTAATTTCAAAATACCCAAATATCAAAGATTTGTATGAAAATACCTGGGATACTGACTACAAACTTAAGAGGCAAGCTTGAAATTAAATTTCTGCTTGATGATGATCTCAGATTATAACAAACAGAAAATTTGCTTTATTGCTTATCACCAAATTTCACATCAACTCTAAAGGTTGGGTAGAAATAGGCAGTGACTTTAGGAACCAAATTAAAAATGATAGTAAATGTGTAATTCAGAGCTTTCCAAACTGTGTGTCGGGACACGTTAGTGTGTCGGCTGTAGTGTCTGGGTGTGTCACGGCTGCTGCTGCCTCCTGGCTTCCACGCAGGTTCTAGTGCCTGCCTTGTGCATTGCTGCCTCCAAACCTGCTGTGATTCCTGCTGTAAGAGTGTGTCGCGAAATGATGCATGTCTAAAAAGTGTGTCACCAACATGAAAAGTTTGGAAAGCTCTGGTGTAATTGATGGTAAACATGTAAATGATGGTAAACATGTAATTGGCACTCAACCTCCTCCTTCCTCCCCCCCCCCCCCGGAACAGAAGGTCTAATCACATCCTCTCCATCTATAACATCAAA
Organism: Charina bottae; assembly: GCA_023362775.1. Lineage (NCBI taxonomy): Eukaryota > Metazoa > Chordata > Lepidosauria > Squamata > Charinaidae > Charina > Charina bottae. The sequence goes on from JALMGJ010000010.1 coordinate 8,904,379, forward strand.
GAAAAAAATCATGTTCTCCATTTCTTCATCCTTTTCATGGCCTGGATTGGCAATGGTAGAAGGTGAGGAAATGCTGGATGTGGTGAAATGATAATGCAAGATAAGTTCTAATAGACAGTACAGAGGGGAGGTAGATCCTTCATATTTCACAAGCTCAGCTTGGCTCAAAGATTAAGAGAGATCACTTGTGAAGCTCAGGTTTCTGTTATTTTTGCCAACACTTCCTAAAACAGAGAACCAGATACTTCATCCCAACTGAAAGAGCTATTCAGAAGCACCCAGACATATTTCTGTTGTCACAAAATATGGGCAGAATTTGAAGTAAAAACGACAGTAACACCAGGATTCTTTTCAAGAAGCTGTCAAGATGCTGAAGTTTGGGCATCATAAAAGCTTCTGTTCTCCTGCCAATAATTTTTGCGAAGGCCAGGATGCAAAAGCAGACACGATTTACCTTTAATACCCACCACTGAAATTTATTCCTTATTTCAAATGAGAAGATAAAAGACCTATGGCTCAAATGCTTTGCAGCCAGCAAACATTCTTACTTTAGAAACTTTTCGAGGTCATCACGACTACAGGAAGACCAGGATAGGTCACTGGGGTTTCTGCCCTTCACCCATTCTCCAGACATGATGTGAGATCTTCCAGTGCAGGACAAGTGGTCATCATCGTGACTCATACCCATGCTGATGAAAGAAAGAAAGAAAGAAAGAAAGAAAGAAAGAAAGAAAGAAAGAAAGAAAGAAAGAGCACATAGGTAAACCAACACTGTGCCCAAGATATCTGTAGATGCAGATTTGTAATCTATTTTTTAAAAATAAGAAAATGCTTAAATGCTGGCAGACTCAAAGCTCTGGAAAAGAGATTTTGAGTCAGATAACCCAACCTGCTGCTAGATTAGGCGCCCATATAGTTTGTGTATTGGAGTCATTCAAGGAGTATGTTGCAGAATGAGAAATACAATGCACTGTCTTCTCAGATCATTTATTTGATTTGTAACCTACAGTCTTCATTACAAATGCTTATAGAGCGGTTAGCAACTACATTAAAATTAAATAAGTTTTAAAAATCAGAGACAATATAGGAGATTTAAAAAACAATCAATTAATTGTTTAATTGAGATAAAACATAAAACCTTAAAAATCTAGACGAATGAAGAATCTCTAATAATGCAGGGAGAATCAAAAGGTTATTGCCCGACAACAAGATCATACATGTCATATAAAAAGTATCTGAACATGAACCAATCTAACTTTCTCATAATATAACTTTTTGAATGTGACCAACCATCTTTTTGCTTGGTGTTGAAAAGTATTGTTGCCAAAAGAGTAGGTTCCTGACATTAAACCGGATTGTCATAGGACTTCGGTGGGACCAAGTAGTGTCTGCTACAGATGAGATGAGATGTTGCCTCACATGAGGACTTAGGGATAAAGTTGTGGTCACAAAAGTCTCTTATAGCTGGAAATGTATAAAGGGATAAACCTTTGGCATGGGGTAGAAGGCTGAAACTCTTGGGAAGATTGGAGAAGAGCAAAATGATAGATCGAAGCTTCAAGCAGTAAGCTTCACAACTATAACAATTGTTTAAAATAGTCATCTGTTTTGTACAAAGGTGTTCTGCATTCAAAATGATTTTTTAATAATTTGTTGTGGTCAATGTTTTGAACCACTATAGTTGTCACTGTTCTTACCCATTTTGAATCAAGATATGTTGCTGCCTAGTTATAAAAACTCTATCTATAAATGCTCACGAGGAGGACAAGTATCCTGCTTTTTATTTCAAGAGTTAGATGGCACATGGGCACTTAGAATTAGTAGGATGATGAAAATTCAGCTCCTGACACAAGTTTCCCTGCAAGTGTAGCTCATAGATCAAAAGTGGGGCATTGCTCCACAGAAACCCCCTTCCCTGCCTGGCTAAAATTATCAGTTTGTCTTATTTGTGAATAATATTCACAAATAATATTATAAATAATATTCCCCTTCATGGATCACTGCCTTGTCGTGGCAAAGGGGCTTGCGTAACTCAATGAAGTCAGGTCAAGAAGAACAGGTCATGACGGAGAGTTCTGACAAAACGTGGTCCACTGGAGGAGGGAATGGCAAACCACTCCAGTATCCTTGCCAAGAAAACCCATGGACAGTATCAAAAGGCTAAAAGATATGACGCCGGAAGATGAGCCCCTCAGGTCGGAAGGTGTCCAAAATGCTACTGGGGAAGAGCGGAGGGCAATTCCAAGTAGCTCCAGAAAGAGTGAAGCGGCTGGGCCAAAGCCGAAAGGACGCTCAGTTGTGGATGTGCCTGGAAGTGGAAGGAAAGTCCGATGCTGTAAAGAACAATATTGCATAGGAACCTGGAATGTAAGATCTATGAATCAAGGTAAGCTGGATGTGGTCAAACATGAGATGACACGATTGAACATCGACATCTTGGGAATCAGCGAACTAAAATGGACAGGAATGGGCGAATTTAATTCAGGAGACCATTATAAATACTACTGTGGGCCAGAATCCCTTAGAAGAAATGGAGTAGCTCTCATAGTCAATAAAAGAGTGGGAAAGGCAGTACTGGGGTACAACCTCAAAAACGACAGAATGCTTTCAGTTCGAATCCAAGGCAAACCACTCAACATCACAGTGATCCAAGTCTATGCCCCAACCACTGATGCCGAAGAAGCTGAAGTTGACTGGTTCTATGAAGACCTACAACACCTTTTAGAACTAACACCAAAAAAAGATGTCCTTTTCATCATAGGGGACTGGAATGCTAAAGTAGGAAGTCAAAAAATAACCGGAATAACAGGCAAGTTCGGCCTCGGAGTACAAAATGAAGCAGGGCAAAGGCTAATAGAGTTTTGACAAGAGAACACGCTGGTCATAGCAAACAGTCTTTTCCAACAACACAAGAGACGACTCTACACATGGACATCACCAGATGGTCAATACCGAAATCAGATTGATTATATACTTTGCAGCCAAAGATGGAGAAGCTCTATACAATCAGCAAAAACGAGACCTGGAGCTGACTGTGGCTCAGATCATGAGCTTCTTATCGCAAAATTTAGGCTTAAATTGAAGAACGTAGAGAAAATCACTAGACCACTCAGGTATGACCTAAATCATATCCCTTATGAATATACAGTGGAGGTGAGGAATAGATTTAAAGGATTAGACCTGGTAGACAGAGTGCCTGAAGAACTATGGATGGAGGTTCGTAACATTGTACAGGAGGCAGCAACTAAAACCATCCCAAAGAAAAAGAAATGCAAGAAAGCAAAGTGGCTGACTGATGAGGCTTTACAAATAGCTGAGGAAAGAAGGGAAGCAAAAGGCAAGGGAGAAAGAGAAAGATATAACCAACTGAATGCAGATTTCCAGAGAATAGCAAGGAGATATAAGAAGGCCTTCTTAAATGAACAATGCAAAGAAATTGAGGAAAACAATAGAATGGGGAAGACTAGAGATCTCTTCAAGAAAATTGAAGATATCAAGGGAACGTTTTGTGCAAAGATGGGCATGATAAAGGACAAAAAAGGCAGGGACCTAACCGAAGCAGAAGAGATTAAGAAGAGGTGGCAAGAATACACAGAAGAACTGTACAAGAAAGATCTTAATATCCCTGATAAATACGATGGTGTGGTCACTGACCTTGAGCTGGACATCCTAGAGAGTGAAGTCAAGTGGGCCTTAGGAAGCATTACTAACAACAAAGCTAGCGGAGAAGACAGTATCCCAGCTGAGCTATTTAAAATCCTAAAAGATGATGCTGTTAAAGTGCTGCACTCAATATGCCAACAAATTTGGAAAACTCAACAGTGGCCACAGGATTGGAAAAGGTCAGTTTACGTTCCAATTCCAAAGAAAGGCAATGCCAAAGAATGTTCAAACTACCGTACAATTGCGCTCATTTCACATGCTAGCAAGGTTATGCTCAAAATCCTACAAGCTAGGCTTCAGCAGTATGTGAACCGAGAACTACCAGAAGTGCAAGCTGGGTTTCGAAGAGGCAGAGGAACTAGAGATCAGATTGCCAACATTCGCTGGATCATGGAAAAAGCAAGAGAGTTCCAGAAAAACATCTACTTCTGCTTCATTGACTACGCTAAAGCCTTTGATTGTGTGGATCACAACAAACTGTGGCAAAGTCTTAAAGAGATGGGAGTACCAGACCACCTTACCTGTCTCCTGAGAAACCTGTATGCGGGTCAAGAAGCAACAGTTAGAAGCGGACATGGAACAACCGACTGGTTCAAAATTGGGAAAGGAGTACGACAAGGCTGTATATTATCACCCTGCTTATTTAACTTATATGCAGAGTACATCATGAGAAATGCCGGGCTGGATGAATCACAAGCCGGAGTTAAGATTGCCGGGAGAAATATCAACAACCTCAGATATGCAGACGATACCACCCTAATGGCAGAAAGTGAAGAGGAACTAAAGAGCCTCTTGATGAGGGTGAAAGAGGAGAGTGCAAAAGCTGGCTTGAAACTCAACATTAAAAAAACCCAGATCATGGCATCTGGTCCCATCACCTCCTGGCAAATAGAAGGGGAAGAAATGGAAGCAGTGACAGATTTTATTTTCTTGGGCTCCAAGATCACCGCAGACGGTGACTGCAGCCATGAAATTAAAAGACGCTTGCTCCTTGGGAGGAAAGCTATGGCAAACCTAGACAGCATGTTAAAAAGCAGAGACATCACCTTGCCGACAAAGGTCCGTATAGTTAAAGCTATGGTTTTCCCAGTAGTAATGTATGGCTGTGAGAGTTGGACCATAAGGAAGGCTGAGCGCCGAAGAATTGATGCTTTCGAACTGTGGTGCTGGAGAAGACTCTTGAGAGTCCCTTGGACTGCAAGGAGGTCAAACCAGTCAATTCTAAAGGAAATCAACCCTGACTGCTCATTGGAAGGACAGATGCTGAAGCTGAAGCTGAAATACCTTGGCCACCTAATGCGAAGAGAGGACTCACTGGAAAAGACCCTGATGCTGGGAAAGACTGAAGGCAAAAGGAGAAGGGGACGGCAGAGGATGAGATGGTTAGATAGCATCACCGATGTAATGAACATGAATTTGGGTAAACTCCGAGAGACAGTGGAGGACAGGAAGGCCTGGCGTGCTATGGTCCATGAGGTCACGAAGAGTCGGACACGACTAAACGACTGAACAACTTATTTGTGAATCTTTGCCCAATTCTCAGTCTGATTTCCTACATCATTGTTTCTCCTCATTTCACTCAGAGTTCACTGTTCACACTTGAACTCCCCCAATCCAACCAGGAGCCGTACACTTAGCTCCCCACATGCTTAGTCCAAAGGAGAAAAAACGATGATATTGTCAACGGCTTTATCACAAACAATATGCATGTTTCTCCCAATATGCATCTCTGTGCTTGCTTCTTTTACTAGATACATTTTCTTAGGCAACTCTCCTAATGCAGTGCAGTTTGGCGAACGCTTAAATCTAAATCGGCACAATATCCATTGAATTCCCCAAAGGCACTTCTAGCGGCCAAAAATCAAATCAAATCACAGAAATTGCACACTAAATTCCAGAAAGCTTGCACAAGATGCTGAATTTTTGCAAGATCTTTTAAGATTATGGTGGATATGCGTAAAATATCAGCAAGCGCTTTTTTTCCCCCTTTTGGCAAAACTGGGGGAGGGAATGGCAAAGGCACTGTAGGAGATTGTGTGACAGAGTTCAGTGACCGAAAAGTGAGTTGCAAGGAATGGGTGACATAGACATGTGGGGAAATGAATGTGATTACCAACCCATGCATCACTAAATATATACAGGTAGTCCTCACTTAATGACCATTCATTTAGTGACAGTTCAGACTTGTGACGGTGCTGAAAAAACTGACTTACAACCCGTGTTCACACTTACGATCATTGCAGCATCCCCACGGTCACATGATAATGATTTGGGCACATGGCAACCGGTTCGCATTTATGACCATCACAGCATCCTGTGGTCACATGATAGCCATTTTTGACCTTCCCAGCTGGCTTCTGGCAAGCAAAACCAATGGGGAACAGTGTGATTCGCTTAACGACCACATCGTTCACTTAACGAGAGCAGTGATTCGCTTAATGGCCGCCACAAAAAGGTCGTTAAATCAGGACAGATTTGCTTAATGACCGCTTCACTTAGCAACCAAAATTCCGGTCTCAATTGTGGTTGTTAAGCGAGGATTAACTGTACATTGTTGTGCGCTTCTATCCAATGTGCATTTTTGACAAGCTGTTTCATGAAATTTGGTAGATGTGAATGTGTTGGATTTGTATGAAAACTCAGATGGAATGAATGTCTCAGCCACCCTTACATAAATGGATTTGTTTCAAGCCAGTGAACCAAGTGATAAAACCAAGTGTTTGTCTCTCAGCTCCAGCTCCATGGAACAGCATCTTTCAGCTTTGCCCAGGTAAGTAACTTGACACAGGAAAGCTAATTTCAGGAAATCACAAGAGCAAATGCAGAAGTCCCCAGCTTCAAATGATGCCTTTGTATCAAGATCTGAATACAATGCCAGCTTCTGTACTTATAGGAGAAATGGATTTAAATGCAATAATTAGCTATTATTAGCTGTAAAACTGCTTTCAAACACTTGATTGTGCTCTGACAACAAAAAATGTTAGTCTAGAAAGGGAACAATTTTTTTAAAAAAAGGATTGTTAGGGAAGCTAAGGATTTTCTTTTTATTTACTCTGTTTGCAGCCTATCACCTCTAGTAAGGAGTTCAGCCGAGCACAAAGGATTATCTTGTATCCTGAGAAAGATCAGAGAAATGTCCAAAGGTAAATGAGTGAGCAGTTTTGGGGATCCAAATCTCACTGATGCAAATCTTACCCTAATCCTTACACCATGTTCAGTTGTTAGGGCCATAATTACTTCCCAAAATAGAGGAAGATAATATTAATGAAACGGATGATAGATGGTCCAGTTGGTGGGCCTTCTTGATCTAGAACAGCGTATGGCAGCCGTAGCATAATAGGAAAAGACATTACATATGTTTCTATTGAAAAGCAAAATAGCTTGTTAACAGCTGGAAACACTGCGCCTCAACAGATGTGCATTCAGGAATACCCAGGCCTTTTTATGCAGTGAAAGGCCCATAAACCTCACTTAAACAATGCCTTGGTGTTTTGTGCGCCGAGCTCTTGTGGTTGAGGTCATGTAATCCTTTCCTGAAATGAGCTGCTTTTTAAAGGGAATTCTGGGAAAATTGCTCCTCTGAGCCACTTACAAAGGTCTCTCTCTTCAGGCTCAAAAGGCTAAAATAAGTGGGAGGTGGAAGGAATGCTAGTAATTGCCTTTAGGTTGGGACGGCTCTATTCAATGAGGATATAATATTCTCATGGCTGTGCAGTTCATTAAAACGTTAATTGATACTAGTTAACTGGCCCATATTGCTTTGAACAAAAAGAACACCCCTCCCCCAAAGGATTTCTCCACAAATAGAACCTGCTTCCTACTCATCTTTTACTGGACGGATTCCAGAAATAGCATAGAAGAACAGCTTTCCAGAGATCTCAGATTGGAATCTTTTGGTTTGATTACATCCCCCCCCACTCCCCTTCTGGAAAAATTAAACATAAATTCAATACATTCTGTTATTTGATATTCCCAAAGAGAATTTCCTGAAATAGGACAGGATTATTGTAACAATGTCTTACTTTCCCACACAGGCCATTCCTCTTCTTGCACAAACCAGTTCATAGTTAAGTTAATTTCACCAGGTTTGGGAACTGGATGGCTAAAAAGTCAGACTGATGCAGCTGTTATAAAGACTGGGGGGAATGGAGGAATTCATTCATTTGTGATGCTATCCAGGTACCTTTCCATGGGTGGATATCAAATATTATGGCTGTAGAATCAAAAGCAGGAGAGAAATATTCCTACTAGTATCATACGCAGAGTCAGGAGCATTATGCTCCCTACCTTGAGTTCTATAAAATAAAGGCGGGATAGAAATCTAATAATAAATAAATAAATAAATAAATAAATAAATAAATAAATAAATAAATAAATTCTTAGGCAATGGAGATTTTATGTTTGAAATTACAAATGCAGCACAATGTAGCATGTGTAAAATGTTGGCCTCTGTCCTCTGTCCTCCTCCTAGTGTGGCTTATATATGTGAGATCATCCCCCGATGAGTACAATGGGCTGTCGCAAGTAAGCCATCCCAGGTAACACATCAAAAGCATTGTAACTCAATCAGTTTATGGAGGGAAGGGGATCAGGTAGTCCTGTGGGCTGGATGTGACTTCCATAAAGCCTTGGCTATTGTAGGAAATCAAAGGAAATCAGCCCTGACTGCTCATTGGAAGGACAGATACTGAAGCTGAAGCTCAAATACTTTGGCCACCTAATGCAAAGGGAGGACTCACTGGAGAAGACCCTGATGCTGGGAAAGACTGAAGGCAAAAGGAGAAGGGGACGGCAGAGGATGAGATGGTTAGATAGCATCACCGATGCATGAATTAGATAGTTAGTTAGATAGCATTAGTTAGATAGCGTCACCGATGTAACGAACATGAATTTGAGTAAACTCCGAGAGACAGTGGAGGACAGGAAGGCCTGGCGTACTATGGTCCATGGGGTCACGAAGAGTCGGACAAGACTAAACGACTGGACAACAACAACAATTGTAGCCTAGATCTGCTTCAAAAGCTGCCACTGCACTGTTGCTTTTATTGTCATGGAAATAAGACTCTCTCTCTCTCTCTCTCTCTCTCTCTCTCTCTCTCTCTCTCACTCACTCACTCACTCACTCACTCACTCACTTTGCCAGTGTGGTAAAGAGGTGAAGGTAGTGGACCAGAACCTGGGAGTCCATGACTTCTACTCATCCCTTAGGCACAGAAGCCAGCTGGGTGACTTTGGGCCACTCCCTCCCGTTCAGCCCAAGAATCAGTGTGGATAGTTGTGAAGGTGCTGGACTAGAAGCAGGGAGACCCACATTCTGGTTCTCCCTTAGAACAAAAGCTTTATGGAGGACTTTGGGCTGGCCACTTACTCTTTCAGCCCTACAGTGAAAAGTAAAAAAAACATCTACCTACCAACCCACCCTGGACCGGCATGGTAGATCACAGTCCATAACCTCCAATGAAGAGCCTTCATTCTGCATTGGATTGATTCAGGTTGATAATTATAGTTCTAGTTCTAGATTGAGAGTATTCATTTTAATGGCAGTTAATTCATTAAAATGTATTTTAAGAATGATATTAAATCAGTTGAGGTTTCTTTCGTTGATCAGCCCAAGTTGCCTATTAGTAACTTAGTATCATATTCAAAATATACCACTGAAGGCAAAGTCAGAGATATGTTCTAGAAATCATTCCAAGGAGATTAGGATGGGTACTGTGTGCCTGTTTTCCAACACTAGTGAATAAGAGACTCACATTAAGCTGGTTGTCACTAAACAGGTACATAAAGATAAGGACATCAGACAGCAAGAGGCAGATGAAAAAACAGAATATGGCCCACTGCCAGAAAAGCTGCGGTTCCCAGAACAAGAACAGGAATCCTGAAAAGGGTGAGATTCCCTAGGCATTTGGCTAGACTAAGATTGAAAAATCAGACCAAAACCAGATTCAAGTTTCATGTTGAGGAGATATTGTATGGATATCTAAGTGTTCTACTACTGCAGCTCCAGGTCAATGAGAAAGTTCATCATGCAAATATTCATTCCCATGAATCATGTGTCATCCTGTAAACTTCATGTTTCATGCCATGATTTTCTTGCAAAAGGAGACAAACTACTATCCACCAATCCTTATAAACATGTACAAAACCCAAAGCTGCAGTGGAAAAAAATCAATGGAATTCAAATCACTGGATGGTGATGAGAGTTTGAAGTCCTTGGTCAAACAGACTTTTATACTCTGGAATTCACTTCAACCACAGTCATGTTCCTCCAAGCATCAGAGGGCACTATGGGTGAAGTAATGAAAGCTACATTAATTTAAAAAATGTTAACTCCCCTTTTAAAAAACATAGAACAGCTATGGATGATGATGATGATGATGATGATGATGATGATGATGATGATGATGATACAACTGAAAGGGCCCCATCTCTTCTGGAACATCAGCTGCTGGGAGGATTCAGAGAACGTAGACTTCAGGATTTGGCAGCTACATATGGAAGAAAGCAGTGCTATTGAGCCCAGTCTGCTTAGAGCATAGTGTACAACTTTTAGATAGTGGAGTATAATGTCCTGGTAGTTGCCCTCCCAAATGAGCCTCGTGTGGCACAGAGTGGTAGGCGGCAGTACTGCAACCGAAACTCTCCCCATGACCTGAGTTCGATCCCAGCGGAAGTTGGTTTCTCAGGTAGACGGCTCGGGTTGACTCAGCCTTCCATCCTTCCGAGGTCGGTAAAATGAGTACCCAGCTAAGCTGGGTGAAAGGTAATCATGACTGGGGAAGGATGCAAACCACCCCGCTATAAGTCTGACTAGAAAACGTCAGCGAAAGCGGCGTCCCTCCAAAGGCTCAGTAATGACTCGGTGCTTGCACAGAGGACCTTTCACTTTCAGTTGCCCTCCCAAAAGAAGATAAGAGGCAAGACAAAGGAATTAATTTGATTAATTGATTTAAAATTGCAATGAAAATTAAACATATTTACTATGATTAGTCCATGCAAGTTGTACTTTCTTCTTATATTGAAAATTAGAATTTGCTGGCAATTCTTGAAAAGGCTTTGTGACTATATCTGCCTTTTTGGAGAGAGGGCGTTGAAAGTGTCTCTCTCATTTAGAACTTCAAAGGTAAAAGAGGAGCATTTGCAATGTTTTCAGAAAATTAAAAGCATGAGATAAGAAAGAAGAAATCTAGCTGAATGTAGTTTATGCCAACACCAATTTGACGGACTTCTCCATACTTTTCTATCCTTGTATAGCTATGGGTTAGGAGACCTTGTGGGGGTCATCAGCAAGTTGGTGGGGGTGGGGGTGACTTTTTAAAATTAACCTGATCAGGTTTGTGTAGGCAAAATGGGAAAAGTGTCAAAACTTGCAGTTAGCTTTGTTCCTAATGTTGCCTGCACGAGGCCACAAAGTTTAAGAGCCCCTGTGATATATAGATTAAAATGTAATTATGAAAAGCAGCATATCTATTTCTTGCCCAACTCTAACAATAATGAAATTGTTCATTTTATTCGTGGAGGTGGAGGTCACACAAATTCATTGACTGAATCTCACTGGCTGAATCTCATTAGGGGAGCGTCAATATAGAATTACAAGTTGGGCAATTTTGACACTTTTAACATGAATAAAAAGGAAGTCATCTCTATTCTATTTTATTAAACTGTGTCTGCTTCCTATAGCCTTGCAGCATGGATGTTTTATTTTGAGAGAAGTGGTTTCTTGGGAGGTTTCAGCTTCTAGCTCCAATGATATCTAACAACACACAGTGTACCCATTTGCCAGCAAGAAAATTCTTTGACTCAACGAGTCTACAGTTGGAGGATGTGACATTTCAATTACGTTTCTCTCCCAACCATTGTTTGCCTGATTAGCAACAGTATTATCAATAGCATATGCAACCTTACCCACATTTTGGTTGAAACCTTCTCTTACTTCCTGGCTGACCATTATTACTCACATTGGAGTGGCTGGTAAAGTTAAATTGCAATTTAACTTGTTTGCACCAAGAGCTATTTAGAAGAACAACACGGTCATCTCTGCCTTTTCTACATGGAGAAGATGACAGGGTCACAGGGGACAAAAACTACAAACAACAGCTTGGTATCAAAGCAATTTCAGAGTGAGAATTAAAAAAATAATAATCCTGAAATAGGCATTTGGGAATACAGATGTTTCTTTGCCTATAAACTGTGCAATTAAAATTATTATCTAATAAGTACCACTTAAAAAGAGATTATTGTTAAACAAATTTGGCTGAACAGGATAATGTAAGACAAATTGCAATAAGGCTAGGAGAGTGGAAACTGCCTTAACTTCATAAATTGATACGTTTCACAGGGTATTAAGATGCAAGGGGATTAAAACTTATACATCTTCTAAGCAATGCCAACTTTTTCAGATAGATGACATATATCTTTAACAAATGCTGCCATATTTCCAGCCGTGAGATTTAAATAATTCACTTAAAGTAGGTAAGTGAGGATAGAAGCAAAAAAGGAGAAAAAAAAACTTCTCCAGATACTGTACATTCAAGAGCTCAGGCGTACCCAGTGGGATCTCTGACTTGTTGGCCTTAAACAGCAGATCACTCTGCCAATCTGCTCTACTTGTACCCTTTGTCCAAAAGGAGTTTGCTGTGTGTCATACATGTCTGCTGTTTAGACAACACAATTCCAAGACATCCTCAGAGACATAAAACTGCATGCAGAATTCTTTAGACCAGTGTTCTTCAAACTTGGCAACTTGAAGTTGAAGTCCACACATCTTCAAGTTGCCAAGTTTGAAAAACACTGCTTTAAACCATCTTCTAGGTTCTTGCCTGCAAAACTAGCAAGCGTTTGCCACAAAAGGCTATAACAAAGGATGTATCCAGATTATGGGCTTTTAGCAGGGCAGATGCTTGTCTGGCCTTGATACAATCCCATTTCTTCCAGGATCGCAGAGCACATCTATTCTCCTTGAAACCCACAATTTAAACACACCCCTATTATTCACTTCAGTGGCAAAAAGGCTGCTAAATTGGCAGGCAGAAAACAGAGTGGTTGGGAATTGCCTTGAATTCTGCCATGCGCCCTATCAATTATTGATTTGTTTCCTTTCTTTTTGTCACTGCGGTTTCTCCCCCGCACCTTATTCAATTGCAGATAGGTGCGGGGACCGCTTCTCTGGTCTCATCTCAAATCCACCAATCTAGGTTTCCCCAACCAACTCCTTAAGCATTTCTCTAATGCAGAGCTTTCCAAACTTTTCATGTTGGTGACACACTTTTTAGACATGCGACAAACTCTTACAGCAGGGCACAAGGCAGGCACTAGGACCTGTGCAGAATCTCAGCAGGTTTGGAGGTAGCAAGGCACAAGGCAGGCACTAGGACCTGTAGGGAATCCTGGCAGGGCTCGGAGGCAGCAGCCGCCGTGACACACCCAGACACTGCAGCCGACACACTAACGTGTCCCGACAGACAGTTTGGAAAGCTCTGCTCTAATGCTTTCAGGGAAATGATAGCCTGCCTCGGTGGGTGCCAGCTAAGCAACCTTTGTTTATGCGCATCTCGCAGAGCTCTACTTTGACACACTAGCACTGCCTGGAAAATGCTAACTGTGCTGAAACTTTGGGAGAAGTGCAGCCAACAATCATCTTCGTTTAATCAACAGTTTTGTGGCTCAGCAGTCTGCCCCCACTCAAGTTCATTCTGCTGAGTAAACCGAAGACACATTAAATAGCCAGCCTACAATGAGCTGGCAAAGCGTACAACTCTTTTGTGCCAGAAAGATTCTGGTTCAACCTACTATGACCTCGGCTAGCAATCAACTCTTTCACCCAATGACGCAAGCCCAAGGAGGGTAAGAGTTCTTGCTGTGCAATCTTTGGAAAGAGCATTTCATTTCATCCACATTTTCATGGCTTTGAGCATTACTTCCGGAGAGGCTGACTGGATTGGAATCCTCCTCCTCCTCCTCATTTCATGCTTCCACAAATTTTGTATTGGAATTCTTGGCTGAACAATGTTAGAACTTGCACTGAAAATGTATATGAGTTAGGGAAAGTTTTGCATGTAAATAAAGCCAAATTTTCCAGCTCTTTAAAAAAAAATAGAATGCGTCAGAAATCTGATGGAATTAATTTACAGTATGACTGAGTGCAGGCAAAACTGAGATGGATCAGAAAGGCTCCAATCCATGCATCCCTAAAACAAGGCATATAAAATCTTGATGCAGAATTGGTAAAAAAAAAAGTATTCCTGGTTTCACAAAGATGGACAGCTTTATAGCTGTCTCTGGTCTTAGTACATTTCTTCTTGTTCAAAGCCTAAGAACCAATGAAGGATTAGATGAGATTAGATGAGAATAAATGGGTTGGTTGTTTATGACACTCTAATGTAGATTCCCTCTTCATTCCATAGTATAACAGGGACCAAACAGAATGACAGCTGTGCCTGAGCAGCTGGAAGTTTATTTGTGGATCAGAATGAATTCATCTCAAAGGATTCTTCCTCCATTTACTGAGTGTTAAGTTAGTTTGGCTAACTTACAAGGACTGAGGTCCAGGCCACGCCTTGCTTCTCCTTTGTTATCCTAGCGAGTCCTGGATATTAGTGCACAAACTGACATGTAATTATTAACTAAAAATAGATCCTTAAGATGGTTGGCTAAGAATAAAATTATATTTCAACCCGAAAAGTATCTATCAACGAGTAATCCACAAACTTTAAGAAGGGCCTATTCTAGAGCCAGATTTGAGTTGCTGGCTTCCATGGCCAAATATGGGCGCTTCCACCATTTGCCATATCATGAGAGAACCTGCATATGCGGTTCTCCAACCATTGAAAATATTTTTCATATTTTGTTCAATTGCCAATTATATGCATCCATTAGGCATAAATATCTATCATCCTTATTAGAAAGAACAGCACACTGGGAGTTATTTCCTCCTGGGCTCTAATGTGCACATTGTACGTAGGACTACTAAGTTTATAACTAAGGCAACGGTCATTAGAACTCAGTACATTGAACAAATTGGGGTATCCTGTAAGGGAGATTCACATATCTGATTTCTGACTCCATGTATTATCACATATGTATTTTATTATTGTATTTTTATCTCTGTATTGCATTTATTTAATTTTATTTTATTGATAAGGTCACAGGACTAATCAATTAATAAACTACTACTACTACTTATCCTTTGTTATGAGATGCATCTCAACCCACATTTGAGGTTAATAAAAAGGATCTGTGTTGTGCCCCAAGGAAAAGAAATAACGGAGTAGGCTGTTTAAGAATTAGGGATGTGAAGAACCTCTCCTGAGAAAGTTTTTTCCTGAAACTCTTTGCTTTCTTGGAAATTCCTCTGGATGTTTCAAAGGAGCAGAGGTTCCAATGACACCTAACAGTCTCACATTATGGGAAGCTGTTGTTCTGTTTGGAAGGGTATCATTTCCATCTACATACAGAAAAATTATTGTATTAGCATTACAGTTTAACTAGAATTGACAAGAATAGACAATGCACCTGGAACAGCTCACCTGGACTACCGCTATACTTCACAGTATGGCCTTTTGCCTTGTGAGAAACCATGTATAAAAAGTTAAGACTGCCTTTCGGAATATCACTGAAATCAGATTAAAGAATAAACATTGGTGTCTGCAGGGTATGGTCACAAAAGTCAAGATGGTGGCTGCGACAGTGTGACCAAACCTTAATCTGTTTTTTTTTTATCGGTGTCACACGTGTTGTACATAAAAACAAAAAACAGGTGGAATTGATCACACTGTTGCAGCCACCATCTTGACTTTTTGACCACACCCTGGAGACCTTGAGAATAAAGTTTTTTAAAAGAGTCAGAAAATAGATATGTGGTGGTCGGGTCAAAAGCTTTTAGGTGGCTAACCTGAAATAAATCCAGCAGTATTTCCATCACCCGAAAGACTATTATGTACATTTTTCAAAAATCACCACAAAGTATGAAGCTGCATGGTTAAAAAAAAAAATGTTCATTTTGACTGTTGTCAGGCTGAGCTCAAATGAGCTCTGAAAAATATGTTTTCAATTATCTTTGGGTAAAATAATGAATAATTAAAAGAACAAAAAAAACTTTCCACTGTAGACGTACTACAGAAATGCCAGAAAATCATAGCAGAGGAGGGAGGACATGAGTTCCTACAGATATTCTTTCAGTTGGATACCGAAATGCAGGGGATAAAACTCAAACTCTCCTATGAGCTGGAGTGTTGGGGCACCTTCAATGTCTGAAGCTCTGGGAGATATGGAGTCAACAAACCTAGAAGGAACTGGTAGGAAAAGGCTGACATAAAGTAAATACGCAGATACCAAGACATTATCCTTGTCTATGAACCTTAAAAGCAGATCTTTATTAGAGCCAACATCCCTCCTTGGGCCCCTTCCTTGATCTGTACTGCTGATGCTGACACAGTGAAGAGAGATCTGACTGATCCATCCCATGTGAATCCAACCTTCAAGGACAATTGGAAAAGTAAGGAGGCTGTCATGGAGAAAGAGCTTTTAATCCTCTACAGTAGCCCGCAAATTGGCTCTTCTCCACACAACAGAACATTCCAATTTACATGAACCCATTTTCTCTAGTTCCCATCACCTATAGACTGAAAGGAGAACACAATCTGCAGCCCACAGCTCAAAAGCTTGGTGCAACCTTTGGAGCCCCTGCAAAATTGGGGGAAGCTCCTAAACAGACAGAAGGGGAAATTCTTAAATACACAGAGAACAATTGTATTAACTACATTTCATTAGTGATCACGATCTCTGGGTTTCTAGTCTGGTGCCTTAACCACCACGCCAAACTAGCTCTCTTCTCCAAGATTGTTTCTCAGCAATTGCTTCTTTTGAGTTCCTGTAAGCTCCTACTCTCCAATTTATACAGGATCTTCCCATCATTCCAGAGATTTCTGTTTTTAGGCTTGGGGAGAGCATCTTAGGTATCTAAAATGTCATACCAAGTGTCTTGAAAAATTAACCTACAGGGCAACTGCACTCCAACTTACGGTGCTTACAATTCAAGTTTCTTAAAAGGCGAAAGAGGGAAGATCCCAAGAGCTAAATCCAATGTTCTGCTCTAGAGAGCTGCAAGCTGTTGCCCATAAGGTTAACATAACATATTCAGAGGCTTCTTTCTACTTTTCCAGCTCCATGTCTTATGACTACCTGGATCCCTAGACAAAGAAGGGCAAGGTTTTGGGAGAGGGGGGAGTCTTGATGGCTCTGAGCCTTGGAGCAGAAGCCAGCCTTCCCTTGGAAATTGGCTGGTTTTATACAGTCCTCTAAACCACAAACCGCAATGACTAGGATCATACATTGCACCGAGCATAACGTGGTTTTTATGGTTTTGTACAGTGAACCCAGCCATTGTGGTATGAGGCTGAGCATCATGTGCAAATCCAGCCAGTGTGCTTCATTCAATAAACCATGGAATAAAAAAAAACATAGCTTTGTGTGATGCTCAAACTACACCTGTGACTGGGCACATCACAGTAAGGAGAGCTGCATGTCACCCATGGTGAAATTAGAGCAATAAGAGGGTGTTCTTTACTTTTTTTTAATGCAAGAAGGGTCATGTGTGAGCATGAATTGTAATCTGTAACAATCCCCTGGAGAAAACAAGAGAATTAAACAAAAAACCAACAATCACCGTAAGTTGTCATTATGACATTCCAAAAATCCTCCTTCTGACCTGCTCTGTTATTTGGCGTACCGTCTGCAACGTAGCCTGTGCTGAGGAAAGTCAGCAATCATGAAACATAGAGAAGAAATGGCGGCCTGCCAGCTTGTTGTTTCTTGTGGCCAGGAAATTGGAATCTCTTTCTCATTCATTCTGGGCTGTTCCAGGATCCCTTGTGAAGTACTGCAGTTCATAATATGTATTATGGGCAAGTCTCTGTACTTCACACATCTGGATAATTGCTTTTTTTTTTTTGCTTCCTGTTTGGGGAATTGAGAAAAACGAGCTTGTATGCCCACATCCTATCACCTCCATCTTGCACATCAAGGTTGTGCTGGGGATGTAATTTGGTCCAGGCCTCCAAAGTGCTGGAGACAGGTTTTGCTCAAGCTTGCTGTGTGTGCTGATATCTTCTGTTCTTCCTACAGACTTGAGCAGGACAAAACATTCCAGAAACAAATTCCCCAAACAGTCATCAAGATCTCCTGCTCAGCTAGAAGAATCGGTGCCAGAAGTGGTAAGCTAAAATAAAAAAAGGGGAGGCACATCTGCTAAACACCCTAGGCTAGACAATTATTCACTTTTGGTTACACATTAATGGAAAAGAGGAACTGGGAAGGTGGGGCGAGAGATGGCAGATTAAATTGCCAAAGTGATGTGTTCCAACAGGCTCTGAACCAGGAGCTAAGTGTGGAAGGTTTCTTCCTTAATCAAAAACCCTGCAGTCTGTTGTTAAAGCTGCTGGATTGTGCTGGAGCAAAAGAGGCAGGAAATTCTGTTCTTGTCACTAAACAAGGGCAGAGCTCCAGATTGTTTGCATTGAATATTAACCCTACCCAACCCAGAAGCTTTACCTCACTTACCAATTGCAGGCAAAGATGCTGCATATCTATATGGGGCCCTGGTCCTGTACCTTGGTACACTCAAAGATTGGGAATTATGGGACTAGGTTACTGGTCTACGCAAAGAAGAATTGCAGAAAACCATATTCAAACACATCTCATCATGTTCTACAAAGTCCCAATTGTAAAATTCAGTATTAACTATCACAACTGCATGGGAGTTTCTGGGATCTGAGACAGCATGCCAAATGATACACCATGGCAGTTAATCTCTTGACATATCAAGCTGGCCAATGTTGAGTGCTAGACTGGGTTCACACATGCATTGCCATAATGTAGCTTGCTTGATTGTTGCTTAGTGTAATTTGTGAATCCAGCCCGTTGTGGCTTATTTCAGAAAGCACAGTTAAAACAAACTTAGTTTGGCATTGTATTTGAGATTATTCATAGATTGCTGGATTACATGGTAATTTGTAAATTTTGTAACTTCTTCCGAAATAACAAGATCACATCGTAACATTCTGAGTCCTCTTATTTCTAAAAATCATCACCGATGACTTTCTTGTTATCATAACAAAGTTTTAGAAATCTATGGTAAATTAAGTTTGCTACCAGGCATTACAAAGAAACACCTTCCCCCACACCAAATTCCAGCTGTTATACAGTAGTTTTTTTGCTTGCTTGTTTTAATCAAGAGAAAAGAAATTACAGCCAATGAAAGAAACGAACAAAATCTTTTGGCTGTTCTACACAAAGAGAAGTTTTATCTATCTGCTAATCCACGTTCAATGGATTCATACATTTGGGTAAGCTGTGCCCCAAACTGTTTATAAAACAGCTTTCTACAACAATGCTTTTGCAGCAAATCCAACAAAAGTGGAGGATTACCAAATCCACTACATCCGTTAATAAGCTCATTCATTTTTCTCAACCCATAACAGTGAATGCCAAAACTGAAACTTTGTCTGAATAGACCTCATTTGTTTTTTCTCCTGTCAAAGAGCAGCCACATCAGGAAGTTCTACCCAAAGACTGTTAAAAACTCAAATAAGGTAGAGTGTCTATCACGCAAGGGCTCTGCGTAAAGGATGTCCACTTGTCATAAATCATGAAGTGCCTCCTTTGGTTAGAATCTTTGGGCATCCTCACATGACAGACAAACTAATCTGGAGTCACTCATTCTCCCATGGTTGGTGCAAGAAGTTGGCAACATCAAGAGCTGATTTTTTTAAAAAAAGAAAAGAAATGCTAATCAAGAATAAGCTCTGTCCTTTTTGATTCTTGGCTTGAGGTCTTAGCAACTCAAGTCTGATGGACTAGACATGTTGTAGGAGTGTTTCTCAGAGTCACATGTAACAGCACCTCAGCCATAGGATGCTCCTTTAGCTCACACCCCACTCTCTTACACCAACAGCATCTTCCCACAAGTGTTAAGGGATCCTCCTAGATCAGGGTATGCAAAGTTGTTGCAAGTCTTAATTAATTCTGTGGTTCTGCAAGGATAGCAAGGTGACCTGCAGCCTCTAATATAATGTCCATACTAAATTTCAATTTCCCCAAATTCTTTAGGGAAGCCATGATCATTAAAATATATATGTTTGAAATGTAAATAAGTCCTCAGAAGCTGGGGAAGCTAATGAGCAAGCATAATTTCTTTTCAGCATTAAACAGTGGTTTCTCTACTTCTGCAACCCAAAGATTAGCATGTTTAGCATGGCTGAAAACTGATTCAACAGCTTGGCATCAGCTTCTCATCATTCACTCCTGTTCAGACAACTCAGTTATCTTTTGGTGTCAATTATGGAAAAACTGGGTATTTCTTTTCATCTTCTCAGATTATGGTGGGACCCCAATTATTTCTTGTGCCTGCTTTCAAGAACTCCAACAAAAATTGAGAAGGTACATACTGTATGTACAAAATCTTTTTGGGAGCTGGGCGACCTTGAAATCTAATAAATAAATACCCAATATCTGATTAATCTGCCTAAAGCATCAAGGCACCTGTAATGGTCACCATGCAATCACCAGTGCTTACTTTTGTGCTTTAAATAATTCAGAATCATTGAATCCACATCTAGAAAAACAAAAATGTAATTTCTAATAAGCATGCTAGCTCTATAATCAACATCTTTGGATTTCTGTATTTGAAGATGCTATTCTTTTCATATTTAGTTTCAAAATCTCAATTACTATTTGTTGCCTCCAGAATCAACTTCCGTCCTCTTCTCCAAACATATATTTTGAATACTGAAAGGAGTAACTGGCACCCATCAATTACTCCAACAATGAAGACTTCTTTATTACTGATTCACAGACTATCCATTAAATATAAACACAAAAATGTTCTTATGAAACGTTACTAATCCCACGAAAACTCTTGTGGCTTCTTTTAAAACTCCTTGAACATTTCCGCTAAAGAGAAATCTTCATGATGTCCTCAAAGTTCACCTTGGTAAAAACTAGGAATAAGCAAAGGATACGGTCAAGACATTTCACACTCCAAACTCTTGGGTTTCTTTGGGTTACCACGTAGGTTATATTGGAGAAATGACGCTCCCTTCCAACTCACAACTAAGATTTTTTTAGATAAAATTTCAGTAGGAATGCAACTTAGAGTATCGGTTAGAGTGAATCTGTACCAAGCTCTCTAATGCTCATACCTACTCAAACAGTACTGCAAATGCAGATATTAGGTCTTACTTGTGTCCCAGTTCATGGGCAATGGTAAAGGCAAGGTTCAGTCCATTGTCTTCTGCAAGAACACACTTCCTCTTCAAGCTGCAGATTCCTCCAAGGTAGGCAATGCCTGAAGAAAATAAGAAAACTTTTCATCAAGGTCAGTAAACAGTTTGTACTTTTATAATAGTACTTTGAAACAATTCCCAGGGCATTCAGATCTGCTTTAGCTTAGCTTCTTTGAATGTCTCTACATTTATTATACTGGCTGTAGAACCCAAACAGATGGGATTGATAATATTGATTTCAGTTATTGGTGTTATTAATTTTAGTATTTTTGACTTATAGCAATCTGATTAAATTTTGTGATTTGATAAATCTGTTGCCATTTATATTCTCTATTTTTTACCAGTCTAAGTTACTGTAGTTTTTTAGGCTCCACTTTTATGTTATTGCATTTACATAGTTTTTAATATTAATTGTAGTCTTATTTTCACTGCTTTCTGATTTACTGTTTCATCTAGACATGTTTTACTGCTAAGATTATATTTATCTATCTACCTGCCTGCCTACCTACCACAATGAATAAAATTATGTGAATTAAAGAGAATACCAAACAGTTTGCTTTTAGATTGCTACAAGGTTCTTACATACCAGGATGGGGATTTAACACAAGATAAGGTTTATAAACCATGAGGGTAAACAGAATTAAATCACTTTAGGACATGGAAACCTTCCATTGAATTGACTGGCAACATTAAAAAGAAGCAAAAAGGAAGTACTCTCTTGGCACAGTGAACAAAACCTTTGAAATTCATATTCACAGAGCACTAAGAAGATAAGTAGGCTCAAATGACTTTTTTAAAGAGAAAATCCATAGTAGCAGGGATCATACAACAAGCTATGTCATAATCTGGGAATAATATTTTTGTCTCCGGCAATGCCTTTTTTTTAAGCCTTCCAAAGCTATAGGAGAAATGAGGATGACATGGTGGTGTCCCCAGAGATGGGGGTCTTTTTCGGTTTTGGGCTTTTGAAGGCTTAGTACGTAAAATAGGTGCATAAGCCTAGCGAAGGCATGGCACATCTATTCTGCTTCCTATTAGGGCAAATACACCTCCCAACTTAATGTCACTGAAATGGGGTAACCATATCTAGGGTGCTGCAGAGCCCTTGTGAAACCCACCATCAGAATTAAACAAGCTGCATTATAACTTGATCCATTGAGAGAGAAAAATTCAAAGCTGGGTGATACACTTATTAACAAATTAATACAAAAGCACATGCAAGCTTTCAAGTTCTCAGGTCTATCCATTGTAGTATATGAAGAAACGTCCCCTTCAACTCCAAATTCTGTACAACAAAGTAACCTTCCCCCTTGCTTTCATGATCTCTCTTGGTCCACATTTTAAAAAGTTTCCTAGATGACTCTGTGCAGCAAAAGGCAGCATCTAAAATGCTAAGTAATCCCCCCCCCCCGGCATTCATGTAGTTCCACGCAAAGGATGCACCAACCTAAAGGCAGCATTTCTATTTTAACTAAGACCTTATTTGGGTCTTTAAATAAATCCTTATTTTTTTTCCTCCCAAAAGACAAGGGGTCTATTTATTTGTAAGAAATGTTCTTCCCACACAGAGGTGGCCTGGGGATGAGTTCCTATTCAGAATGAGAGTAAAACAGTTGATCCAAGTGCACTATATAAAGGCTGTTTTCTCTTTTCACTATCATTTTTTCAAAGGAGGCAATAAAGGGCTGATCCACTTTGATGAGCATTGGAAAGCATCCAGTTTTTGATTTTATGAGAAATCATATTACATGGATGCTTATTTGCAGGAAAAAAAGTAGAAGGATGGGAAACTCTGTTTAATATTTTTGCCCTCCTAGGGAATGACTCCCAATGGTGCCCAAGACTATTTATACCAAATGTAGTGATTGTATTTTTAGAAGGATAGTAGCAACAGGATGCTTCCAATGGTGGGTTCATCAAGCTACCAGAGTTCACATATTGCTCTAAGCCATAATAGCTTAGTCTGGGCTTTTTCAACTAATTATGGTTAAAATAAACCACTGCTACGTTGCTATTCTATCTGTCCCTGCTTGACAGATTTTTTTTCTGATATGAAGATGAAGAAATGTGGGGAACCCATGGGAACAATACAAATGGGAAACTGCATTCTCTGAACCACCTGTAAAATCCTGTGAACGTGGAGAGCTTTGCTGTCTTGAAGCACCACTGAAATGCTTATATTTGATGAAAAACTAAGTTCAAGATGTCCTGATAATCCTTATTCATCTTAGGCAGTATCATACATTGGAATCCGGTATGAAATTCTAGACTCGCCTCAATTGAGTCATTAACATGCACACAGCCTTCCCAACACACACCATTATGGCATACTGGGTGCTAAGTAACTCTCCCCTGAGGTGAGATCCATAGCACACCTCTACCCTCTGTTTTATCGAAGCACAGCCTGCAGAATCTTTGGGGCACTTTGATAATAACGCACCAACTTGAGCCAATTTTAATCGGCACGATAGAAAGAAGGGAGCTATTTTATCCTTTTTCTGAAGATGGAGAGATGGTTAGAAAATCATCTCGCTATTAGCAACACACTCTTAATTAGCAAGTCAAATCCAAACCAGAGGCCTCTACTTGACAAATTTTATTAATGCTGAACAGCAGTTTGCAATTTCAGATCCACAGTGGGATAAAATTGGCCTTCACAGAATTCTATGCTCTAGGAAAACATGTGAATTGTCGTGATTAAGAGACTGGGGTAGGGAGAGTATGGAAAAGCTCACATAAGGTTTTTATCAGTAAATCCAATAGAATTAATTCATTTAACTATCAGGTGTTTCCTACAGCATCTGGAGGACAAAAATGTACAGCAGAACTCCATATGAAATTCAGCTGAGTAACACAATGACGTGAAATAATCTAAAATAGATTTGTTACATCAAAAATTGCAGATAAATTTTGGCTTTGACTGTGCCTATTCTCAGAAAAATAACATGTTGCTCCTTTTTTCCCCTCTGTCAGAACTACAGCACCTCATTCATAAATGGCATTACGTTTCCTATTTTATCAATGAAAACTCTTACTATATATCTATCCAGATCTTGGGTTGACCATTACAGGATGCTGACCATGGCTATTTCTGCCCTTTTTACCCCAGTCTCTTGCTCTCTCCCCTGTTCTCTCCCCCTCCATTAATGAACCAATACGTACATGGAATTACTGTGTTTTTCAGTGAAGTTCTGAACCTCTAGGGCACTTCCCAAACGGCATAGTTTTAACTCCATTTCCTCTCCCCACCCATCCCACACCATCTGAAACTAGACTCAGTGTCCTACTTCCTGAATTGCCACAGCTCCTGGAGGATAAAAATCTCCTTTCCGTCACTCCACCAAAAAAAAAAAGAAAAAAGAAATTTAATTGCTAGCATCCACACTTTCACGCCACATTTTCCATTCATATTGTGCCCATCTGCCTGGGCACCTGCCAAAAAAAAAAAAGCAGCTGTAATTGGGACACCCCTGCTGTGCAGGAATTACTCCTGTTTCTCTTAAAGAGCCACCACTAGCTGTGATGCTAAGACAGCATGGTGCTACCTTTGCAGCCAAGCACTATTCACAATAGCTCTACATATGGTTACAATATAGAACCCTTATACATTTGGGGGAGGGGAGAGGGAAGGGGGAAATGGTTTTCTTGAACCATAGATTGGGAAGCAAAGTGAGATAAAAGTTGGGCTCATACTTTACTTAAAGCACACACACACAAAATCAGAGCTTTTAAATATTTATTTCTACAGGGATTGTGAACTGACTAGAAGGATTAACCCTGGGTTTTCCAATTAGGTTGATTGATTATGTGCCATCAAGTTGTTGTTGACTCCTAGTGACCACATAGATAGATCCTTTTCCTTGCACAGTTAGATTGCAGTTGACACTGAACAAGGGCTTACTTTCCCCAGGACCTGGGAGCAAATGCCAGTAGAAAAACAAACCACTCACAAGCTCCAGCATTTTCTGCTGTCAGTTAAGACAATGAGGAGCCAGAAAAATGCCAATACAACCCTTGAAGCATGCTGATGCCATGAGGATGGGCAGAGTCAGAGCTGATCCAAGAGAATGAAAAGGCTGCACACAGAGGGGCCTTAAATATGAAAGCAACATGTATATCCATCCAGGCTTGATAGAAGCCAATCTCACTAAAACCTGATGGGATCGAGCACCATAGAATGTCCATAAATGACCAAAGTTGTGGCTTTTTCAACCTGAAGTCATAATCCCCAGATGGAATGGAGATAAAACATGCCTTGCTTTTTAGAGAAAGATGCGTCATCTGGAAGCTGTGCAAAACTGCCACAACAAACTGTCTGCATTACAAATTAAAGATCTGTCTAGACCAGTGTTTCTTAACCTTGGCAACTTTAAGATATGTGGACTTGCATGCTGGCTGGGGAATTCTGGGAGTTGAAGTCCACATATCTTAAAGTTGCCAAGGTTGAGAAACACTGGTCTAGACACAGGTCTAGAGTTAACCATCTCATCATTATAGAAAAGTATCTACTTTACAATTTGGTAAATTTCACCAAAGGGAGCCATGCTTTTTAACCCTGTTCCAGTAAGAATCTCTTTCTAGATCTTAAGAACTGGAAAGGACCATTTAGTCCACCAAGTTCAACTTGCTATTCATTGCAGGATGCAAATAGAGAAAATAAGAGGAAATGAGAAAGAGAGAGGAATCTAGCGAGAGATCAAAAATAAAGGATGGAAGAAGATTGCTCTGTCATACAATCATTCTCTGGCTAATTGGTTTGGAAACAACTGAGATGACCTACCAAAGTGAGGCTGTTGCCTCACTTTGCCTGGATGCTGTGTGGATCTGGATGAAGTGGAACCATGTTGGACTTAATCCTACCAAGACTGAGTAGCTGTGGATATCAGGGCCATCTAGATCTGGGGATCTTCCTTCTTTACGCTTGGATGGAGTTGCATGTTCTCATTCAAGAATGGTGCACAATATTGGGGTCCTCCTGGGCTCACAGTTCCTGCTCTATGATCAAGTGGCAGCCCTGTCCAGGAGGGCCTTTGCACAGCTTCATCTGGTGCTCCAGTTGTACCCTTTCCTAGAAAAAGAGGCCCTTCAGAGAGTCACTCATGCCCTAATCACTTTGCAGCTCGATTACTGCAATGCACTCTACATGGGGCTGCCCTTGAAGACTACCCAGAAGGTTTAATTGGTCCAAAATGCAGCATGGGCAGTTGTGGCATGCCTCAATGTGTCCATGTGTCACCCCTGCTTCGCATGTTGCACTGGTTGCCAGTTTGCTTCTGGCTGAGATTCAAGGGACCACCTATTGCCTGTGGTGTTAATCCCTTCAATTAAATATTGTAATCTTTTGGGACTCTCTGTCACAGCAACTGCCCCTGGAATGAGGTTCCCCCTGAAATCTGGATGGCTCCCATTCTGATAGCATTCTGGGAGGCCTAAAAGACCTGGCTCTTCTCCTGGGCTCGAGTGGCTGGAACCCCTGCTGGGTATATAATATCTGTTTTATGCGTTGACCAGATTGCCATCTATTTATTGTTTTCTGCAGATCGTTATTTTTATATGCTCTTGTACTGTGAGCCACCCAGAATTAAACTGAATGAATGAATAATAACCAGGTACGCCACAAGATGCAGAAGTAAAGTTTATTCATATCATACATGGGACCCTCCAAAGGGGATTTGAGGACTGCGTGGGAACAGGTGCACCTGCAAGGCAGCTCTGCCACTGCAAGCTTGAAAGAGGTGGCAGCTGCCCAAGTCAAAGGTATTCTGCCTGAAAAACAAACATCCTTCAATCTCTTTTTCTGGCAAAGGGGGGAATAAGTGGCACAAATCCCAGGGCAGATCCAGAGAACGAGAATTATGTACTAATGGCTGGAGAATGCTCCTTTTAGAAGGGAAGAGTGCTACGACAAGACAGTTAATGATGGAAAAGAACTGACACCACCATCCTGTTTCCCTATAAAAGTTGCAGGGCCACTGGCTTCTCTTACTGGCAATCCTTTGGACTTGGCTAAGTAGGGAGGCCAGAAAGAAGAATTACTCTCCCCATTGCAATAAAGTAGTAGAGCAGGAAACTTTCGCTTTTACTTTAACCTTAAACTTTTAGATTTAGAAGAATCTAAACAAAGAGGCTATCCAGGATCATAGGAGTTAAAAACATTCTAGAAAGCAATTCCATAATACTGGATTTGTCCAGAGCATTTCAATATAAAAGGTTACTTTATTCCTTAGGTGTCAGGGCTGATGGTAACTGCACTCCTCCCACCAAGCAGCTGCTACTTAAAAGGAAGGGAGAGAGATAATGACATGTTTAACATTATGTTTAGCTTGGCCTCCAGAGTTCCATGTTTGGAAGTCTGGAGGACTATGGGCTTTCCAAGTTTCATGGAACCATGCACTTGGCAAATAAAGCTAATATTTGATCCAGGCTCTCTGTGGTTTAAGTTGGTCTTCTGCCTTATAAACCCATGTTTAAATGGAGTTAAATAAATGCCTCTGACTTGGTTAATTCATTTTGTATATTTGGGCTGAGCAATGCTATCCCCAGTCTTCCCCCACACCCTCAGGGTCCACAAGCTTAGGTAGGACCTCAAATTTAACAGGATCATATTTGTATTCAGTCTGTGCAGGAGGTAATCCATGGGAAATCCAAGGTGGCTGGTCCTTTCATACTTGATAAAATTCCAAGTATGGTCTGTGGTGTATAAAACTGATTGCATGTAAAAGCCCCAACTCTAACCAGAGTCCATATCTTACAGATAGACAAGTCACACCAATTCCCCAAACCCACCACACTTTAGTGTTAAAAGAATATCAACACAGGAGCATCAGATGCAGTGCCAGAGCAACACCAGTGCTATATTTTCCAGTATTGGCAGGGTTCTTCAAAAATGATTTCCTTAGGGGAATTACATAATTGTAGCATGTAACTTCTGAGCTTGGATTTGAATATATGATGCTATCTAGACTTGAAACAGAAAAACTGCACGCAACTGTAAAAAAGTGGGTTTATCCCAGTTCCTACATGTAAACAGTTTGCAGCTGCTGGCTCCGCAGCCAGTTAATAAAGGTTTTGCTAGGAAGGATCCGAGAAGGAGCAACTTGTGATTTCACAAAGCAACTCAGTCAACCTATGAGGACATTACCTAAATGCAGAGATGATACATCAAAAGTTGAAGGACATAGATGATGTCATTTTCCCTCAAACTCTAACAACATACGCTACAGCTCTC
This sequence comes from Charina bottae, assembly GCA_023362775.1. NCBI lineage: Eukaryota > Metazoa > Chordata > Lepidosauria > Squamata > Charinaidae > Charina > Charina bottae. The sequence goes on from JALMGJ010000010.1 coordinate 8,932,549, forward strand.
GTTGACAGCTAAGATATACGTATACAATCAGCTTTGGTGACATCATGTTAAGACCTCAAAGGCCTCTGGAATACCATGGTTTTAATAAGGTTTCAAAAGGATGTTACTGATGGAGCCAATCTCACATCCAGAGTAGGGCCATTCCATTGAGACACCTAGATAATTTCCCCTAATGTTATCTTCATAGAAACTTTCAGGCATACACAATTTCCAGGGCCCCTCACTTTCTGGAATAACTTCTTTTTCACTGCAAATTCCTTGAGCCTTTCTACTATGGCCAGAAGCAATCAGGTACTGTTGAGACAAGCAAATGAAGGGTAGAAGGACTGTAGACACTCAGATACTGTTGAACTACAACTCCCATACTCTCAGCCCATGGGCCATACTTTCTAGGTTATTGTTCAGTAACCTAAATAACAGGACTTGCTGTACTTAAAGGTAAAGGTTCCCCCTGCACATTTGTGCAGTCGTGTCCGACTCTAGGGGCCGGTGCTCATCTCCGTTTGTTAGCCGAAGAGCCAGCGTTGTCCGAAGACGCTTCCATGGTCATGTGGCCGCATGACATGCATGGAACGCTGTTACCTACCCACCGAAGTGGTACCTATTAATCTACTTGCATTTGCATGCTTTCAAATTGCTAGGTTGGCAAGAGCTGGGGTGAGTGCGGGAGCTCACTCCACATGCAGGGCTAGGGATTTGAACCTCCAAACTTGCAATCTTCCAATCGACAAGCCTGGCATCTTACCCGCTGAGCCACCACGCCCCTCGTGGTGTACTTACTGTACTTACCCCTGCTCTATAGAAAGGGCCAGAATGGGGGCAGGGCTCTATACAGTTACTTTTGCAGCGGCTGAGAGTTAAAAGCTATGGAGTCCTTGGTGCTCTCTGAGCTCGGTTGTTTGCTTGCAGACGTTTCATTACCCAACTAGGTAACATCATCAGTGCAAGTTAAAAGCTACAACAGAGAAGCTGTTGTAGAAGCTCACTCATAAAGTCCATGGGAATGAGGCTGTATACTTCCTCATGTTATATATAATTCAAAATCCTATTCCTAGAATTCATTCCCTGCAAAAGCCAGTAGAATAACATCTGCTAACACAGATCTGTTTGGCCTGATTTTCATTAGACATTAAAATACCAGCTGCTGGTTTGAATCATGATTTAACATGCATGCAAGGAAACTGGTGTCCTTAGCAACAACGATCTTTGTCACAATAGAAACCATACTAGACAGAAGTAAAGCTGTCGCACTTTCTAAACTATATAAGATCAAGCTTCTGCATCACTGAAAAGCAAACAGGTGTTCCAACTCCGAATGCTTGTTTCCTTCTAAGGAAATGCTTGAGATGCTGTGCATGCATTATTGTGTCATATTGGCTGGGTTGATATACTGGTCTAATCCATGGCTAGGTTTAATCATGGCTTGTTGAACCAACATGTTTGCAGTGGCTGGGTTTACACTGAGGCTAAGCCAAACTCAACAAGACACATGTTTATGCTTAGCTTGATGCATAAGCTCAGCAATAACAATAACATTCAGCAATTATAAAAAAACTTATCTAATCCATAAGATATACTGTGTATCTGGTTTGGACAACTAACACCTTGGTACAAATATCAGCAGTGATGAAACACTACAGTGATTTGCAGTGATGAAACAAATTGTGCATGCCTGAAAGTTTCTATGAAGATAACATTAGGGGAAATTATCTAAGTGACCCTGAGCTCCTTAGAAGAGGTTAGAATGTAAGCATTCGAAGTATTTCATACATGTACATGTTCACCATGCAATAATGTCCTGACCAAGCACAGGAAGAGTTTATAATAGTTTATAGTGAGTCAGCAACAGGTGAAGAGAGGTGGTAGCCCCTAGTTGTCTGGTGATACCTCTGATTGTATCTGGTCAGGTTCATGTTCAGTTCTTTGAACACTGCTTGGGTTGGGAGGACTCAGGTCCAGTTCTGAAGCTGGAAAGCTTCCTGCTATCTCTAGATGAAAAGTGGAAGAAATACTGGGTTATAGGTGGCTCTGGCAGTCAACCTTGAGACAGGGGCTGATGATCACCTTAAGGAGGGAGGATAAGATCATCGTTGGCTCCTACACCTCTCCTGTTGAGTCTTTCCCGGGGCAAATGTTTTGGAGTAGACTTGGCCAACATGCAACTTCCAGATCTGTTGGGACTGCAATAACCAGATATGCTAATCAGCACGGGCAAAAGCTGGGAATTCTGGGAGTTGCAAACCCAACACATCTACAAACTATGAAGTCAGGAAAGCTGCTTTGGCACTTCTCTCCTGGGATAGCTTCTAACTTCCATCTTTTCCATCCTCTGCATTACTGGATCTCCAGTTGCAGAAATCCCAACAAAAGTGTGCAAGTGTGAATTAGTCCTATAAGTCCACTCTGCATTGCAATGTTATTGCAGCATACAGTATACTAACAGGCCTGTTTTGGCAACCTTTTAAGCAAGATTGTTGCATCCGCAGATTATGTGAGCTAAGGGGTGGGGCTGCTGACCAGAGAGCATCTGGTTCACCTTCCCCTCCTGTAGTGTTGAATCCTGTGGTTTTCTGATGAAGCAGAAATAGTTGGAGGTACTGTATAAATTAGGAAAAAGAAGTGGAGACAAAATTCTTTCCTTTGTGTAATTTCAAGAAAGCTCTGCAAGCTCATGAAGAGTACTAGCTTCAGTAAGCCTTGCCTCTCAACAGCCTAACACTGAACCAGGCCAGAAGGAAACAGGGCCACAACTGAGGGGAGGGGGGCGCAAGCGGGGCATGTGCCCCGGGGGGTGTGCCAAAATGAAAAAATAACCGGGGGGGGGGGGCGCAGAATCCATGTTTGCCCCGGGTGACACATACCCTAGTTCCATCCCTGGAAGGAAAGAAAGATAAGCAGAAAACGCCTGTCTCATTTTTACATCTGCTCTTTGAACAGCAGGACATTCATTATTCCATTACAATAATATCTCCCATTCCTTCTCCAGACCTGACAGTGAGAGTTAATAAACACTGGGAATGTGGAATGACACAGTGGCCCTTCAATTATGGAATTAGCCAAAGCACAGGAAGTCAAACATCAACTTAATGTTTATTCAGCTTTGAAGTGCTAATGTACACATTCCCTCCCCCCCCAAAAGATCAGGGGAGCTACTGCCTGCTAATTTTGCCACTTAGAATGCCAGGGGGAGCAAAAACACACTTCCCTGCTTAATGTTTTCTTAATATTTTCAGTTATGACTGAAGGCTACCTTTTGAGAATTTGACTGGCAGAATTCTTAACCACAATGCAACCAGTACACCTACATTAAAAACTAAAGTCACAATTCTGATGACTTACCAATTAACACATTTTAAATCACACTAACATACCCAGGAAGAGGCTAATAAATAAATAAATAAAAATTACTGGAAGAATAAATTATTTATTTGGTGCCTTCGAGTCAGTGTTGACTCCTGGTGACTGCCTGTACAAGTCCCTGCAGTTTTCTTGGCAAGATTTCACAAGTGGTTTGCCATTGCCTCCTTCCTAGGGCTGAGAGAGAGTGACTGGCCCAAGGTCACCCAGCTGGCTTCATGCCTAAAGCGGGACTAGAACTCACCGTCTCCTGGTTTCTAGCCCAGTGCCTTAACCACTACACCAAATTGGCTCACCCAGTGATACCATGCATTTTCACGGAGGTAAAAGAAGTATGCCTTTATACAAAACTTCATTTATTTACTGTATATAGTCCACATTTACAGGGATCATAATTACTAGTTTGTGTGGTTTTACTCACACACAAACAAAATTGAAAAGTTTATTGAGGCCAGCTATGATAATTAAATGAAATATATGTGTTCAGAGTGTGTTTCGTGACATGTTTTATGGCTAAAAAATTTGTTTTGCTCAGGAGCATCTAGCTGAGCATTTCTGGAAACAAGATGCTGGTTTAAATGGAATGTTAAAACTTGTCAGATCAATGTTTTATTTTTTATTAATTATTATTATTTATACTGGTTGCCAGCAACTTAACCTCTTGTTTGCCTGGGTAAGATTAATCTTAAGCATTTATTCTGCACGTATCCGTCACTAGTACAACATAAACAAGATTTATTTACCCAGTTTTTAAATCAATTTTGCCCTCCTTATAATGATTGTTCATTGTGGAGTCATGCATCTCCTGGTACTGAGATGTTTTGCTAAAAAAAGAAAACACCACTATTTGTTCAAAGTGCAACAGTTTTAAACTTGCTATCATGAAGTCTGGGTTCCCAAATTCACAGATCAAAACATTTTTTAAAAAGTATATTCAGCCACCTAGGAGGAGAGCAGAAATGCGCCTTAGCTCTATAACTCAAAAGAGAAAAACTATATCCATTTAGGAGGAGGAGGAGGAGGAGGAGGAGGAGGAGGAGGAGGAGGAGGAGGAGGAGGAGGAGGAGCTGCCCTGCAATTTGCTTGAGGTTCTAAAATGAGCTAATCATTTATTATTTAAATTTATATCACTGCCCACCTCCCCCCACATTTGGAAGTTTAAGAAGAGCTCAGCCACTTTCAGCCTTTCCATTTTGTCAGATTTCCCAGCTAGAGTAGAGCAGGGACTAGCTGGGAAGCATAAAACTTTTCTTGTTGTTTTTAATCATTTTTTTAAAAAAAGAGAAAACAACCAGTGGAAAAATGTAAAAAAGAAAAAAAAATGATACAAAGATATAATATCAGTAAATGGACAAAGAAGTTTCAAAAGTTGTACAGTTAGTGCTCGTTATATTGTTAATGAAAAATTAACCATAAAAAAAAGAACATATTGTTATGTTTAGCAAAAACGAAAAGGATTTTAAACATGTTTTTGAAGCTCTGAGCTGGATATCTCCACTATTTTGTTATTTAAAGATAAATCAGCTATCCCCCACCCCCTAAAAAAGAGAGAAACTACTAAAACATTATAGCTAAATATTTAGTTTATAACTTCCCCTTTGTTGTAGTCTAGGTGATATACAATATTTATAAAACATTAAACATTCTCACATATTTCTGATTGCAGTTCTTTGGTGGTTTCAATTCAAATGCCTGGATTCATATACTGTACTAGGTTATGGGTAGGGTGAAATAGAAAACCATGGTTCTCTTTCATTGCCTATTGCAAGGATAAAACAGGATAACCACATGCAGACAGAAGATGAACATATCTGTGTACCCCAAAATTTCTGACCAGGTTTAGCTACTTGATGAAAAGTTTCACAGTAGTAAAAAGATGGCCTCAGAACAGGTATTCTGCAAGATTGTGCAACAGCCCTGACAAATTAACACCTCCTTCTCCCACTGCTGAAATCCAGTGTCATGCTTTGGCAGTCAGAATTTGGTGGCAAGTTGAAGTATCTTTAACAGGTTTTTGTTACTTATTTTTCATTACTGTACTTTGGGGAGGGGAGTGCCAGAGTTTTCTTTGGATATTTCTTGACACTTTCCTTCCACAACCACCCGTTTCAACAGCATCCCTAAATTCTTTCGTCCCATTGTCCAGCCTCCTGTAACTCTGGTCTACAAGAGCAACAGCAAGTGCAAATCAGGAGTCCTGATCAGTCTTGACATTTGTCTTTCTGTCCTTCTAGAATCCTATGGTATAAATGAAATCAAGGGAGCATACTTCTCTCAGCAGCGGGACTTCGTTTTTGGAGAAGCTGCATGTACATTGGGTTGGCAAAGTATGGCTGGATTCTTTTACTGGCTGGTCCTGAGCCAGGTTGGCCTGTTTCAGTGGAATGAACCAGAACGCCTGTATGCTGCCCTGATGTTACTGCAGAGCTTCCCAATTTAGACACATCTCAGTTTAGAGAGACAGCTATTCATCTTGCTTCACCTCCTCAACTGATCAGCTGACACTTTCAGTGCCAAATAAGCCCAACTATCAACTCCTGGGGAGGCAGAAGAAGGGGAGAGGGAGAGATAAAGACTGTTGCATGCACAGGAATATAATTTGATTTTACACAAAGTGCTGACATCTCTCTGCAGTCCTATCTGATCTGGAAAGAAAGGGCTGGCAGAGACTTCGACCTTGCTAACACTCCCTTTCAAAAAGTCTCTAATGTGAGTCAGTAAAAATACATTCGACAGCTCTTAGAAAGAAATGACAGCATAGAAAAAAAACCCATGTAAATGTAAACTCTAAATTACATCTTGGCTCTGATGCAAGGACCACAGAAGAATGAGTAGGAGAACAACTTCAGCTCATTTATCTTGAGAATCTGCAACTCAAGGATCTTAATAGGCTTTAAGAGACAAATGAGTTGATTATCCTGAAGGCCAACTTGCCTTTTATTTGCAAAGCAGCATGTGTGACACCGTTTCCCCCAGAAAGATGTGTTTTAATGTATTGATGTGTGCTAAAAATACAGATAAGCCTTATGGATAAGCCTGGGGTAATCTTCTATATCTCCACATTCTCCTGCTGTACTAAAGAATTAAATGCAACAGTTCAAACACTGTTTTCTTGTAAATAGTTATTGCTTTTCAAAATGACTGGTTACTGTCATGCATATACAAGAGGCTGATTATTAAAGCTGGATTGTATGGCAGAATAACAAATCTTTTCAGGCACAGATACTGTCAGTCTAGGCATTCCCTAAAATTGCTCCCAATCTTTCAAGAAAAGCAGAAATTTTGAAAGACATCCTAGGAGGTTTTAGCTTTGCACAGAGATGAAACTGCCAAAATGTCATAACATTTAGTGATTTCAGAAGATTTCAAGTCAAATGTGAATTCGATTTGGAAGGCCCTCGATGGTTCAGGACAGGGGTTCTTAACCCTTCTGTGCCATAGACCTTTTTGAGAGTCTGGTGAAACCTACAGACCCTTTTTTTTTAAAAAAAATTGTATTTATATGCAAAAATAATATTCAAAGTTATAGATTACATGGCTGTTGTGGGTTTTCCGGGCTGTGTGGCCGTGTTCTGGCAGATTTTGGTACAGGAACCAAATCTGCCAGAACACGGCCACACAGCCCGGAAAACCCACAACAGCCATCGGATTCTGGCCATGAAAGCCTTCGACTATACATTATAGATTATACTACAAAGGAAACCAATTATACTCAAATATAATTATTAAAATATTTAACAATAGAAAACATGTAATACATGTGCTTCTTTAGTAATTCATTAAACTAATAACAAGACAATACCCTTTTTTAAAGAGTATAATAATTTGAGATACAGATTTACAAACATTAACATTAACAAACATTTTTGGAGTCTAGACACCATGAATTACTTTGTTGCCTCCACGCACTATTGAATGAAAAGTAAAATTGCAATTAGAGGTTAGTGAGAATAAAGTTGTAATTTTTTTCCAAATTCAGGGACAATCCCACCCCCTGGGGGTCCACAGAACCCTGCTTTAATAATGTTCATGGGCACTGCATTGCAGACTTATTTAATTTTATAGTACTTTCTCAGCTTCTCCACAGTTATATATTTATTTTATTCTGATCTGAAAAGAAAGCTTAGTTTGTTACATTGCAATTTATTATGACTTACCATTTGAAAGCCAGCTTGTGAGGCTATCCCTTAAAAAGGGGCCAAAACTAAATAAATATATGAGCTTTTGATAAAGGATGGAGAGCTTCAAAATGTATATCGCAACTAAAGGGACTAATAAAACCTCTGTGTCTTCAACAAATTAGTTACACAAAGATGTGCAGAAACCTAATTCAAAAAACAATCATTAAAAAAAAATCATTGGATAAAGAAATGACATTGGGAGGGAAAAGCAGATATTAACAATTCCGGTCATGGGTTGATGCACAGTCATACTGGGGTGCCTGTTCAGAAAAACACCCCCCCCCAAAAAAAAATTGGCACACAAATGTAAATCAACAGCTGATATTCCATATCCAGCAAATAGAGTACATCTGGAAAACTTCCTTCAGATAATTTGAGATACAGATAATTATCTCAAATCCATTACTGTACTTTGGTATTATTATTTGGTATTATTATTATTCAAGCTACAGACAATTCCACCTGGATGACTGAGAACCTTCATAGACATATTCCTTCAGATAACCTAAATAAGTGGCAGAAGTCCAATAGTTAAGAGGAATCTGAATATGCATTTACTTCAGTGTATGATTAGCTTGAATTTGTATTCCCCAGCTGCTGAGTTTTAAAAATATAACACCGAAGGACCACATTTTACTCAATAGCATCAGGAAGCTGAGCATAAACTACACATTATAAATAGTTGAATCAATGCTTTCTTCTGAAATTTATCCAATTTCCAACAAATATACTGTACACATAACTTAATGGTATGCAAGATCCTGCACGTGTTTAACAGAGACACATGCCACTTGTATAGCAATGCTTATTCTTAAGTAAGTGTAGATGGGATTCCATCTATGCAACCTAATCATAAACAGATTATACTCAGAGATTTACAAAGCACTGGGGTGTGCGGAATGGTATGACACGGTCTCCAATCAGGATATCGAGCAGATTGTCTCTAGCAAATTATTAGTACAATGCCAACAAGTTCTATTTCCTCAATAAATTAGCCAGTTTGGTCAAGGGTACCCTCTGGAATCTGACTATCCATGGATTATTGAACAAACCACTCTTGGTCAGGTTTACACAATGTACTTATTGTATACTCTAAATCAGTGTTTCTCAACATAGTACATTACAGATCTCAACTTCCAGAATTCTCCAATCAACAAGAAATTGTTGAGAAACCTGTCAGTTGAAGTCTACCCATCTGAAAATTGCCAAGGCTGGGAAACACTGCTCTAAACCACATCTAACAAACCACAATAGCTCAGTTTACACAATATAGTAAGATAAAATCAAACAAGTCACATAACGGTTTAGTGCAGCCATTTGATTCTTCGGGGACTACTACAATCTTTAGCTTTGGGACTTAAGTTTGCCATCAACAGTATCAGAACCACGTATTTGGCTAGTTTCTAAATCAGTACATAATTTGACATTCCCACAAAATGGTAGGGGGAGTCAGAAGAGCTGCAATTCCAAACACAATAGCTGCAAATTACCTCCAGTACCAAATAATGAGTGATGATACTTCCTCAGAACAAGTGTGGGAAGGTGCTACTGTCTTTGAGTCTTGCCTTCAGGTTTCCTATCAACTCCTGATAAGTCACATGAAGATAGAATGTTGCACTAACCAAACAGACCATTCATCTGTTCAAGCATGGCTCTTGCATTCTCTAAAATACTACCCATGACACAGGACTATCTATGTATCTCTCCCTTGGGCCTGCAAAGGTTCAAAATCTTCTAAAAGAATCTATTGGACCTTAGGTTACCAAAGCAATCTTAATCTGGAGATTTTTCCTGCACTATATTCTAGTTCTCAGTGGACTTCTTTTTTAAAACTTTGGTACAAGGCAGAAGTGATAAACTCCAGGAGTTGCTATTTTCTCCACAGAACATCCTGCTTCTAGCTCTAATATGTGTAAGCTATTCTATCCACATCTGCCTCCAAACAGACTTCATGCCTCACACACCCAGTAGCAAGGCAGGAATCCAAAAGTTTTTGTTGACATTTGTTTGGCTCGTGGTCCCTAGCTGGACATCAGCTGAATGTATGTCTTCAGCCAGTTCAGCTACATATGTGACTGTCTGCGTGCTTCCTGAGAAATGCAAAGGAATTGCTTTAAATTATGTTGGAACTGAAATAGACAATAGATATATTCCCCATGCCAATATTCACTGAAAGAGGCCACGTAGTGACTAAAAATTTTATACTGAAAGTCAGCTCTCCAGCCTTCGCTAAAATACCTCTGAGAAAGTGAGCCACCCTCTTCGCAGGGCAGGCAATAGGCAACAGACATGACCTGCATTCGGAAAATCATATTTCATAGCATCTGTGCTTAGCTTCTTTTCAGAAAGGCCTCCAAGAAAAGAGGAGAGGAATGAATATCCACTGTTACTGCATAAATGCAATGAGGGGAAACAAACAAAAATTGACTCCAAACCCACAGTAGGGTACAAATCAAGGTTACATTATAACAAGCCATAAAAGACTAATCTGTTCTTGATTTCAGTCTTCAGCCCAGGGACTTAGGATCATTGGGAGATGATGCTCCCAGCTACCACAAACCACATCGAAGGGCAGAGGAGATACACCTCCCCCATGAAATAGGTGAGACGGAGCAACTGTAAGCTACCTGTTTCTACTTTTCTTCCTATAAGAACCTCCAAAACGTCAAACTACCTGTTGCCCACTGAAGGAGCAAGTGGAAAGCGTTCTCTGAGGACATCCTTCTGCCAAAGGAAGCCACTCCACCAAATGCTATTTAATGCAAAAACGTCTGAAAGGGAGGACCATCCTAGCCCAGACATTGAAGAGCTGATCTTCTTTGCCCATAATCCACTCCAAACTGGGTGCTGGGTGGGGGGGATGACTAGATTTCAGTTCTCAGCAATGGCTACATTGATCTGGAGAATTCTAGGAGTTGAAATCCACCCAGATTGGGAGAGGCTGATCCAGTGTTTTCCTCCACTTTCCTTCCATGGGGTCAATCCTCCTAACTCTTCAAAACCAGCTTGAAGTGGTCATTCTCTCTGCTGCCTACTCTTGACACTCTGAGAAAACCCTGAGTGACATTCCAGCATCCAATGGGAAAATACAAAAAAATGGCCTTAACTCAGGGCCACCCACTGGCCATTATTTGTGCTTGGGCTCTGTGTGTATCTGTGTATGTTTCTGTGATCTGTTAAGGCCCTCTTCTCTTCTGCTTTTTCAAACACATAGACACTAAGGGGGCTCAGGGTCTACAAGGAGGTGGGAAAGGCTGGGGCTAGGAGTTAACAGACCATAAGCAAGACGGAAGTGGCACTAACACTTTGTGTGGAAGTGTCCTAAGTCTGATAGCCGAGTTGGTTTGTTTAATAACGAGATCTGCTTTGAGATTCAATTGCCTGAAAGACGGGATAATAATTCTATTCCTCCCACAGGATATTAAGAGTTAGACACTGAACTTTCCGTGCTTGGCTGGATCAGAGGCAGCGTGGCTGGAAGGAGATTTCAGCAGGAAGCCGAAGAACCAATTCAAGTCACAACAAGACAGAAATGTCCCAAGGCACATGGCTACAGCCTACAGACTGTTTAACTAGCTTCTGTCAATGATGAATTGGATAAAAGCAAGCTCTTCTGCATTTCAGTACTAAAAGTTTGCTCTGGGGCTCTATGCTGCCTTTTGTAATCTTGCTAGAAATGTGCACGACAATCTCTCTTCCCCCTAAAATATTTCTGGAGAGGAAGAAAGGAGGAGGAGGAGGAGGAGGAGGAGGAGGAGGAAAAAAAATCCAGCTGTTCTTTGGAACGAGGTAACCAACCAAGCATGCACATTAAATGCCAGCAGACTCTTGGTTGAGGTAACCAACCAAGCATGCACATTAAATGCCAGCAGACTCTTGGTTGTTCGGCTTCTTTTTGGAGTGGCTGGCACAGTCTCATCCCACAAATGCATACCTACATACTTTCCCTCATTCCTGAGCTCAGTTCAGTCATTATGTAACCTTCAAAGCTACTTTGGCAATTGAATTCCATTCCCTAAACAGACCAATCCAGGAAAGACACCTTGCCAAAATACAAATGCAACCTGCCTGGGGTAGCTTTCCTCCAGCAGAGCTTCCAAGAAGGGTTGGGGCTTTTGCAGAATCAGTGTTAATGTCTGGGTTAAGACAAGTTGAGCCTAGAATGTACAGAGATTCTGGCAACTGCACACACTCACCATATATCATGGGAAACGTGTAGTCACATAAGGAAGAGGGCGTTGCACAGACTCCCAAACACAAAAATTGCCAAGGCAGATAAACAGGGAAGTTTGTGTAATCTGCATAGTTTCCAAGAGCTATGTGGTGTTCTGCATATGCTGATAACTTAAGTGGGTGAATAAATCACATTGCTCAGGGAATATTCAGTCACTACATAAGGTCAGAACATGACATCATTTAAGTGATGTCTAAAATGAAAACAACAGTGCATCAGGTGGCCCCTTGAAGATTAAAAAACTTCATAAACCAGGAATTAGCATGCAGTATCTGCAGACACCAGAGTACCATGTCACACTACCAAATGTCCACTAAAGCATCAAAATCTTCCCCAATTTTGTACTAGAATACAAAATATTCTTCCCCCGGAAATAAGATCGGCCCCCTCTCTCCTGGACTTTAGGAAAAACTTGAAGACCTGGCTATGTCATCAGGCTTGGGGAGGGGAGGGGAATAGCCAGTATTGGGGTTGGCTTGCCCCTTAGATTGGTCCTGACCTGCCTTATCGACCAGCGGAACAACTTGTACCATCTTGGATCAAATTGTATAGAGTGTGTGTTTGTGTGTGTGTGTGTGTGTGTGTGTATGTGTGTGTGTGTGTGTATGTGTATGTGTGTATGTGTGTATGTGTATGTGTGTATATATGTATATATATGTATTTTTTTTACATTGCTTATTATTGATATTTGTTGTTTTAATTTTAAATTTGTTGTGAACCGCCCAGGGTCCCTCCTTGTGGGGGAGATGGGCGGGATATAAATGTAATAATAAATAAATAAATAAATAAATAAATAAATAAATAAATGACAAGATTTAAGTGATCTTAATGAGATCTAATGAGAATTATCATTTTGGGGAAGCTCCTGATTTGTGACATAAACTTTTATGGACTACAATCCATTTCATCACATCTTTGAAGCATTATTATATTAAGTCTCTGTATGTAGCTGTGTGTGCATGCACATATGTGAGTGTAGGTACAATAGCAAGGCAGAGGATTAGAAAACAGAGGGCAGAGGGAAATGAAATATCATACCTCATTTACACAAGGAATAACATTTTATGCAATACTTCTGTTCTTTCCTCTGAGACCGTAATAAAATTGAATCGATTTGAGGATTAGAATTCTACTAGACCATCAAAGAAAAATGTATATTTGAATTATATTTGGTTCATGTTCAGGATGATTCCTTCTTACAAAGAGTCCATTTTGTATTTCAAAAAGTATAGAAGTTAGCATAAATGTTCTGCATATGTCGAATGTATTTTTAATCCCAGCTTATTATCTTATTTTGGATTCATTGTCTAGATAGTGACATTTGAATATTCCCAGTTCATGAGGGTCTCCTGGTGCCAGCAAGTGAGCATCAAGGAGTTAGTATCCATAATGTAGTGTTAGGGAATTCATGCACATTACTGATTCTTAGAAATCACACCACCTTCAAACTGCTGGAGTTTAAAAATACAGCCAGAATGACAGAAAATGCAAGCCGGGTTGAGCTCCTCCAAGTATGTTGATGGGAGGGAATTTAATCAGCTTTGCCCTCTCCTGCTAGTTGACGTTTCCATTTGCTGCAAGCTACGGGATTAGATATAAGTCCTGAGGCTATTCAGACTGACTCTAAAAACAACCACCAATTGAAACAAGGGGAAGGAGAGAGAGAAGATTGAGCTGAATTCTCGGGAAGTCTCTTCGGTGGGAATTTATGGCCAATGCTCCCCTTCTGTCCTCAGTTTTTGTCTCTGGTCCCTGCAGGATTCAGGACAGAATATAGGTCCTATGATATTCTATCCAAATTCACAGACTGGCATTTAGTTTTGTTAACTGAGCAATACAGGAAACCCCTAGGATGGAAGGATGCATGATGCCCAGAAAACATTCAAAATTCTCTATTTACACAGTACAGGTGATCCTCGCTTGTTCAGCAACTGTTCAAACTTGTGACGGGGCCATTGACTACATCATTATTCACCATCTGAATTTTATATTATATATTTTATACTTTTATATTTATATATATTTATATTATTACTGTATTGTTTTAATGATATTTTATTCTTCTACTTTTAAATGTTTGTAAACCGCCCACTTGAAAAGGACATCATGTTTGGTAAAGTCGAGGGCCAGCGGAAAAGAGGAAGACCTTCAATGCGATGGATTGACACAATCACCACAACAATGGGTGCAAACATTGGAACAGTCAGGCATATGGCGCAAGACCGAACAGCATTTCCTTCTGTTGTACACAGGGTTGGCATGAGTCGTAAACGACTCGACGGCAACTAACAACAACAAACCGCCCAGAGTCGTCATAGTACGAGTTGGGGCAGTAAAGAAATGTGACAAATAAATAAATAAATAAATAAATAAATAAATAATGCAAAAAAGGGGCAAAGTTGACTTTTTGTCTTCTGCAGTCAGAAATCTGCCACATACCTTCCCAGGTGAGCTTAATAAAATAATCCCCATGTAATTTTTGCATCTTCTGTTGCTACTTTTTCCTTTGTACAACAATAACAATAATATTCTTCCAATTGTCTGGCATAGATGCACTTTTCACACACACACATGAACAGACACACACACACACTCATACTATCAGCAAACCACAGCAATATTTAACATTTCTCCAGTCATACCGTTTATACCTGCAGTCTTGCCATTTTTCAACATGCTCACAGCATTTCCTTTCCATCCATTTTTTTCTTGGACACTAACGTTTATAGCATTTGCTTCATTCCAATTTTTGGCATTTCTCATTCCCATAGAAATATTTAAAATACTCCTTCCAGTTTGTCCTTATTTCCTTTTCACCCCAAATCATTTCATCGTTTTTATTTTTAATTCCATTCACTGTGCTGAAGCGTCCTTCTTTAACCCTCTCTTTTCTCTCTTCCAAAACAACTTTTTATTTCAGTCAAAATCACCTTGTATTTTCTCTGCCTCTTTTAATCTTAACCGTTCCTTGCTCTCAATCTTTTCTCTCAATCTACACTGTACAGCATGTTTCTCTCATCCTCATTCTCTTACAGGTATTTTTGTTCCTTGTCCACAGCTTCATCCTTCGATCATATATCCTTTTTCATAACCTCTCATTTCATCTCAATAATTCCGCACACTGATTTTGGCACATGGTAACAGAATTCTTTCCATTCTGTCTAAGCACCTTCCATATCCTCTTTCCTTTCATCCACTTTCCATTCATTTTGTGGGAGATTAATCTATCTTCTAATACTTCTTCATACAGGGCACATCTCTTCCTGCAGTTGGTCTACTTCGTTTCACTTCTTTCCTTTTCTTTCATGACCACTTTTTCCCAAGATTGATTCTGGATACTACAAAGAATGGTTCCACCCACAGTCAGAATATTTCATCAGCACGCTAATTGTCCCAATCCTTTATTATAAACAATTAAATCACTCATGGGAATACTTCTGCCATGTGTACATACAAATAGCCTTAGGCTGAAACCATGTATTGGAAACAGATGTCTTTCTAAGCAAATACTAACCAAACAATCACTATTCTCAATCATTCTTGGATCTCCAAGTGGCCCAATCACTTCTTTCGTATCACATTCCTACCCATCCATTCATGTCACCTAACAGAATATTTTCCCCCTGGATCATATTCATTCAGAATGTTGTATAGTTCCCCATCACCACCAAATGTATTCTCCAATTATTATTATTCACTCAAGTGTAGCACACAACTAGCAACAACTTATGGATTCTTATTTTCATGACCATCCACACCAACCTAGATGACACCAATGCATATTTTCTGCATACACTGTAGGCCCTTCATTGATAATTAAATCTATGCATAAGAAAAACTCTATCGCACATAATCAGAACACCTTCATTCAGATTGAAACAAAGAGAAAAGGAAAGGATACAAAGACATACAACAAATCTATTTTTGTTTCTTTCATTCCTTGGTTAATTAATTTTCTTTATTATTTACTCTTCTTGTATTTTAAGTCATAATCTTCCATATGCCATAGTTATCACTAGATGAGCCATTAGATATCACACATACTAACATTGGTCAATTGAGACCTTCCCACAACATTTTTAGAAAGATAGAGAAGTCATAGACAAGGTTACCAGCATACTTGTGCCACAAGCATAATTCACTGCTAATGGTAAGAATAGTACTGTACTGTTCAGACAAGACATATTTTGGCCAGTATGCCACTACTTCAACTAAAGCCCAGTTTTATTCCAGGCATGCTCATGATGTAGTATGCAAGCTAGGATTTCTAAACCATAAACTACTTTGCAAGCCAACATACTCATGATTACATCCCATCAACCCAGAGATACGTGTACATCCTTATGATACATCCTTAGGATTCTTTCATTAAAGATACAAAATTTACATACACATTTATACCCAAAACTGCATTGCAAAAGTTTTGTACTCAGTTAAAATGACATGGCAATCAAATCCAGCTCTTCTAAATATATAGATGAGCCATTCACAGAAGCACAGTTCAACAGATGCCCCATTATGTGATGAATCCAATCCTGGCACTGATCTTTAGATTTGTTTTGGATTGCTTCTTCTAGCAGACCTACATGTTTAACCAAGATGTTATTGCCAAAATTTCCCAATATGGTCCCGAACATGGGAAAAAAAAGAATCCTTTATATCATTCCCACTCTTGTTTTCACACTGAGATTGTACAAAGACAACATCCCCCCCCCCAAAAAAAAACCCCTCACATTTTTTCAAGGTTTAGAGGAACTATGAAATGAGATGCTGGCTCCTAAATGATAGCATGTGTCTTCCATCAAGATGGTTTTAGCACATGATTTGCTAAGCACATGCTAGTCTGTGGCCACATCTGGACTCAGGTACACAGTTTGAATGCTTATCCCATGGAAATACGGTTTCCATTGGATTTGTAGACAATAATGGTGTTGTGAGTCATTAGTTTCCATTCATAGAGTGAGGATTCAGGGCAGCTCCAATAAATGCTGAAAACAAAATATATGTCTCAACTTTTCCTTGCAGCCTCACCATGTCCTGTCTTCTCTGATTATCCCTCCACATCCAAGATAAAATAATAATAAAATATGACAGCCTATTTTTCACAGGAGCTAAAGCTGAATGGCTACAACTCTGTATGATCTGAGACCATAAAAGGGCTTCTCGCCTTACCAGAAGGATTCCAACCCTGTTCTGATGTTACCAGAAAAGTTCTGAATTCAAAACCTAATGTTTTATCCACTTTTGGGCAAACGAAAGAGTCCATTGTGATGTCAGAACATTTCTGGTAAGGCTGGAAAAACAAAGAATTGCTTCCAGTAAGTTCAGAATTGCCCAAGGATCAGAACATTTCACCCTCAAAATATGTTGGACACCTCTATTTATCAGCCTTCTCCTTATGCTCCTGTCCTAAGCAGCTCTTTCTATTATTTCCCATTTGCCTTGTGGTATCAGCACATGAGAGCCAGTTTGGTGTAGTGGTTAAAGGCACCAGACTGGAAACCAGGAGTCAGCGTGTTCTAGTCCCGCCTTAGGCACAAAGCCAGCTGAGTGACCTTGGGCCAGTGACTTTCTCTCAGCCCTAGGAAGGAGGCAAGGGCAAACCGCTTCTGAAAAACCTTGCCAAGAAAACTGCAGGGACTTGTCAAGGTAGTCTCGGAGAATCGGACCCGATTGAACAGGTGGAAAAAAAGGCATCAGTACATACAATAGAGGCAAAGACAGTGAGAGAAGTTCTCAGTATTTAGATTCTGTAAAAGAATCATAACATGCCACCATATAGTATGAGAACTAGTCTTAAAGATGAATGGGTCACCATAACTATTATACATTTTATAATAGTGGAACATCAGAAAAGGTCTCCTAAAACTTTGCACAGCAGGTGCAAAGAACTATAAGCTAAAATTCAACACTTTTAAAACTTTCTAAGGAAAGTATGCTAATTCAAAACCCAAAACATACTACATTCAATGGAATATGCCCCTAACTACTTAGCTCGTTGTGTATTAAATATTTAGCTTGAGTGTTTGCAAATGAAAGCTTACTGTCTGAACATCCAAGGCTATAATCTTACATACATACATACATACATACATACCATAATGTACATACACTACTATTTTAAGCAACATTGTAAAAATGAGGTAAGAAGACATAAGACATAGGAATTAAAGACATGAGATAAGACAAGGAAATATAGTTAAGTCTAGTTTATATCAATGCAATTCAGTAGACCTTTCTGTCCTTACAAACAATCCTTGCTTCCACCATATCCTTACACCAATTCATATTTTGCTATAACTATATATGCTGTAATCCTGAACACATTTATTAGGGTGTAATAGGATATAAATCCCACTGGACTCAGTCTTATTTCCAACATTTCCATGGCTGTAATGTTAAGCAAGATGAGAAAACTAAATAACGATGGGCAACTTCCAATCAATTACCTTATATTTTCCAAAAACAATTCTATTTTGATCCTTGTAATCTTCAGTCTTTAGACATTAAGTATTTATTTACAGTGACCATGAGGTCAATGTAGTAAAAACTGATCATGTCAGAACATTCTATCTCTGTGACAATTCACTCATCTAGGATCTAAATATAAGATATATAAATATAAATATATTTAAATCTATAAATATATTTAAATCTAAATATAAGATACCCACGCAAATTTATCCAAAAGTGCCTGACCACTCAACCCACCACAGCAAAACCAACAGAAGCTATGAAAAGGATTACACTGCCATACATCAGAAACATCTCAGAAACTACTAATACTGTTACAACCACACGACATCATCGTAGCACACAAACCAACCAAAACCCTTCAGAACATCATAAGTAACCCAAAAGACCCAGTAGCCCAAGAAGAAAAAACAGAAGTTATCTACAACATACAGTGTAAGGACTGTAACAGCCACTATGTAGGACAGACCGGCAGAAGATTAGCAGAATGCATCCCCGAACACCAACTAGCAGTCAGAAGACACGATGAAAACTCCTTAATCTCACAACACATGGACAGACTTAACCATACTTTCAACTGGGAAACTGTGAGCATCTTAAACCAAGCCAAATCCAAAAACGCTAGATAATTCCTGGAAGCTTGGCACTCAGACAAAGCAGCCATCAACAGACAAATAGAGGTAAACAACATTTACATACCATTCATAAGAGACAATAGAAAAGCCAGAAGACCAGAACACCTCCGTTGCCAGCAATCATCACCCAGATATGCAAAGATTAACACCAGGATTAGCACCAGAGGGACAATCAAACAGCACAATATACCCTAATCAAGGAACTATTAACTCAGTCAATAAACCAAACAGGAAACAACAGCCCAGTCAAGGAACTCCTAAGGAGAGAACAACACCTCCACCAACACAAGCAGGACAAGCCATGGTATATAAACAGAGAGCAAGTCCCACTCCCTTTTCGCACTGAAGATGTTGCCTAGCCTGGCAATGAAACATCTGCAAGAAAACAACAAGGCTCAGAGAGCACCAAGGACTCCACAGGATCTAAATTGCTTGTAAGTACTCTGTTCAAGCACTCAGACTGTAGATACAGGAGCAAATGTGCCACAGCCAGCCTTCTAACATATACCAGTTCTAACCTTTGCAAATACAATGTGAAAATCCAAAGAGAGATTCCAAGCAAATTTGGTTGAACATTCTGAGAAGCCTCTCCCAAACTAGAAATCCTGATAATGCAAAATTCATGATTGTAAGATCATTTCCACACTTGTTTAATACATATACGTATAAACTGCCTTCTAGCTTTCACAGAGCAAAGCTTGGTTCCCAGACTGGTAAAGGTTTGAGAAACATTTCTGTAAATAGTTGCAAGCTTCCCCATTATCAGTGAAAAGACCCATCTCCTTGCAAGAGCACAAGAAGGCCTTCAGAAAGTAAGTAAAAAAGACTCCACCCAAATACACATGAGAGATATTGAAAATATCTGAAAATAGTTCAGTTGCTGGGATTCTGGGAAGCCCACCCCCTTCATCTCAGTACTGTAAAGCTCGCTATAGAATACTTTGTGAGAATCATGCTTGGAAAGAATTGGTTTTGGTTTTAAGCAGCCGCCAGAGATTGATTGATTGATTGATTGATTGATTTATTTATTTATTTATTTATTTATTTATTTATTTATTTATTTATTTATTTATTTATTTATTTGACTTTTATCACCGCACCATCTCACCCAAAGGGAGATGCTGACATGTATGATTTCTGCAAAAATCAAGAGCAGGCCACAAGGCAGTACATACAGAGATATAGCTAGTATCCGTAAGTAGCTATAAAGGCCAATTCTGGATCCGCACAACCTCCCACAATGAGGGCATAGGTTTCCAGGTGGGAGACGGTCATGATGTGGGTTTGCCTGACGTGCCTTCCTTTTAGCTCTTTTCTCCTTTTCACCCTGTACTCGTGCTTCTTCAAAGTCCATCAACTGCCTCGATCCTTGAGTCAGGGCGACTGAATCCGTATCCACCGCCCATGTGCTGGTCCATGACTAGGAGCTTCCGGATTTCACAGTCCTGCCCCCGTTGCCATTCGTCAGTCGCCATGGGACTTTTGGTTGTTTTGGGTTTGGTGTGGTTGGAAGACGCCTGTGCGTGAATTTGTTTTATGTGTGGATTCTTACTCGGCTACGAGTGATTGCCAATGATGAATGATAGCTAGTATGGCTACATGCACCCCCCCCCGACCCATGACCCACTTTGCAGCTCCAGCTACGTAGAAAAAGAATGCACATGAACATTCAAATGTATTACATCCATTTTTCATCTGCAGTGGAATTAGTGACTGTTATGGTTTCCATGTTTAGTCAGAAAAACTCTTTACATACCATATTTACTGAAAAGGAAGACAACCATGACCATGAATTTATGATTGTTCCATTCCAAAAACACAGAATTAGAAAAAAAAATCTTTCTTCTTTATTGTATTCTCAGCAAATCTAAGACAACCACCCCACGTTAAAGGCAAATTATCTGGGAAGGAAAAAAAACTAATCTTCCTTACTGGTAAATTCAGTAAAACGAAGCAGTGTAAATGAAATCCATCTGTAGGTTTACTTACCCACTGTGTCACATGGCTCATCCTTATGGACACAAAAATCTGTCCTAAAAATAACAAATCATAATTAGGAATGTTCCTTTAAATCAGCATGCATAAATGATGAGTTGGGTTGTACAAACGGACCCACATATTTCAATGTATCTATCACCTGCAGGCCACCAATGTAAGATACTGTACTAGGGGCAGGTATATTCATATTCATATTCATATTCATATTCATATTCATATTCATATTCATATTCATATTCATACATTCATATTAATTCCATGTTTCATATTAATTGGATGCAGAAAACAGGAGACAGAAGTCATCAATACCAAGAGATATTTAAGTTTCATATATATGTTCATCCAGATTCAGGCCACATTCACGCCTTTTCAGGATGGGCAACCACTAGTCCTCTAGTGGCTGAACTTCAATTTCCAAGAATGCCAGAAGTAGCAATCCCACAACATCTGTAGGGCCAGGGTTGTATGAAGCTCTACTGTCAGACAACCAGTGTGATGTAATAGATCAGATGTTTTATCCCTATAGATCAGGTGCCAGCGATAGACTCAGCCAAAGCCAGAGTTTCTTCACTTTGTCTCCTAGCATGCTAAGAACATCTGCTAACCAGCAGATGGATGCTCTTCCAGCACTCACTTGGGATGGAATATCTAATAGACCCTGGGAACACATAGAGGGGAGCCTGTCAATTACAGAGGAAGCAGGGCCATTGCAGATTCCTAAGTCCAAGGGAAGGGTGAAATGTGAGAAGGAGACTCAGAGTAACTCTGTCTTAATTATGTTAGTTTTAAGTGGAGTTGGAGAACTACTTTAGCAGGCCTTGAAGATTCTGTTAGAACGCCTTACTGGCAATACAGATCTTTCTAGAAACCTAAGTGGTTCTTGTTTCCTTAGTTTGCCTGCTTCATAGGCCTTGACACCATTAGAAGGAGACAGGTGAATGTGCCTAAATATGATACAAGGAGACCTGCATGTAGAGATGTCTTTTCCTACAGGTCTTTTCTTCTGATGTAAATTGCAATCTGCAACCTAGCAAGCAGCTACATGACTACCAGGTGTGTGCGTGGGGAGCAATTGGGACAACAAGATGGTGAGCAGCTTAAGTTGTAGCAAGATAACAAAATGGCAGATGTTGAACACTATTTGCAGTGCATATAGAAAGGAATGTTGCCATAGCATATTTCAAGACCTAAACCTCAAAACAATGGAACACAGCAGAGTAAAACCTACAGCTGGTCTTTCTTTTACAAGAAATACGTTTAGAGGGATATTGTATTGTACAATCAGAAATTATGTCTTGAATATACAATAGAAAGTAGAGAAATTGGAGCCATCAGCTGCACTGTATCATTTTGCTCACATCAAACTTGCTCTTCAGCCTCCTCTAATGCTAACAAGGCTAATCAAACAGAGAAATCTCAAACGAAAAAATAATATTAACAAGACAGCAAGCGATATCTTTTTTAAAGTTTTGAGTTGCTCCTTGTTGAAAATATACAGCAGAAATACTAACAACTCATCAATATCCCTATCAGAATCATGCAAATGGTGTGGGGGAAAGCTGGATATCAGATAAAGAAACTGCAGGATTTTGATGGGAAAGTTTGTCATGATAGGGTGCTTTTTTAATCCATCCTGCCTTCTCTTTACATATTTTGATTTTAAAAAGAAAGACAGGAAACATATTTTTTAAAAAAATGGCTCTGGAGATTTAGACAGGAGACATCTTTGTGATATGGCAACCATTATTTCGTTGGCATTGCCCATCACCAACTTTTGATGCAAGCCTGCAGAACCCTTTCCCCCTCTATAACTCAACATGGAAGGTATCTTGAAACACAATGAAAACATTTCTGCACTGCTCTAAGACTGTTATGTTTGTCTTTCATGCACGATTACTAAAAATGATTAAATGTACCCGGTCACTTCATTCCTTTCATTCTTCCCCCTCACCCTTCCTTCCCAAACCGCAATTATCTCAAGGTTTCTCTTTCAAGTCAGCCATCAAGAAGGATTTACTACAGGCAGAAGCGGGACAAAACTCTAACCTTCTTCCAACAAGCCAGAGAAATCTTGGGCTGCTTTACTGCATCGAAAAGCTTCCAATGCAAAGCTTGCCACAAGGCAACCAATGACATTCTCCTCTTGACCCAGCTGGCTTGACCCAGCTGGCACTATCATCCTTGCAGGAGTTCCCAGAGTCAGCTTGACAGAAGTTTATTTAAGGATTTATTACATTATATAAGCTGGTAAATCAAACAGATGCTTTTATAACTCTGAGTAAAAGGCAGGAGGTTGCAGCTGAAAAAGCCTCTTTCCCAAAGGGGATTTCTAGCTTAGCAAATGAAAACACAGCATTGCTGTCTCTTGCATTCCGAAGGACCATGGGTGGCAGATAGTTCCAGGTAATTCCTGGGATACAAATTCCCTCCCCTAATGCCAAGGCTCCATACTGTAAAATAGTGCAAAAGCATTAGCTATTTATGACTGAAGGAGCCCAAAATCATCTCTCAATGCCAAGGGCCCATCTGGGAGCTATTAAAGTAGCAGTGGAAAAGGAAGCTTAAGAGGAAAAGGCTGGCAACTGAAAACCAATCATTATTTTGCTTAAGGTGCAGAAATTGGGGTTGTCCCCATTCTAGTCTCACCTCAAGTAAAAAATAATAATTCCAGGAACTACAAGGCTATTCCAGTATGACAATTTTCATAGGTATCTTTTACGTTATGATCTTATAAGGGATTATAATATATTTTTGTGTTGATTGTTGCTTTGTTCTATATACCTTGCTTGGTAATAAGTAAATAGTAAATAAAGCTATTACTACTAAACAAACTACTGTATGAAGAACGTTTCATTATGGTTGTGGGGCAGCATAAAACCGAGTCTCATATTTACAGCCTTAAATGCACAGCTCCCAAACTCAGCTCTACCCTGTCATTCTACAGCTGAAAGGCTTGGAGGTTATGGCTGGGTTCACCCATTTCGCTAAGCCATTGTGTAGCTGTTACGTTTTGGCTTAGTCTGTTGTATGATCCAAGTCACATTGGCTATTCTAGGCTTAGGGTAGCCTTTATAAGCTGAAACCAAAGGGCAAAGAGAAAGTTTCCCAAGGTGAGCAGAACTTGGCTCCCTTGTTGCTGAAAAGAATGCTCCACGCAGAAATGAAAAGTGTTTTTTAGAGGTTGATTGTAAAAAGTCTGGTTCTGGTTACAAACAGGCACAGAGAAAAATCTGATGTTGAAAATCCAGCTCTCGTTTTTTCTTGGCTTAGCCATTCCAAGCTGGACACAGCCCTGCTTCTGCATCCTTTGCCACTGGTCCATCTGTACAATTTGGGGATCCTCCAGACACAAACACACACACACACACACACACACACACACACACACACAGAGAGAGAGAGAGAGAGAGAGAGAGAGAGAGAGAGAGAGAGAACTTAAGCAAAAAAGCACAGATGCTGGTTTCTGTGCCATAGGAACCAAAAAAGCTGAGCCAGGAGATTGTTCAACTGACAATTGTTCCTGATTGTTCCTCCTTTTGCAGAGGAAAGTTGAAACAGGATGGGGGGAAATGAGGATATACAGGAAGGGAAGGGTTGTGACAATCCAGTGGCAGCTTATTTTGCACAGTGGATGTGGTTTTGCTGAAGCCCAACCTTCGTGCACAGCCTAATTCTTTCACAATACATGCTAATCTTCTCATTTATCCAAAGCAGCTCCTTCCATGTCTATTATTACTAGCATCTCCCTCTCTAAATCCATCCTATTTGAACAGCATTCTGTCACTTTTCCCTGCTTGACCAGCTCCAACCCATGTGGAATTTCATTGGCTACATCAGCCCAGGATGGGGAGAGAGTAATGAGAATAATTTCAGGCCTTCACAGCACCCCTCCACATTGAGGATGGGGAGAACTCAGAAAATCCAACCCCATTTTTGCTCCAACATTTCAAATAAAATAGGTTAGCCCTTTAATACAGCGCTTTCCAAACTTTTCATTTTGGTGACACACTTTTTAGACATGCATCATTTCGCGACACGCTCTTACAGCAGGGCACAAGGCAGGCACTAGGACCTGTGCAGAATCACAGCTGGTTTGGAGGCAGCAAGGCAAAAGGCAGGCACTAGGACCTGCGCAGAATCCTGGCAGGGCAGGTTTGGAGGCAGCAAGGCACAAGGCAGGCACTAGGACCTGCTGGAAGCCAGGAGGCGGCAGCAGCCACGACACACCCAGACACTGCAGCTGACACACTAACGTGTCCCAACACACAGTTTGGAAAGCTCTGCTTTAATAGTTGTTGTCCATTTATCAAATTGCCCTACTATTTTAGGCATGGATCAGTTTCTGAGTGCTCCTATTTTATGTGCTTCCTCAGAAATACAGACAAAACAGCTCTATATGCTACTGTTTCATAACCTTGGCATTCATAGTTAAACTTCAAGTTTAACAGGACCTGGGTCTTACCAGTGATATTACCCTCATCACAGAACTTAAACTGATTCAACAGGTAAGATGCCATATGACTTTTTTCCAAGGTTAAGAAAGACTTTTTCATCTGCATGGCCCTTAATTTCTGCTGCTGATTTGGTGATGCATTTTTAATTTGGGCTTCTTTGTGCAGTTTTATGGAGCATTTTGTGTTTTAATCTATTTTAATTGAAACATTTCAGTCACTCTTTGGAGACCCTTAGCTTTAACGAGTTGGCTACTGACTGCATCTTGTTCAATGGCCCCCTCAGATCCTAGACCTAACTCTGCTAGTAACAGACAGTAGCACAGTAGAAAGCTTATTGCTCTATCAATCTGAATTCAGTCTATACCTTGTAACAAAGACAGCAGCATCCACTGGAGGAGTGTCATCTCGTGCTCCAGGAACCTGATTGTTCCCGAGGTATTTTGCACCACCAAACTCTTCATTTTGCCACTGGCAAAAGCTCTCCAGAGACCTCTCTCCATGGTGACCTATGGACAACTTGGCCTTCAAGGGGAAAAAAAACAGGAATTGAAGAAAGACAAAGGGGAGATCCACTCATGTGGTAAAGTGACAGTGAAGCTCACCTTGAGCCATTGGTAGACTATGGAGAAGCATTTTTTAGATCAAGTCATCAAGCTTTTACTTGTTGAACAAAAGAACTAGCTCAGCCAAGTTCACTACAGTACCTAAAAAGCACTGAAGTGTAAAGTAAGTGCAGTTGCAGTAGATAGAATTCATCTTCTCTTTTCATTTGTGCAGGGAACTGAGGGGGTAAGTTTGCCCACCAGACTGCATTTTATCAGCCCAATCAATATAATTACGTTTTCTCAAATAACCAACACTGGAATTTGAAAGCCAATAAACTCATACAATGTCAAGAATGATCAATGGCCTATTAGGTTTGACAAGGCTCTGCCTATACTCCACTAGGTTGTCTACCTTTGCTTGTTCCCCAATTGCTATTTTTATTATGAAAGATTCCTCCAATCTCCAACCAGGTTTTTTTTAATGATTAGATTTTTTTAGAATCTTTCCTTGACTGGGACTACTGTATCAATGGAAAGTATTTTTCAAGATAAATGTTGGCAACTTTTCAACAAATTTAGAAAAACAGTGAGACAAATTGGCCGAGGTATGAAACTTCCAATTTTGGAACAGGCATCAATCCCAGCCCACCAGTGGACTAAACTCAAACAGATCCCTTCTAGGGTTTTCTCTCCCCATGTCCAAGACATTCTGTAGCCTGAAGCATCTCTCCTCTCCTCTCCTCTCCTCTCCTCTCCTCTCCTCTCCTCTCCTCTCCTCTCCTCTCCTCTCCTCTTATTTGAAATGTCCAGTAGGATGACACCCTTGTATGTGCAGCGTAGGTGCCAGTTGGGTTACACTGTCTGCTTGTAATCAATTACATTAGTAATCTTTTTATTTTTTTTAGAGTATCTAAGCCCAAATTATTTTGAACAATGTTTAGAATACCACCCCACAACAACAGTTGGATCAAAGCTTGAAAGCAACTTACAGGACGTCTTCGAAGCAAGACAAGTTTAGTCACTCGAACGTTGACTTTAACTCCAAGACTCTGGTGTTGAAACATGTTGTATACCTGAATAAAAGCAATAAAAGACAAAAGGATCATAATATCATAGCATTGAAAGGCATTAATTTAACAAAAATAATTTTAAAAAATGAAAGACTTTCTTTTTTCTCTGCAAAATTTTCAGCAAATAGCACAGGTATTCTAATAGAGGTGGGGGCGTGGGGGCTCAGCGGGTAAGACGCCGGGCTTGTCGATTGGAAGATTGCAAGTTCGGAGGTTCGAATCCCTAGTCCCGCATGACGGAGTGAGTTCCCGCACTAGCCCCAGCTCTTGCCAACCTAGCAATTCGAAAGCACGCAAATGCAAGTAGATGAATAGGTACTACTTCAGTGGGTAGGTAACAGCGTTCTATGTGCGTCATGCCGGCCACATGACCGTGGAAGCATCTTCGGACAACGCTGGCTCTTCGGCTAACAAACGGAGATGAGCACCGGTCCCTAGAGTTGGACATGACTGCACAAATGTGCGGGGGGAACCTTTACCTTTACTTATTCTAATAGAGGCCATAAATAAAAGGTAAGCAATAATTAACATAGCACTTTTTTTAGTCAAAAAGATTCATGCACATCAGCTCGCTAATGCTTATATTAACCTTACATAATGGGCCAATATTTTTAGACAAGAAGATCTGAAAGCGTGATTTTGTAGATTTGTGCTAAAATTCTTCAGACCCATGACTCACCTAAGACCAACTTCACTTTTAACTTTTTTAATTTCAAGGTTATACTTTTCAATCTCATTCCCTCTCATTCCTTTTTTCATAAATTAAAACAGTGGTTGTGCTCAAAGGAACACCTACAGTATTTTAGGTAGATGTGTGACACATTTTCAGCTCCTAACTCTCCATGTGAAGACCATAGTCTACATGATAACTATAGCCATTTTTGAAAGAGTGTGGTCAAAATGGCTGTGCAGTGCTTTGATGGCAAATCCAAAAAAAGGTGCTTTGGGGCATGTAAGGGGGTTGTTTGTAGCATCTCTTTGGAATTCCTTAAATGGGCAGATAAGTGCTACATGAGCAGGTCCCATATTCCAAATGTTTGCCTTCAAATCTGAAGCTCTGCACAGCCTTTGTGATGAACTTCAAATGAGACATTGTGCCACTTGAAGTAATATATAATTCTCCACTCGAAGATAATATTTGTAGCTCAGGGTTGAACTGTGGAGTCCTTGGTGCTCTCTGAGCCTTGTTGTTTTCTTGCAAAACATCTTTTGCACTGAAGATGTTGCCCAGTCTGGCAATGAAACATCTGCAAGAAAACAACAAGGCTCAGAGAGCACCAAGGACTACACATATAATTCTCCCTCTAGTTTTGCTTAAGAGGGGAGAAAAATGGCTTTGCCTTAACCTAATAGACTTAAAACCATCAGAAGGGAGGGGACATATAGACCATCAAGTCCAACTTTCTGCTCAGTGCAGAAACCCTGAACGAACATCTATCCAGTCCCTACTTGAAATCTAATGAGGGGAATCCACCTGTTCCCTAAATAATGAGGTCCACCATTAAACTACTATTATATTCAGAAGGTTTTTCTGACTATTCAGTTGGAATTTGCATTCCTGTAACTTAACACCATGTTGTGACCTACTCTTTTGACAACAGAAAATAGGTCATGACTGTTTTCTGTGTGTCCCTTTCAGGTACTTGAAGAGTGCTATCACATTCTCTCTGAGTCACTTTTTCCCAAGACTAAATACATCCAGTATCTTCAATCTCTCCTCATAGGACTTATTCCCAGTCCCCTGATCTTTGCATCTTTCCCAGTTTCTCTGAACCTTTCTTTAAAGGTTCTGCACTTCTTCCTCTGCTGTTCTTACCACCTTAACATTTGTGTGGTAGACTGTTCAACTGTGGCTTAAAATATACTAACTTTCCAGGATACAATTAGGATTTGTTTCCAAGTCCAATTATGTATTAGTCCGTATTACATCATGTATGGTGAACGTGTGTCCCTTAAATCAGAAGAAGCAGATAATTACATTCCATGATCAGCTCTTCTTAAAGTTAAAAGATAGTTTTAAAACAGGTACTCTAAGGTTTAAAATAAAATATATGGTTCTTTTGAAAAAACAAACATTAAAAATACTGTAACAGAAAAGACCCTATGTCTTTGATATAAAGAGTTCTTTATTACAGCTAGTGATCCATTACAGCTTAAAGACTCGAATGAAGGGAGCCCGCACAAACCAACAGTTTAAATTCTTCAGGGTTCCCCCATCGGGGATCCGCGGCTTGACAGCCCCTCCCTTCGTCTCACAATTTCTAGATCTTCCCAGTCTCGAATCAACCAACACGATGATAGCATTCTTTGATCTGTCCTTGGTGCTGGACTGCTTTACACAATACCTGAATCAGCATAATTTGCATTCCTGCGAATACACCAAGACCCCTTTACAAGTATTCTCACCTACTGTACAAGTCTGGCAAGTTTCCACTACAAAGCGCTTCCAACGACCCTGCAGGTATGCCCATTACAAAGCATCCCGCTGACCCTGCGGGTTTTGATAGACTGGCAGGATGTCACCTCCTGTTGCCATTTGCCTAGCTGGTGAAGTGGAAGATGTGAAAGTGGGTCATTTCTGAGACAACTATTCAGCTACCTTCAATTATCTTTTTAACAGGCATTAAAGTTAAGAAGAAATGCTGAATAATAAGCACTGGTTGGATTTAGAGGACACTTGAACTTAAAAGGACACGTCCAAGACCGAAGTGTAACTTAGGAGAAGGAAATGGTTAAAAACTAAAGTTACTGTAAATACAATTAATAAGTTAATTACCCACAAATGTAATTATTTCCTCCTTCCATCACACTAAAAATTAACAAACTTCATGGTTTTAGAAGATCTTTAAGGTTAGTTATTCCAGCGGACCTTCAAACCCAGCTAAGTTTTATTGGTGGTCATCCTGGAGGAGGGTTGATTTATTAATATGGTTGATTTTGTAATTTTGTATTATTTCTATTGTTGCTTTTATATTGTAACATACTGTAACCCATCCAGAGTATTTTGAGATGGGTGGGCTATAAAAACTGTAAAACAAACAAACAAACAAATAAATAAATCAGTGGCAACTTTGAGAGGTATCATGGGGAACATGTGCAAAGCTTATGGAGTACATTCAGGTTATTGAATACATTCAGCTACTGGAGAGCAGAAAGAAACAGCTTAGCAGATGGAATAGAGCCAGTGAGAAAAACAGGAATCCAAGCAGGAATTAGGAAAAATTTCAAATGCTTTTGAGAAACGGATGATACTTTTAAAACTACGCTGCTTCTCTGGATGTTGTCTTGCACAACCATGCACAATATGAACAATTTGCAACAGGAATCTGAAACAGCAGACCTTGCACCTGTGGGAAAAACACTAGGAAGAAAAAAAATACTGATGGAGTAAATCTCTGTTCACAAAGGAACTATTCCTCTGAAAGCTATTCCTTGATATGCTAATTGCTTGGAGAAAGAGGAATAAAAGTATGTTCCATCAGATAACTGGAGAATGCAGTGATCTCCACATTTTCCTAAGCATCACTTACAATCTTCCCATAATTGTGCAAGTTGGCAAATTCTTACAGGGACAACACCATCTCATCCAGTTATCTTGGCCACTTGAAGAACCAATTTTTGAAACCAAGAGCACACAATGGAACTATTTAAATTGTATGATTTATACTCTGTTTCTCATTCCTTTTCGAGCAGTCAAGAAAATAACCCAGCAATTTCCCCAAAATAATCATCAGTACTCTTTGCTCTGCAAGTCTATATCCCAACTATGAATTAGCTGTACTTGGTTATACCAAACTCCAGTCAACTACTGAAATATGGTTAATGGTAGAAGTAGTCTACAATTTAAGAGTAGTCCTCTAACCTCTTTGCAGGATGCAAAGGTCCAAATCCAAACCCACTAAACAGTAATGTAAAAGTACATCTACACCAACAATTGCTTTTAAAATAGATGCATCAGACATACTTTCTTTTTGGTTTTAAAATGAACTTGCATCTATTGCTCAAAAGTCCACAAACTGACAAGTCATTGTAAATGTATATTTTTAGTACTGCTACAGCTGCTGTTAAACCATATAATTAATTTAAGAGTCTCTTGAAGCAGCAAGCAGTAACATGAAATTAGTGATCCCTTGAACATTATAAAAAAAGAAAAAAAAGAGAGAAAGTTTATATTTTGGAATAAAGCTAGGTTTCTCTTTGTAGTGTCCTTCTGGATTCTGAAGCACTCTGTTAAGCCTGCCTTTCAACTAACAAATGCTTCAAATAGCAAGAAAAATATGGGAAGTAATTGTTATTTTCTTTCAAACATACTGATCTTCATTTCTGAATTTATTCCTTCAGGTACCGTTTAACTTTTGGAGAAAGAGAGCTGGACCCTCTTCCGTGCAAATCCAGCATATTAAAATTGATCTGCAAGGGGAAAGAACTTTAAAACGGATATGACTGAAATAATATGGGGCTTTATTTTTTATTTGTATGTATTCAAGGGCATCAATGCATAAGAAGCTTTAGAGATTAACATATGCAAAAATGATAGAATCTTGTCTTAAGCAGTTCACAGTTTAATGCAGACAATTAAGGGAAGATAAACAAATGGGATTAGAAAGGTGGCAATGGATAGGAACATCAAGTAATTAAAAACATTGCATAATTAACCAGCTGACATTTCATCTTCTCAAGGCCACCCAGTGAAGTCCAATCACCACTTTCTATCTCTCTTCTCTCTCAGACTCAGGGAAGATTATAGCAGTAGCATATAGGTGACACCCCTTTAAGGGTGTTGCATCCGCTGCAAATTTTCTGTGTGGCAACCCAAGGGAGGATATTTTTAAATACAAGCATGCCAGTTGTAGAATCCCCTCCCAGCTTAATTACAGTTTGTGCTATCCATTTTAAGCTTGGTTCTTAAGCATTTATTCAGATCTATAGTTAAACAGATGGTGCTGTGCCTTTCTGGTCTGGTCATAGTTTAAAAACTTTTTTAAAAAAAATGTTATTTAAGTTTTTTAAAGTATCTTTTAAGGTGCATTAACATGTTTTAATTATTGTTAATTTTAATTGTTTTCAAAATATAGTTAAACTTTTTAATAAACAGTACTCTGCTTGGTATTATTTTTACTAATGAAAAAAAAAACAATAGAAACTATATAAGTAAGTAATATTTCCATGGTTGCAAAATTCCCAATGTGTCTCATCAATTTAATTTATATTTATTGTATTTATATTTTATTGTGTTTTTATTGTATTTTAATGATGTTATTGTGGCTGTGAACTGCCCAGAGTCCCTCCTTGAGGGGGAGATGGGCGGTCATAGAAATTTAATAAATCAATCAATCAGTCCAAAAAGACTGGGCACTCATGCATTACATGATTCACAGTTCCATCCTATGCATGTCTACTCAAAAGTAAACCCCACTGAGTTCAATGACCTACTCCCAGATTAATATCAGACAGAATTTCCTGAGTGATGTACTGTATGTTAAAAAGTAAAAAAAGAGCATAGAATGGGTTTACACATCATGGAAATTCGTGATTCATTTAATCACAGATGGCTGAGTTCATACAACTTGGTAAACCATAAACATAGTAAAACAGATATTAAACATAACACCCACAACAGCTAGGTCTATCCCCAAACTAACCAAAAATTGAACAATTACATAGCACAAGTCTGAACTAAGTCATAGAAGATTAGGAAAACAAGGATTTTTTTTATTGCAAGCTTTCTACAAGCGGAGAGTTTTACTATTGTGTGATTCTTCATTTTCATTTCTGAAGTAATATGGCCTTAGATAGGGTGCATTGTATCATTCTTCTAAATCAGGGTTTCTCAACCAGGGTTCCGTGGCACCTTAGGGTTCCACGAGAGGTCACTAGGGGTTCCCTGGGAGATCACGATTTATTAAAAAAAATATTTCAAATTCAGGCAACTTCACATTAAAGAGGTAAGTTTCATTCTTTATTTTTAGTTTAAGAACACTGATAATGCATATATACAGGCCTACACATGAAACAAATATAATAATTTTGTAACTTCTGGCCTATATTTGAGCCTGAATGTGCACGGTTTCCCCGAGGCCTGAAAAAATATTTCAAGGGTTCTTCCAGGGTCAAAAAATGGAGAAAGTCTGTTCTAAACACATATATCCTATTCCTTTGAAGTCCTAGCTAATACTTATTACCAGCACTTATTTCTGCATCTTGTGTAAAGACACACTTCTGTAAAAGGTATTATGAAGCATAAAGGTAAGAATATGAATCATTTCATACTAGTTTATAGAGGACAGGAATCAAAGCTTTAAAAATACATTAAAAGTAGATATTGAGTCTTTTCATTTACAGTTGCATCTTTTTCTTTTAAATTCATATTCTCATTCAGGAGCTGCAAGCGATTTTAATAAGTATTTCGTAATAGGTTTTTTTTTCCTCAACAAAAGATATTAAATTGCTTTAAGATCATCCAACTTTAAAAAAAAACTGTAAGCCTAATGTGTGTACTAATAAGCCATTTCAAGTCTTTGTGGTTTGACAGTAAATGTAATGCCTTACAGCAAGGACCTAAATTAATAAATAGCCCCCTTCTCCTTGACAGCAATGCTCTATTTGCTCAAATCCTGACATGTATGCCAAAATTAACATTCTGGTTTCTTTTAGAAACAGCTGTTCACCCCCCCCCCCCTCCAGACCAGCTGAAAGAGAAGAAGTTGGACATTCAAAGCCAAAATCTGCAGGTTTCTACATAGGAGCCCAGCATCATTCATTCATTCATTGGCGATCACTCGTAGCCGAGTAAGATTGTCTTCCAAAGGTAAAATTTTAACAGTGGATCCGTAAGTGGCTATAAAGGCCAATTCTGGATCCGCACAACCTCCCACAATATTCCTATGTTGTCCAGCTGGAAATGTATCTTTGCCTTCACTGACTACCAATAATTTATTTATTTATTTATTTATTTATTTATCTATCATATTTCTTTACCGCCCATCTCGTATAACAACTCTGGGCGGTTTACAAATGAATAAAAAGAATAAAAGATTCATTATAAAATATAAATATACATAAATATAAGAAATATAAATATCCCCCGTGAGTGAGAGTGGCGTGTGGGGGCCCAGGATTGTATGTGTTTGGAAGAAGAGCTGACCCTGAGTGAGAGACAGGGTGGGTACGAGTGATTGTTGGCACCTTGTGGCTAGTGAGAGAGGCTGCAAGGGGCACAGTGAGTGATTGGATGATGAATGGAAGGGGCGGTTGCGCTGGTGGCCTGCGACTGCCCAGGAGGATTGAGGATCCAGGAGGATTGAGATTGGAAGGATGAATGCATGGAAGAGACCCCTGCCCAGATCCAGGTTTTCGAGGGATTCGGGAGTGGAGGCGACCGGATCAGAAAACTCTGGGGACTATAATGTGGGCAATCCGATCGAGGTGGTGACGGGCAGGAGATACTGTGAAGGGAACCGGAGGACAGGCCATCTTTGGGGAAGGCGCCCCCGATGTTTAGTACCGGTGGCACATTCCGGTCCTCCGAGTTCAACCCTAGGTTCTGGACAGCGGACCCTCGAGGGCTCCGGCTTTCGACTGCTGCTACTCAACGCCAGGTCAGTAAATAACAAAGCCCCTCTCATAAGTGAATTAATCACGGAGAGAGGGGCTGACCTGGCGTGTATTACCGAAACCTGGCTGGGCCCAGAGGGAGGAGTAGCCCTCTCGGAGATGTGCCCAGCCGGATTTCGGGTGTGGCACCAGCCGAGAGACCGGGGTAGGGGAGGAGGGGTGGCAGTTATCATCAGAGAATCCTTGGTAGCTTTCAGGGGCCTTGCTCCACAAGTATCCGGATGTGAGACCCTGTTTTTCAAGTTGGGTGCCCGAGAACAGTTGGGAGTGTTGCTATTGTACCAGCCTCCCTGCTGCGTAGCAACCTCCCTGCCTGAGCTGCTGGAGGCCGTCTCGGGGTTGGCGGTGGAGTTCCCCAGGCTTATGGTTCTGGGGGATTTTAACTTGCCGTCCCTGGGACGTGCCTCGGAAGCGGCTCGGGAGTTCATGGCTACCATGGCAGCCATGGGCCTGTCCCAGATTATTTGGGACCCGACTCGAGACAGTGGACTCACTCCGGATTTGGTTTTCTTGCCAGAGCAATGGCAAAGTGACCTGAGGGGAAAGTTAGATCTATCCCCGTTGTCATGGTCAGATCACGTCCTGATATCTCTAGGATTCTCTTATGCCGCCCGACTCCACAGGGAGGCAGGACCTATTCGATTGGTCCGCCCCCGGCGACTTATGGACCCATTGAGGTTTCAGAGGGAGCTGGGGGTAATACCCGAGGATCTGCTGCACGGTCCAGCAGAGGTACTGGCTGCAACCTGGAATAAGGAGGCGGCCGGTGCCTTGGACAGGATCGCGCCGATGCGACCTCTCCAGCCACATTCGACCCATCACTCCCCATGGTTTACGGAGGAGTTGAGGGTCTTGAAGAGGGTGAAGAGATGTCTAGAGCGCCGCTGGAGAAAGACGAAGACAGAATCGGACCGAACACAATCTAGAGCCGCTATTAAGGCCTACCTTGTGGCGGTAAGAGCGGCGAAACGTGAATATTTCTCCGCTCTTATTGCATCCGCAGAATGCCGTCCGACAGCCCTGTTCAAGATTACCCGATCACTCGGGTAATCGACCACCCACCTGCAGGGCCGTGCGGAAGAATTTCCTGAGCATCTGCAGGATAAAATCGCTTGGATTCAGTCTAAGTTGGACTCCATGCGTGGAATGCAGTCTGGGGAGATGCCGAGAGAGTGGTCTTGCCCTATTATCTGGGAACGATTTGATCCTGTTGGACCTGAGGAAGTGGACAGGATCCTTCGAATTGTTAATTCCACCACATGTTATTTAGATCCCTGTCCTTCCTGGCTGGTGAAATCGGCCAGGGAGGTGACAGGCAGATGGGTCCAGGCTATGATTAATACATCCTTGTTGGAGGGGGTGGTTCCAACTGCCTTCAAGGAGGCGTTGGTACACCCCCTCAAGAAGCCGTCCCTGGACCCTTCCATCCTAGACAATTTTCGTCCAGTCTCCCACCTTCCCTTTTTGGGAAAGGTGGTTGATAAAGTGGTGGCGTTACAACTTCAAAGGACCCTGGATGAAGCGGATTATCTTGACCCTTTTCAGTCAGGTTTCAGGCCGGGATATGGGACGGAGACTGCATTGGTCGCACTTACGGATGATCTCTGGCAGGAGCGGGATGGAGGTAGTGCATCCATCCTGACTCTCTTGGATCTCTCAGCGGCTTTCGATACCATCGACCATGGTATCCTTTTGGGGCGGCTTAGGGAGTTCGGGGTGGGCGGCGTAGTTTTGCGCTGGTTCACCTCCTTCCTCCAGGGCCGCTCCCAGTCGGTGCTTATAGGAGAGGAGAGGTCCGGCCCGCGACCGCTCCTGTGTGGGGTGCCGCAGGGGTCGGTTCTCTCTCCTCTCCTATTCAACATCTACATGAAACTGCTGGGCGAGGTCACCCGACACCATGGGATGAGGTATCATCAGTATGCGGATGATACTCAATTATATATCTCCATCCCTGGTGAAGTAAGTGATGCTGTGTCCACCCTGTCCCAGTGCCTGGGGGCTGTGAGGGCCTGGATGGGGAACAACAGGCTTCAATTGAACCCTGGTAAGACCGAGTGGCTGTGGATTGATGGCTTAGCGTCTTCCGGGAAATTATCATCTTTGGTTCTCGATGGGGTAGCACTACTCCGTTCGGAACCGGTGTGTAATCTGGGGGTTCCTCTAGACTCACGACTCCTGCTCAAAGAGCAGGTGGCAGTCGTGGCTAGGAGGGCTTTTGCACAACTTCAGTTAGTGCGCCAGTTACGCCCATTCCTGGAATGCGACGCCCTCCGTACAGTCACTCATGCTCTCGTCATCTCCCATGTAGATTATTGCAATGCGCTCTACATGGGGCTACCCTTAAAGACTATCCGGAAGCTTCAGCTGGTGCAGAATGTGGCCGCACAGGCAGTTTTGGGTGCGCCAAGATCTGCACATGTAACACCGTTGCTCCACGAGCTGCATTGGGTGCCGGTTTGCTTCCAGGTACAATTCAAGGTGTTGGTTATCACCTTTAAAGCCCTACATGGCATGGGGCCAGAATACCTGAGGGACCGTCTTATCCCCATGTTATCGACCCGCCCCACCCGGTCATTCAGAGAGGGCCTGCTACGAACCCCATCAATTAGAGAATGCCATCTGATGGGGTCTAGGAGGCGGGCCTTCTCTGTGACTGCAACCACTTTATGGAACATCTTGCCCCCAGAGTTGAGACAGATTTCCTCCCTCCCGACTTTTAGGAAAGAGCTGAAGACCTGGTTCTGCCGCCTGGCATGGGAAGGAGGAAGGGATAGTTCCTCAGGGGGGTGGCTAATTCGCTAATTTTAACGTCCTTCTTTTAATGAATGCCTTCGTCCATCTGGATTTTATAATTACTTATTGTATTGTATTGTTGTTGTTTTTATATATTTTTAGATTCTATTTTAATTTATTTATTGTGAACCGCCCAGAGTTCCCCATGTGGGGAGATGGGCGGTCATATAAATTAAATAAATAAATAAATAAATAAATAAAATATAAGAAATATAAAATATAAAATCCAAGATGGTCTTAGTAAAATTTTCAAAACTATGTTCCAGTTTAGCCATTTTACACTAGGAAAGTAGGCAATATTACAATAGCAGGTAGCAGTGCTACAGTCCTGCCACCATTCTACAGAACTGCAATCCATCTCGTCCAGAGAGCTGTTTCTCTCACTAAGTGATTTCTGTAGGACCAGAACAAAACCAACCATGATTGTTTCACACAGTGCTTTATGTGGAGTCCTTGGTGCTCTCTGAGCTTGGATGTTTGCAGATGTTTCATTACCCGACTAGGTAACAATATCAGTGCGAGTGAGTGTGGGGTTTGCTCCCTGTTTATATACAGTAGCTTGCTTTGTCAGTGTTGGTGGGGATGTGGGTTTTTTCCTTGTTAGTTCCTTGATTAGGGTATTGTTTTCTGCTTGTTTGTCTGGTGTTAATCACTGCTTATCTCGGTGTTGGCTGCTGGAGAGGATGTGTTCTGGTCTTTTTGTTTCCTTCTTAGGTTTTTTATTGTCTCTTTTGAACGGTGTGTAAACGTGGTTTATCTCTACATGTCCACACCCCCACCAACACTGTCAGGGCAAGCTACTGTATATAAACAGGAGCAAACCCCACACTCACTCGCACTGATGATGTTACCTAGTTGGGTAAGGAAACATCAGCAAGCAAGAAACCAAGCTCAAGAGCACCAAGGACTCCACAGTTCAACCCTGAGCTAGAGATATTCTCTTCTATTGGAACAGTGCTTTATGTTTCTTCATGGAAGTAAACAGCAATCATGTATCTGGATGGGTAAATAAACATGGAGATACCACGGGGTTTAGAACTGAACTGGTCCCCCAAAACCGGTATCCAAAAAAGGATAGCATTTGGACCCCTTTTAATAAGGTTTCCACTTGCAGGCCTCCGGAACTCAATGGCAAGATTTCACACATCACACTAAGGCTGGATTGTACGTGCTAAGTCATAACCCATGGTTAAAATATTTCCACTCTTCCACATCAAAACAAGGTGATGCTCACCCTCAAATACAAGTATTTGCACTGGGCTAGTTTTGAATCATTGAGGAAACTCTTGTGTCTTTTATCTACTTTCTTTACATTTTTCATCATATAGAGAGAACAAATGCATATAAGATATCAGAAAGAAATCCTAGTTACTCTTGGAAAAAAACCTGATAACATTTGAACATTTATAGATATGAGATCATTGGTTAAAAAAATGGATAATAATCTATTTCCCCTGTATGTGGGTAAAGGGACTGATATAGACATAGATCTCTTCCTCAAGTATTTCTTTGTTATAAGCATATCCTGCAATTCCTCATCCATGAGAGAATTATTTAAACATGACTTTATTAATGGAAAAGAGTATTAATTTGAGAGGTACATGGAGAGGCAATTATATAGAGAGCCAGTTTGGTCTAGTGGTTTGATCTAGTGGTTAAGGTACTGGGCTAGAAACCAGGAGTCTGTGAGTTCTAGTCCCGCCTTAGGCATGAAAGCCAGCTAGGTGACCTTGGGCCAGTCCCTGTCTCTCAGTCCTAGGAAGGAGCCAATGGCAAACCAGAAGACTGAGAGTTCTAGTCCTGCCTTAGGCATGAAAGCCGGCTGGGTGACCTTGGGCCAGTCCCTGTCTCTCAGCCCTAGGAAGGAGCCAATAGCAAAGCAGGAGACCGAGAGTTCTAGTCCCGCCTTCGGTATGAAAGCCGGCTGAGTGACCTTGGGCCAGTCACTCTCTCTCAGCCCAACTCACCTCATAGGGTTGTTGTTGTGGGGAAAATAGGAGGAGGAAGGAGTATTAGGTATATTTTGCCGCCTTGAGTTATTTATAAAAATAATAAAGGCAGGATAAAAATTAATTAAATAAATAAATATTTCTGCAAGGTATAGTAGTAGAAAGTTGACTATCCATCTGAACCTCACAATAAACAGATGACTCTGGATATGCTGTGCAACACATATGGGTGTCCACAATGCATGTAATCTGTGCATGAGTCTGAATATAGTGCAACATGGTACACAGGTTTCCCTTCAGGCGCTGGGATTCTCCATCATCTGCGTAGAGATTTCCCATCTGAATGCTTACTGGTTTCCATAAACGTAAATTTGGACAAACTTTTCAAAATATATTCATAATCACAAAATGTATTACTTTTTTTCTGAAGGGCGGGGTAGAGACACAAATCCACATGGTGTTCACCTACCATGTTCATCACAGTAAGGATGAATCTCTGTGCAGCATCAACCCCATGATATTGGACCATGTCAGCATCTGCCACCACAAGCGTTTCCACCGTGTACTCATTTGTGAGATGAATGGCATTCCTCCGTTTTTTCCAGTCATGGAGAAGCTTGGCCCTTGGGGACTTCTTTTTTTCTAGAAAGCAAAGAACTTGTTTCAAAAGCTCCTTCTAATATGTTTTGCCTTTGATGCTTTAGCAGTTTAGAAAAAGTCAGGAGAACTATGCAAACCAGGTAGGGACCTGCCTGAGGATTTATCACATAGATGCTTCCACAATTTTAGAACTGCTTCTATGAAGGAATGTAGAACTGATTTGGGAGTGGGGGAGGAATGAGAGAGCCGTTAAGAAAGAAACTCAAAACTTTATTTGGCTTATTATAGGATGGGACAGAGAGAAACTTGGGCATGCTTTCAAGGTTGATGTGAGCTCTTCAAGGTAGGCAAGGTCAAGAAACAGACATGACAGGGATTCCAGGAATGTTCTCTGTCCTCTTCAAGTTTCTATCTGCTCCATCTTAAACTAAAAAATAAAATAAAATCAATGCGGGGTTATTTCAAGTTTCTTTATCATGCTTTCTTCTTTCTCAGGACTGAGTAATCTTTTCTCAAAAGACCCCTCTTAATGGCTGATGCTTTCCTTCTCCATTCCCAAGGCCAGATCCACATTTCTTCACAGCTTCCTACCATCTATTTCAAGTTTTCATGGTTTCCCAAACTGGAAATTAGAAAGTGTAATTCTCCCAACCTTCATACCTGTGGAACTGCTTTTTTATGAGAAAGGTTCTTTTTGAGAAGGAACCTTCTTAGATATGGAAAATATGGCAAAAGAGCTTGCTGTGAGGTCACTTCAAGGAGATAGCTAAATTGGCACACTAGCTTCAAAAGCTTTAAGATAACAAGTTACTCCCCAGTGATTCCATAATTATCAATTTTTTAATGTTGGCATACATCTAGTTTTTACTCAGGAGGTAAACTTGTCCCTTGACTATACAATTTGCCATTTAGGTAGGGATTTGAATATTCCATTACCCAAAACACTTCCTTCCAGCAATGCAAGTAAAATGAGAGAGAGAGAACACACCACTACAATCTTTTATCTAAATAACTTTCAAGATGCAGAAATTTGTATTATATGAAGGAAAGTGTGAATAGGATCTCACCTGACTGTGCGGGGGGAACCTTTACCTTTTTTATGATCCCCATAACACCCACTTTGAAGTGGTACACCTTCTCTATTTTTAATAATAATAATAATAATAATAATAATAATAATAATAATAATACTCATGGGAGGATTTTTCCTGATTCTTTTATTTATATTTAATGGAAATAATTGATGCAAGGAAGATTTTAGACACAGAGAGATGATTGTACAGTGGAAAACAGGATACTGTCAACTCACTTTGTCACTTAAAGCTCTATACATTGCATTAAAGATGACTTCTTCTTTGACAGAAATCAGTAGCAATTTCTCCATGAAATTGATGTTGAAACTGGTAGAAAAAAATGCAAAAAAAAAATTTGGCACTGCCTAACTTCATCTGAAATTAATATGAAACCCATCAGCATATGCATTTGTACACATCCAGCTCATTGTCTGTCAAATAGTCTGGCAGCGGTTCTGCTATATTGCTTTTCTGCCTAAGGCAATAACTATCACCACCTATAGCATTTTCCCCTTCCCCATTCCATACTGAAACAACAGACAAGGAATTTATGCCCTCTCCCGGAGAAAGCAAAAGAATAAGCAAAACAAAAAGGAAAAAATACACCCTGGAAATACCCTACTGTGATAAAGATCAGTCTCATACATACACCCCCCCACACAAAATCTGAATGTTGAGCTAATAACAAATAATAGCAATTTCTCCACCAGTAGCTAAAATCCCACTCAACTTGCCTGGGCAAATTCCTATCCATCTGCACTGTCTGTGTGTGTTCAAAAACAGGATGTAGATTATTAAGCTAGACATACAACCCACCTACTCCTAAAGGCCTAAGGCAGGAATCAGCCATTTTCTATCAAGGACTTCTATCAGCAGAGTTGGCAATTCAGCTCCATCAGGGTTTATTAGAAGACCTTTCAGACCTCTATCAGCCAGACCCAGCTCTTATTCAACCAGAGCAGATCAATCAGTTTTAGGCAATCTTTTCTGGCCAGTGACCACATCTGGAATTCAAAGAGCTTTCTATGGGCACCCTCTCAAAATGGTTTCCGGGGGGGTGTTGACCTATTCACAAAATGGGTGTTATGGGGATCATAAAAAAGGTAAAGGTTCCCCCTGCACATTTGTGCAGTCGTGTCCGACTCTAGGGGCCGGTGCTCATCTCCGTTTGTTAGCCAAGGAGCCAGCATTGTCCGAAGACGCTTCCACAGTCGTGGCTGGCATGACGCACGTGGAACGCTGTTACCTTCCCACCGAAGTGGTGCCTATTCATGTACTTGCATTTGCATGCTTTCGAACTGCTAGGTTGACAAGAGCTGGGGTGAGTGCAGGAGCTCACTCCGTCACGTGGGACTAGGGATTCGAACCTCCGAACTTGCGGTCTTCCGATCAACAAGCCTGGTGTCTTACGCGCTGAGCCACCATGCCCCTTCTATGGGGATCATAGCCAATGATTAAACACCGATTTCTAGAAGGCAAATCAGCCACCTTGCTCACTACCAATCATTCTAGCTCCCCAGCCCCCTCACATGCACTTTCTGTATTTTTTTTAATTAGATAAAACAATGGATGGATGGATGGATGGATGGATGAATGAATGAATGAATGAATGAATACTGGATCATAAGACCTACCAAAACATACTGAGGCACCAGGCCACAATATCCATTTTTACATTTTGCTTCCATAAACAAACATGAAGGGAAAAAAGAGATCCAAGGAGCTAAATTTGTAAGTTTCAAGTTGGCATCACACTTGTTTGTGGAAAAAATTGTTCCATCCAAATTCTAGTCCTCTGATAATGGAGATTCTTTTTTACCATCTATGGTTCCAACAGCTCAAATAAAGGACTGGCAAATGATTAATGATTTACCCAGACATTTAAATCAATCTGGATTCACATATTTTACTGAGCCATAACGTGATTTGTCGGGTGGACAAGAACCCCAAGATGAACCAGAATGAGTTGTTGTTTATCTCCCTAGCAACTGGCAAAATGGCTCCCTCCTGTAGTAGCCAAACAGGCCCTCCCAGAGAGATTCAGGGCTGAGAATTCATGATTGCAGGAATATGTTCACAGGACATGTTCCCAGTTATTCTTCTCTGCCTCATAGAAAACACAAAAGCACAAAAGCCAGCCTAAAGAAAACACAGTGCTGTGGGTGATGACGGCTGACAAAAGATGCTCATTTTGAAGTGGGAGCCAGTTTGGCGGTTGGCAGCCATTGGAGGCTTTCTTGAAGTTGGCTAGAGCAGATGCATGCAGGGAGTTAGCAGCCATGACACCAGGCATGTCGAGGGCTTTTGTCCAATTGTTCCTCACCAAATGATGCAAACAGAGTTCTGTGGAATTTTTCAGAACAGCCCTCCAGGCAGTCTTCTTCCCCCAGCCAGCCCATTCTCCTTGGCTAAAGCCCTATATATATTTTCCCGTTTTATTTTTAAAAAAGGAGTTGGGAAAGAGAGAAAAAGTCAGTACTGCTTTATAATCCAAAGGGACTGCTATTAAGTCAGGCTGGAGTTGGACATATGTGTAAAGAAAGAAAAAGAAAAGAAAATCTGAGCCTGGCAATGGCAAGTTGCAAAAAATGCCAAAGGAAAAGAAGAAAATAACGCCAACAACTTTTGCTTTCTTGTTCATGTTGGAAAATAAAGCTAATTGTAGATCATGGGAGAAAAGAGAACAATCTTATTGCAGTGGCTGCAATAAGCTGCAAGATTTGGTGCCTTCTTCTGCTCTATAGTTGGTCTGAGGAACCTCATTGTCAAAGACTCATGCTCAGAACGTGCCTAGAAGTTAGCACCCATCACTTGCACCCTTCCTCATACAGTGCAGTGAAAATACAGCTGGGGAAATCACCAGGAATTCTCTCCCATGCAATGTACGGCAAGGAAAAGCAGAGTGTTTCTGGACAGCTTCTTGCTAGCGTTGACTAGTTGTAGCTCACCCCTCACAATATTTGCTGAGGTTTTTTATTCTAGTAATTTCCTAGGATGACTTCAAGACATTGCACAGTTGGTCTAGAAGGGTGTCATCATCTGCCAAGCTAGTAGTGGTGCTTGTAGATCAGAACCAAGGAGGACCAAATTCAAGTTCAACGATATCTGCAGATCTTGCTGCTTTTGTTACTGTTGCAGTGTCATGCATCACATGCCAAAAAGGGGAGATCATATGTTGCAATGCTGCTTCAGTGGGTCTGACCCCTTCTTGCCCCCTGCTCTGCCAATATGGATACTGCTGTTCAACTCTACCCTCAGTCATGGAAGCGTACTGGATGACTTTGGAGC
The DNA here is from genome assembly GCA_023362775.1 of Charina bottae. Classification (NCBI taxonomy): domain Eukaryota; kingdom Metazoa; phylum Chordata; class Lepidosauria; order Squamata; family Charinaidae; genus Charina; species Charina bottae. The sequence goes on from JALMGJ010000010.1 coordinate 8,976,814, forward strand.
AGTCACTTATCTTTCAGCCCAACCTACCTCACTGGGTTATTGCTGTGGTGAAAAAGTTATTGACCGCTTTTGTAGTTTATTTGTCTAGAATTTTTGCAACCTGCCCTAGTCTGAAAACTCTGGGCAGCATCCAACAAAGTAAAAATGCATGATTCAGGGGGGGAAATGTACAAAAATCAAATGCCCTCCTACCACACACACAACAAATTGAAAGCTTGGCTATGCACACTGCATTCAATCTCCTGAAGACAACATGGAGTATCCATTCCACCCACAGCAAACAAGAAGAATCCAGAACAGCAGAGAGGGCAATGTTTAATTTTTATTGCATTTTTAGTACAATTTTGAAACTTTTTTTGCTAATTTTCTTTGCCACTTTTTGATTGCTTTTAGTAAATGAGAATGCGTGATGAAAAAGGAACTCTAGGGTTTAGATTTTAACTAATTTGTTTTGCAGTGTCGAACAAAAATGATCCATCTGATCCTCTCAAATAACAACTAAATCATACTTCAATAGGACATCTTCAATGAACGGGTGCACATCAACTCCCTTCCTTGCCCCTCCCTCCCACAAATAAAGTTTTTCCTGCAGACTGTACGCTAAGTACAGGCCTAGACTATAATAATGATGGATTAAGGGGGGGGGGAAGTCTTTCAACAGAGCAAGCCAATTGCTCCATTCTTCTACTGCATCTGATTTATGAACCTTGGAATGCTATTCCTCTGCGAGTCAATAAAACCCCGAACTAAAATAAACAAGAGCCATTAAAGAAAGGATTAAATTAACAGCACCGTCTCCTGTTGAACAAACTGATGTTCTAAGCTGTGCAGCTCAGATGTTCAGAGTTAGCAGAAAGGCAATAAAACACAAGCAGGAGGGCCCAGGGAGGAGCTCATGCCGAGGAGAACATAGACGCGAAGCAGCAAATTGGGGAGGTCTTCCGAATTAGAATGAGCAATGGGTGAAGAATGAGAAAAGAATGGTCAGTGGGGTGGGGTGGGGTGTGCCTCTGAGTGCTGCTGTGCCTGCAAGAGCCAGGGGTAGTGCCCCAGACAGTCCAATTGTTAAAAAGAATTAAAAGTGGTTGAAATCTTGCAAAATAGTCTCATTCAAGAACATAAGAAGAGCTTTCTGGATCATGCCCTGGGCCTGTCTAGTCTAGCTAGCTACATTTGGGAAGCTCACAAACCTAGGCTGGAGCATAAGAGCCTCCTTCCACTGCATTTCCCAACAACTAGTGTTGAAGGTCTGCTGCCTAGCATTTAGAAAGCAGCAAACCACCATTGGAATTAGTAGCCCCCAACGCCTGATCCTCCAGGAATCTGTCCAATTCTCTTAGATAGCCATCCAAACTGGCTGCCTTTAGCACAAAAGCTGGCAGCAAATTCCACAGTTCCACGATACTCTGTGTGAAAAAGTATTTCCTTCTATTGGTCCTGAATCTCCTGCATTTAGTTTCAGTGGAAGCCTTTGAAATCTAACTTTGTGAGGGTGGTGGGCGGGGGGGAACCCTCTCTGTTTGCACTATTTATGTCATGCATGATTTTATAAGCTTGTAGCTAATGAACCACAAATGCGGTCATCGTTTCCCCTTAGAGGAATTGATCTACTTGTCCTTTGGTGTGACTTTTTTGGTTCTGTAATATTTTTTAAGGCACAACCAGACCTACATGATATTCCAAGTGCAGTCTAATCACAGATTTGTATAAGAGCAGTTCTACTTCCATTCCCTTCCTATTGATCCCTAGACTGACTTTTTATTTGTTTTATTTTGTTTTGTTTTAATAGCATTTCAACCCAAGTTTGACATTTCCTTCTAGCTGTCCACTGTGACTCCCAGATCTGTTTTGGATCAGTCCCCTCCAGCTCAAATCCCATTAATATATAGGTAACTTGGATTGTTTATGTTAATGGGATCACTTTCACCTACACTGAAGATCTCCATTTTCACATAAGACGTCATGAAATATTTTTAATTTTAACTTATTATTAATTTTTAAATTAAGCCTTTTTAGAAAAAGAAACTTTTGGTGCTCACACTTTTGCATAAAATCGCAGGGTGATACCCAGGGTCTGAACAAGTTCCTAATCTCTCCCTCTGGGCCTTCTGTTTGCAAGAGGCTTTATTAAAGGGCAAACTTGAAATACATTCTAGTGCAGAGAGCCCTGGGCACACTAGATCCTTTTGTAAAGTAGTCATTCCAGATAGGTGATGATATGGCAAAAGGAGTCTTAGCAAAAAAAAAAAGTAGGCACTGGCCTCTGCAGCAAACTATAGTGATGCCAAAGTGACAACACACACTCAGTGACATCGTACCAATGCCACAATTATGGATCTGCATCCCGACTGTATCTGATGCAAGTACATAACTCATGCATTTGTCTGACCCTATCATGCACATCTCATCATCTGCCCTTGGAGGATGCCCATGATAATAGGAGCAGCAGATGTCAAAAGCATATCTGCCACTTGCTAGCTTCCTGCCCTGCATCTATTGCCTCAAACATTATTGAATAATTCTGTTGGTAATGATAGTCCAAAAAGAATCCAGAAGAACTCGGTCTGATAAACAGATTCCTCTTGTCCAAATTATCACACATACCCTCCCATGTAATCACTAGTAGTATCAAGAAATGGGACCTAAGGGACCATCTTCTCCCAGTTGTTTCTACCCATCCAATTCAGTCTGGCAGGTTGGGCATGCCTAAGGCGGGACTAGAACTCACAGACTCCTGGTTTCTAGCCTGTTGCCTTAACCACTGGACCAAACTGGCTCTCTATGACTTGTAATAATCTCTATGACTTTTATGATTGTAAGCCACCCAGAATCACTTGTTGAGATGGGCAACCATAGAAATTAAGTAAATACATACATACATACTGGACTACCCTGGCAGCAGACGTGTTGAGTGAGGAGGTATCAATTTACATAGCCAAAGCATTGGGGCCAGGTTATTTGCAGGACCTGAGTGAGGAGGTATCAACTTATGTAGCCTACATGGCTTGGGGCCAGGTTATTTGCAGGACCGCCTTTCCCCAGTTACATCCACCCGGCCCACCAGAGCTGGGAGGCAGGGTATGTTGCGGGTTCCTTCAGTTAGGGAGGTACATCTAGTGGGACCAAGGAAAAGGGCCTTCTCCATAGTGGCTCCCTCCCTTTGGAACATCATTCCCCCAGATATAAGATTGGCCCCCTCCTTGCTCCTTTTCTGGAAGGCCCTGAAGATGTGGTTCTATCAATGGGCCTGGGGATCCCAGGTTGCTTCGGAGCCAATCAAGTGGCTGATATGAATGTGTTTGCTGCCACCGGGGGGGGGGTGTCTATTGTGTTTTTATGGTTTTTAATTCTGTAAGCCGCCCGGAGTCACCATGTGTGAGTTGTAAAGTAAGTAAGTAAGTAAGTAAGTAAGTAAGTAAGTAAGTCAGTCAGTCAGTCAGTCAGTCAGTCAGTCTGTCTGTCTATCTATCTATCTATCTATCTATCTATCTATCTATCTATCTATCTATCTATCTATCTATCTATCTCCCATTGACCTGGCAAGTTCAACATTCTTCATTTCTTGTGAAATGAGGGCTCTCTCTCAGCCCTCGGAAGGAGGCAATGGCAAACCACTTCTGAAATCTTGCCAAGAAAACTGCAGGGACTTCTCCAGGCAGTGGCCAGGAGTCAAGACTGACTCAAAGGAACCAGATCTAGACATAGCTGGGCTAAGGTTATCCTTGTGAAATGAAGAGAGAGGGATGAGATGAATTGCTTAAGAGTCCCTTATCACAAGAAGGACTATAAGAGGAATGAATAAGCTCCTAAAGCAGCCCTCGCTTGCCAACTCAGATCTGTATGTGAAGGAAGAGATTACTCTAGTCCAGAGCTTTCCAAACTGTGTGTCGGGACACGTTAGTGTGTCAGATGCAGTGTCTGGGTGTGTCGCGGCTGCTGCCACCTCCAAGCCCTGCTAGGATTCTGCGCAGGTCCTAGTGCCTGCCTTGTGCCCTGCTGCCTCCAAACCTGCCCTGCCAGGATTCTGTGCAGGTCCTAGTGCCTGTCTTGTGCCCTGCTGCCTCCAAACCTGCTGTGATTCTGCACAGGTCCTAGTGCCAGCCTTGTGCTTTGCTGCCTCCAAACCTGCTGTGATTCCGCGCAGGTCCTAGTGCCTGCCTTGTGCCCTGCTGTAAGAGTGTGTCACGAAATGATGCATGTTTAAAAAGTGTGTCAGCAACATGAAAAGTTTGGAAAGCTCTGCTCTAGTCACAGAACTTGCCAGGAGACCATAGTGAAGAATTGACCTCTGTCTACCTCCTTGATCTCTCTTCACAGTGTCTCACCAGTAAATCCAATTGCTGACTCAAGCAACAGAAAGTAAATGTCATCCAAAATGAATGCTTTTAGTTGGACCATGTACAAAAATGGAGCCTTACCCTTATTAATTGGGTTACCGCTAAAGACTATTCAGAAACTTCACATGCCTCAAAACAGAATTATATCCTTGCCAGAAACCCAGACATTTGAAACATATCTTGCCAGTTTTAAAACACTCATTCCTGTGTTTGCTTTCAAGCTCTTGCTGCTGGTCTGATCTTTCAAAGCTTAACAACAGCTGGAGACCTGAAGATCTCAATGACCACCTACTTCACATAAATCTGTCCAGTTATAAATATATTCTTAGTAATCCCACTCAAAGCCAGTTTGGTGTAGTGGTTAAGGCTTCAGGCTAGAAACCGGGAGACTGAGCTCTAGTCCCATCTTAGGCATGAAGCCAGCTGGGTGACCTTGGGCCAGTCCCTCTCTCTCAGCCCTAGGAAGGAGGAGGAAATGGCAAACCACTTCTGAAAATGCTGCCTATAAAACTGCAGGGACTTGGTGTATTAACAGCCAGTTTTGTCTAGTGGTTAAAGCATTGGGCTAGAAACCAGGAGACCGTGAGTTCTAGTCCCCCTTAGGCAGAAAGCCAGCTGGGTGACCTTGGGCCAGTCCCTCTCTCTCAGCCCTCGGAAGGAGGCAATGGCAAACCACTTCTGAAATCTTGCCAAGAAAACTGCAGGGACTTCTCCAGGCAGTGGCCAGGAGTCAAGACTGACTCAAAGGAACCAGATCTAGACATAGCTGGGCTAAGGTTATCCTTAGTAAACTTAGTAAGGTTAAACTTCATACTTGGTGGATATATGAGAACGTAAACACAACCCTATGCTGGTTCATTTAATCACCCACAGGAATTGTTTTGTTGTTGTTTATTCGTTCAGTCGTTTCCGACTCTTCGTGACTTCATGGACCAGCCCACGCCAGAGCTTTCTGTCGGCCGTCACCATCCCCAGCTCCCCAATGGTTGAGTCTGTCACCTCCAGAATACCATCCATCCATCACAGGAATTGTACTGTTTGGCAAAATAAACTTTCATTTTCCTGGACTACAATGAAAACCATAGTCTAAAGCAGTGCTTCTCAACCTTGGCCACTTTAAGATGTGTGGACTTCAACTCCCAGAATTCCCCAGCCAGCCACTCCAATTCTGCGAGTTGAAGTCCAAACATCTTAAACTGGCCAAGGTTAAGAAACACTGGTCTAAAGAATACATGTCTTGTTCATCCCTAAATAGTGATATTCAGGGTGACCAATCATAAATAGACAAGGGAGATTAGGGATGGGAATGGAAGGGAACTACCTATTCAGATTAGATTTAAAATGAGTTAGCATCGGAAAAACGGTCTTCTTAGACTGGTGCACTCAATATATTTGGAAACTATAACTCCCAGAATTTCCAGCCAACATACTCCAGAGAGCATCACATTAGGAAAATGTGAGGTAAAGGAACATAGGTACGCATAAAAGATGGTTGCCAGTTTCACAGCCTGTAACTTTTTGAGTTCACAACACATCTAACACAAGCTGTCATCAAAAAATGCCCTTGTTCATATTACAACAGATACTTCCTAATAAGGGATAAGAGAGTTTTCATTACATTGCTTGCTATTTTTAGCATGCCTAGTCTTTGGCCACAACAATGGGTGTTCCAAGCCAAGTTAAACCTACAGCTTAAAAAAAATAACATGGTAGAATGATGATGGTTAAAGACACAGCAGAAAATTATTTAAACCTGAAGGAAGACATGTTTAGGATTTATATCTGGGAAACAGTGGTCCACAGCTGATACCTAGGCCTTGGTTAAACCAGAAAGCCTTCTAAATATCAATATCTCTTTGTGACCTTTGAAATTCTAACTTCCTTGAATTTCAAAATGAACAGCATTGTGGTGGAAATAAAACGATTGGCTTTAAAAAAAATCCTTTGTGCAACTTCAGACCTTTTTCTAAACCATTGAAGCTCCAGACCAGGAGTAGAAATAAGAATTTGTTTGGTTAATCTAGTTCAGGGGCAAGAGCCAAACTTCAGACCTTTTAAAGGACTAAAAATAAATTTGACTGAATTTCATATATTTAAACTTGATTAAAATTAAATATGGTTGTCATTCCAGGCATGGCTTTTAGTTGTTTCTCCTTTCTTTCACATTAAAAGTTGGAATGTCAACAACTCTTAGAGATTTCCAAGGCCACACACAAGGCTTTAGTGAACGCCCTTGTTAATTATGGATACTGTCCTATGACCATTGGAAGGATGTTTCAAAATGTCTCAGAAAACCTAAGTTACAGCAGATATACTTTTTCGCCACTGGAGAGGGTAGCTTATGGACAGAGAAGAAAGACTTGTCATTAGGGGAATAGAGATCACGGAAATACTTACCCACCAGGGGCATCTGCAGGAGGGGTAAATAATGTAAGTGGTACAGGTAGTCCTTGCTTAACAAGCATTCGTTTAGTGATGGTTCAGACTTACGACGGTGCTGAAAAAAACAACTTGCGACCAGTCCTCACACTTACAACCATTGCCGTGTCCCCGTGGTCATGTGATCACGATTTGGGCACTTGGCAACTAGTTCACATTTATGACCGTTGCAGCATCCCATGGTTACGTGATTGCCATTTTCAACCTTCCTGGCTGGCTTCTGGCAAGCAAAATCAATGGAAAATCACATGATTCGCTTAACAACCATGTGGTTCACCTAACGCCCGTGGTGATTCGCTTAACAACTGCCGCAAAAAAGGTTGTAAAGTCGGGTAGGATTCATTTAATGACCGCTTCGCTTAGCAACTGAAATTCCGGCCCCAATTGTGGTTGTTAAGCGAGGACTACCTGTAGCCACAATCACACAATCAAAGCCTTGCCACCTTGTACAGGCAAACAATGTCAATACACATACAAAAGGCATGGGGCCCCAATCACACTGCCATCTTGCCATTTTCAACCTCCTTCCCCACAGATAAAGTTTGGATCTCTCAGCCAGTTTCCATTTATTCACCTCTGAACAATGGTGTTCTTATTTTCTCTTGCATGAGGCCCAAGGGCAGTCAAATATTGACAGGAAACAAATAACTGGAAAGTACCAAAAAGAAAATCCATATTGTTATAACACTGGTGGGGTTTGGGGTTTGGGAAATTGCCTTTATTTTTCTCCCTGCCCCTGAGAAAGTACAAATGCTTTTCTGAGTGAGACAAGAGTGCTATTACTGGGAAGTGCTATCACCAGTGAATATTGTCTATGTGATCTCAAAAGCAGAAGAGGGACATTCCAGAACTCCATCACAGAAATGACATATACTACTATTTTATTCTACTAGCAAACAAGATTTTTTTTTCATATCCTACATGGGAATAGGGACTCTAAGGTTTGATTAGACCACCACGGAAGACCAAATGTGTTTCAACATATCTGATTGCTTATTATATTATTTAGAAAACTTACATGACACTTGCTCTTTTAAGGTAGCTTACAAGGTACAGTAAAATCATAACTAACACCCATTAAAATTAAAGCAACTATTAGTAATAATTCACAAAAACTAAATCAGAGGCTCCATATACAAAAAACTTGGTCTTCAACTGGGAAGATGTGTACTCTCATTAGGCTGTCCCGTTTTTTTTAGCATTTTTCAACCGTCCCGTTTTGAAAAAAATCTCAATTTTGTCCCGTTTTTTTTAAACCCGGCAGGAATGGAGCAGGAGGAGGATCCGAGCCGGAGCTGCCGATTGGAGGCAGCCCGGAAGAGGAAGCCCTCCCGCCTATCGGCGCACGGCAAAGGAGGGCAGGGTTTGCAGGCGGGAGCCAATCGCACGGACCGGGGGGCAGGGACCCCTGTCTTTTTCATGAATACGGAGTATTACATAAGACCCCGTCCCGTTTTGCCATCCCAATGTCCAGTTTTTGTCTCAAGGAAATATGGTCAGCCTAACTCTCATCTGTCTTAGCATGGCTATTAAAGTTTGTTTTATGTGAAGGAGTTCATAGATAAGTCCTAATAGGTTTTGTAATGATAGGTGGCACGACAATATGAATTCTAGATCTCATCGCATACAGTTCTACCAATACATTTGTGGTTCGTAGCTCAGAATTTCGGAAAGCCATGGTTTATGGCCAAATACAATTTTCTCCAACCTGGTACCCCACAGATGCTCTTATACATCATGTAATTCTTCATTGCAAAGAATTCTACAAGCTGTAAAACCCACAGATCTGGAAGGTATCCAGGTTGGGTGATGCTGGCTTAACATTATGTGTGCACCCAGCCAATTGGGTTTATTCAACCAATTATGGTTAAGCAAAACTGGGCTTAGTATAACGTGTGAGCTTAGTCAGAGATTCTAACGCTAAGCAAATCTAAAGGAGGACTTAGAAAACAGCCTACAGAGCACCTCTAACAAGGGACTTTCTCTTAAATGTGCTTGTGGGTGTGATATTTGTTTTGTTGTTGCTAGCCAGATTCACTATCTTGTTTTGTGTTTCATATTTTTTTTATTCTGATTGTATATTTCTCTTTGTTTTTGATGTTTTAAGATGCACAATCTTAATTTAAAGTTGGGTGACACCTAAATTGATTGATTGATTGATTGATTGATTGATTGAATGAATGAATGAATGAATGAATTTAAAACTTCACTGACTCTGACTTTAAAAGAAGAATGTGGTTCAGCAAACCCAAATTTTTGCAGTGGCTTATTTCAGAATAATATGAGAGGCTGGTGACCTTGTTTCAGAGGGCAGATTTTCCTTGTTTTCAACTGTGTTTTATACCAAATCCATCCTGTGTAATTAGAGTTTACATCACCGCCTGAGATCTTGGGAAAAGAGATTAAGAAAGGAACTTTATATTTCCCCAGGAAAACAGCACGTTTGCAGCCATCAAAAGAACCATTACATGTTTGATTATATCCTTTTAGCTTCAATAAGTATTTCTCAAGAAATAGTTGAGATGCTCTTCTCCCAGATATTTGTACAGTTGATATATTTAACAAACCATGATCAGAGCACCATAAGCATGCTTCTGGAGAGGACAATCAGATTACAAACTTCTCTGGGCAATAACAAGCAAAAGGCCCCAGCCTGTTTTCTACAAAGGCTGTGTTCACCCAATACAATACACCACAAATCATCATTTATTATGATTTAATTCCATATATATAAATCATAATAAATACATAATGCTGGCTTACATAAAATGTTAAGGCAAAACCAATCAACCTCATTACAGCTTAACAGAATGGTCTGGTTTACATAATGTGGTTTGTTTGGTTCTGACTTAGCCACTGCCGTTTGGGCATAATCATTTATGGTTTAAGAAGTTGCAAGAACATGGCCACAGTGTTATAATCTGCTTGCAACACTGTGCCTGTTTGATCCTTTCTGTTGTCTACAAATAACATGTGAGCCACCCCATCCATACACACAACACTCGACTGAGATTTATGGCATTCCACAGGCTGATGTAATTTATAGCACAAATTCTCCACAATGGAATGAGAGGCTAAAGACATCAACCGTTTCTGCTGAAAATATTTTTACATAAGTTTGACCATTACATTGAGCCGTAAACACTGGCTTGCAAACCGCAATTATTGAGTTCAAGGGTGCTGCAGAGTGGGCGGAGTGGAGAAGTGATGCCACATGTATCATGATATTGCACCCATGATGTAAATTACATAATTTGTGTCACTTGCACAACGATGTCAATGATGCATATGATGTCATCATAGCACATATTGGATGCCTATGGTTGAGTTCCTACACCATGCTAAGCCAAAGCCAAACAAATCACATTATGGCTTAACATGTTGTGTGAACATATCCTAGATGCATGGCTCACAGTACTGAAACTGCCTCCTGATGTACTTGATCATTCTTTCTCTTTTTCTGAAATGCCCTTAATAGGTTTGAATATCTAATCGCAGTGTAAACACAAAACACCACTTATTTTACCATTCTTTTGCAATGTGTAAATCTTGTAACAAAGTATTCTTTGTTGTTTTTCCTTCTGTTTGACATTTGAGAATCGTTGGGCATTTTAAGGACCAACACCTTTATTAATCTGGGTGAACTGGGCAATCTGTCCTCGTGGGATCTTTTCTCTCTCTTCTCTTCACACAGAAGTATGGCCCTCTAATGAGGCCTTCAATTATCTTGCAAACTCTGAAAAGATGCTAAGAAATTTCTGTTCCCATACCAGCTTCTAAGGAATACAGCTTTTTGTGTGTCACAGCCTACTACTCGTAGACGCTTTGTGCAAAAAAACCCCAACAACCCCACCTTAACCCAAACAAGTAAAATCAAATTTCCTCCAAGTCAAGCTCAACTCCTGGTGATTATACGGTCACTGACATGTAGCTTTCTTGGCAGCACCATGGAAGCAGCTTGCCCTTATCTTTGTTTGGGATGATTTTCAATTTCCCAGTCTAGATTACAACCCAGAAGGTTGTCCATCCAAGTACCAACCACGCTTGACCTTGCTTAGCTTCTGAGCCCAGACAATGTCATCCAGTTGCAAAGAAGGAATTAAATCATTACTTGACTATGCCTACTGAAAGGGACAGGCCCTTGAAACAAAGAAGAAAACTGCAAAAGCATCACTGCTTCTATGCCTTAGGAAGGGTCTTAGGCCCCATTACAAGGAAACACTTTTGGAGTAAGGAGATACCCCAGCTGTTGTAGGAATCCAGTGATTGGGTCAAACACTGAGCTAACCCTTACTGTGTTTGTTTGAGTTTGGCTTAGAATGCCGCAAAAACCCTGTCCCCATAGTTTGCAAATTGTATCTCATGTCTTATGATTTAGCATGTTGTCTTACCCAATCAGTTGCAGATCAGTCAATAAATCCCAACTAATCAAATAATGGCTTAACACGAAGGGCAAGCCCAACAGATGAGTTAGCACATTGTGTCAAGCTATAATAATGCTTGTTTGGCTTGACTTAGCGTGTTGGGAGAAGAGTGTGAAGGAGAGATCAGGAAGTTTTGTTCATCAGAACCTTTTTAAAAAATCATACCATCTGCCCAAAGCAGGACCCTCTCAAAGTGTAGTGGATGTTTAAAATAACCTCACCACTTAAAAATAATGATTACCTTCCACTAAAAAGATGAAGAAAAAGAAAATCCATTGCAAGATGGCCATATTCACTTCGTACTGCCAATGCACCCATTATTGTTAAGTGTGGATCCTGGCCCTCAACAGGTTACCCATCCTTTTTCTGATGATATTTGTATTCCCTCAGTCTAGACTCAAAAATTTCAGATCATTTCAGATCATAATCTCTGCTTGCTGCCCAGTGTACTCCATAAATGTGCAAACTCTCCAGCAGGAGCATCAGCGGTCAAAAAAGTCAAGATGACATCTATAAACATCCAAACATGGACAACACCTTGATTTTTCTGAGTCCTGAAAATGCCACCTCCCCAAATGGATACCCCTGCTCTCCAGCCTTCTGCAAACTAGATCAATCTGCTTAGACCTGGAGTATGCAAGGAGTAAATGACCCAGAGACTGCTTGCAGGTCAAAGGAATAGACAGGGTAACTTAAGAAGAACAGTAGTCAGATCTGTTGGACCAGGGTGTATGCTCCTACTCCAACTCCCATTCCACAGTACCCAAGATATTAAGTGCTGTAACCAAATGGATCTCTACTCACCCACCTGCTAACACACTGCAGTGCTCCATAGGGATCGTTGACTTCAAAGGACGGGCTGGGCTGGACCTCTTGCGCCTGATGAAATGCTCTTTCCCACTGAATGAGGACTCAGACCTATTTACAGGCTGTATCTGCACCTGTTCTAATCCAATCTGGATATAGCCAACCTGTCCACCAAAACAGAAAACCACCTAAAGATTAATGTTGTGCCAAAATCTGTCATTCCAGTTCTCCAAAAGCTATTCCCTAAGCAATTAGCTTCTACATTTCTACCACGTTTTCAGAGGCTTAAGACTTTCTAATTTCTCTCAGGGGCTCTTTTGAGCTTGCTTGAAGGTGGAGGAGTACACTGTTGTTGGTGCTATTTTTTCTTACACCCCTTTCCATCCGACTGAAGCCTTTGTTTTGGCTCACACCTCCCAGCGTGGGAAAACAAAAAACAGAGGTGCCCCCTCCTGTGGTCTTTCCTTGAGACTGAGTGGAAGTGTGAGAAGCTAGAGATGCTAGGCTGCTAGAGAGAAGATTGTGCAGTGAAAAAATTTGCCGAAGACATACCCCTTGGCCACCTCATTGCTACAGAAGTGCCAATGCCCCATTCCTCCTATGCAAATTTCTCCATTCTCTTTCCTTTTGACTAAAGAGAATGAAAGTTACTTGAAAAGCATTTTAGCTGGCAGAACAAATGGATTTTTTTTGCATCCCATTATTTAGAATAATTTGAGATCATATCTGCCCAAAATGTTCCATAGACCAGCAATCAAGAAAACAAGACAAAAGACCAAAATGTTTCTTGTTACATTGGAAACACTGTTTAGGAAGGCTTGTGATCTTCACAGACAAATGTGAAAACCTTAGGCCAGTGGTTCCCAACCGCTTCCTTTATGCAGATGTTCATCAATTTAATGCTTATCAATAAAATGGTTAAGCAAAACATTTAAATCACACTCTCGGTTGAAAACATCCGATAAAAGTCACCAACATTTTTGGATCCCCATGTTCCAATTATCCATTGTGCAAAGATCACAATGTCATCATTTAAACCCCAAGAGTACATATTACATAAAAATATTTGTGAAAAAAAATTACATCTATATCACATTATTCATGGTTCACAAGAAAGCAGACAATAAAGACAACCGACACTGTAGAAAAAACATTCATAAGCTAAACTAAGATGACAAACATAACTATAATAGTACCCACAATCAGCTTAGACCACAAAGGCATATTGGAAAAGCAGTTTGCTACAGGCTTGCAAAATGCAAGAACAGATGAAGTCAAGTCTAATTCTAAGGGAAATCCATGAGTACATGAGATTATTAAATCATCTTCTTCCCCCACTACAGTCCCTCACATTTTGGCCATTACAAATAGTACAATATGCATACCAGTTTTAGAGTTTCTACAAAATCTCAGGAGTTCTTCAGTACAAAAGTGCCTTCTCTGCAGTAGCTCCCGCCCTGTGGAACAACTTGCCCCCAGAGGTGAGATTAGCCCCTACGCTCCTGACCTTCCAGAGGAACCTGAAAACTTGGTTCTGCCGCCTTGCTTGGGACCAAGGAAGGAATAGCCACTCTTGGGGATGGCTAATACCTTAGAGAGCCCCTCTCCTACATTGGATTGAGTTAGATCTTTTTACTATTCTTGCCTCTTGGATTTTAATCTTGTTTTATAATTTGTATTTTTATATTGTATGTATATTTTATGTCTTTTGTTTTTATTATTTTGTTGTAAACCGCCCAGAGTCCCTCCGGTGGAGGGAGATGGGCGGTGATAGAAGTTTGATAGATAGATAGATGATAGATAGATAGATAGATAGATAGATAGATAGATAGATAGATAGATAGATAATAAAAGGATGTAAGATGTTCATCTCTCTCTCTCTCTTTTTACTTCTAGCTTATGCAAACCCACTATATGGGTATAGAGGAGAAAGCCAGAAATATAACATTCATTTAAAGGGTTCTATACCAGCCAAGCAGTCACCCAAATAAACTCTCTGGGATAGAGAACAGCTGTCTGCATCAATGTGGTTAACAATCTACATTACATATGTGTTATAATTTATACAGGCCCACACATACAACACACATTCTTTTGTCTTTGCTTACACCCGAGATACAGTATGACATTAACACAGCATAGCTCCAAGCAGTCCATAAGATTACAAGCTAAAAGTAAGAGAGCCACTCTCTCTTCTACATTGCAGGAGTATTTCGTCAAAGCAGGAAATGTTTGGAAATACAATGAGCCTCTTTCCTGGCATGCAAACTGTGCTTTGGCATTCTAGCCAATCCATCTGATCTAAACCCTGTGTTCGTTTTGGAAATTGGTGACCGTAATCCTTAGGAATGGAAGCTATAACCTTAAGGGCAACCCAGCAAGACATAACTGTATTATTATTGTAGTTGGGAACCAATGCCTGGGAAGAGTATCTTAATAAATCCTTGGTACAGTGGCTGAGTTCATACAACATGCTCTTCCTAAACTGAGAAAACCATCTTATGGGTAAGCAGAGTAGTCAGTAATGCAATGTCTGTGATGCCACTTCAGGTTACCTCCAACCAACCAACCAACCAACCAAGGCTTACATTTTCTGAGATGACCAAAGGCTTCAAACCAAAGGCTGTATCTCATTAGAGAAGCCCATTGAGCAATGCTGCTAGTCTCCTCGCAGAGAAAGCCAGAGTTGATTCCACTCAATGTGGCCAACTTTTATTTTTGGGAAGGGAGTCAACAGGGCATTGTTAGCTAGACATACTGTAGCTCAGAAAGAGCTCTATAATTTTTGTGTTGCAGCTGCATAGCTGGAATTGGGAAGCTGATAGCAATTGAACATCCTGCATCTGTTAGACCAGGGTTCCTCAACCTCAGCCATTTTAAGATATGTGGACTTCAACTCCCAGAATTCCCCAGCCATCATTGCTGGCTGGAGTATTCTGGGAGTTAAAGTCCACACATCTTAAAATGGCTGAGGTTGAGGAACCCTGTGTTAGACCATTACATCTGCCTTCAACAGTAAGTCACACTTTGTGCTAAGCAGCTCTGTTGCAAAGGTGCCCCATCTTGGACTCCAGCACCTCCAAGTGACTTCAAAGGCTTGGGCTAGGCCTCAGGAACCCTCCCCCAAATGCCCTCAAATAGGACACAAGGGGGAAACTATTTAATGCCTGGGGAACATATAAAAGGACAAAATTTTAATTAAGTTAAATTTAAAATATAGCTGTGGCCCCATCCCATTTGTTGAACTGCCACCTCTGCCACACCAGTCCAAGGGCCAATGTAGCCCTCAAACCCAAAGAGATTTCCTAGGCTCCAAAATAAAAGTCACTGGACTGCATTGAAATGCACTGTAATACATTGAGTGGTTGTTTCTGTCAACTGTCAGCAGATGGCACCAGTTGGGCCATCACTTAGCTTCTCTATGACAAATGCTTTAGTTTAAAAAAAACACAAAAAGGGTTGTCTTGAGGGTTTGGGGAGGAGCTTTCTTAACATGCAAATGTAGAGTAGATATGCAGAGACATGTTCCAAGGAATATCTGCTCTCAACGTTGTTGTAATTAAAATCCAAAAACAGATGCAGACTTTGGTCATGTTTCTTCTTGAAGTATTCCTTCAGAATATATGTAGAGGGCTTACTTGACTGAACATTCTTTGCTTAGCTATCCACAAAGGGGGGGGGGGGGGCAGCACAGAGGCAGAGAGTAAGCATAGAAATGTGCACTGTGCCATTGCAATGCCAACTCTGCCCCTTCTTTACACGTATGCAGTGTTATTATGACACTGGCAAAAAAGAGTGGAACTTTGCTGCAATGGCATGAGGTTTTGATGATGGCATTGTTTTGACACCATTGTGGACACCTATGATTCCTTGTAGTTGGAAAACAAGCATTGAAAAAGCAGAGGAGGACCTACTTCACACCTTTGGATTATGTAACATCAAATCAATGTCAAATCTTAGTGGCCACATAAATTTTCTCCAGGATGATGCTTCACACATTACACTAACCATTACATTTTCTTGGGTTTTGGTTTATCATGTCTGTAGTTTACGGTTTGGTGTTCTGTGTGAATCCAACCAAAAATTCTCTTCTAAGAAAGGTAGTTTTCTAAGTGAATGAAATTATATGTACAGAGAAACATGATCTCTCCCCAGAGCCTGAAGAGGCAACTCCAGACAGGAGTAATCTATGGGAATGAGACCTCCCACAAGTTTTTCTACTGTTTCATTTTTCTAGAGAGTACAATTAAATTTAAAACACACATAAGCTGTATTAGTACAGCAGTTATCCATGATTAACTGTATCATGCTTTCTCCCAATAATTCTGTTTCCTAGGTTTATATGAAACACTGAGCCAGAAACAAAGGACAAACTTTGAGTTCATGCAACACATAAGGTTTGGTAAACCAATTTGTTCTAGTGGTTAAGGCAACGGGCTAGAAACCAGGAGACTGAGAGTTCTAGTCCCGCCTTAGGCAGGAAAGCCGGCTGGGTGACCTTGGGCCAGTCCCTGTCTCTCAGCCCTAGGAAGGAGCCACTGGCAAACCAGGAGACTCAGAGTTCTAGTCCCGCCTCAGGCATGAAAGCCGGCTGGGTGACCTTGGGCCAGTCACGCTCTCTCAGCCCAACTCACCTCACAGGGTTGTTGTTGTGGGGAAAATAGGAGGAGGAAGGAGTATTAGGTATGTTCGCCGCCTTGAGTTGTTTATAAAAATAATAAAGGCGGGATAGAAAATAAATTAAATAAATAGATTAATTAATAAATAAAAAAATATGGCTACTTAATTTGGCATGCAAGTAAGGTAAATTCTTCTCATTAACCTCAACTTCTGGTGATTTCCATGAAGGAAGTCAGCTACTGTATTAGAGGATTCACATGGTGAAATGGATGGCATCACAATGCCATACAGCTGGCTTAGAACCATTCGCTTAATCACCATTACTTTCAGCTCATTCCTACATGCAAATAACAGGTGCAGGGAGAGAGAAAACACAGAGACAATCTAAGTTCATAATATGGCTACTGGATACTACCCAGTCTCAATTGCCTTCATGTCTTTCTTTCCTCGTTACCAAGGCAGTGGTAGTTAGTGCTTTCGGTAAACATCTGGATCAGTCTTCCTAGAGCTACAGCTGGCCCAAGTTAGATTATGTTCTCTATTTCAAGTCTAGTAGTACTTTTCAAGATGCGTAGTTCTTCCCTCCATCTGTTCTCTGCCAACGCTGATGCAGTTAGCAAGGCTGGAAGAAGACCAGCAATAGAAGCTGGTCCATGTTTCTAGCTACAGTGGTTAACTCATTGCGTAGCCCATGTTATTTTATTTACGTATGGTGCACAGATGTCATAAGTATAACTGCTCTTCACAATCATGGCTTTATTCTTCCCCAGATGGAATTCCTATTAAAAATTACAATGACTCTTGGAAGAGAAAGGAGGGCCAAACAACCTACTTATCACAGGGGAGGTATTTTCAACATCAGATCAAGGAACACAGCAAGCTACAGTGTCCTTGGATTTTCTTATTTCCTTTCCCAACTTTCTGTGACTGAGGCTGATTGCATACAGAAGACACTATACTTGGATGTCTAATAGTACCACCTCAAGAACTGGAGCCAGAGACACCAGAAGAGCCCTGGTAGCTGGGATGGATCCAACAACAGGCAACCTGGCAGCTTTTAAGCTTTAAAAGCTCAAGGAATATTTCAAAAAAATCCATGGTGGATCTATATCCCCAGAGCCAGAAGTAGAAAGAGTTGCTCAACAGCTGTCTCTTACTCTTGATCCACTGGTGATTCACAAATTGAGCTAATCCATGGTTTAACTGCTGTGCTGAATAAGGCATACTAGGCTGTGTTCACATGCTGCACTCAGCCTTGGTTTGTTTGATTACAGTTTGTTGAACAGACAACTGGCCAGGTTTGCACCTCATGCTAAGCCATAAAACATGGCCTGCCCATCAGAAGCACTGGGTTTGTACACCATTCTAAGCTGAAACCACACAAGGCACTTTTTGGTGTAACATGTAGTGTTAACCAGCTAGCTTGCTACGCTGGTTTTTGTAGCCCAATTCTTTTGGGGTGTTTTTGTTTGTTTGTTAGCCAAAAACATTACAAATGCAAAAGAAACCCTTATTTACAAGGTCTTGAAAAGACACTGAAATATACTTGCTTAGTCCATCTATACCTCTGCATTATAAGTTTTGCTAGCAGAGTGTGCAACGTCCCTCTTGCCTGCCTGCTTTCCTGTCTCAGACAATCAATGTTACCGCAGACAAATTCCCACCTGTCTGCTGCTGCTGTTTTTTTTTTTTTTTTAAATAAGAGCTCTTTCTCTCCACCCATTGGTGTATTTCTCTGCTGGCATAAGAAAGACAGTTTTGAGAACTCAGCAGTTCATGAATGAGATGAACAAAGGAGGAAAAAATGTTGACAGCCTTTCAAAAAGGGGAAGCAGCAGGATCACCTCTAAGCCCCAAGAAACTTTTGGTGGTGAGCTCCATTTCTAACATCAATCACAGGGCTGCTGGGATTCCATTATCTGGTTGCAGGTGCTCACCTAGGGCAGAACATATATCTCTGTTCTTAAGCTCTGTCATCTTTCCTAACTAAATCCCACTCAGCTTTTATCCCAAAGGGCAAATAAGGCACATAGTATAGGTAGGGAAAGGACAGGGAGGGTCCTACATGGAATCATAATATAAGGTTTAGAAGTGACCTTAGAAATCATCTCCAGCTCAGTGCAGGAATCTACTACCACAGCATCCCTTCCAGAAAGACTTCCAGCCTCTGAAATATTCCCAGTGGAGAAGAATTCACCACTCATCCCCGAGAGAGCCTTTCCCATCGCTGAACAGCTCTTAGTGTTAGGGTTTTTTTCTGATGTCCAACCATAATGTACTTCTTTGTGATTTAAACCCAGAGTTTCTTGTCCTGTCTTCTGGCACAACTCTGCCCCATCTTCTCTGATAGCCCTTTATAGACTTGAAGACAAGTCTGTCATGTCTCCCTGCATTCTTCTCTGTTCCAGGCTAAGCACAACCAATGCCTCCCATCATTCATTATATGTTTTTCCTTTCCGCCTCTTTTCTTGGTTGCTCATGCCTGAACACCCTCCAGTATGTCAATGTCCTTCCTAAAACTGCAGTGCAGTCTGATAGATGCAGAACAGAAAAGAACAAGGACTTCTCTTGAAACTACTTCAGTTGGTACATCTTATGATTGCATTTGCTTAGGACTGCAAATCATAATGTGGTTTGATTTGGGTTTAGATGTTGTGTAAATCTAATTAATGTGATTTGGAACCCATGGCTCATATCTCAGCCTCTGTGCAGACCCAACCAAACAATTGTGGCTTGGGCAAAAACTATAGTTAAGCAAACCATAGTTTATTATGCTATGCGAACTCACTCCGTAAGGAATTCCAGCCACATCTACTTTCTGAAATTCTGTAAGAAGGTTAACAGATAAGATTAGCTGAACAAGGCATGCAAAGCAGAGCTCAGTCACTATGAACTAGTCCAGGGCTTTCCAAAGTGCTACCGCTGGCGACACACCAGCGGCAGCGGCGGCGTGCGCACGGCGACGGCTCAGGGGGGGCGTGCGGCGGCGCGTGCGCACGGCGACGGTGCGGGGGGGCGTGCGGCGGCACGGGGGCATGCGGTGGCGCGCGTGCATGGCGGACGCCGTGCACACGCACACCACCGCTTCCGGGTGGTGTGGCGACACACCACGCTGTGTGTGGCAACACACTTTTGTGTCGCGACACACAGTTTGGAAAGCTCTGAACTAGTCAAATGATACTGCAAAAGAGATCAGTGCCCCTGTGAATTGAGGGATTTTCCCATCCATTGCGTAGTTCATTAACTATCACACCTGCTCTTTCTCAAAAATGACTGGGAATTTATCAACAGTAAGGTTTATAATTTCTCTGATAGCCGAAAATGCAAAGGATCTGCAAGTTCTAGTAATAAAAGTCAAGGAGCGCAGTGGAAAAAAAGGGACTAAAATTAAATACACAGAACACCAAACTAATGACAACGGGTACAACAATCAGCCTTAGAACTGACAGTGAAGATATTGAAGTGGTAGACAGCTTCTGCCTTTTAGGATCAACCATCAACAGTAAAGGAACATGAAGTCAAGAAATACACCACTAACCCTTGGTAGAGTAGCCATGAAGGCCTTGGAAAAGATATTCAGATGCCATGATGCGTCTGTACCTACAAAGATCAGAATAGTGCTGGCAATAGTATTCCCTGTGACATTCTATGGAAGTGAAAGTTGGACTTTGAAGAAGGAGTACTGACACATTTCAAATTTGGTGTTGGAGAAGACTCCTGAGAATACTATGGACAACCAGGAAGCCAAACAAATGGATCACTGAAAAAAATCAACCCCAAATTCTCACTCAAGGCACAAATGACCAGGCTCAAATTATCATATTCTGGACACGTTATGTGAAGATCTACCTCTCGGGAAAAGTGTATGATGCTGGGAAAAATAAGAGAATGTGGATGGACTCAATTATACCAGTCATGAGTGCACTGTTGGAAGACCTGAAGGACCAGTTTAGGGACAGATCATCATGGAGAAAATCTATCTATTTGGTTGCTAAGAGTCAACACCAATTTGATGACACATAATCAGTCAAGGTTCATAATGGAAAACATTCAGAAATTCAGACACAAGTGATTTGCCATCTTTGCCTTCAAAGAATTAGGGCTGCTGAGGGTGTGCGTACAGTTCTTAATGTGAGGTGGTTTCTTTTATTTCCATTACTTGTATGCTGCCACAATTGCACATCTCTGGGTACTTTACAAACCCAAACTATAAAATCATAATACCTCTTTGTAGCAGCCATAGAAGAAAGGACCAAAATTAAAATGGCACACTGTCAATCAGACAGCAAGAAAAGTCCAGATGTTCTCCAAAGGCTTCCCAGGACTGCCATGTTTTAGCAGCTTTCTCAAAATGACTAGAGTGGGGGCCAACCAAACCTTGGAGAGAGTTTGCTGGAGAGGGTTAGGGCAGTCTAACAACTTCCAGTCCCTTTCACCTACCAAAATGAGGGCATGAACCAACTGCCTCCAAATATAGAAGATTCATGGCAGACAGAGCATGGACAGACACTCACAGCCCAGAGAAAATTTTAAATGGCACACACCCAAACTTTTCTGCCCTCCTGGATATTCTGTAACTTCCCACCTATCTATCTTTATTATAGACAGAAGAAGCCACTATAGACCCAGGAACTGATGTTCAGAGCACTTCTGAGCATTTCTTTACAGGGGAGGAAAAAGTAAAGACAACTGGCTAATCTAGGATTAAACTCACTGAACTACATCTCTCAGATTGACTGGGGAAACCCACAAAAAGTATCCTGTGCTGTAGTAGCATATGCATCTGTGCCTAGGTAAAATGGCACAATTTGCATAAAGAGTATTATCAGCCGGATTAGAAAATTCCAAAGTTTGCCAAAGAAAAGAGAGAGAATTCCTAAACCTCTTAATGGAAATTGACCATGGCCACTAACGGGCTCGGTTTTCATTCAATGGTTTAGGATATCTCTTTCTGCTTCTCTTTTCGCCTCCTGGCTGGTTGGCTAGCATCCTGAACAGGAGTCTCTATTTCAATATCTGACTGCAAGTCCCCACTGTTTTGCTAACAGAAATGTGAAACTTTTCTGCCTAATGAGAAGAACCTAACTTCTCCCCAGCCTTCCTCTTCATTCCCTTGATTCCTTGTCTCTGTAGGGTGTATCCTACATACACCCGCACTCTGCCAAGCTGTGCCTTCCTCCACCCTCCCACCCCACCCCCCAACAGCAGGTTGATGCAGATAACTACCAGTCCGCCACAGGTGCTGAGCGAAGCAAAAGAGTCGTGACTGTGGTTTAGCACATGGCCCGTGTAGAAGCAGAGCTGGTCTACAGCCTGATGTTGGTGGCTGCTTTGGCTCTGGCTGATTTCTTCTACGGAGAAACCAGGGGCCAAAAACTGGTCATTGTGGTAGAGCATCAGGTAGAGATCAGAGCTAGGATGAGGCCCAGCGCCTATGGGGAGGCGAATGAGCAGTCTGGCAGCTTCTTCCTCCAGGGGCGCAGACCGTCGCCTCCGGGCCTCGTCAGGGCCGCTCTTTCGGGGTTGCAGAAAATGGACCCTGTCAAGAGGAACCTGCTCTGGAATCACCACGGCCAGTTCTGCGACAGCTGCAAAGGACAAAGAGAAAGAAGGGTTGATATCAGAAAGCATCCAGCTACCCCAACTCCCACAATTAAAGCAACCATTTGCATTCTTCCTCTAATTTGTTAACATTCAGAGCTCAGTAGGAGCCAGAACCTATCTAAGCTGAACCCCAGAACCTCTTGTCAGGGCCCCAGATCAGGGCTGGAGCCTACTCAGGCCCTGAGTAGATACAGATGATGGGTTCACACAACACACTGAACCCTCAAGCCCATTACCCAAACACGACGGCTGTGTTCACATAACATGCTGTGCCCAAATAGGCCAACCGTATAATGCCTTCCCACAATGGCCTCGTTCACACAACGTGCTGCACCATAAACTCCCCATCGTCATTTTAGACTAGCCTAATATGTTGTATACTTAAATCAAATCTTTATTAAGGTCACAGACCAGCATATATATGTTGGATAACTGCAGAGAACGTTATGAGGCTGAGACAGCAGGCTTTGGAGTCAATCCCTTGCTGACATGACTTGCCCTAACATGCTTTGTTCCTTCTTTTTTAGAGCCACTGGATGGACATGTGCTAACCAGTGCTAATTTTTACTGTCTGTTTTCCTCCACATGCAATATCCATGCTTTTTGAAAGCCTGCAGCCAAGTGAAAGCAGAGTCAGTCCCTGAAGGATAACACTTTAGTTTAATTAATTAATTAATTGCTGGCAGATACTTGAAAACAAGAGCTAGATTGGTATAGTGGTTAAAGCTACTGGGCTAGAAACCAGGGGGCCGCGAGTTTGAGTCCTGCTTTAGGTGCCAAGCCAGCTGGGTGACCTTGGGCCAGTCTCTCTCTCGCAGCCCTAGGAAAAAAAATACAATGGCAAACCACTTCCATAAAATCTTACCAAGAAAACTGCAGGGACCTGGCCATGTAGTTACTAGGATCCAAGATTGATTAGAAGGTATGTGTGTGCCTTCTCTCACACATTTGAGAACAGTGGCTTTATCAAAGTTCAAGTCTCCTCAAGTAAAGCATGAATCCTCATAACCACATGGATACATCCATCCATGCTGTTTTATTGGCAACAATATGGAAGCAGTTCGCTTTTCCCTTCTTCTGGAGTATGAGAGTACATATATGTGCATGTATTTACTTCCCTGTCTAGACACTCAGGGGCCACGACAAACTGTGCACAAGACAAGGGCGACTATGGGGAGGGTGCCAGTTGCAAGTTAGAAATAAATTTCAAAAGCTGCACAGCATGGTTATATAGGAGACTGTCCGAGAAAGAGGGGACACATTATTTTGAATATTGTAAAAAAAATGGTTGGGAGGCACTAAGTGGAACCCTACACAAGGGTGCCTTGTATGCCAACAGTGGCCCTGTAGACTTTCATCCTGGGCTTTCTAGAGATCTTCCATCCAAATATCTTCCAGGTCTGACCCTGCTTACTTCTTATGAGCCCAGCCAAATCTTGCCATCCTGCAATTATCTTCAAACACGAAGGAACCCAACAGCATACTGTGCAACTTTACAGCTAAAGGATACTCAGGTATACATACACACATATATATTTCTCAACTTCAAATGCTCAGGGCCAGAGTAAGCATTGGGGGGTGTGGGTGGGAGGCTTCCTAGAAGCATGTCGCTGCTGGTGGTAACAAAAAAAGAAAATGCCGGAGTAGAAAAGCCTTAAAGCCAACTGATTAACTATCTGGCTTGCAAACCTGTTAAATCTTGGGGGTGGGGGGTTGTTTTGTTTTGTTTTGTTTTTGCAAAGCATTCCAGTTTGGGAAAACTTAAAAGGGCTTTGCTCTATTTGGAGATCTCAGAATTGCTTTTAACAACCAACAACAACAACAACGGTACCCTGCACACTCTCCAGAGGCCTTTGGGTGTGGTCAACTGCTTTGGTTCCCAGACCCTCTGGACGGGGGAATCTTATCCAGCATTCTCCTGCTCCTGTTGTTATGGTCCCTTGAGTCAATCTTGACTCCTGGCGACTACATGGATGGGTCCTGGCAGTTTTCTTGGCAACATTTCAGAAGTGGTCAGCCACCGCCTTTTATCCAGGGTGGTTTTTGACTTCCCAGCCTAGGGCTGAAAGCAAGCACTGGCCCAAAGTCACCCAGCTGGTTTCCATGCCTGAGGCGGGACTAGAACACGGGTTTCCCTGCTACTAATCCATTATACCAAACTAGCCCTCTTCTACCAATATTCAGATATCTCCAGGGCAGCTTTCCCCAAATTCTGGAATTCCTCCACAATAGATGAGGCTGGAGGAAAACAGGCCGAGAGTCATGGGAGGTGTAGTCCAGCTGAGAAGCACCCCTCTCTGATCTTGCCTTATTTCCCTAAGCTGAGGTCCTCATTCCTGCCAAGCATCCTTGGAAATGTTCAGCAGGATGCAGCCAAAGAGGCTGTGTTTTTCTACCCAAACACACACCAACCACTTTTCAGCACAGCGCGTTGTGCCAACCCAGCCCATGGAGTTGAACGATGAATCCCGGGAACTCGGAAAACGGGGCTCCTTCGGTGAACCATGATTCTGACCCGCGAGTCGTGAGAAGACAGCCTTGGTAGGGACGGTTTTAACTTTCCCGTTTTGCAGCTGAAGGGAATAGAAGAGGCGACACCCCATCCACAGGTAGAGTTACTTCAGACCCCACGCGCGCAGAGGGACGGCGAACGAGAAGCGCGTCGCAGAACCACCTTTGCGCCCATCCCGCATTCTCACTAGAAGCCGAGGCACCGAAGAATGGGAAGGGACGGGACAGAATTAAAGCGCTCCGCTCGCCGCCTCTAATTCTGCAAAGCAGGATATACAAATCTGGAAATAGAGACATCCTTTCGGGATAAGGGAAAAAATGTGACCCCAGCCCTACAGCAGAAGGGGGGGGGGAGAGGGAACGGAAGAAGATACCGAAGGCAGGCGCGTGCAGCTTGGCTTTGCAAAATCCCGCATCTTGTTAGCTTTGCAAAAAAAAAAGAAGAAAAAAAAAAAAGGGGGGGGTGTCATATTTTAATACTTTGCGTTTTACAAACAAGCCCCGTGCAATTAATTAATTTCTCCCTTCCCGAGGCCACCAAGATGCGCCGGAGGGGGGGCGGAGAGGCGAGAGTCCCCCTACCTGTCTCGGGACCCGGCTGGCCAAGGAGGAGCAGCGCAGCGAACAGAGCGGGCGAGGTAAAGAACAGGAAGGGGCCGCCAAACATTTTATTGCAGCCGAGGGGCCCCAGGACTGGGCTGCAGATGCCGGGAGCGGGAGGGAAGGGCCGTCGACGGCAGCAGCGGCGCGGCGGCGGCGGCGGCGGCAGCAACTCGGTCCCGACTTGCCGCGAAGCCCTCCCAGACTTCGGAAAAAAATAATTAGCGCTACAGACAAACTCAACGTGCTTTACAGAAGGGGAGGAAAGGGGAGGAGAGGAAGGAGTGGGGGGAGAGAGAGCGGGGGGAGCATCTCCTCCCGACTTTGGACGCAGGTGCTGATTGGAGCTTAATCTCCCGGAGCTACACCTCCTGCCCGCTGATTGGCCGTCGGAATTAACACAGTCGGGTAAATAGCGAGGTTGTAAAATGAGATGCAGTACACGTGGGTGACGGGTGAAGGCAGAGGGACGGCAGCAGGGGGCGCTCGGGAGGCAGAGGTGGCTTGATGGTGCAGCCTGTCGTCAGGATGGTGACGGGGCGAAGCCGGGCTGTTCTCAGCACCATCGCTGGGTTCTGGTTTGTCTTCAAACCTTCACTTGATCTGCAGAGATTCAGCAGGTGAAGAGACCCACATTATACTTGGGGCATTTTTTTTCCGCCTGGATTTGGGCATCATAGGGAGCCATGGGTTGCTTAAGTCCATTACTTAATTCAGTAAAGTGGTTTACTGAGGAAGCCATAATTGGCTCGGTTCCCATGGGATGTCTTTGTGCAGCATGCTGTTTAATCATGGTTTGTTGAATTAACCCAGTTTATTGTGTGAATACAACAATGAACCACGAAGGAGCCAACTGTATTTTAGCTGAGTGTTTTGTGGGAATTCATCCTCTATGATGAGTTGATGGTGCTGTGTGAACCCCGAAATTTCAGTTCATTCAGTAAACTGTGTTAGGATATCCATCGATAAGTGTGCTGAGTGAACACAGTCTGGAAGTAAACCTGAATAGCTTTCCAAGGTATGGAGAAGTTGAACTCTTAACCCTTGTTGTTTATTCGTCCAGTCGCTTCCGACTCTTCGTGACTTCATGGACCAGCCCACGCCAGAGCTTCCTGTCGGCCGTCACCATCCCCAGCTCCCCCATGGTTGAGTCTGTCACCTCCAGAATATCATCCATCCATCTTGCCCTTGGTCGGCCCCTCTTCCTTTGGCCTTCCACTTTCCCTAGCATCAGCTTCTTCTCCAGGGTATCCTGTCTTCTCATTATGTGGCCAAAGTACTTCAGTTTTGCCTTTAATATCATTCCCTCAAGTGAGCAGTCTGGCTTTATTTCCTGGAGTATGGACTGGTTTGATCTTCTTGCAGTCCAAGGCACTCTCAGAATTCTCCTCCAACACCACAGTTCAAAAGCATCTATCTTCCTTCGCTCAGCCTTCCTTATGGTCCAGCTTTCGCAACCATAGGTTACTACGGGGAATACCATTGCTTTAACTATGCGGACCTTTGTTGTCAGTGTGATGTCTCTGCTCTTAACTATTTTATCAAGATTTGCCATTGCTCTCCTCCCAAGAAGTAGACGTCTTCTGATTTCCTGGCTGCAGTCAGCGTCTGCAGTAATCTTTGCGCCTAGAAATACAAAGTCTGTCACTGCCTCCACTTTCTCTCCCTCTATTTGCCAGTTATCAATCAAGCTGGTTGCCATAATCTTGGTTTTTTTGAGGTTTAACTGCAACCCAGCTTTTGCACTTTCTTCTTTCACCTTCGTCATAAGGCTCCTCAGCTCCTGCTTTCAGCCATCAAAGTGGTATCATCTGCATATCTAAGATTGTTAATGTTTCTTCCAGTGATTTTAACTCCAGCCTTGGATTCCTCAAGCCCAGCACGTTGCATGATGTGTTCTGCATACAGGTTGAATAGGTAGGGTGAGAGTATACAGCCCTGCCGTACTCCTTTCCCAATCTTAAACCAGTCCGTTGTTCCGTGCTCTGTTCTTACCGTTGCTACTTGGTCGTTATACAGATTCCTCAGGAGGAAGACAAGATGACTTGGTATCCCCATACCACCAAGAACTTGCCACAATTTGTTATGATCCACACAGTCAAAGGCTTTAGAATAGTCAACAAAACAAAAATAGATGTTTTTCTGAAACTCCCTGGTTTTCTCCATTATCCAGCGGATATTGGCAATTTGGTCTCTAGTTCCTCTGCCTTTTCTAAACCCAGCTTGTACATCTGGCAATTCTCGCTCCATGAATTGCTGGAGTCTACCTTGCAAGATCTTGAGCATTACCTTACTGGCATGTGAAATAAGTGCCACTGTTCGATAGTTTGAACATTCTTTAGTGCTTCCCTTTTTTGGTATGGGGATATAAGTTGATTGTTTCCAATCTGATGGCCATTCTTGTGTTTTCCAAATTTGCTGGCATATGGCATGCATCACCTTGACAGCATCATCTTGCAAGATTTTAAACAGTTCAGCTGGGATACCGTCGTTTCCTGCTGCCTTGTTATTAGCAATGCTTCTTAAGGCCCATTCAACCTCACTCTTCAGGATGTCTGGCTCTAACTCACTGACCACACCGTCAAAGCTATCTGCAATATTATTATCCTTCCTATACAGATCTTCCATATATTCTTGCCACCTTTTCTTGATCTCTTCTGCTTTTGTTAGGTCCTTACCATCTTTGTTTTTGATCATATCCATTTTTGCCTGGAATTTACCTCCGATGTTTCTAATTTTCTGGAAGAGGTCTCTTGTCCTTCCTATGCTATTGTCTTCTTCCACTTCCGCACATTGCTTGTTTAAAAATAATTCCTTATCTCTTCTGGCTAATCTCTGGAATTTTGCATTTAATTGGACATATCTCCCCCTATCACTGTTGCCTTTTGCTTTCCTTCTTTCTTGGGCTACTTCCAGTGTCTCAGCAGACAGCCATCTTGCCTTCTTGGTTTTCTTTTTCTTTGGGACATTTTTTGTTGCCGCCTCCTGAACAGTGTTGTGAACTTCTGTCCATAGTTCTTCCGGGACCCTATCTACTAAATCTAGTCCCTTAAATCTATTCTTCACCTCCACTGCATATTCCTTAGGAATATTAGTGAGCTCATATCTAACTGATCTGTGGGTCTTCCCTATTCTCTTTAGTCTGATTCTAAATTTTGCAATAAGAAGTTCGTGATCTGAACTACAGTCAGCTCCAGGTCTTGTTTTTACCGACTGTATAGATGTCCGCCACCTTTGGCTGCAAAGGATGTAGTCAATCTGATTTCGGTGTTGACCATCTGGTGAAGTCCATGTATAAAGTTGTCTTTTAGGTTGTTGGAAGAGAGTGTTTGTTAACCCTAACCTAACCCTAACCCTAACCTAAGTTTGTTAACTCTTAACCCTAGTTTCAATTAAAGAGAATATCTGTAGCTCAGGGTTGAACTGTGGAGTCCTTGGTGCTCTCTGAGCCTTGTTGTTTTCTTGCAGACGTTTCATTGCCAGACTAGGCAACATCTTCAGTGCAAAAAGGGAGTGGGACTTGCTCTCTGTTTATATACCATGGCTTGTCCTGCTTGTGTTGGTGGAGGTGTTGTTCTCTCCTTAGGCATTCCTTGATTGGGCTATTGTTTGCTGCTTGGTTGATTGACTGAGTTAAGAGTTCCTTGATTATGGTATATTGTGCTACTTGCTTGTTCCTCTGGTGCTAATCCTGGTGTTAATCTTTGCATATTTGGGTGTTGATTGCTGGCAAGGAGATGTTCTGGTCTTTTGGCTTTTCTATTGTCTCTTATGAATGGTATGTAAATGTTCTTTACCTCTATTAATGGCTGCTTTGTCTGAGTGCCAAGCTTCCAGGAATTCTCTAGCATTTTTGGATTTGGCTTGGTTTAAGATGCTCACAGTTTCTCAGTTGAAAGTATGGTTGAGTCTGTCCATGTGTTGTGAGATTAAGTAGTTTTCATCAAGTCTTCTGACTGGTAGTTGGTGTTCGTGGATGTGCTCTGCTAATCTTCTGCCGGTCTGTCCTACATAGTGGCTGCTACAGTCCTTACACTGTACGTTGTAGGTAACTCCTGTTTTTTCTTCTTGGGCTACTGGGTCTTTTGGGTTACTTAAGATGTTCTGAAGGGTTTTGGTTGGTTTGTGTGCTACGGTGATGTTGTGTGGTTGTAACAGTATTAGTAGTTTCTGAGATGTTTCTGATGTATGGCAGTGTAATCCTTTTCATAGCTTCTGTTGGTTTTGCTGTGGTGGGTTGAGTGGTCAGGCACTTTTTGATAAATTTGCGTGGGTATCCATTTTGCTGGAAGATGCTATATAAGTGGTCTGTTTCCTTTTTCTGGTGTTCTGGGTTGCTGCAGTGCATTTGTGATAATCTGAATAGTGTTCTTACACAGCTCCTCTTGTGCGAGGTTGGGTTATTGCTTTGGTAGTAGAGTACTTGGTTAGTGTGGGTAGATTTCCGGTAGACTTGTTTCTAGAATGCCATCATTTCCTCTACTGATGAGGATGTCCAAGAAGGGTAGTGTGTTGTTGTTTTCTTCTTCCCTTGTGAATTTTATTCCTTTGAAGATGTTGTTGATGGTTTCATGTGTTTCCTCCATTTGTTCCTTTTTAATTATGACGAAGGTGTCATCTACATACCGGATCCATACTTTGGGTTGTATGCGTGGGAGTGCTATCCTTTCTAGACGTTGCATTACAATCTCTGCTATGAGTCCTGAGTGGTGATCCCATAGGTGTTCCTCTGATTTGTTGGTATATTTGTCCATCAAACTGAAAGTAGGTGGTGAGGCAGAGGTTGATAAGGTCCATGATTCTGGGTATTTTGATATTTATTTTGCAGATGAAAAGCTTTCCAAGGCCTATAAGTGTGGAGAAACTGGTGCGAGGATTTATGCAAGAAAAACATGGCTCTGTCTTGGAGCTAAAGAGGGTTAAATACACAGGAGCCCTGTTAGAATGAAAAGATGGCCACTTGGCTGGGGTGCTGTCCAGATCTGCCTGGTTCCAGTTAGCCCTTCCAGCTGGGAGCTAAGTGCTTTTTCCAGCTTAGCACATTGTACAAGTCCACGGTGCTTATTGATTCAGTGCGTCCTGCAAAAGCAGAAAGTTGGATAAGCCATGCTTCGGCTAATCGTGAATCAGCACATCAGGCAAATGCAGCCCCTGACATGCTGGGAGGAGGTTCACCCCACATCATTCAGCCAAATGGCCTAGCCTGCTTCTTCTTTCACTGGTCCAGACAACTGGCTACACCCCCAACATTTTTTTCCCTCACTGTGCAAATTCACACCCATCAGACCTTCACTTCCAGCTTTGGAATCTCAAATGGTGCTTGAGTCCTCTCCCATTTGTAAGTGGCTGGCTTTTTTTTTTTAAAGAAACATCATCTTCCTCTGCTCCTTTTCCAATTTTTATTCCATCCTTCCCCCATCTCTTGAAATACCCCTAAGAGAAGCCAAGTTTTGCAGCTATTATTGCAAAATTAATAACTGTTCTGAGACATTGGACATATGTTATAAACATCTTTGCAAGAAGAAGCCCTTTGGCTTTTGGAGAGTTAACTTGGATGGTAATTAAAGTACTTTCCTTTACATCCCTTCTCCTCTAGATAGCATCATTGGCTTCCTCTCAAAGGGATATATACATTGTATTGTACTTGTGACAGTGATGCTTCCAAAACGGATTGGTTGAGTTGCTGCCCATGTCTAGGAGGGAAGGGAAAGTGGACAGTTTGGCAGAGATTAAAATCTTGCATAGAACTCCAAAGACAGTGGATTACTGGTCATATAAGGGCTGAATTCACAGAACATGCTCAACTCTAGTTAACAAAACACAATTGCTGTGTTCACGTAACATGCCCCACCTCAGCAAGTACATCATAATTTAATTGAATATGATGGCTTAATTCATGCAACGTATTAAAACAATGGCTGGGTTCCCACAACTTCATGAATCAGAAATCACTTGAACCTCATGTAACCTAGACAAGCATGTTATATGAAGTTAGCCAAAAAGTGTTCCTGGGAAGAAGAAAAACGAAAGAGGAAATGCCTAGAGGTAAAATGGGTTAAGAATTTTGAAATGGGTGGAGAAACAATGACTTGAGGGAAAGAAGAAAAGGCTTGTGGGAGAGGATGGAAGGAGGAGGAAAATCATGGCTGAAGGCTGAACAGCTTGTGCTAAACTTTCTTTGGGTTTAGCTCAGCATTCAATCCTAGCCAACTGTGCTTCATTCAATATCTCACAGTCAAACAAACCCAGGATTAAGCCCTGTATTAATCAGGTCACAGTACTGACACAGAAAGAGAGCAAGTGGAGACCGGATACAGAAATGCTACCTCTAAAACTGTTCTGAAAGTTTTCAAATATGCTTTCACATTGGTAACAACTAGAAACAATATTTGTTTAAATATGTTCAATTGTAAAATTTTTAAAAAACTGTAATGCTGAGTTCTTCAGCCTTTCCTGGAGTGCCCAGAATTGCTCAGGTTTCAGGATAACATGAATAACACAAATTATAAATTTGATTGTTCAGTTATACTAGGCAAAACAGTCAAGATGTGCTTTGGAAGTCATAATGTGTAAGGTACAGTTAATTTTATTTAATCTTCCAATTTTATTGATTTGTGATGCATTAAAGCACTGTTTCCCAACTATGTGCTTTCCAAGTGTCTTGAATTTCAACTCTCCTAAACCCCAGCCAGAATATAATTTGGAAAGGTTGTTTTAAAACAGGGCTTTCCAAACGGTGTGTTGCGACACACAAGTGTGTTGCCTGGGGGCCCCAGGTGTGTCGCGTGAAAACCTGGAAGCACTGATGGCGTGCTGCCGCGTGTGGGCCATCAGCGTTTCCGGCGACACACCAGGACGCTGCTGTGGGTGGCGGCAGCGGCGGCAGGGGAAACCCAGAAGTGCTGCCGGCACTTCTGGGTTTCCCATGCGTCAGTGCAGTGACAGCGCTTCCGGGTTTCCCATGTGCCGGTCGTTGGTGTGTCGCCAACGGCAAAAGTTTGGAAAGCCCTGTTTTAAAAGCTTGTCTACATACTGACTGCATTTGCACAATACTAATCTAAAACGTGGTAAGTAGTTTGTTGTTTAGGATGCTGTATGAACCCAGCCATCCTGGTTAGTTTTGTGGTTCAAAGTGTTGTGCAGACTCAGGCAACTGAGTTAGTTCAACTATAGTTCAAGTAAAGTGTATGAAGACCAGGAGCAAGGGGTGAAAACAATCAAGATTGTGGCCACAATTACATGATCAAAAGCCTACCTCTTGTTTATGTGCAACAGATGTAAAAAGGGAGTATGGTTTAGACTGGCTGGCCATGGCTGCCATGTTGACTTTTTGGCCTTCCCCCATGGATGCTCTGGTGAAGATGGCCATTGAGTTAAACCTGGTTAAGACCTAAGTAACCGTCATGGCTAAAGACTGCGCTTTTTGAAGGTTCTATCAATTTTTATATAAAACAAACAGATCTTTGCAAAACTATAATTTTTAGAGACTTTATAAATTTTAGGGATCTTTGGCAAAGCTGGGAGAGAGAGTTAAATCTGAGAGAGTTACGTGTTGATGCCTGTGGTATAATAAAGTTGCCTTCGCCAAGTCAAGGTGCATAGCATTTCTGGACTTGGCCAAGGTATTTTGACACCTGAGGCAGAATATTTCATTAGCAACTCTCTTTGGGGTAGATAAAAATACATACACATAAATGTTAAGCTGTAAGTTTTGGCTTTTTCACAACACTCAAAAGCAGCTATTTAGCCCGTTCTTATTAAACCAATATCAAACAGCTTAAAATTTGTAGGTTAATACTGTCTGCAATGCAGACAAAGTTCTTGCTGGTAACTTTAAAATTAAGGAGGACACATGGAGAGAGGAAGGAAAGAATTGTTCATTGATGATATTAGGGGGGGGGAGAATATTCCTTGTTCAATTATCTGTAGAGGGGACCAGGCAATGTTTGATCCTAAAGCCACGTAATTTCAACCCCCCCCCCCCCCCCGTAAAAAATAGCTCAAGATCTAAGCTATCTGCCCCTTCCCTCCCATGCAGGAGAACAAGACAGAAAAGGGGCACCAGAAAAAGAGTGTTCATTTTGGGATGTAGCCAAGCCAATCATGGATTTCACCACTGTCCCCCATTGTCATTCAGTCCCTACTACAGGGCTTTCCAAAGTTTTCCCGCAGCGACACACCGCCGTTGGTGTGTCGCCGCGGGAAAACCCGGAAGTGCTGCTGTTGCGGCAGCGTGCAAAAACCCGGAAGCGCTGCTGCCACTTTCGGTTTTTGAGCGCCGCCGTTGGTGTGTCGCCGCGGGAAAACCCGGAAGCGCTGATGATGATCAGCGCTTCCGGGTTGTGTGGCGACACACCAGACTGTGTGTGGCGACACACTTTTGTGTGGCGACACACAGTTTGGAAAGCTCTGCCCTACTAGATCACCTGGAACATCAACAGAGAAAAGGAGTTTACCTTGATCGACTTAAACTTTTAAAGCTTCCTTAGCATAAACCCTCAATCTTTTGGAGCACTCAACACTTGCTCCTAAAAGCCATGGCATGGGTACCTGGAAAAGCATTCTAAGGTTTGGCTACAAGTTTCCTTTTTACATTCAACAAGTGAAACCACATGGGTCTATTTAGAGTCTTTGCTGGAATAGCAGGATCTGCTAGACGCTTCTTTAGTTTCACCTTTGTACTTCCCAGAACTGAATTAAATCTATCTGCAGACATTCAGGACCTCTACACTTTGATCTCAAGAAATGAGACACTTCCTTCTTTATACAAGCAAGCAAATGATTACCAGGCAGAGCAGTGCTGATCTCAGAGTAAAAACATATTTCTGAATGGATTGTTTCTGCAATTTTAATTCTGCACAATCGCAAGTTCTTGGTTAAAAATATCCTATGCAAGACCCAAGGGAATTCACGCAGAATAACAAACATTGTCCATAGTATATCTTGACTCACTTGATTTATACTGCACCTTTCTTACATGGGCTCAGGACAGTGCATGTCTATCCTTTCCATTTTTCTCCCTATAGCAACCATCAGTGAAACGGATAAGGCTTAGGGGTTATGACTCTCTAAGGTCATGCAGGGAGCTTCCTTAGTGGAATTGTCTCTGGTTTTACATCATTATACCACATAACACCGTAAGCCAATGTTCACTTTGTTATGGCTTATAAAATGAATTGCCATTGCCCAGGTCCACACAGCATTTTAAACCAGGAACTGTAGTTTACATAAGAGCAAGTTTGGTGTAGTGGTTAAGGCATCAGGCTAGAAACCGGGAGACTGTGAGTTCTAGTCCTGCCTTAAGCAGAATGCCAGCTGGGTGACTTTAGGCCAGTCACGTTCTCTCAGCCCCAGGAAAAGGGCAATGGCAAACCACTTCTGAAAAACCTTGCCAAGAAAGCTGCAGGGACTTGTTCAGGTAGTCGCCGAGAATCAGACACGATTGAACAGGGAAAAAAAGTTTTCATACAAATTGCTGGGTTCATACAATACACAAATCATATCCCACACAATGTCTAGCGTGTTGTGTGAACTCAGGCACCTGATTGAATTGAGTTTTCATTGTTTGCTTTTGCATAAAAGGCTGAGATACCATACAGAGACTACTGTATAAACACACAGTAGAATGCAGTAAAGGGCAAAAGGTAATTGCTTTAATGTAATGGGGCCTCAAGGAAAAGGAACTTAAGATCAGGGCAGAAAGGGAGACATGGAAGTCTTACCCTTACCCACCCATTCTGTTGGTGATTTAATGCAAAGCAAAGAGGAGACATCTTCCAATCATCTTCAGGAGTCATTCCATAACTTCCTATGCAGAGTAATGTAACTCTACTACCACCTGGTGATCATTTTCAGCAATACTAAATAATTTACCAAGAAGGACAGGTGACTTCCTAATGGTAAGAATCATTCTGCTCTGGGATTATACTCCCCCAGGAAGGAACCAGGTTCCCCTTTAGTGGATGCGCTTAAGCAGAGGTTTGATAGACGTTTGTCAAGGATGCTCTGATTTGGATTCCTGTGCTGAGGAGGAGCTAGATTTGATGGACACCGTGGCCTCTTCTGGTTGTTGTGATTTATTAATTCATCTTAAGAGTTATGATGGTGGCAGCAACTGAATATTGTGCCAGGGACCATGTCTGAAAAAACAGTGGGTGGGCCTAGCACAACAAAGTGGTGCCAATCTTGATTCTCTTGGGGGAGAGTTTCATCATTGGAACGTTCTTCACTAAAAGGTTTCACTTTCACTGCCTGCTAATCTATCCCTTAGCGGTGGTAAGAAATATAACTGGGTTTTTACTAATTATTATAAATTATAAGGAGGTTCATATGTTGGAGGCTGTCCTTCAGATATTTATCCCAAACCTTTTAGAGCTCTGTAGGATAAAAAAAAATATTGCTCATTCTTAAAACAGCTGGGTGATTGCTCAGTTTGTTATGCATTTGTTCACAGAGTCACAAGGAGTCAAACCCAATTAATTGGCATCTAAGCATGTTTTCTTTCTTCCATTACTGATAGTTATCAACCATTCTGAAAATCTGCAGCTGGTGAAACTGGGCAACAGAGTCATGAGCTAGGTTCACACATCACAAGAAGCCATCATGGGTTTTGCTTGTTTTTTGGCTTGGCATGTTTTGTGAACCCAGCCAATTATGGTTTACTTCACAAACTCTGGTTTGCATTGGGCTAACCAGCCCTAGCATCAAAAGCCAATACTGACCAATTGCAGTAATGTAAGCTCTCTGCTCAATCCAGGTTGCTAAATAGTTAAAATCCATGGTTTACATCTCTCCTATTAGGTTAAATCCAAGCTACAATGAAAGATCCCACAAATATTCTTGTCATCAATAATGGCAAATGGCAGCAAACACTATGAACACTGAAATGTTGAGAATCGAAGATATTTGATTGTGACACCCTCGATCCGTTGACTATTAAATCAGAGTTCCTGACACAAGCCACTCAGGGATATGAAGGAATCTTTATTAAAGCCAGTGATCCATTGCACGTTAAAGACTCGAGTGGTGTAGT
Source organism: Charina bottae (assembly GCA_023362775.1). Classification (NCBI taxonomy): domain Eukaryota; kingdom Metazoa; phylum Chordata; class Lepidosauria; order Squamata; family Charinaidae; genus Charina; species Charina bottae. The sequence goes on from JALMGJ010000010.1 coordinate 9,013,188, forward strand.
GAAGTTTATTGTAACCACAGGTCATGACATAAGAATGCAATAAAGTACAATAAAATATAATAACATTAAAACAATAAAATGAAATTATAAAATAAAATAATAAACATTCGGCACCTGGTTCCAGTTCTATAGCACAGTCCGACTTCCTATGAGGTGGGAGCTGGTTGGACTCCACTTCTCCAAACACCTCTTTTAAATCCCTGTACTGCACGGGGATGAGATCGTTCCCCTCTCCTGCCACTTCCCCCCACATCTCGGACGCTGCACCTATTAGTTCAGGCTTGCCCTTGCGAAAGTTAATTTCCCAGTGACCCAATTCACTTTGGGGTTCTGGGCTCGCAACCAAGCCAGTCCCAATACTACAGGTTGGTCAGAAATAGGGGCCACTATAAATCTCAAAGTCTCTTCATGGCTTTCTGTTCGCATCCGAACCACTTTGGTGAAATACTCTACTGGGCCCCTTTTCATCTCTGTCCCATCAAGTTGAATGAAACTGATGGGCTCTTTCAGCCTTCTCACTTTCAGTCTCAGTGCAGTCACTAGGGCGGGATGCATGAGACATCAGGTACACCCCGAATCCAACATCCCCACTAGACTCATGCTGCCATGACCCCCTAATGTCTCTATCTGTAATCTCACCAGCATTGCTGGGCAATTTCCACTCACTATGAAATCTTCGCGCCTATTTATAATCGCCTGCCCTTTGGCGCCGCTTAGAACAGGCTCTTGTCAGTTCCCGCCAGCTGGAATTCTTCCTCAGTTGAGTCTCCTCCTTCCGATAGGGTTTCACGAACCCTTCCCTCCATCACAGCGGCCGCGGCTTCCTTGGTCTTTGCCTCCGAGATCCTCGTGCTGCTCTCTCCCGCTTTGCTCATCATCGGGGTCACAAATTGCGGGCAGCTGGCGATGCCATGACCCTCCTTGCCACATTTAAAACATAGTCCCTTCTTAACCCACCACTCCTTCTCTTCATCCCACGACTTACAAGCTCCCCGTCTCTCCGAGGGAAGGGTCAGCAGTGCTGGTTGCTTCCCCGTTGTTTGGGCTCAGTGCTGTCTCTTGAAGCGAATTCGCATGTCTTCTACTTTGCCAGTGAGACAAATCCATCCTCTTAGGGTCCCAGGATCCCCCCTTGGCTAGGGACCACACTAGGATCTCTGGGTGCAATCCCCCTTGGAAATATTCAATTTTCAGTGATTCTGGCCAGTCTGTCAGCTTCCTAGCCAGCCTCCTGAATTCTGTGGCGTACTCTGAGACTGACCTGCTTCCTTGTTTAATATGTTGTAAGCTCATCTTGGCTCTCAACTTAGAAAGGGGGTCTTTGAACCTATCCCTCAGAGTGCTCATGAAGCTCTCAAAATCCTCTAGCTCCGTAGAGTCTGAGTCATGCAATTCTATGGGCCATTCCTCTGCCTCGCCCTCAAGATGGGTCGAAATGTACCGCACATTGGAACCTTCAGTGGGAAACGACCCCTCACATTCTTCCATGAATCCTCTCATATGCGTTAGGAAGTGGGCCAGGCTTTTAGGATCCCCAGCGAACTTCACCCTCAAGTCTCTCACCCCGAACATCCCATCTGCACTCAGGGTCCGTCTTGGCTTGGGTTCGGCTGCGAGGGGGGTGAGCGGTTACCAACCTGGTCACCCTGTGACCCCCCTGTTTCGGATTCATCGCTCTCTCCTTCCAAGGACGTCTGATCTTTCGTCGTCGCCACGCTGGTCGTCACCCCCAGCTCAGTTTCTGAAGGAGTTGCTTGACCGCTTCTTGCAGGTTGGATACGCACTCTCCCACAGAACTAATATCGTGTTCCATTTTCTCCATCCGCTGCTCAGAGGTTGACCACCTGGAGCGGGAGCCTCTTTCTCGCATAGTTACCCACCAGTCTGGATTCCTCTCCATGCCTCCTACCACCTCCAGAGACCAAGCAGGCTTGGTTCTTTTTGTTGTCCTGGATCGAGTTGTGCTCTCGAGGTCAGTGGAGACCCTCGGCTTGACTCCCCGCTCCTCCAGTCATCCCCTGGTCTCTCGCCTGGTTGGGTTCGTTGGGGTTCTGAGTTTTGCCTCTTCCCCCTCTCCTCCACTCGGCGAGCTGCTTTCTCACGCCGAGCACTCCCGTGCGCTCTGGCCAGAGCCCTCTTCTCCTCCATCTTCCCAGTCTCCCCCTCCCAACATTGGAGGGATTCCCACGGGTTCTGGATATTCCATTTGTGGACCTTCCTCAGTAAACTTGGAGTCTTCGGGTAAGGTTGCCATATTGACTTGAGTCTTTCTGTCACCCTCAATCTGTTGACTATTAAATCAGAGTTCCTGACACAAGCCACTCAGGGATATGAAGGAATCTTTATTAAAGCCAGTGATCCATTGCACAGTTAAAGACTCAAGTGAATAAAGCTCCCGCAACCAACAATTTAAAAATCTCCAAATTTACCCCCTCCCCCATTGGGATTTGCGGTTCAATTGCCCTTCCCTTCATCTCTGAGTTTTCAGGTCGGTCTGGGTCCGAATCAACTAACACGGCAATATCGCCCTTTGATCTATCCTGGGTGCTGAATTGCTCAGTGCAATACTTCAATTAACATTAATTAACGCTCACCCCCCTCGCAGCTGAACCCAAGCCAAGACAGACCCTGAGTGCAGATGGGATGTTCGGGGTGAGAGACTTGAGGGTGAAGTTCGCTGGGGACCCTAAAAGCCTGGCCCACTTCCTAACGCATATGAGAGGATTCATGGAAGAATGTGAGGGGTCGTTTCCCACTGAAGGTTCCAATGTGCGGTACATTTCGACCCATCTTGAGGGCGAGGCAGAGGAATGGCCCATAGAATTGCATGACTCAGACTCTACGGAGCTAGAGGATTTTGAGAGCTTCATGAGCACTCTGAGGGATAGGTTCAAAGACCCCCTTTCAATTAACATAGTTGGCAGTTCTGTGAATACACCAAAACCCCATTGCCAGCATTCTCCCCTACTTTACACGTCTGGTAGTTTTTCTGTAAAGCACCCCCAAATGACCCTGTGAGTTTAACAGACTGGCGGGATGTCCCTTCCTGGTGCCATGGCAGGATGGCATGGATGACATCCTGACATTGATGTTAGTAGGATGCTGTGTCTTTTAAATAATATTTGGTCTACAACTACAGTACTTGAGCATTGTAAAGAAATAGTACAACATAGCTGTATGTTTCATATATATATATATATATATATATATATATATATATATATATAATTTTTTATTAAAGATTTTTTAAATACAAACTAATGTAAAGTAAGAAAAAGGAAAGAAAGAGATAAAAGGCAAAGCTAAAAGTTCAAGAAAGGGAGGAATAAGTAAAAGAAAAATAGAAAAGAAAGAAAAAAGATACAAAGAAGTAGCTTCTGACCTTCTTTACAGCAGTTATAAGTACAATTATAAATGTACCTCTTTATGGTTACAGCATAACTCTCTTCTTTCTATAATCTATCCTGTCTAATCATCAAAACCATAAATCATAAGTTCATATTTTTCTGTTTCATGCAAAAAGTCTATAAGGGATTTCCAGTCAGCAATAAATATAGATATTGTCTTTTCTCTGATCAAAGAAGTCAATTTAGTGATCTCAGCAAGTTCCATCATCTTCACCAACCATTCCTCCATTGTAGGTCTGGGTAATGCCAAATCTTTCCATCTTTGTGCATACAATAATATTGCAGTTAACATGTACAAAAATAAAGTTCCATAATTTTTTTCCAACTGTTTGTCCATCAATCCTAAAAGAAAAACCTCTGGTCTCAATTGAATATTAATATTTAAAATCCTCTGAATCAGCATATGCATTCGAAACATTTATTGAAAAACTGGTCACTTAACTCAAACCTTAAGCGTAATGACCTGATGATGGATTTCTTTTTCTAAACAGAATTCTTAAAATAATGACATTTGTGTTTGCTCCATATACTGCTCACCTATCTTTTTCAGCCAAGTATCCTTTTCACTAGAGCAACAGATACCGTAACTCAAGATTTTGTCTCTTCCATTTCTCCACTGCTCTCATAGCTGCTCTTTTTCACTTTATTCCAGATCGAGACCTAGATTCAATGACCAGCTACTGCTGAAACCAAGATTCTTGGCTGGTTTCTGATCTTTTGTTCTGTGGTCTTCTATCATTTTTGGTTGATATGTAGCAGCCGAAGCCCATGGGCCAAGTCACTGGTGAGATCTGAACCTTCATTCCACATGTGTGGGTATATAGTGCAGCTTGCTTCCTTAGGAAAAAAAGCTGGGATTGTTCAACCATAAGGCTGGCTCCAATCTAGCTCTTTGGCCAAGTGTAACAAAGAAGCAACATACTGGATAAAAAGCAGCCAGATGGTATTTCCCCCACTTACATCAGATCACATTTTATCACTAAATAAAATAATCCAGAATGGAAAAAGAATAAAAGTCAAAAGATTTATACGATCAGAAATAACTTCCAGGGAAGAAATGGCAAACTGAATACAGCGGAGCTGACAACCATGGTGGAATGAAGAACCGGCGAGTAGATCGGCTCTTTGTAATTCCTCTCCGGACAAGGAGAGGACTTGAGATTGCCCACAAGTGCTCCAGACAGTTGCTCCTCACGAGGAGACCACAAGAATAAACAGCAAAAGGGTGATTAGAACTTTGACTTTGGAAAGTTACAAATGGGCTAAGGGTCCAGATGGATTTGAAATAAGATTTTGGAATTAATCGTAAGAATCCTTCCCAGGAGAAAATGCTTTTGTTTTGAATTCTCTTTTTTAAAAAAAAACATGATAGGATGAGACTTTGAAGGTTGGACACTAAAGCAAACCAGAAGGAACTAAACTTCTCTCACTCAAAGGAGAACACTTAAATTTGACTTACTAATACAGAACAAAGCAAAATATTTTAACATTGGACATATTGAGGGATATTTTGAACAACGGACTGAGAAGTTAATTTTAAGAGTGTCTGCCTCTATAGATAGACTGTGTTTAAAAGATGTTATGAAAGAGGAAGAAGTTATATCTGACAAGATTGAGACTGATCTGAAAGTAGATTTGAAAATGACAGGCTACAAGAATGATATGGAAAAAGATGCTACGCTGGACATACAAAAGAAGCCAGCTGATGTCTTAATCATTAAACGGGATATACAAATAACAAACCAAGAGAGTAACCTGGATACTTTTCCTATATTGGATTTACAAAAGAGGCTTGTTAAAGCTTTGAAGAATTTTGTGAGAAGGGACAAAGAAAAAATGAAAAGAAATCAAGTTCTAGGACATTATTTGAAGGGACTAAAGGTCAAGACTGTTAGAAGTAAAAGGAAGGAATATAAAGTTGGTTTATTTGATGAAGGTTAAAATAGATATGTTGTTATCTCTGGTAACCCTTAATGGACTTTTGCTGATCAAGACTGAAATGACAAGGCTTTCTGGATTTATTTATAAATAAGAGATGGGATATGGGAAGAAGAGATCATTTGTTTTATTTTAAGAGAAGGTGATAAGTTACTAAAAAAACCTTTTTCTTTACTATATTCTTATTTTTTCTTTCTTTTCTATTTCTTCTTTTTCTTCTTTTAGTTTGTATTACTGTAGTTTTTATCTTTTTAATTGTAAATTTTAATAAAATTATCATAAAAAAGAATAAAAATCAAGACTATATAGTGAAAGAAAAAGGCATAGTATAAACAAAAAGGCATCCAAAGTTGAAGAATCCAAAAAGAAAACAGATTTGGCATTAGTTCAGTTCAAGCAGATGCCTTTAATCATAATCTAGATATTCCTGTCTAGTTTTGCAAATCTTCCATATAAATAGTCTAACATATTTGAAGTACCACTTTGGTGTAGTGGTTAAAAGCCCTGGGAGACCATGAGTTCTAGTCCTGCCTTAGGCAGTAAGCCAGATGGTTGCCTTTGGGACAATCACTCTCAGTTATAGGAAGAAGACAAACAACTTCCAAAAATGTTGCCAAATCCATGCAGTTGCAAGACGTCAAGAGTGACTGGAAGGCGCACACAGACACACAAAAGGATTCTGTGGAATTTCTTCAGTGAATACTTGAGTAGAAAGAATCTGAGGAGGAAGGATGAGTAGTAACTCATCTGGCAACCAATTGCCTTTCATTGCATGGCCCTTTCATCTTTGTGTCTGGAGCTATGAAATAGCATGACACACGACACTACAGCGCCAGTCTCCAAGCTCAAAGCTGCAATCCTTTCTCCTCTTTCACAAACTTCATCCTGAATCTGAGAGGTCAGCTGGAGCTCCTCTGAGCCTAGCTGTCCCAGTTGGCTTTGGTGAGTTGCAGTTTAGTTCCTGATAAGAAATTCAGTTAAAATTAAATAAGGACTTTAAATAAGGACTTGGTCTTAGTTGGAAAATTTGTGGCTCTCCAGATCTTGCTGAACTACAGCTCTGAATGACACCAGGGAGTGTGAAGGGTTAAAAACATGTGTAAAAACTGGTTGCCAGACTGATAAAGATTCAGGAGATCAATGGCTTCACCATTATCTGTGAGAAGACCTGCCTTCTTGTCAGTTCATAAGAAAGCTCTTAGAAAAATTCTAAAAAGTCTCTGCAGTAATAGAAATGGGGATATATTGGACCTAAATGGGAAATATTTCAGTTTCAATCATTCTTCTCAACCAATCATGCTAAAGACAATTTTGTGATAATTGTGCTTGGAAAAAGATCACTTTCAGCTTTAGCCAGCTGCTAAAAACCCTGTCAAGGTGAAGAGAGGGGCAGTTCAACAGGATCTGAAGGACCACAAGTTGCCCCCTTGCCCCATCCTATGTATCTCTCTTAATATATCACTGAGTATACAATAGAATGGGAACACATTTATGTGAAAAGGTAGAATTTTCTGTCTTCCAAGTTGATATATTTCCTGGTTACTAGTTGACTTTTAGGATAGCTTTGACTAGACATCAACATTTTGGTTGAATATTATTAAATGTTTAGAAAACCGCCCAGAGTTCCCTTGTGGGGGGAGATGGGCGGTGATATAAGTTAGAAATAATAAATAAAAACTTTTCTTGCCAGTAAGAGCACTTCAACAGTGGGACTAATTACCCAGAGAGGTGGGTTTCTCTTCTCTGGATGTGCTGCAGCAGAAATTGAACAGCTATTTCTTATGGATGCCTTAATTTGGATTCCAAGAGGTGGTTAGAAGGTTGGACTTGATAGCTTCTCCAACACACTTATTTCCAAGAAGGAAAAGAAGTGGATATTTACTATAGAAGAATAACAAATAGTAAAGTAAGAGCACTGAAACCAGAATTCAGTTCTGTGCTTGGCAATTACATCTGACAATTACATCCAGAGCTCCACTCATAGAGATGAGCTGAGAAAGAGCAGAATCGACAAAGCCTTCCTGTCCTTACTTCCAATCCATCAATAAGCACCCCACTGATCAAATATGGTTAACATTTCACTGAAGCAGATTCCAGCTGCATGGATTTTCCTTGTAAAAAACAATTTGCTCTTCAATAGAATCAGTATAAAGCCAGACGTCTCAAATTATATTAAAACATTATTAAAAACTTGTCCAAACTGTTTTAAGTCTTATCAAATTTTAAATGCACGAACAGCTCAGTCTGAAATTGTTATATTCTAAATTCATTCCAATTCTTGAGCACTTAGAGTTTTCAAAAAATAATTTCATCACATGCCCTCTAGACAGGATATTACAAAGGAGGCTCTTTTTCAAAACTGAGCTCACTTCTAAATCTCCTGATTTGCAATAAAATCAATCATGGACTTTGGTTTAGATGTTGATGTGAAAGTCTATATGGTGGGTTGGGTTTATGACACAGCAAGTAATGGCACTAGGAGACGGTATTGGCTGGGCATTAATTAATATTATTATTATTTAGGAGAGGATCACTTAATCCATTCTTCATTCCGTTCTTCATGCACTCCCCTTCAGCATCACTGAGAGAGTCTTCTTCTTCTTCATCACTCCGTTCATCTTTAACATTCTAGGAATAAAGAATACCAGCAGCATTAAGAGAAGCCAACTATTCACTATGGTGGATTGCTTGGTGTTACAGCAAACAAGGAGGAAAGGGTGACATTCAGAAGAGGTGTAGACCAACAGTTACTGGTTGCTTATAGAGATGCTATAGTTCACTGGTAGTTGAGAATCCAAAAGTAGCTGATGAATCTATTACAGTATTGTGCTTTAACATGACGCAAAATACATCCTTAAAACTCCTGCAGAATAGGGACTTCCGGTGGGGGACATGGCTGCCTGAACAGCTGTGCCCGCGGGCAGATCTGATAACACGGCTTTTTTATGGGCTCAGGCAGGCTTTTCCTGAAGCCCTAGAGCATTTTCATTGACAGAAAATGCTCAGAATCATCCCATTTGTACTCTAGAACGGTGCCTCGTAGCCAGAGGATCGCAAACAGCGTTGGCGAGAATCCAGTAAGAGACGCCGGGAGGCTGGGATGTCACCATTTCCAAACTGCACTGTAGCCTTAAAGGGACACTAAGTCAAGCCACTCCATTTCTAAATCACCCAATTTATATATTTTTAAGTTCATGTACCCCAAGAGAGACTCTCTACAGCAAGGAGAAGCGATCTCTCTTGGTGCTTATTGTTATTTTTCTGGATTAATTTTTAAAAATCTTTCAAAGTTTTGGCCTGTTTCCCCATTTAAATATTAAGGAGGACTGAGAATAAATAAGTGCATCCCTGCTATTATTTTTGTACTGAATTTGAAGAATTTGATTTCTCCCTACACGTTGAATCTGCTGTTTTGAATAATCAGTTTTCTGTTGCTACTTTCTCTGGGAAGCTGCCCCTTATCACTTTTACTTTTGTAAACACTGCCGGAAATCTTCAATTAATTCTTACTCTTGCCAGTTAAGTATCTAGGGGGTGCCATAATCTACTGCCTGCAACATGGAGGATTTTAAGCAGACATTCTCAGAGCTTCGTTGTGAGATCAAACAGATTTTCTCTGATTCCTATCAAGCTATTATGCAAGATATTCAGGACATGTAGAAAATATCAGCTTTGAAATGTTTCATCTGGCTGAGGAGGTTGTGGAAAAAGTTGATTCTATTGAAGATGGAGATGTTTCTACCGACAGCAAAATTAAAAAAAAACTTTTATTGTGCCAGATGATGATGACCAGATTCTGGTGCTGAAGGAGTTAAAGACACAGACTGAATCGCAAATCACAAATGCAGTTGTTTTTCTGGTGGAATGTTATGAGAAAGAAGAGACGTTGCTTTGTGGGAGGTTTTCTGCTGAGAAGTCTGAGTTTCTAAGGGGGGTAGTTGGGCTGTTCGTTTTTTTAATGAAAAATGCCTTGTGTGTATTATGGAGATATGTAAATGCCCTGGTATATTCTGAAGTGGGGTAAAGATTTAAGAATGTTTATTTTGACTGCTTTTAAGGCTTGTATGATTCTATTCTTTTTTAATGGTTTGGATTAAGATTAATTGGATTGTTTTTAAGGTTTGCTTGTTTTTATTTCTTTTTAATGATTTGTTAAGATTTATAAGGTATAATAATAATTGTTTGGTTTTAGGGTTAATAGGGTTAAGATTGTTATAGTATTATTAATTATAAAAGTAGACAATTTATAAGTTTTTTTTGTTGATTTTTATTATAGTAGACAGAAATGTACTGTATAGAATAGTGATAGGAAGGAAATAATTAAGTAAATGTTGTCTTTGGGGGAGGAAGTTGATTAGGAGGTTTATATATTTCTTTTTCTTTTAATATAAGGGGAGGGAACAATTGTATTTAGTGATGTGCTAATGGAATGATTTATAGAAATAATGTGACTTTGGTTTGATAGAGTAAAGGTTTTATTATGGAAATTGCTGTATATTCTTGCTCTTAAAAGTCGGAAGTCAACTCTTTATGTAATCTTTAAAATTCTTTTTTTCTTGTGTTTCACACTTTTTAGTTTTTTTGTTTTTGTTTTTGTAGTTTTTTGTTTTTTGTCATTTTTATCTTTGCTTTAAACTTAATAAAATTCTTATAAACAAAAACTCCTGCAGAATAACATATTCTTCATCTTTCTGCATCAATCTACCCCCTCCAGCACCAAAGATTACTGGTGCAACCCAGGGATGGCTGTAGACTTTTTGGTGCCCGAGGCAAAGTCATATTCTGGCACCCCCTATGGTTTGGCTGATCTTCCAATTTTGTTAGGAATTTCAAAAAGGCGCCCTCTGGTTTCTTTCTTTTTTCTTCTGAGTTTTTGAGCTTTACACTTACAATTATCTTTTCTCAGACATTTTCACCCTATTCGCTGTGTAAATAATTTTAATTACATCAGCATCCATTGTTGATATACGGCAATGTTTCTCAACCTCAGTGAGTTTAAGACGTGTGGACGGGAATTCTGGGATTTGGAGTCCACACGTCTTAAAATCGCCGAGGTTGAGAAACACTGATATATTTATTTATTTATTTTTCAAATTTAGCCACCGCCCATCTCCCCCCAGAAAAGGGGGACTCTGGGTGGTTTACAACAAGAAACACATTAAAACAATAAGTATAAAAGCATCTAAAAATATAAATATACAATTACCAATTATAAATATAAAAAGAATAAATATAAAATCCAAGTGGCCATAAAAAATCCAATTCAGTGAGGAGAGCTCTAAGGTGTCAGTCACCCCCAAGAATAAGTACTCCCCTTCCCACCCCAAGGAAGACGGCAGAGCCAAGTCTTCAGGTTCTTCCAGAAGGCCAGGAGCAATGGGGCCTGTCTCACCTCTGGGGGCAGAATGTTCCAGAGGGCAGGGGCCACTGCAGAGAAGGCCTGTATATATGGTAACGATTCTGCAAAATTGTATTTAACACTCAAGTGGGCACACTGGTACACAATGTACCATTACCGCTTTTCTGGGTATAACTTTGATAAGCTGATAGCCATCCGACTCACTTGCACAGGACCTTCCTATCAGACCTTTGTCTTGCTTCAGTACTCTTATCAGCTTCCTGAGGTCCATAGCTGTAACAATAATTTCTTTTTCATGACTTGCAACATCTGGTTAGTGCGCTGTTCACTACCACTCGACCGATTTTGCGGGTAAGTGTTTTCAAAAAGCGTAGAAAGAAAAAGTTCTAAACGAGGAAAGATGATGATATTTTATACTCATATTGTTTATTTTGGAAGTCTTTTCCATTTTGGCACCCCTTAAAATTTGATGCCCTAGATGACTGCTTAGGTTGCATAGGCCTAGAACTGGCCCTAGTGCAACCATATACAGCAGGTCCCCAGTTTAAGAATGTCCCGGTTTACGGACGACTCTTAGTTAAGAACGGACTGCAATAAAGCCTATTTAAGTGTTTCTTAAATGTTTTATATACATAGAAAGCTAAAATATATACTATATCCTAAGACAAACATTTGACTAACTGATGCTAAATAACTGTTCCAACTTACATACAAATTTGACTTAAGGACAGAGTTAGGAATGGAACTCGTTCTTAAACTGGAGACCTGCTGTACATATATATGCTACATCAAATTTGCAGAGGTTTACTAACAAGTAAGCATCTGTATTATTTTAACCTTTAGCTTGGAAGAATGTTGCTTTGACAGCTACGCCGACCCTTCTGTGCACAACAAGAACACACCTTCATTTGGCTCTGCCGTCTCGCTTGGGGTGGGAAGGGGAGTAGTTATTCTTGGGGGTGGCTGGCACCTTAGAGCTCTCCTCACTGAATTTAGATCTTTTATGGCCACTTGGATTTTATATTTATTCTTAAGATAAAGGTAAAGGTTCCCCCCGCACATTTGTGCAGTTGTGTCCGACTCTAGGGGCCGGTGCTCATCTCAGTTTGTTAGCCGAAGAGCCAGCGTTGTCCGAAGACGCTTCCACGGTCATGCGGCCGGCATGACGCATGCGGAACTCTGTTACCTACCCACCGAAGTGGGTATTAATCTACTTGCGTTTGCATGCTTTCGAGTTGCTAGGTTGGCAAGAGCTGGGGCTAGTGCGGGAGCTCACTCCATCATGCGGGGCTAGGGATTTGAACCTCCGAACTTGCGATCTTCCAATCGACAAGCCTGGCATCTTACCCGCTGAGCCACCATGCCCCTATATTTATTCTTACTTTTATATTTATATTTGGTAATTATGTACTTATATTTTTAGATGTTTTTATACTTATTGTTTTAATGTGTTTTCTATTGTAAACCGCCCAGAGTCCCCCTTCTCTGGGGGAGATGGGCGGTGGCGAAATTTGAAAAATAAATAAATAAATAAATTTGGTCTTAGATCATTCTTAGATCTGTCACTTCATATGTACAGTCATAAGGACAAATCAAACTCATAGGAGAGTAGTCTAACTACAATTTGGGATTGCCCATTTCCCCATAGGTATGCCTCGTTTCCATGAAAACAGAACAAAGTTAGAACAGAGAATGAAAACATAAAACTCCATCAGCTTGACCACACAGCACAAACTTCCTGGGGCTCTCTCTTTTGTCTTTCCCAAAGCTATATGCAGAAGGGTATCCAAATAAACAAATCATAGTGTAAATACTGGAAGATAAACTTGGCACATGATCAGATAAAGGAAAGGAAAAGCATCCTTCCCCACACAAACAATTGATGAGGTATCATTTTGCCCAAATCACCCCTAATACTTCCTGGGTAGAATTTCCCTTTGTCCTTAACAAAGGCAACAGGGTTTTCTGGGGCTTCATGACAATTGTCGTTAGGATTTTACAGAGAGGAGAAAAAAAACCTCCACAAATCAAAAAATAATATATGTGCCCAATACAAAGGGAGGAAATATTTTGATGGAAACCTGGCTCATTTTTCAGCCTTGGATCAGCATGTGCTAAGATTGCCTCACTGATGAAGAACTTGATGATGTGATGTTGAGGAGATGCCTCTCTGCCTTATATGACAATCGTATCTTAGATTGTCACTCTGTGATTTCTTTTTATATTGAACTTATGCTGACTTTTGCTTTTGGAGAATCCAAAGGCAAAGTATCTGCGTAATTGCTCTGTTGAAACGTATGTGAAATTTAGCCAAATTGCATTAAATGTACTAAGGAGCACAAGCAACTTTGGATCAAAGAAGAATATATTGTTTGTCTAAAAGAATAGTAAAAGGTAAAGGTTCCCCCCGCACATTTGTGCAGTCGTGTCCGACTCTAGGGGCCGGTGCTCATCTCCGTTTGTTAGCCAAAGAGCCAGCGTTGTCCGAAGACGCTTCTGCGGTCATATGGCCACATGACGCACGTGGAACGCTGTTACCTACCCACCAAGGTGGTACCTATTCATCTACTTGCATTTGCATGCTTTCGAATTGCTAGGCTAAAAGAATACTAGAATAATAATTCCATGTATGTAAATCCACTTTAAAAGTCAACTTCTGTTCATTTCAACGTATAAAGGGAAACAACGTATTACATGGAAACCTTGAAGATAACATTCTTCAGCGGGCTAGAAACTAGGAGACTGAGAGTTCTAGTCCCGCCTTAGGCATGAAAGCCGGCTGGGTGACCTTGGGCCAGTCCCTGACTCTCAGCCCTAGGAAGGAGCCAATGGCAAACTAGGAGACTGAGAGTTCTAGTCCCGCCTTAGCCATGAAAGCTGTCTGGGTGACCTTGGGCCAGTCACTCTCTCTCAGCCCAACTCACCTCACAGGGTTGTTGTTGTGGGGAAAATAGGAGGAGGAAGGAGTATTAGGTATGTTCCCCGCCTTGAGTTATTTATAAAAATAATAAAGGCGGGATAGAAAATAAAATAAATAAATAAATAAATAAATAAATAAATAAATAAATAAATAACATTCAACCCACCCATTAATAAACAATTTATGCAGTGATTAACAACCTTTCTATTTTTGTGATATTAGTACTGTATGACAGACACAATTGCCGTATGACAGTTTGGGTCATTTGGAATATCTATCATGTGATGCTTGCAATCATTTCTAGCCTACTTCGATTGAAAGCAGTTTGTCCTGGTCTGGTGTCCTCCAAATTGATTAGATCACATTCCCATAATTGGTCACTGGGTTTCAAATCATCATTATCATCTTTCTGGATCTGCAGTTTTAACATTGGTGAATATATCAGTGAGAATTTCCACTAAAGACAGAATATTAATGTTTAGGAAATGTGTCTCTTAGGGAAAACAGCTTCAGACTTTAATAGCCCTTGGTTTTCCCAAATTACAAAGCATTGGGAGATATAAAAACACTCACAGATGAGACCTGTTAAGCCAGCTCAGCAATTGGAAACTTAAAAGAACTGTTGAGCAATAAGAATGTTAACCCAAACCTATTGGAGTTACTTATCTGCAAATTATTGTTACCAAACCTTTCCAAAGGCACCTGTATAACTCAATCCATGTTGTTAATGTAATCAGCTATAATGACCAGCACATTCCTATAAACCTTGACTCAAAAGTGAGTTCCTTCATTAAGAAAGGGGCTCACTCCAAAGGAAGTGTACCCAGAATTAAAGGCCCTGTAGAACTTGACTCTCTGTAAGACAGGGGTGGGCAACGTCAGGCCCTCAGGCCGTATAAGGCCCGCGGGGCTCCCGCCTGCAAACTCCGGCTCCCGGTCCACGAAAATCCCAGAAACCCCGCCCCCCACGCCCCCGGTCATAAATATCCAAATGGCACTTGGCAGAAAAAAGGTTTTCCAGCCCTGCTGTAAGAGATAAAACAGCAAGTCACTCTGACTGGGGATGGATCCTGAAAGAACAAGCAAAAGGCTCTTACCTTGTCCTTTCCTATCCAAACAAACCACATTAATTTCTCAAGTCTAGGTATAGAGCCAGTTTGGTGTAGTGGTTAAGGCACCGGGCTAGGAACCGGGAGACCATGAGTTCTAGTCCCACCTTAGGCATGAAGCCAGCTGGGTGACCTTGGGCCAGTCACTCTCTCTCAGCCCTAGGAAGGAGGCAATGGCAAACCACTTCTGAAAATCTTGCCAAGAAAACTGCAGGGACTTGTCCAGGCAGTCTCCGAGAATCGGACACGATTGAATGGAAATATACACACACAGGTATTGCAAGTTCACACCTTTTCTGAAACCAAAAGTAGCCTCCAAATGTTATCACTTCTTATATCTATCTACCAAACCACAATACTTCATTTCAGATATGTTTCATTACCATTTGGCTGAACCCAGTGGACTATTCTGTAAAAATACAGTTTTTACTACCAGTCGTGGACTCCATAAATTCTGTTAACTGTGTTACTAAAATTCAGTAACTCCTCCAGGGCATGCATCTTTGGAAGCATCTCAAAAGCCCAGGTGGTAAAGTGTGAATCCCAATGTCCCACTGCTTTTTGAATGAGTCCAATTATAAATCCATTCTTGGCAGTAAAACAAAGGACAACATACCAAGACTTTTAGTATTGTTTTTAAATGCCTTTGTTAACCCTAAAATGAAGCTTTGAGTTGAGCTAAAGGGGTTCTTGTTATGAGAATTGGGCTACCTTAAAGCAAACCAAAACCAATCCAAAACAATAATACAGATAAGAAGATTCAGTGTATCTTACTGTAACTGGAAGAGCACAATAGGGGATTCAAAGAAAAACTACAGGCTTGCATTTTCATCTAATCCTTTGAAACCTTCCTATATGTATATTCATATATTTTGAAAGATAATTCACAATGCAGTTTGTTTTCTAAACTACTGTGACTACAAGGGTTAGCAATCTAACTGAATTAGGTAACCAGTTTGCAATTTTACCTCCTCTTGGTTTCCTCTCATCACCTACTATCAACTAAGCAATTATTAGCACACCAAACACTTAATCTGTGATTAAACCTGAAATTTTAAAGTTGGCCACATTCCAGTTATTAACAAGCATTGCTTCTGTATGGGACCTTGGTTGGCAAATTCAAACTAGGCTCTGCTTTGTCAGGAAGTACATCTTTTAAAATTTGGCTTAACTCATACCACATACTGCCATGCCTTCTTTTGAGAAACACTCCAGATAAGTCTAGAATCATTTCCCACTACTCCAGGACCTTTTCATATTCCTTTGCACCAAATACACAGCAACATTCTCTTGACTTTGTGGATCTGCTACATAGGAAAGCTTTTTATTTTTCCTTTGATTGGGAAACTGTATGCTCTTTCCTGTAAGATTTCTTCCCCTGCCATGTAAACATTTAATGCTCCACATCTAGTTGCTATAACAGATTCCAACATTGGTCAACTGGCTATCCAGGAGAAACATTCAAAAGAGGGAAGTTGTACAAAACACAACCTTTTTTCCTAAGGAAAAAGGCGGGGGTGGGGGTGGGGGGAAGGAATTCTAGACACTTTCAGAAACATTCCACTCATTGGAATCCTTGGCTGGCCAAGAGGAAGTGACACCATCTTCCCAAAATTAAAAAAGCCACTCAGATGTTGGAGGGAATAAGAATGTCAAGGAGAGACTCAAAAATGTTTTCCCAGAGAAACTGTAGTCACTTCAACAGTGTTCCAAGAGGATTGGTTTGGAAACTGAGTTGAAGAGTACAAGAGGTTTGAGTCAAAATACTGGGGAGGGGTGGGGAGAAGACACTAGATATTATATAATATCCATAATGGTGTTGAGATAGTGACAACATACATGGTATGAACTGTTCTAGTCTCCCCATAATCAGGATCAAATTCTAACATCAAAAAATAAGATTTATACTTTTTCAAGTTATTGGTGAAGGATTATGCACCCTTCAAATAAAGATAATCCGTGCATGTAGAAAAATAGCCATGTCAAGGAGAAAGCATCAACCCATCTCTCTCTTATATGCTATTTATTTAGATGCAGGCAAAATTCTCCTTTCACCCACATTAAAGGAAAAAAAAATTGAAACCTGATGAGTCTTTTCTCTAAATCCAAGAAACCTTTCTCCCTTTGATTTTGCAGATTCAAATAATATGTTACAAGGGTGGTGTGCGTGTGTGTGTGTGTGTGTGTGTGTGTGCGCGTGCGTGTAATGGACAAAAGCTCCAAAAAAAGGGATTCAAATTGTTTGACTTCACACATCAATTCACTTATAAAATGCAACTGCCACAAGATGGGGAGAGTACAAGAATTTGCACGGTGTCTAAGGGAAAATCAGAAAAATTCAGAGACCAATCACCACTATTAACTTGTATGTTCTGGGGTTTGGAGCAAAAAGCAGAGAAAGAACTGTGGTCTTTGGGCACTTCTCATGTATTTGCTGGAAGCAACTGGCTTGCAGTTGATGGAAACATGATTCTGGTAAATGGTCCTTTGGTCTGCTCCAGCAAGATACCAAAGTCCTTGGTGAAAAGAGGTTGGAAAGACCCATTTCTGGATCTAGAACTGGGATGCTTCAGGGGATCTAGTGCATTAACGAATAAATGACTTGTTTGGGAAAAAGTGAATAGCAAAGTACAGTCATAATTAGCAAAGTTGAAATGCAGGAATGCTAAAACAAGAGGTTACAGTGTGAATGGCCTATGTAACAAAATAGCATTGATATCTGACAGTAAAATCAATTCAGCAACTCTTGGCAAACACTGCCATGGTGACTACTTGTTTTCTTCCTGTATGCTTCACAGAAATGTAAGCAACAGGATATTAAAAAATTGTCTTTTACTTTATGGTCTACTAAACATGCTCCTGTAGAAGCACCTGAGGCACAAAGATCTGGCTTGTCAAGACCAAGATCCACATTGCCCACCCTACCCCCCACCCCATTTAATTAGAATTTAAGCCAAAGAAACTGATCAGTGCTGTAAAGTAAAGGAAATGATCTGAGAAAACTGTTGGATCTCTAAGTATCAATGACAGCTAGATCAGAAGAGGGAGAAGAGAATTTAAGACAATCAGCTATCCCAGTCTGGAAAATCCATCTTTCCATCCAGTTCTGAAGTCAAGACTGATATTGGAAGTCTACCAATTATATTAGGCACAACAGACCAATGTGCTCCTTTAGGATGACTAAGGGATTGGTCTTCCATCTACTGGGAGAAGCAGTTGAGGGGAAAACTTGATTGTGAAGAAATATGATTTCTAGGATCAAGACAATCAATCAATAGCCCATTTAGAGAATGAATTGTATCTCCAGAGGAGATGAATGGATAGTACACTTTGGAACTAATCACTTTGCAGATGATTTTGATTGATCTAGAGATTCAGGTAGATTTTTCACAAAAAGAACAGCCCCCCCCCCCCAAATATCCAAAATTGAACACCTCTGGATACAGCATGCATAGACCACACACTGCTTACCTTGTCATTGGCTATTTTAGCCCAAGCTGGTATGGGAATCCTGAGCACCTGGAAAGGGTAACTGGTTGTAGAATGAACAACAACCAAGATGCAAGATGCTGGGTTGGCCCAGGGAAAGACAATCTTTTCTGCTCACTTCTTTTGGGAGCTGGTATTTAATATGGTTTTAGAAATGATTTCAATAACCACAGGATCTCCCCAAAGAAATCAGGGAATTGTAAACTTGGGAAGGTGCTAAGATATTTACAGAATACCTAATCCCTTTTTTCTGAAAGCAAACAACATGTCTGAAAGAAGACTGGATATGGTGTTACTGCTATGCAGAAATTTCTTCTACTCATTGTGGTGAGGGGGGAAGTATATGCACTTACCATTTAATCACTACAAGACTTTCAGATTTGCATTTAAAATTCTTTGCAAAGATTCTCACTATGATATAGTGAGATATATCGCTATGATATGCTGTAATCACTGATAGTAACCTTAAAGTGGAAGTAATCAGCTTTTGCCAGGAGCCAATTAAAGAAGCTGAAGCAGCACCAAACCAAGGATCTGGCTGAAAAGTAAGCCATTGTTAATTGCTTTAGAATAATAAGCATCAAAGCCCTGAAATGTTTTGTAAGTCCTTTGGATAAAAATATAAAAGTCTGGAAAGAGAGAGGGATGGTGGCATTATACAATGTTAATAAACATTACACAATGTTAATGCTTAATCTACTCTGAAACCCTATCCAACAATCTACCAGTTTCAGGTGTTTGTATCTACTCTCAAGATTGGATTAAGATTTTTCATGCACACATCCCTATCTAATATTCTCTGTGGAGGAGCTCAGTCATGTCAGAAGCTTCAACATTCACACTCCAGCTGCCTTATCTAGAATTAGTTTTTGATAGCTGCTATGATAACTATCATAGCATAACTATGATAACTGAAGGCAAAAGGAGAAGGGGACAGCAGAAGATGAGATGGTTAGATAGCATCACTGATGCAATGAACATGAACTTGAGCAAACTCCGGGAGACAGTGGAGGACAGGAAGGCCTGGCGTGCTATGGTCCATGGGGTCACGAAGAGTCGGACACGACTTAACGACTGAAGAACAACAACAATGATAACTATGCACCCATCATCAATGGTATTTGGCCCAGTGTATGTGGCAGAACATGATTTGGATCTGGCTTTCTATACTGGCTTGGGGAAAAGATGACTTGTGAGCGGGAAGAAGGGCAGTGATCATTTCAGAGTTATGGACAGATCAACAGCAGATCAGCTTTGTATTACATAGCTGTGTACATATAAACCAGTGACTTCCAAGCTACTATGCAAAATATATTGATCTCTCTCTCTCTCTCTCTCTCTCTCTCTCCCTCTCTCCCTCCCTCCCTCCCTCCCTCTCCCTCCCTCCCTCCACACACACACACACACCCACACACCCAATGTGATGTAGGTAAATCAGACTTTAAAGAGAGCTAAGAATGTTGTGGAGAGTGGCAAGGTTCTGTACACAGATTGGTGGAACAGGCTAGCACAAGGCAGGTAATAAATGTGAAAATTAGTGGGTAGAAAACCTGGACTTTGCTAGTTGTACAGCAAACCCACAAGTTTCTAATCGCCATAGCTATGGCTAAGAATTTTGTGACCTTCTTATATTATATAGATCAAACTTTTAAGTGAGCTTTCAAAATTCTATGACACTGTGGTGGGACCAGAAAATTAAACCAGGACAGCTTATTTTAGGCTAGTATGGTCTCACCCAGTGTTCCTCAACCAGATGCCTACAATAGGTACTGGACTTCAGCTGTTCTAACCCAAGCCTACAAGACCCAAAGAGTTCATGGGAGCTGAAATGCAACACTTCTGAAGGGGAACATTAGATTGGGAAATATTGATATAATACTTCTTTCATTCTTTCATAAGAATATAAGATGTGTATGTGTATGGGGGAGCGTGTATACACACAGACACACACACACACACACACACACAGACTTTGAAGAAGCAGTATAGTAAGAACATTGACACTTTTGAACTTTGGGGTTGGAGAAAATTCCCAAGAATACCATAGAGAGCTAACAAAACGAACAAATGGATCATAGAACAAATCAATTAAGAGTTCTCATTCAAGGCACAAATGGCCAGGCTCAAATTATTATATTTTGGAGACATAATGCAAAGGCCTAGCTCTCTGGGGAAATCAATAATGCTGAGAAAGTTAGAAGAAAAGAGGAGAAGAGGATGACCAGCAGCAAGGTGGATGGACTCAATTACACGTTGATGGATGCACCACTGGCGGACCTGAAGGACCAGGTTGGGGACAGATAATCCTGGAAAACATTTGTCTATGTGGTCACTAAGAGTCAACACCAACTTGATGGCACACAATCAGTCTATCAATACACACACACACAAATGGATATACAGTACATATACAGGGTGTAGCAAAAGTCAGTCCCCATAGGCCAATCACAATATGTTTTATTAATTTTCTTTCAGAGAAAATGTTACTGTACTTAGGAATGTTCAATGGTCATGTGTCAAATGAGTAAGGAAGCATTTAGAAGAAAATGTCAACCAAGTTGAACATTTAATGTAATTTATATAATGATCTATCTATAGGGCCTGACTTTTGCTACACCCTGAATATGCATATATACTGTACTATATACATACAGTATATAACATATATAAAGTTTATAAGTATATAAGGTTGCCAAAGGATCTTCCTTCTTCTCTTTGCTTGAAAATCATCCAGGATGCTCTCTGCAGTTCAGAAATGTAGGCTGTTTTGTATCCACACTTCCTGGAATGTCCACATGATGCCCAAAAGCAACCCACGTTGCTCCATTCAAGTGAATATGTTACCTGTTCATTTTTCTATAGATATCTGTATCTTTGTTTTTCTTGCTGGCCTTTGGCCATAATAATGTTTTTATTTAATTATGGATATTATTTTAACGAAAATATTTAATTTGTAGTTTTCTGGATTGCTAAACATTTGACTTCAAAGTCCAGCCCTAGCTCTGGGGGTTCCCAACATATAATCACAATGACAAATGCACCCATGGAAATCTCTCTTGGCAATACTGAGGGTTGTAGAAACAGAACTAAGCATAACGACATACAATGCTATCATGTCAAGGAATTAATAGCCAAAGGTGAAATCATGTTAAAGTATTGTGACTCAAAAGACATGATTGCTGATTTTCTAACAAAACCCCTTGCTGCAGTAAAACACAAGGAGTTAACTGAAAAAATTGGGTTGCGACTTACACCTCTAGCATAATAAGAGCAGTGTTGGTGTATTATTCTTTTGAGGAGCAAGTCATAGCAATATAACCTTATTAGGTAAACACCTGCAAACTTTAAAAGGCCAGGCAGCACGTGGTCCAGGCTGAAGAGTATAAAAGAACCTGCCTGCCTCCCCTGCCTTCCTGCTCACTGCTTCTTTCTGTTTACTTGCTTACTACTCTTGGTATGTGGATTTTGTAACACTTCCAGGGATCTGGAAGAGGACTGTAAATATCTGTTTGTATGAGTAACTAATACAACTGCAACTAAGTTACTAAGTGACTGGCGTCATTTATTGGTCTCTGAATGCTAATCACTTTCTGATACTCTGCGTGTGCAAGAAAACACACTCTCCAACAGCTCTGACTGTATGCTCCTCCTCCAACTGACTGTTGTAACCAAGTTAGAGGACTCTACAGTTTCTAGCGGATCACAACCATACAGGCTTCCAGCAGAAGGATCCTGAAGTCCAGCCTTACCTTCACAAAAATGAATTTCTTCAGAATGTTGAAAACTAAGTAGCCCCAATAGAGGTGAAGACCTTGAAGAACCAATAGCTGTCCATTGTACAGAAAATAAGCTATAACGACTGTCTGGGTATAAAACACAGGATAATATATTGTGGCCCGTAAAATCCTGTTAAGAAAATGAGAGAGAGAAAAAACACCGTTGGATTTTATCTGTTGTTATTTCTCATATTAATGCTTTTGGCCTTAAAGTAACAGAGGCAATAAAGACCAAAATTCTGAAACAAAAGCAAAAGTCAAAACATTGAAAATGTCCAAAGATAAATAATCAAGAGATATAAACATATTGCTTAACTTGGCTTAACTCAAATGTTGACAGGGTTCAGATTCAAGCAAGAGATCAAATCTAAAGATGTTGGGGAAGCTTTGAACATTAACTCATTGGTCTCACCCCAAAATTAAAAGTAATTACTGTATAGTTTATGGGATGCTTGCAAACTCTGAAAGATCAGAAAGAAAGTTTGCATGGCTAAGGAGAGAGCACAAGCTGGGGCAGTTTCTGAGGACATTCTGACTATGGCAAGATAGACTTTAATGCCACCCAAACTGTTTCTCACATACTGACGTGCACCATGTTTTACGGTGGCCTTTTTAAAAAAAAAAGACGATTGTGCCTTTTTTAGTTTAAATACCAGGGAGAGACTAAGGAAAAATGTCAGTTGAATTTTGTTCTGGATCCTATTTGTGTACTCTCTGTTCATTATCTGTGCCGATAAATGACTGTAAATAAAGTTCATCTATCTACTACCCATCTGGACCACTGTGGTGCACTCAGTGTAGGCCCACAAAATCCTCAATAAACGTGTGTAAGGATGGAGAATCCAGAAGCAATGGACTGGATACTCCACCCTTACACAGGATAAAATAAGGGAGAACGGGGAGGGGAAAGACGACGATGGGAAGCTGGGGGGGAAGCACTAGCCCGCAGGAGAACAGACAGCCATCACCACATCCAGTCCAGAGGACACGAGAAGCCACCAAAAAAAGAGCCACCAGCACAGGCAGGCACAGAGACTGGAAGAGAACAGAGGGCGAGAAAAAGAAATTGAATAACAAAAGAAGAAGGCTGGGAGAATGGGCGGAAGGAGAAGGGAGCCGAGGGCTTAAAGAAAGATTGGGGGGGGGGGAAGGGACCCCATTCACAGCTTTAACGTGGCATGATGCTGGTCCAATAAAGAATTTCACATATCCCATATGGCTTGTGCTGGTAATTACTGAGTTTGGGCCATAAGATCGTGATCCTCACAACGTGTTAGTTTTGAAATGCCACTATCCTCTCAGCTCCTTTTTGCTGCCAACAGACCACTTGCTATCCTTCTGCAACTTCCTATTTAACTTGCTTTCCAAGGACATCCATGGAGGGAGGTCAAGAAAGTCAAGATAATGATTGTAACTGTGCAACTGAAGTTCCACCCTTTCGTTGACTACAGGAAATACCAACATTCCTTCAGCTTTCTTTGACTTTCTCATACCCTTAAATTAAATTCAATCATATAGGTTATGAATGGCCTTTATCGTGTTTGGCACCCAGCCCTGAAAATATCCAGAGGTCATTTGTTTCTCAATCGCTTGACTAAGAACAGGTGAAGCATCCAGAGGTCATGTTCTCAAGCCAAACAATCCATAACACAACTTACCAAAATGGAAAGAGAAGGAGCCGTGTGATAAAGAACACAACTGAGAAAATGACGAAGAGAACGCTGCAGGTATTATCCCAGTGAGCGTAGTTGAACATCTTTGCAGCCTGAAATTGAACAATTAGGAGAGGTTATCACCTCGGGATGATCTCCTGAAAAGGGGTCAGCTGTAGTGGATTGAAGAAAAAACCTGGTGAGTTGTGGAGATCAAATCCCCTCTCAGCCCTGAGAGGATAAAATAGAAATGCATTTATAACTGCTGTAAAGAAGACCAGAAGCCGCATCTTTATATATATATATATATTTCTTTTCTCCTTAATTTCTTATTTGCTTATCAATTTTCTTTACTTTTCTTTTTCTACATTGAATTTGTATTGTTTTTACTCTGTAAAAAATTTCCTCAAATATCTATGTATCTACCTACCTACCTACCTACCCCCTGACCCCCCCTCAGCTCTGATCAAAGAAGAGTCCATTGTTTTCACAGCTACATAACTTTAGGAAGGGAAAGTGGTTCTCATCCCCCCTCCCCTCCCCTCCCCTCCCTTCATGCCTCTTCCCATCCTAAGGGAGCTGAACGGGTTGCAATTTCAAGCGTAAAAGTAATAAGCCAGCTGTGGGGTTAAGCCTCTTCTGTCCACTGTCCACACTCCTTCCCACAAGGCAACACTGGCTCTGATCTCCTGGCTGCAACTGTGTGGACAGGATGGGGAGAAACAGTAGCACATGGGAAGAAGGTCGAGCATTTCCCGCTCACACGCACCTCTTTTGCATTCTGAACACACAGCTTAGCCCTGCCATCACCAGTACCTTGGCCTCCAGAAGCAACTATGATGGGTGGAGTGGGGAACTGTAGATGGGTGTTCTACCCTGCCTTGCATTTTGGGGTGCAGAGAGGAGGCCAGGTAAGCTATACCCCATATTAGATTCTAACATAACTCAAGCAACACGCTGGGCTCTCCTGGCCTGCTCTGGCGGTAAATGAATCTTAGGTCACTGCCTAGTCAAAAGGCAGAGCTGTCTTTGTCTCCAAGTTCTCTTAGTGTTTTCCAGTTTTCTTACTTACTTCTCCTTTCTTGCCAGAAAACAGGTTGCACAGGCCTTGTTCCCACCCTTTGTTCCTCACACTCAAGTACCTGGCACTTCTGGCTGTTTGTGTCCCATGGAAAAAGAAGGGAATGGTAGTGCAGTGACTTCTCACACCATTTTCTCTCCACATTGTTACAGCAAAAATAGTAATATATGATACATGGGGAAGAAGAGAGCCATCAAATTTAAAGAGTGAAAAACTGTATTTCCTACTAGTGCAAAAGCATCAAGGCTCCTAAACAATATTGCAAAATGATTTCCCCCCCCCCCAAAGGATTCTGGAAAAAAATTATTAAGGAAACATTTGAGAAAAAAAATCTACCCAGTGTTGTTTTGTGCATTTGGTCAAGAAACATGTCTAATTGCTAGCTGTCACTGACAGAAAGTACTGTGGTGGTTGTGGGTTTTCCGGGCTGCGTGGCCGTGTTCTGGCAGTTTTGGTTCCTAACATTTCGCCAGTCGCTGTGGCTGGCTTCTTCAGAGGACAGGAGCCCAGCTAGAAGATTCTCTCTGTGCCCAAGAATCTTCTAGCTGTGCTCCTGTCCTCTGAAGATGCCGGCCACAGCTACTGGCGGAACGTTAGGAACCAAAAATGCCAGAACACGGCCACACAGCCCGGAAAACCCACAACAACCATCGGATTCCGGCCGTGAAAGCCTTTGACTATACAAAAAGTACTATATTTATATCTCAGTTATAAGGATTGACAGTTAAGATACAGCACTGCTTCACAATTATAGGGCAAAGGACCCTATGACATAAATGGTTTAGGACAGAGTCTTGAAGATTTGTCTTCATAGAACTGGTTCCAAAGTTGGTGTTCAGCTAGGTAGAAGCATCGAGCCAACCTTGATTGTTCTCAGAAAAAAAAATGAGCCAGTTAGGACTTAGTTTGTTCTTGGCTAGAAGACCACCAGGTTTTTTTTTGCTGGAATAAATGAACCAATCCTCATTGTCAGGCCTTGATAAGATAGCTCATCATTGAGGCTGAGGGCTCATATATAGCTCCTCCAGATACCACAATGAATTAAAAACAATAATAACAAAATTCAGTGACTTGGGTAACTAAGCACAGGCATAGGCAGATGTTGAGATTTACCTCCAGCCAGATATCTGCAGAATCATGGATAATCATCACCAGGGTTCCAAGACGGAGATAATTGGAACTCCAGGAAGAGAACATCAAGCCAAGGGCAGCAAAATGATGTACCACGTGGGCTTTAAAATCCTGTGGAAAATAAAGAGATAATCCCTTATCTTAAAGCAAGTTTAATTTGGGAAGAGGGAGATTGATTGCTCTATCTCAGGAAAATTAGGGTGGATGTGTTGAAGCCAATGTGCCCACAAGGATTCTAGATGGATACATGAAAGCAAGGAAATCATCCACTGAACTGCAGCAAAGCCATATACTGTAAACCTAGAGACCAGTTAGAATCTTGTAGAAAAATAACAGTGGGCAATGGAGCACATCACTTGGATGAATGAGAAAGCACATTGCTCTTGAGAAAAAGCTTAAAGCAAAAATGGTCACTTGCAGTCACAAGGTGGAAGTTGAGGCATCATTTTTCACTATTAGAATATAACTGGGCAAATGGGTCCATGAGCATAGTTCTCCTGAAGAAACCTACCATTTTCTATAGGTAAGTCTGAAATACATAGCAGGTAGCCAGAACTGAAATACTGTATTTTGGGCCTGTCTGGTGCTAAGCTACTTCACTGGTGTGTGGGTGGGTGTGCGCGCACTCCTTTGAGTAATTATTGACTCCTGGTAACTGCCTGGACTAGTCCCTTCAGTTTTCTTGGCAAGATTTTTGAAGTGGTTTGCCATTGCCTCCTTCCTAGGGCTGAGAGAGAGGGACTGGCCCACAGTCACCCAGCTGGCTTTGTGCCCAAGGTGGGACTGGAACTCTCAGCCTCCCACTTTCTAGCCTGGTATATTAACCACACCACCAAACTGACTCTCCTCTTCACTGGCACAATATCCAGATTCTGTGCAAAATTGCATCACTATACATCTGTTTGTTGCAGGCAGCTGCAGTTTGCAAAACCAGATTTGCAAAGAAGGGGGAGGAGGAAGAGGTGTAGTAGTAGTAGTACTGAAAGTATTCTGCAAGAAAATAGCTGTAATGGGCAATGGGGCGTAACCTAATTGGGAGGCAAGCCAACATTACATGCTTGATGGCAAGAAAAAAGACCTAAGGTCGCTTTGAAGCTAATAGATGGAGCCAGATCAGTTCTGAGTAAATCTTAGCTCGTTGTGACTTCTTTATTTACTTACACTGCCCCCCAGGTTTAGTGATGAAAATGATCTGAGCCACCCTGAATATCAGAGCAAGAATGGCTGTCAAATTTGGAGTTAGAAAGGCTTCTATTTGCTATCTATCTAAGACGGAGTGGCTGTGGATTGATGGCCCCCCTAGATCCGGGAAGTTGTCATCTTTGGTTCTGGGTGGGGTTGCACTACCTCACTCAGATCCAGTGCGGAATCTGGGGGTCCTCCTGGACTCGCGACTCCTGCTGGAAGAGCAGGTGGCAGTCGTGGCCAGGAGGGCCTTTGCACAACTTCGAGTTGTGCGCCAGTTACACCCTTTCTTGGATCGGGAGGCCCTCCGAACAGTCACTCATGCCCTTGTCATCTCCCGCATAGACTACTGTAATGCGCTCTACATGGGGCTACCCCTGAAGAGTATCCGGAAGCTTCAGCTGGTACAGAATGCGGCGGCGCGAGCAGTTACGGGTGCCATAAGATTGGCACATGTAACACCTCTGCTACGCGAGCTGCATTGGTTGCCAGTTTGCTTCCGGGTCAAATTCAAGGTGTTGGTGATTACCTTTAAAGCCCTATATGGCATAGGACCAGGGTACCTGAGGGACCGTCTCGTCCTGATAACGTCAGCCCGCCCCACCCGTGCGTGCAGAGAGGGCATGCTTCGGACCCCCTCAACAAGAGAATTCCATCTAGCGGGGTCCAGGAGGCGTGCTTTCTCTGCGACAGCCCCTGCCTTATGGAACATCTTGCCCCCGGAGGTGAGACTGGCCCCTTCACTCCTGGCCTTTCGGAAGGCCCTTAAGACCTGGCTCTGCCGCCTGGCCTGGGACAACGGAGGTGGTAGTGCCTCCTGGGGTTGGCTGGCCCCGTAGCAATAAGACCTATGCTACGGTCTCCAATCCATCTTGGATTCTATTTTATTTTATTTTATATCTGGATTTATTTTTATATATCTTCTACTTCGTATGGTTTTAAATATTTTAAATATTTTTAAGTCTTAATTATTGTAACCCGCCCAGAGTCCCTTGTATGGGAGATGGGCGGGGAATAAATTAATTAAATAAATAATAAAATAAAATAAATAAATCTACTTGATTATCTAGCATCCTAGAAGCCAGGATCTGAGAATGCCTTGCATCCCATCCAGAAGCAGATGAGTTTGTAAATCCTCCTTACCTTCCTTTTGGTGTCGGTTCCGAGAGTAAAGATCAATGACCAATAGAAACTCATCTGAAGCATGTAGTACCAATACTGGGAGGGGAGCATGGGCTGCAAAGAATGTGTGTAAAGAGAAAAGAGTTAATTTTTTTGGTTAGAAAGGGAGTACATTTGTTCCAGATCAGGAGGGAAAGGGTTGACAATGGAACCAGGATTGGAGCAGTAAATGATAGGAGGACATAAAAAGGAGCAGAGGAAAAGCATAGAAAATCACTGCAACTCATCATTGGTAGGGATAGAAAGAAACTTTTACATTCAGAAGTGAGAGAACCCCATCTTTTAACATGCTTTTGCTATAAGGCCGTAGTATGCCCTTTAGGTAAAGCAAGGGGGCTATATGGCTTCTGGAGCAGGCTAGAGAGGTATTTCACTGAACAGCATGCTTATTGCTCACTGGTATGCCATGGGTTTTTAAATCGTTATATTCCCTGGGGGGGGGGGGGGATGGGGGAGGGTGTCTCTATTATTTTTGTTCTTCTTTCATATTGTGTTTTTAATCTCTCCTAAATGCTTTAGGAATTTCTTGCAATTTTTAAAATTTTCCTTTATGTTTATTGTATAGTATGCTGGGTTTTTTATTGTGTTTGGTCTTGGACCGTAAATAAAATTTTGATTTAAACCTTCCCTGTATGCTGCCTTGGGTCACATGACCATAAAGGAATGTTGATTTGATTTGTTAACTGGATCAGATAAAGCTCTATCCATACATTTGCATCACTTATTTATTTGGGGGGGGGGGTCATTAATAATAATATAATAATAACTTATGAAACTTGTATGCCGCCCAACTCTCAACAACTCTGGGTGGCTCACAACAGTCAAAAAAGAATTTACAATAAAATTAATAAAAAAGAAAGATAAAAGATGGCAAGTGTGATGAAGCAAGGGGTCTCACTCTCTTATCTCCCATGATTTAGCTTTTTAATTGTTGTGTTTTATCATAAACTTTGAGAAACAAGCGAAAATTTTAATATCTTTTACTACTGTTAATCCAACATATGGCATTTTCTATATTAACTAATCTTATGCTATATTACATGAAGTCTTAATATTAATATTAATATCATTTATATTCCACTTTCTAGTTTTGATAGAAATGTTAGTGTTAGTGGTGTTTATCTTATAGTGGGACATTATTATGTGCTGGGCAATGACTTAATCAAGGTTTGGAAATAGCATGATGATTAGGTGGCCTTAGAAATCTATTATATTATTATTATTATTATTATTATTATTATTATTATTATTATTATCTTTTTATCCTGTCTTTTTTATATATTACTCAAGGCAGCGAACATACCTAATACTGCTAATATATAGTAGTAACCATAGCAATAATAATGTTCCTAATGATGCACATTGAAGCCAGGACATTTTTTATGGTCTGCTGGTTCTTCTTTAATTGTTTCATCATGTTAGCTGTTCATGACAACATGACAACTCTTCGTTTACTTTTTTTTCTAAGGGAACACTTGCAAGGAAAATGGCAAGAAAGCTATTCACGTGCTATCAAAAATGAAGGTAGGGTTACTTTTTCACAGAGTCAGCAGTAGTATCTGCAAAGAATCAGAAGCACCAGCACCAGCAAGGCACTCACATGGTATGGATAATTAACCCACACTTGCCAAATGTCATAAAACCAGGATTTCTGAAAGGAATATAGAATGAGACAGAAAACAGTCATTCATTTTTTCACATGACAATAGTGCAAATCTCATCCCTGCCTCCAACTCACTAGGTAATTTGGGGGCAAGGCATTATTTCTTTTTGCTGCTCACAAGGATAACAATATTGGCCTGTCTTCTACAACAGCCTTGCCCAAGCCGGTGGCCACTACAGGGGTGGTAACGAAAGCCAAAGACCTCCTAGTTACACTGCACCTTTCCTCCTCACAACTAACCCTAGTAGGTTGGGCTGAGAGATAGCGACGGCTTGAAAGTCACTCAGTAAGCTCCTTTGGCTGAAGATGGATCAATGCCCTTCTCAACTCTATGATTCTGTCATTAGAAATTGCATCTTCCTGGCCCTCTTCCAACACTCTAAGGATTTCTGCACACTCCTCCATTTTTGGCAGCTCCAAATTGGAGTTGGCTATTATGAGTCTTAAGGATGACAGAGATAACCATACACAAAGCACTTTATTAATAAAACACGTAGATGCCAAGGAGGATTAAACGGTATGCAACTCTCAGTCAAGCCTCCAGTCCTGTGCCAATTTGCCTGAAATAAAATCTAACTGAATGCAGTGACGTGAACTTCACAACAGTCATACATAACATTGTACTTAAAGTGAAAGTAAAGTAAAAGTAGCAATGCACTGTAAGATATCTACAAAGTGCAAAATTAGATGTGAAATGAATCATTCATAAGTGGGCCTCAAAAATAAGAATGTTATGTCAGGCCTCCTTTCTGACAAATTTATTTCTCTATAATATTTACTGTATATAGTACAATACTAGATGTTCTTTAAGAGCCAGTTTGGTGTAGTGGTTAAAGGCATCAGGCTAGAAACCGGGAGACCATGAGTTCTAGTCAAGTCCCACCTTAGGCACAAAGCCAGCTGGGTGACCTTGGGCCAGTCACTCTCTCTCAGCCCTAGGAAGGAGGCAATGGGAAACCACTTCTGAAAAACCTTGCCAAGAAAACTGCAGGGGCTTCTCCAGACAGTCTCCAAGAATCGGACATGAGTGAACGGATTAAAAAAAATATGTTCTTTGCAAGGTTTAAAATAATGAGGACAGGTTAATACAAAACAAGTTCATTAAACTGTAACAGCTAATAGAGTCGAGAGTTAGCAGCAGGGCATGAAATGGGTACAATAAAGTTTGTAGCAGGACTAAAATGATAGAGAGACTAATATCTCAAGAATGCCCCAAAGAACTGAAAAACAGTTAGGGTTTTGATACTGAAAATCCTGGGAAATTAAAAAATAAAATTTTAATTAAAAAAAAATATTTTCTTGGTGTTGAAAGCACCACAATATGGGCCAAGCCAAGGTTATCTTTGGAGGGCATTTCCTGACGGAATCCTTCCATAGAAGTAGTCTCACTCATGGCCACAAATTGTTTTCATTTAGTAGAGTCATTTATTTGTTATTTACTGCTTAGATTTCTATCTCATCTGTCCTCCAGAAGCACAAGCAGCTTCCTTGTGGCTCTCCTTTCATTTTTATCCCCACAACAGGGCTGTGAGATAGATTGGGCAGGCAGGACTGAGTGTGACTGGCCCAAGGTCACACAGTGAGTTTCCACTCATGGCTAAGGGTGGACTTTTAGAGAAGAAGCCCACAATGGGAAGAGGCAAATCTTCATGGAACCTGCAGTTAGTTAGCATTTTGGCAAACTGCTTTGGTAACATTGCCAAGAAAACTGCATGAATGCAGCCAAGCTAGGCTTGAAGACAGCTAGATTTTATTTATTTATTTATTTTTCCGATTTCTATCATTGCTCATCTCCCCCGAAGGGGGGACTCTGGGCGGTTTACAATGAAATCAGCAATTAAAATACATAAAATACAATACAATAAAATACAAACACCATACAAGTAAAAAATAAGTTAAATATAAAATCCAAGGGGCAGTAAGATCATGTTTAAAAGAGGACTCTATGGCGCCAGCCATCCCCAGGAGGTGCTGTTACCCTTCCTATCCCAGGCGAGGCAGCAGAACCAGGTCTTCAAGTTCTTCCGGAAGGCCGGGAGCGAGGGGGCCTGCCTCACCTCCAGGGGTAGAATGTTCCAGGGAGTGGGCGCCACTGGAGAGAAGGACCGCCTCCTCGACCCCGCCAAGTGAAATTCCCTAACCGACGGGCCCCGCAGCATGCCCTCTCTGCATGACAGAGTGGGATGGTTCGATGTTATGGGGATGAGACGGTCCCTCAAGTAACCTGGTCCCATGCCATGTAGGGCTTTAAAGGTGATAACACCTTGAATTGGATCTGGAAGCATACTGGCACCCAGTGCAACTGGCGCAGCTGAGGTGTCACATGTGCCGATCTTGGGGCACCAATAACTGCGTGCACAGCCGTATTCTTGACCAGCTGAAGCTTCCGGATACTCTTCAAGGGTAGCCCCATGTAGAGCGCATTGCAATAGTCTATATGGGAAATGACCAGGGCATGAGTGACTGTACGGAGGGCATCCCAATCCAGGAAAGGGCGTAGCTGGCGCACAACACGGAGTTGCGCAAAGGCCCTTCTGGCCACGGCTGCCACCTGCTCTTTGAGCAGGAGCCGTGAGTCCAGAAGGACCCCAGATTCCGCACTGTGCCTGAATGGGGTAGTGCGACCCCATCCAGAACTAGAGATGATAACTTCCTGGATCCAGAGGAGCCATCAATCCACAGCCACTCCATCTTACCAGGGTTCAGCCGAAGCCTGTTGTTCCCCATCCAGACCCCCCACAGCCCCCAGGCACTGAGAAAGGGCAGCCACCGCATCACTTACCTCACCCGGGATGGAGATATATAATTAAGTATCATCGGCATATTGATGATACCTCATCCCATGGTGACGGATGATCTCACCCAGTGGTTTCATGTAGATGTTAAACAGAAGAGGGGAGAGAACCGAACCCTGCGGCACCCCACAGAAGAGGGGTTGAGGGTCGGATCTCTCATCTCCTATTACCACCGATTGGGACCGGCCCTTGAGGAAGGAGGTGAACCAGCACAAAAATACGCCGCCCACCCCCAACTCCCTGAGCCGTCCCAAAAGGATACCATGGTTGATGGTATCGAAAGCCGCTGAGAGGTCAAGAAGAGCCAGGATGGATGCACTCCCTCCATCCTGCTCCTGCCAGATATCATCCACAAGCATGACCAATGCAGTCTCCACCCCATATCCCGGCCTGAAACCTGACTAGAAGGGGTCCAGATAATCCGTATCATCCAGGATCCTCTGGAGATGCAACACCACCACTTTCTCAACCACCTTCCCCAAAAAGGGGAGGTGGGAGACAGGATGAAAATTGTCCAACACAGTAGGGTTCAGTGATGGTTTCTTGAGGAGGGGGTGCACCAGTGCCTCCTTGAAAGCAGCAAGGAACACCCCCTCTCCCAAGGATGCATTAACCATCGCCTGGGAATGGGGAAGGAATATCTTAAAGAATTAATACTACTTTGATATTAATGGAACTATAGGACCATGGAGGTCATAAAATTCTTCTCTCTCACATCATTTTTTTACAGTGCAAATGTGTGGGTACTATTCCTGCATAATGCCTAGTCTGGTTTAATTATCTTAATTTTAATTCTTCTACACAAACTAAAACAAAAAACCCCAAAATCATAAATTCCTCACCATAACAATGACTCTATTTGGAATAATAACAGCAGAAGTCTAGCTCAACCAATTTTGAAGAGATTACATCTGACTTTAATCCAAGTTTAAGAACTCATGGGAAGCTGCCATGAAAACAAGCTCAAGATTAGGCTATAATCTTGATGAAGATTTTGTTACCACTTGACTCCCCCCCCCCCAAGTTTAACTTACATCACAGAGAAATATAATTCCAGCAATAAATGAGGTAGTGTAGAATAAACATCGCCAACTGCAAAAATAAAATGAATGTAAGACCAAAGAGTTCATACGGACATAGAGGAAGATGGTAAGACAGAACAGACTGTATCTACTCTCCTCACAGGAGAGCAGTGCCTATTTTCTCATCTCCCTCCTTCTGCATTAATTTGCCTCGATCACATTTTCATTATTTTTATTAACTACAGTGAGCCACTTTCATTGTAAGTGCAAAATAAGCCATAGTTATTGAACTAGGCCAGTTCAAGAAACAGGCGCAGTAGGGATTCCAGGAACGGTTTTCATTGTACTAAGGCAGAATAACAGAATCTTAAAAGTCTGGCCTTATTCCTCTATGTCCCATCTTATACTACATGAAATCAAGGCATGGTTGTTTTGAGTTTCTGTCTCACACTTTCCTCTTTCTCAAGACTGAGTAATTTTTTTCTGAAAGTACCCCCTTAATGGTTTACTCATTCCTTCCCCATTCCCAAGGCCAGGTCTCCCTCCCTTCGTGCAATGCTTTGCTAGAAAGACAAAAAGGGGGATTACATGGATGGGAAGACAGGAACAATTATGTACCACAATAAACTGCCCTCAATCTCTTAACCGTACAGGGGTGTCCACGGTGTGTCAGTGTGTGTCAAGAAAGAAAATGCAGTCTGCAACTGTGTGGTTGAAGCTCCATCCCTCTTTTCCCACATTGTTTTATTGCATTATGAAATACAAATAATATGTTATAGAATACAGATAATCGCTGAGTATAGTGGGTCCCCGAGAATTGGACACGATTGAACGGAAATATACACATAGTGGCTTTTATACAATAGAAACTAATTGTTAATGTTATGATTTAGATAAATTAAACCTTTTAAAGATGATGAAGAAAAGTTTATACCAATGTTAAATCTGATTTTGAAAATGTTAATGACCATACGGTTGCATAAACTGTACAATTAATGCTAAATATAACGATGATAAATAGTTGCAAAATGGACTGAATTATTTTATACTATGAGAAAGGTTTCGATCTTTGAGCTTAATACTTAGTGCTAAAATCTCCACTGTGTTGTTATTTATAAATGTTAAAAAAGAGGGGGGGAAAACACTTGCAAAAAGGGGCGGGGCTTCAACAACACTGTCGTAACTGCCATTTTGAAAATTTTTGACTCCTGGAGACGGCTCTATAACTATAGCTAGATGATTACAGCTTTGAGGATATAAGCCAGAATCAGAGAAAGGAAGGCAATATACAGTTCTATGAACTTTTCCAGGAGTTAATTCTAAAGTTTTTCAGCAACAGCCACTTCCAAGGAAGTTCAAGCTTTCAAAAGCAAGTGTGTTGTTTCACTTGGCTATGCTGAGTGCTTGGAAAGAAACAAAATTACTTGCAAGTTATAATCTGTAGGGATCCTTGAACCAATAACAAGATGAGCTTTAAATTGCTATCCCCCTTCATTATGGGAATAAATTGGCATTATGTATATGTATATGTATATGTATATGTATATGTATATGTATATGTATATGTATATGTATATGTATATGTATATGTATATGTATACACACACACACACACACAGATGCCCAGGAGGAAGCGTAGGATATGGGAGTATTTATTTTTTCTTTATTTTATTTATTTTTCAATTTCTATTACCGCTCCATCTCCCCTGAAGAGGACTCGTAAGTAAGAGGAACAGAAGAGTAACTTCTAATCCTCATATTCAGATTTAGTAAAAACTGTTCATATCTGGGTTGGAAACTCAAGCTACAGCTTCAGTGCGTACAGGGGTGTCTGAAGGGGGTCAAAAAAGTCAAGATGGTGGCCACAACTTTGCAATCGAAGATCCATACTTATATGAGTGTTTCTGGAGAATGTGCAAGACAAGGCTCATTGCTAACTAAGTTGCATTTATGTATGTATGTATGTATGTATGTACGTACGTACGTATGTATGTATGTATGTTGACTGGCAAGAAAGGAAATATCTGGTCATGCAATAAACAGAACCCAAATTTTTGGCTATTTTTCTACTTGAGAAGACATGTTTTACAAACAGAGAATGGAGGACAGTGTAGTCTTTCCTTACCAAGCTTCTTTGAATTTCTTACGCAGAGTTGGGATTTCTAGATTGCGTCTTCGCCTGAACCATTTTTCTACCAGGTGCACAGTCCAATTACACTTTTTGGCTAGTCCACGTATTTCTGACTGCAGGGTTGAGGAAAGAAGGAGAGAGGAATCCGTGATACACATGTTGGAAGTCAAGTAATAAAAACAAGGATTGCAGCTTTTATGCCAGTATGAAGGAGGAGGAGGAGGAGGAGGAGGAGGAGGAGGAGAAGAAGAAACAACACTGTCCATCCTTCTTAGCGAGCAGATGTGTTTGCTAGATTAAAAAAATCCAGAGTCTTGTGACACTATAAAGTTCTAAAAACTACCCATCATTGTTAAAAAAAAAAGCACTATATGAATATACAAACCAACAAATGCTTTCATGGATTAGAGACTACCTAATCCACTGGATGATGGAGACTCTGGTTCACAAAAGCACCATAATAAATGTGTCAGTCTTCAAGATGGGGTTCAGGTATCCCCTCCAGTTGCATTCTCCCCAAAAATCTATCAATTGGGTTAGACTAAGAGAAAAGGATTGACCAAATGTCCAGTTCTCAAGTCAAAAGTGATTCTTTTCCAAGCACGACTCTCAGAGTTCTCTTTAGCAAGATTTATTGAGATGAATGGGATGGCGTTACAAGAAACCCAGCAGCTGGACTATTTTTCATTTAGAACCAATAGATTTCAATGCATATTAGGAGGAGACTTGGGGTTTCCTTTCTAACAGCCTCCTATTATCTGGTGGGGAGGCAGTGTTTTCACTGTTAATGGAGAAGCTTGCAGCTGGTTGTTGACCTAACAGGCTCCTGTATCATTACCAGTTTGGCAACCATCAAGACTGGCCAGTGAGTTTCATTGCTGACTGGAAGTTTGAAGTCGAATCAGCCCCAGTCCTAGAACAGCATGCTAAAGACTATACCTTACTGGGTATCTATGCTACACTGGCTCTTTTACTAGTGATAGAGAGGCTGTCAGCCTTCCCAGGTAGAACAGACAGGAAACACGACCAGATTAGCTAATACTACTCATTGTAAGGCTACATTAACAGAATCTTGCAAGTCCGAAAGTACAATTCTCCAGCTGTCTTCTTTACAGCCGGAGAAGCTAGGGAGATTTATTTATTTATTTATTGGATTTATTTGATTTATTGGATTTATCACCACCCAACTCCCCCAAGGTTGAAAGGATTCCTTTCTGAGCCTCTTTCTCTACCCATTATGCAACTGCAGGGCTATACCCTCTCTTATCTGATCATTCCCTAGGCAACATCTCTTTGCTCGCCTCTCAAGGTCTTTCTCACATACCATTACAGAGGCTTAGGATTGGAATTCTCCAATATGGCATTCAGGCTGCCACTGTACCCAGCAATACCTCCCCTTCACAGCCACCAGGTTTTTACATTAAAAAAATAAAATTAAAAAATGGAAAGTGGCAATGCTAAAAGTACCATCTTCCAGCATCATCCAAAAATGCTCTGGGTCCTCAAATGGGCCCCTTGGCTTTCTTAGAAAATAAAAATGTAGCCCAGTGCTTTGCTTAGAAATGCCCTCTTGTTATGAAAAGGAAGAAGATAAGCAAGGATAACAGGGAACATCCTGCAGAAGATGGGGGCCAGGTAGGAAGGCCAGGTAGCCATTTCATAAACTGGTACAGCTAGTCCTCGCTTAATGACCACAATTGGGACCAGAATTTTGGTTGCTAAGCAAAGCGGTCATGAAGCGAATCTGACCTGATTTTACGACTTTTTTGTGGTGGTTGTTAAGTGAATCAACACAGGCATTAAATGAACCACATGGTCATTAAGCGAATCACGCAGTTCCCCATTGTTTTTGCTTGCCAGAAGCCGGCCTGGAAGGTCGAAAATGGTGACCATGTGACCACAGGATGCTGCGATGGTCATAAATGCGAACCGGTTGCCAAACGCCCAAATCGTGATCACATGACCGTGGGGATGCTGTGACGGTTATAAGTGTGAGGACTGGTTGTAAGTCTTTTTTTCCAGCACCGTCATAAGTCCGAACTGTCACTAAACGAATGGTTGTTATGTGAGGACTACAGTGGATATACTGTAAAAAGTCTATACACCCCTGTTAAAATGCCAGGTTTTTTAGATGTAAAAAAATCAGACCAAACTAAATCACTTCAGAATTTTTTCCACCTTTAATATAACATATAAGCTGTACAATTCAATTGAAAAACAAACTGAAATATTTTAGGGGGGAAAATAAAAATAAAAAACTAGAATAACGTGGTTGCATAAGTGTGCACACCCTTAACTACCTGTGGCTCTTTGTCATATCACCTGCAGCACTTGCAACACAATTCCCAATAAGTCATAGATGCATCGTGATACATCACATTGTTTTGCAAACGGTTGGGAATTTAACACTACACTAAACAAGCTCAATTTCCCAACACTATTCCCATGCCACCCATGTGTTGAAATTCAGCCACCATTAAAAACTTCAGAATATTAGAAGCTTCAAACAGAAGCAGGTTAGTTTGCTCAGGTTTAAGGGAAAAAAAATGATCAGGATCACCTAAATTAGGTATTTACCATCAAACATCTTTTTTTCACAGTTCCTTCTCCCCCGCCCCCGCCCCGCCTTTAATGCTGAATTTAGTGGAAGGGATATGTAAAGCAAGGGACCTGTAATCAAAATCATTTCACATCCTTAGTCATCCATTTGGGTGATGAGCATGGGTTCCAGCCGATTCCCAAATTTTGGTGCAATGCAAGGCAGATAGTACGGGTAGTCCTCATTTAGTGACCACAATCGGGACCACTAAGTGAAGTGGTCGTTAAGTCCACTCTTGTCGGAGCAATGGCAAGGTGATCTGGGGGGAGAGTTACATCTTTCCCCATTGTCATGGTCAGATCATGCCCTGGTGGCCCTGAGATTCTCATATGCTGCCCCACTCCGCAGGGAGGCTGGACCTATTTGATTGGTCCGCCCCCGGCGACTAATGGACCCGATAGGGTTTCAGAGGGAGCTGGGGGTTATACCCGAGGATCTTTTGCACGGTCCAGCGGAGGTCCTGGCCGCAGCCTGGAATAAGGAAGCGGCCGGGGCCTTGGACAGGATCGCGCCTGTGCGGCCTCTCTTGCCCCATTCGACCCGTTATTCCCCGTGGTTCACGCAGGGATTGAGGGTTTTGAAAAGGGTTAAGAGACGTCTAGAGCGCCGCTGGAGGAAGACAAAGACCGAATCTGACCGAACATTAGCTAGAGCCGCGGTTAAGGCCTACCTGGTGGCGGTAAGAGTGGCGAAACGTCAATATTTCTCCACTCTTATTGCATCTGCAGAATGCCGCCCGTCGGCCCTGTTTAGGATTACTCGATCTCTCCTGGGTAAGGTGGGCCCAGTGACCCACCTTCAGGGCTGTGCGGAGGAATTTTCGGAGCATCTGGCGGATAAAATCGCTCGGATTCGTTCTAAGCTGGACTCCAAGCGTGGTGCATGGTCTGGGGAGATGCCAAGGGAACGTCTATGCCCGGTTATCTGGGAACAGTTTGATCCTGTTGAGCCCAAGGAAGTGGAGAGGATCCTCCGGACTGTAAGGGCCACTACGTGTCATCTTGACCCATGCCCTTCCTGGCTAGTGAAAGCGGCCAGGGAGGTGACATGTGGCTGGGTCCATGTGATGGTTGTTACATCCTTGGGAGAGGGAGTGTTTCCGGCTGCTTTTAAAGAAGCGCTGGTGCACCCCCTCCTCAAGAAGCCATCACTGGACCCTACAGTGTTGGACAATTTTCGTCCTGTCTCCCACCTTCCCTTTTTAGGGAAGGTGGTTGAGAAAGTGGTGGCATTACAGCTCCAGAGGATTCTGGATGATACGGATTATCTAGACCCCTTCCAGTTAGGATTCAGGCCGGGATATGGGGTAGAAACTGCATTGGTCGCACTTACAGATGATCTCTGGCGAGAGCGGGATGGAGGCAGTGCATCCATCCTGGCTCTTCTTGACCTCTCAGCGGCTTTCGATACCATCGACTATGGTATCCTTTTGGGGCGGCTCGGAGAGTTGGGGGTGGGCGGCGTAGTTTTGCGCTGGTTCACCTCCTTCCTCCGAGACCGGTCCCAATCGGTGGTGATAGGAGATGAGAGGTCCGACCCTCGGCCCCTACTTTGTGGGGTGCCGCAGGGCTCGGTTCTCTCGCCTCTCCTATTTAATATCTACATGAAACCGCTGGGTGAGATCATCCGCCAACACGGGATGAGGTACTCAACTATATATCTCCATCCCGGGTGAGTTAAGTGATGCAGTTTCTGCCCTTTCTCAGTGCCTGGGGGCTGTGGGGGTCTGGATGGGGAACAACAGGCTTCAGCTGAACCCTGGTAAGACGGAGTGGCTGTGGATTGATGGCGTCTCGGGATCCAAGGAGTTGTCATCTTTAGATCTGGACAGGGTGGCACTACCCCGTTCAGACTCAGTGCGGAACCTGGGGGTCCTTCTGGACTCACGACTCCTGCTTGAAGAGCAGGTGGCAGTCGTGGCCAGAAGGGCTTTTGTGCAACTTCGAGTTGTACGCCAGCTTCGCCCTTTCCTGGACCGAGATGCCCTCCGTACAGTCACTCATGCCCTGGTCATCTCCCATATAGACTATTGCAATGCACTCTACATGGGGCTACCCTTGAAGAGTATCCGGAAGCTTCAGCTGGTCCAGAATGCGGCTGCGCGCGCAGTTATGAGTGCCCCAAGATCGGCACACGTGACACCTCTGCTGCGTGAGCTGCACTGGTTACCAGTTTGCTTCCGGGTCCAATTCAAGGTGTTGGTTGTTACCTTTAAAGCCCTACATGGCATGGGACCAGGCTACCTTAGAGACCGCCTCATCCCCAGAGCATCGACCCGCCCCACCCGGTCATGCAGAGAGGGCATGCTACGGATCCCATCAGTAAAAGAATTTCACCTAGCGGGATCCAGGAGGCGTGCCTTCTCTGCCGTAGCACCCGCCCTTTGGAACATCTTGCCCCTTGAGGTGAGGCTAGCCCCCACACTCCTGACCTTCAGGAAACAACTGAAAACCTGGCTCTGCCACCTCACTTGGGACGGGATGAGTAATAGTTCTTCCTGGGGATGGCTCGCACCGTAAATAGTTTGGTTCGTAAACATCACTTACAGCCTCTTGGATTTTATATTTTTATATTTTTAATGATTGTATAAAGTATTTCATATGTTTTAATTGCTGACTTGGTTGTAAACCGCCCAGAGTCCCCTTGTGGGGGGAGATGGCCGGTGATATAAGTTAGAAATAATAAATAATAAATAATAAGTGAAACTGCAACTGTGCTTATGAACTTACTTCAGCTTTCCTTTGCATTACTGACCTGCAAAGGTAATAAATGTGAGGATTGGTTGTAAAGTTACTTTTTCATCACCATAGTAACTGTGAACGGTTGCTAAATGAGGCAGTCACTAAATGAGGACTACCTATACTCCAGACAACTCCATATGGCATAGAGGTTGGGAGCTCACTGAAGCTACGAGAACCTCTTGGGCCCTCAAAAAAAAATATGCAAATATAACACTAGTTAGCTTCAATAACACTGGTTTCATTTGGACTTCAGGCTCCTTGGAAATCAAGGATAGGACTGTGACTTTCTCAGGCCAGGAGAGTTGTGGCAAAATGGGAACAGCTTGGATTAAGGAGTGAGTATTTCCCAACAATGTCAGTATATGTGAAATTTTAAGCAGAGCATAAATTCCAGTTCATTTCAGCTTTAGCAACAAGTACAATTGGAACTACCTAATACTAAACAAACTGATGGATTATAATACTAACAGGTGTAATGTTAGATTCTTAAATATTCTAAATTAGATGGTACTTAGTTTTGTTGCAATGAAAAAATATTTCAGAGACGGGGCTCCCCCACTGGCAAAAACACCTGAAAAAGACCATTTTGCTGTGATGGCAAACACAACTGTGTGTTTTTGTGTGCTGTTTGTTCATGCACAGGAATGCACTGTAAGGGCAGTAATGTGCTGCACACACACACACACACAGAGTGTAATCTTGATGCACTGTAATTCCAATGAAACCAAAGTATATTGGAGCAGGGGCAGGCATCAATTCATACAGATGCAACATTAAAATAAAGATGTGGGAAATATGTCTATAAGTAGAAGATCTGCAATTGAGCATATTCCGATTCCAGGATAATTTTGGAATTCGTTAAAGTGGAATTTGGGAAAAGTGGAATGCAGGGTAGAGTGAGCTGACAGGGGAAATTGCTGGCTGAATATTTTATTTATTTATTTTCTATCCCGCCTTTATTATTTTTATAAATAACTCAAGGAGGCGAACATACCTAATACTCCTTCCTCCTCCTATTTTCCCACAGCAGCAACCCTGTGAGGTGAGTTGGGCCAAGGTCACCCAGCCGCCTTTCATGCCTAAGGCGGGACTAGAACTCTCAGACTCCTGGTTTGCCATTGGCTCCTTCCTAGGGCTGAGAGACAGGGACTGGCCCAAGGTCACCCAGCCGGCTTTCATGTCTAAGGTGGGACTAGAACTCACAGACTCCTGGTTTCTAGCCCGTTGCCTTTAACCACTAGACCAAACTGTCCAGGACATGAAGATACCAGATAGAGGAAGGTTAGCCTAACTCCTGCTCGAAATAGTCCAGGCAAATAAAGGTTTTTCCCCCTCCTCTGACCTGCAGTTATCTTATCTAACTTGCAAGTTGGAAGGAGTAAAATTTACTGTACTAGAGATGACAGCATTCCATGTTTGCTTTCCCTCTGAATTTATTCTTTGAGCGCTCATGCCAGTGTGCTAACAGAGGCCGGAATTTAAAAGGAAAAATTAGACCCTTTAGTTGTAATGGGGAGTGAAAGCTTTTGCTCATGAATTTACATTTTCTGTTCTATCCACAAGAAGGAAAGAAGGAAGGAGCACTGCATATGGCAATATGCAAAAACATTTAGCCGACTGACCTTGGATGGGCAGCTGTGAGGGATTTGCATAGGGTGAAGCCTTGGAGTATTATTTCAGCTGTAGGGACCCTTCAGCACTTCACAGCCTAATCCCTTCATTTGAATAAAAGGGCAGAAGCATGTAGGCAGATAATTAAGGATTTATTCTATGTCCTCTATTTATCAATCTGCCTGTTCTTTATCTACAGGGATGCTAATCTCTGTGCCTTTGTTCCCAAGCCACAGACACACAGAACGCTTACTCTCTGATTGGGCTTCTGATAGGATGTGGTTAGATCAGAGCTAAACTTTGCCTAAACCCATCATGTGTTTCCTTAAATAAATATTCCTTCTGTTTAGCAATGAAAGGTATTTCACTAATCTTTGCTCAGCTTAGATTCCCATTCTTAGGAACAAGGGGGGAAAAGTGTCTCTGTAGCAATGAGATGCTGTAGCACTCTGCGATGAGAACAAACCAAAACTGTAGTGGAGGCTATAAAAATGCCTAAACCAAGAAGAGAGAAAACTCTTGGCTCCAACCTCATGCTGATACTTTACATGATTGTATGCCCACCGTGCCTCTTGCTTCCCAAATATTAAACGTGGCCTCCAACTGCTAAAAGTTTGTCCACAGTTGATACTTTTACTTTGTTTTTCCTATCTCAATTTCTGCTGAAAACTTTCA
Source organism: Charina bottae (assembly GCA_023362775.1). NCBI lineage: Eukaryota > Metazoa > Chordata > Lepidosauria > Squamata > Charinaidae > Charina > Charina bottae. Next base: position 9,056,654 of record JALMGJ010000010.1, read on the forward strand.
TTAAGCAGCATAAAGTGGGTCTGAACCTTCCCTATACACTATGGCTCTGGGCACTTTTTAATTAGTTTTGGGTTCCTGGGAAGAGAGTCACATGGGGGAGGTTCTGTGTGAGTTTTTTTTTAGAGTTTCCATTGCTACAGAGACACTTCCCCCCCCTTTCGTGTACATTTTCTTCACTTTTTTTCCTTTTTATCACATTATTATAAATCTTGATACATTATATTATTCCAATACAATGATATTTATATAGTATAATTAAATTCTTGATATTCTGTTATTTAGATACCTTAGAGCAGGGGTCCCCAACCTGTGGGCCACGGCCCTGTTAGGAAGTGCGCCGCGGGGCTCCCTCCTGCAAACCCCGCCCCCGGTGTGCATGATTACCCCGCCCCCAGGGCGCATGATTGGCTCCCGCCTGCAAACCCCACCCCTCCTGGTGCGTGCGATTGGCTCCCCCCTGCAAACCCCGCCCCCCCGGTCCGTGGAAAAATTTTCTTCCATGACCGGTCGCTGGTGCCAGAAAGGTTGGGGGCTGCTGCCTTACTGGATTGGAAATAAAGAAGGACAAAAAGTATATATTCCATCAATATAAATTACAGTTTAGGATATCAACGTCACGAGCATTATAATTATTTGGTTTTTAAATTCAAAGTTAATTGGAAAGGAAGAGATGAAAGGAAAGAGATGAAGGGAAAGGAAGAGATGCTAAGTTTCTTGTTTTCATTTCCTACAAGGTCCATGTTCAAAGGTGGTCACAGTCACAACCTAAGTCCATAGCCACAGGCGGACTTTGAATGCCATTTTTGCAAGTCCAAACTTGCAAAGTTTGCAAACTTGAAAGATGAAAGTTAATTGGAAAGGAAGAGATGAAAGAACACACTGTGACATACTTCAAGATGTATCACCTCCTCATCTGAAGTCCTGACATTAGGACTTTCCTTTGCAGAAAAGCTTGAACTGATTCTGCAGAAGAATATTTGGGTTTGTGTGGACATGTCCTTTTTCAGGTGTCTGTTTTGTGAGGGTTTATATTTTTATTGTGTTGGGGTTTTGATGATGAGTAGATTAATGAGACAACACAAGAGACGATTCTACACATGGACATCACCAGATGGTCAATACCGAAATCAGATTGATTATATACTTTGCAGCCAAAGATGGAGAAGCTCTATACAATCAGCAAAAACAAGACCTGGAGCTGACTGTGGCTCAGATCATGAGCTTCTTATTGCAAAATTTAGGCTTAAATTGAAGAACGTAGAGAAAACCACTAGACCACTCAGGTATGACCTAAATCATATCCCTTATGAATATACAGTGGAGGTGAGGAATAGATGTAAAGGATTAGATCTGGTAGACAGAGTGCCTGAAGAACTATGGATGGAGGTTCGTAACATTGTACAGGAGGCAGCAACTAAAACCATCCCAAAGAAAAAGAAATGCAAGAAAGCAAAGTGGCTGACTGATGAGGCTTTACAAATAGCTGAGGAAAGAAGGGAAGCAAAAGGCAAGGGAGAAAGGGAAAGATATAAACAACTGAATGCAGAATTCCAGAGAATAGCAAGGAGAGATAAGAAGGCCTTCTTAAATGAACAATGCAAAGAAATCAAGGAAAACAATAGAATGGGGAAGACTAGAGATCTCTTCAAGAAAATTGGAGATATCAAGGGAACGTTTTTGTGCAAAGATGGGCATGATAAAGGACAAAAAAGGCAGGGACCTAACAGAAGCAGAAGAAATTAAGAAGAGGTGGCAAGAATACACAGAAGAACTATACAAGAAAGATCTTAATATCCCTGATAAATACGATGGTGTGGTCACTGACCTTGAGCCGGACATCCTAGAGAGTGAAGTCAAGTGGGCCTTAGGAAGCATTACTAACAACAAAGCTAGCGGAGAAGACAGTATCCCAGCTGAGCTATTTAAAATCCTAAAAGATGATGCTGTTAAAGTGCTGCACTCAATATGCCAACAAATTTGGAAAACTCAACAGTGGCCACAGGATTGGAAAAGGTCAGTTTACGTTCCAATTCCAAAGAAAGGCAATGCCAAAGAATGTTCAAACTACCGTACAATTGCGCTCATTTCACATGCTAGCAAGGTTATGCTCAAAATCCTACAAGCTAGGCTTCAGCAGTATGTGAACCGAGAACTACCAGAAGTGCAAGCTGGGTTTCAAAGAGGCAGAGGAACTAGAGATCAGATTGCCAACATTCGCTGGATCATGGAAAAAGCAAGAGAGTTCCAGAAAAACATCTACTTCTGCTTCATTGACTACGCTAAAGCCTTTGATTGTGTGGATCACAACAAACTGTGGCAAAGTCTTAAAGAGATGGGAGTACCAGACCACCTTACCTGTCTCCTGAGAAACCTGTATGTGGGTCAAGAAGCAACAGTTAGAACCGGACATGGAACAACCGACTGGTTCAAAATTGGGAAAGGAGTATGACAAGGCTGTATATTATCACCCTGCTTATTTAACTTATATGCAGAGTACATCATGAGAAATGCCGGGCTGGATGAATCACAAGCCGGAGTTAAGATTGCCGGGAGAAATATCAACAACCTCAGATATGCAGACGATACCACCCTAATGGCAGAAAGTGAAGAGGAACTAAATAGCCTATTGATGAGGGTGAAAGGAGAGAGTGCAAAAGCTGGCTTGAAACTCAACATTAAAAAAACCCAGATCATGGCATCTGGTCCCATCACTTCCTGGCAGATAGAAGGGGAAGAAATGGAAGCAGTGACAGATTTTATTTTCTTGGGCTCCAAGATCACCGCAGACGGTGACTGCAGCCATGAAATTAAAAGACGCTTGCTCCTTGGGAGGAAAGCTATGGCAAACCTAGACAGCATATTAAAAAGCAGAGACATCACCTTGCCGACAAAGGTCCGTATAGTTAAAGCTATGGTTTTTCCAGCAGTAATGTATGGCTGTGAGAGTTGGACCATAAGGAAGGCTGAGCGCCGAAGAATTGATGCTTTCGAACTGTGGTGCTGGAGAAGACTCTTGAGAGTCCCTTGGACTGCAAGGAGGTCAAACCAGTCAATCCTAAAGGAAATCAACCCTGACTGCTCATTGGAAGGACAGATGCTGAAGCTGAAGCTCAAATACTTTGGCCACCTAATGCGAAGAGAAGACTCACTGGAAAAGACCCTGATGCTGGGAAAGACTGAAGGCAAAAGGAGAAGGGGATGGCAGAGGATGAGATGGTTAGATAGCATCACTGATGTAATGAACATGAATTTGAGTAAACTCCGAGAGACAGTGGAGGACAGGAAGGCCTGGCGTGCTATGGTCCATGAGGTCACGAAGAGTCGGACACGACTAAACGACTGAACAACAACAACAACAAAAAGATTAATGAGGGGGCGTGGTGGCTCAGCGGGTAAGACGCCAGGCTTGTAGATCGGAAGATTGCAAGTTCGGAGGTTCAAATCCCTAGCCCCGCGTGACGGAGTGAGCTCCCGCACTAGCCCCAGCTCTTGCCAACCTAGCAATTCAAAAGCATGCAAATGCAAGTAGATGAATAGGTACTTCGGTGGGTAGGTAACAGCGTTCCATGCGCATCATGCCGGCCACATGACCGCGGAAGTGTCTTCGGACAACGCTGGCTCTTCGGCTAAGCAACGAAGATGAGCACCAGCCCCTAGAGTCGGACACGACTGCACAACTGTGCAGGGGGAACCTTTACCTTTACTTAGATTAATTTGGGGACAGTTGGAAAAAATGGGGTAACAACTGAACCTATCAATAATATTATGTGAGTCGTTTAAGAAAACCACTGCTGGGCTAGCAAGTTGCATATACATATTTTAGAAAGATTAGCCTTATGGAGGCATTCTATATTTCCTGAAATAAGACAGTAGGGCTTTGGAGCACATGGAAAACTCTATCTAAATGTATATATGAAAATATGCTCTTTGCAAACATTTGTAGCATACAGCAGCCTGTAGACCTCATGGAGAGGAGACATATGATATCTGCACTGGTGGGGGCAAAGTGACTCATGATTGGCCAACTCCATCAGTTGAGGACTTTTAAGAAAGCATGCAGAGGGCTAACAAGATTGGGAAACTCCAGATGGTGCTGAACTACAATTCCAGCATCCCTCTCTTTGAACTATGGTTGTTTGGAGTTCTTCATGATCTGGAGGTTGGCAGGTTCACCATCCCTGGGTTGGAAAGAGAAAGGTAGAACCAGGCAGTAATTTGGGGCATGGAAATCTCCCATTGAACCATTTTTTAAAAAATCCTCACCTGGGATGGTTTTTTTGTGCACTCTTGGAAAAATTGTTCCAGGGTGGGATTATTCTGTGGCTTGATACGCCTCACATTCTTTATGCCCAAGTGGTTGGCCAGAGGAACAGCAATATATCTGAAAGAAAATTAAAAGAGGAAGCATATAAGGGTAATGATTCCAATATGATGCTAGCTGTACTATAGCACTGAAAAATTAAGTGCTGTCTCCTTGGGCTCAAGGTCAGGTTTTCTGTATTCAAGGTTGCAACCTATTTGCTTTGTCTCATGGGGAGATGCTGAGCACTCACTCAGCCCATATTGACATTGCATCATCCCTTCATTTGCATATCTTAGTCTGAGTTCCAAGACAGATGAGGAATCAGTTTAGGGAAATTGGCAGGGTTTCTCAGCCAGCGTTCCAAGGCATCCTAGGGTTCCGCGAGAGGTCACTGGGGTTCCCTGGGAGATCACAATTTATTTAAAAAATTATTTCAAATTCAGGCAACTTCACATTAAAGAAGTCCGTTTCATTCTTCGTTTTTAGTTGAGTGACCTCCCGCACTAGCTCCAGCTCTTGCCAACCTACAACAGGTGTTCTGTTTTGTGAGGGTTTATATTTTTATTGTGTTGGGGTTTTGATGATGAGTAGATTAATGAGGGGGCGTGGTGGCTCAGAGGGGGCATGGTGGCTCAGCGGGTAAGACGCCAGGCTTGTCGATCGGAAGATCGCAAGTTCGGAGGTTCAAATCCCTAGCCCCGCATGCGGAGTGAGCTCCCGCACTAGCTCCAGCTCTTGCCAACCTAGCAATTCAAATGCATGCAAATGCAAGTAGATGAATAGGTACCACCTCGGTGGGTAGGTAAGAGCGTTCCAGGCGCGTCATGCGGCCACATGACCGTGGAAGCATCTTCGGACAACGCTGGCTCTTTGGCTAACAAACGGAGGTGAGCACCGGCCCCTAGAGTCGGACACGACTGCACAAATGTGCGGGGGGAACCTTTACCTTTACCTTATCCAACCCATATCCCTCTAGTGGTTTGGAAAGGTTAGACCACAGATCTAGGAGCTTGTTATTTTTCAGTCAAGTTATCCCTTAAATGATGTGGTTAACATAATGAATACTACTTTAAACAGAGACCAAACTCCTTTTAATTCCATCTGATAGTAGCCTTTTCTTTTTCTACACCTATGGCCTGTTAATTCTGCTTGTCTTTTCCCCTTACAATTTATTTCTACATCTCCCCTTACACATCGTTCTACTTTTCCTTTACTTTAAAAACAAAACAAAACAAAACAAACAAACCAGGCAGGCAAACAAGCAAGCAAGAAAACAATCACATCCTCACTGTAATTTGCATTTCCATACCCTGCATATCAATTTTGTGACCCAATCAGTAGCTCAAGACCAACATTCTAAACCTGACTGAAAACATCTAACTGAAAGCTGCAAAAATAGATATTGGGAAGAAAGTGGTTAAGATTTTTCATAGCATTGAAAACCTAATATGAAAAAAAGTGAAATTTTGAAGCAGAAAAGAAGATACTTTTTTTAAAAAAAAATATTTTTACCTTTCAGCAAAGAACCTGATAACCAACATCACAAAGGCATATGGAATTGTGGCAAATAACTGTCGTGGTTTGGGAAAGATATATCCATTACGATCTTCTAAATTTGCCCATGTACAGTTGGCAGGCATCCAGATGTTCTCCCACCAAAACCAGCTATATGCAGTTTTTAGTAGGTGTTGCATTGTAAGTGGGCTGAAAAGAAGTGAAAAAGCAAATTAATTCCATTTATAGGTTAAAAACTAATGTTTCTAAGAATCCAGACAAACTTAGCTGAATTTACATCCCACTGAAATCAGTGAGAGAAGCTATCTTTCACTCAAGTACTATTATTTGAAGCTACCTGAAATTCACTCCAGCAAAGGAGATCGTTACCTTGTCGTGGTGCTGGAGCTTGAGCACCTCAATGAAACCATGAGCTAAACCGTGAAGGGACACCCAAGATGGGAAGGTCGTGGCAGAGAGGTCAGACTAAATACGATCCCTGGGGAAGGTAATGGCAACCCACCCCAGTATTCTTGCCGTGAAAACTAAATGGATCAGTACAACCAGAGATATGTCGGTATACCATCGGAAGATGGGACTCCCAGGTCGGAAGATGGTCAAAATGCTACTGGGGAGGAACAGAGGATATGTTCAGCTAGCCCCAGATGTGATGACGCAGCTAGCTCAAAGCCGAAAGGACAGCTAGCGGCCGACGGTGCTGGTGGTGAACGACGAATCCAATGTTCTAAAGATCAACACACCATAGGAACCTGGAATGTAAGATCTATGAGCCAGGGCAAATTGGATGTGGTTATTGGTGAGATGTCAAGATTAAATATAGACCTTTTAGGTGTCAGTGAACTGAAATGGACTGGAATGGGCCACTTCACATCAGATGACCACCAGATCTACTACTGTGGACAAGAGGACCACAGAAGAAATGGAGTAGCCTTCATAATTAATAATAAAGTGGCTAAAGCAGTGCTTGGATACAATCCAAAAAACAATAGAATGATCTCAATTCGAATTCAGGGTAAGCCATTTAACATCACAGTGATCCAAATATACACACCAAACAAAGATGCTGAAGAAGCAGAAGTAGATTAGTTCTATGAGGATCTGCAGCACCTACTGGATAATGCACCAAAAAGAGATGTTATTTTCATTACAGGAGACTGGAATGCTAAGGTGGGTAGTCAGACGACACCTGGAATTACAGGCAAGCATGGTCTGGGAGAACAAAATGAAGCAGGACATAGGCTGATAGAATTTTGCCAAGACAACTCACTGTGCATAACAAACACTCTCTTCCAACAACCTAAAAGACGACTTTATACATGGACTTCACCAGATGGTCGACACCGAAATCAGATTGACTACATCCTTTGCAACCAAAGGTGGCGGACATCTATACAGTCGGTAAAAACAAGACCTGGAGCTGACTGTAGTTCAGATCACGAACTTCTTATTGCAAAATTTAGAATCAGACTAAAGAGAATAGGGAAGACCCACAGATCAGTTAGATATGAGCTCACTAATATTCCTAAGGAATATGCAGTGGAGGTGAAGAATAGATTTAAGGGACTAGATTTAGTAGATAGGGTCCCGGAAGAACTATGGACAGAAGTTTGCAACATTGTTCAGGAGGCGGCAACAAAAAACGTCCCAAAGAAAAAGAAAACCAAGAAGGCAAGATGGCTGTCTGCTGAGACACTGGAAGTAGCCCAAGAAAGAAGGAAAGCAAAAGGCAACACTGATAGGGGGAGATATGCCCAATTCAATGCAAAATTCCAGAGGTTAGCCAGAAGAGATAAGGAATTATTTTTAAACAAGCAATGTGCGGAAGTGGAAGAAGACAATAGAATAGGAAGGACAAGAGACCTCTTCCAGAAAATTAGAAACATCGGAGGTAAATTCCAGGCAAAAATGGGTATGATCAAAAACAAAGATGGTAAGGACCTAACAGAAGCAGAAGAGATCAAGAAAAGGTGGCAAGAATATACGGAAGATCTGTATAGGAAGGATAATAATATTGCAGATAGCTTTGACGGTGTGGTCAATGAGTTAGAGCCAGACATCCTGAAGAGTGAGGTTGAATGGGCCTTAAGAAGCATTGCTAATAACAAGGCAGCAGGAAACGACGGTATCCCAGCTGAACTGTTTAAAATCTTGCAAGATGATGCTGTCAAGGTGATGCATGCCATATGCCAGCAAATTTGGAAAACACAAGAATGGCCATCAGATTGGAAAAAATCAACTTATATCCCCATACCAAAAAAGGGAAGCACTAAAGAATGTTCAAACTATCGAACAGTGGCACTTATTTCACACGCCAGTAAGGTAATGCTCAAGATCTTGCAAGGTAACTCCAGCAATTCATGGAGCGGGAATTGCCAGATGTACAAGCTGGGTTTAGAAAAGGCAGAGGAACTAGAGACCAAATTACCAATATCCGCTGGATAATGGAGAAAGCCAGGGAGTTTCAGAAAAACATCTATTTCTGTTTTATTGACTATTCTAAAGCCTTTGACTGTGTGGATCATAACAAATTGTGGCAAGTTCTTGGTGGTATGGGGATACCAAGTCATCTTGTCTGCATCCTGAGGAATCTGTATAACGACCAAGTAGCAACGGTAAGAACAGAGCATGGAACAACGGACTGGTTTAAGATTGGGAAAGGAGTATGGCAGGGCTGTATACTCTCACCCTACCTATTCAACCTGTACGCAGAACACATCATGCGACGTGCTGGGCTTGAGGAATCCAAGGCTGGAGTTAAAATTGCTGGAAGAAACGTTAACAATCTTAGATATGCAGATGATACCACTTTGCTGGCTGAAAGTGAGGAGGAGTTGAGGAGCCTTATGACGAAGGTGAAAGAAGAAAGTGCAAAAGCTGGGTTGCAGTTAAACCTCAAAAAAACCAAGATTATGGCAAACAGCTTGATTGATAACTGGCAAATAGAGGGAGAAAGAGTGGAGGCAGTGACAGACTTTGTATTTCTAGGCGCAAAGATTACTGCAGACGCTGAGTGCAGCCAGGAAATCAGAAGACGTCTACTTCTTGGGAGGAGAGCAATGGCAAATCTTGATAAAATAGTTAAGAGCAGAGACATCACACTGACAACAAAGGTCCGCATAGTTAAAGCAATGGTATTCCCTGTAGTAACCTATGGCTGCGAGAGCTGGACCATAAGGAAGGCTGAGCGAAGGAAGATAGATGCTTTTGAACTGTGGTGTTGGAGGAAAATTCTGAGAGTGCCTTGGACTGCAAGAAGATCAAACCAGTCCATACTCCAGGAAATAAAGCCAGTCTGCTCACTTGAGGGAATGATATTAAAGGCAAAACTGAAGTACTTCGGCCACGTAATGAGAAGACAGGATACCCTGGAGAAGAAGCTGATGCTAGGGAAAGTGGAAGGCAAAAGGAAGAGGGGCCGACCAAGGGCAAGATGGATGGATGGTATTCTGGAGGTGACGGACTCAACCATGGGGGAGCTGGGGATGGTGACGGCTGACAGGAAGCTCTGGCGTGGGATGGTCCATGAAGTCACGAAGAGTCGGAAGCGACTGAATGAATAAACAACAACAACCTGAAACTCAAGTTTCTGTGCAGTCCTTGGTGCTCTCTGAGCCTTGTTGTTTTCTTGCAGACGTTTCAGTGTCTGGCAATGAAACATTTGCAAGAAAACAACAAGGCTCAGAGAGCACCAAGGACTCCACAGTTCAACCCTGAGCTACAAATATTCTCTTAGGTTGGTACTCAAGTTTCTATTAAGTGAGAACTAACGTCAACTGTTTTTTAAATCAATCCAGTGAGCCTGCCCATTTCAATATATTTACAGATAAAGAAATGATGCATGCTGCAAATCAGCAGAAATGAATTAATCATGGTACAATGGTACAGCACATGCTTTCATTGCAAAAGTTCAATTCTCAACGTTTTCAAACAGGACTAGGAAAAATCCCTACTTAAAAGTCTAAGGCGTGTTAAGCAATCCTTGGCTGAATGAACTTATAATTTGACTTAATAAAAGTTGGCTTCCCAAAGGTTGATTTATAATTTGTGGAAGTCAGCTCCAGAGATAATTCAAAGGGCCATCACAGACCAATCAGGTAAAGGCAATTCAGCATAATTTTTTTTTAAGAATGTGTCACCTATGAACTTAATTTCTGCTTGGAGAATCACAATGTATGGGACTAACCACATCATAGGCTGAGAAATGAATGACATGAGAAAGAGACATAGGTTTGAATTTGGGGATTGCTATATGTAGGACTTGAATCCTAGAGTTTGCAATAGCTGGTTTTCTTCATTATTAAGTACTTTTCTAGTGTTTCTAATAAAAGTACCTTGGAACTGCTTAGTCCCTGAATCTCTGGCTGTGAGCCTTCTAGTTCAAGTGTTGGTCTGGATGAAGTCTGACAGTTTGATGCAGATAAATACAGAGAATTTCTGGAAGTGTCTTTATTTCCTAGAAAACATGCCGCAGAACTCTGAAAGTTGATTAAAGGGAGGGTGGGGAGAGAGACAGAGATACAAGATACAATTAGCCAAGATACAGTCTAGCTGTAAGGAACATAATTGCCTATTTCTTTTGGAGCTAAGGAAAATCTCTGTGAGAGAAATGTGATACCAGTTATTATTAACAAGGAAATAATAATTTTAAAAATTAATAAAACTATTTTTCTAATGCTAGCTAGCAAAATTCATAGGCAAGCTGAATAGATCAAATTAAAGAGCAAACTAGCAGACCTTCTACTAAAAACAGCATGCAGGAAATGTCAAGCAAGCTAAAATGTAACACCCCAGCTTTGAGGTTAGAGAGCAGAGCTTCTAGCAAGACCTATGCTACAGGAAGCTTCTTGTGGGTAGAAATGAAACTAATGAACAATGCTTAAGGTAGGACAACTTCCATACAAGGAAAGAATAAATAAAATGGGGAGATAAAAGTGGGTAGTGGGAGATGTAAACAGAGGCGGGACAATTGAGGCGGACGGTATAGGCTGTTCACTCCTGACTACCCAGCCTATGGGTAAAAGGAGGAGGGCTAAAGCGTCCAGGCAAAGGGGTATAAAAGATGAGCTCTAACTGTGGCTAGCGTGACTCCTCCCTGGTGCGATTTGTTTTCCAGCACGTTGGAGTTCACCAGCTTTTTGCAAACTGCTTCAAAAATAAAAAACCTTTTGTTTCTACCACTTTTGACTTGACTCATATCTGACAAATTGGGGGCTCGTCCGGGATCCTTGAACAGCATCCGGTAAGTCTGGGCCTTGGCCCCCCACTATGGGAGGCATGCCCTACTGATTTCAGTGGTCCACTGTGGGATTCCTGGGCCTTGGACCCCGGTGCCCGTAAAGGAACCAGACAACAAAAGGAGAAAAGTCAAAAGAGAAACAAAAGAAGATTGCGCAAAGTAAGCCGCAATCCCTTGGCGCAAAGTAAGTCGCCACAACTCTGTGCAAAGTAAGTCGCAGAGTGAGCCGGCAAAACTCGAGTCTGAAAACCCCCCCGCAGACAAATTACCGGGAAACTTCGTATACGAACCCAGGTGAGAGAATTGCGCAAAGTAAGTCGCAAACTGTGTGTGCCTTGCCTGGGCGGTATGGTTCTGGTTGGGTAGGCCTGTAAGATTCTTGAGACCGGTGTGACTTGAGACGCCCCAAGGGCCATTAGGGCTGGCAAGGCAGAGTGAGTGTGGAGTTCAAACTCGCGGTTCCGTATCCTCGCGAGAGGACCGGCCGGGTGCGAACGAAGTAGTTGCTGTGTGATAATTGGGTCTCAGTAGAGGGAAAATAACCTTTAAAAGTAGCCAGCGTGGGCTGGGAGGTTATTTCGAATTAGGACCTTAAATTTGTCTAAGTGATCAAGTCCAGCGATTGCTGGAGGTCCTAGTTCAATAAGGGGAGATCCTACAACACGGTCAAGAGAGAATAGGCTTCTTAGTGAAACCAACCATGGGAGGAGGCTCGAGTGTAGGGAAGGAAAAGTGCACTAAGAAAATATGGAAAAATCCAACATTGAGAATAGATAAGGACAGTCCAATAGGTCAGGTGTTAGATAATTGGGACAAACCACCATACAAACCTCTGGTGGACAAGTTAGACTTAAGTAAGGAAGATATGATAAATCTGTGTTGTTATGTGTGGTGGGAGGATGATAATGCCTCCTGGCCAAGGGAAGGATCAAATGATTATTTTAGGTATCATGATTTATATGACTATGTGAAACAAAAGTCATGTAAATCTTTAGAAAATGAATTACATTATGTCCTCATCTGGACGCCGGACAAATGGCCGGAGGCAAGTGGGGAAAATAAGAAGGCAATCAAGGAAATGATTTATAAATTGGAAACTGTAAAAGAGGAACCAGCTTAGAAGTAAGAAATTTCAAAAAGGATATGAAAATATTAATTGAAGATCCAATTGGACTGGCTGAACAACTAGATCAGTTCTTGGGACCAAACGTATAAACTTATGTCCATAATGGGCATTTTGTTCTCTGGAGAAGAAAGGAGAATTATCAGGCATGCAGCCATGACCAGGTGGGAAAGGCGCAACCCACCTGGCCAGAATGCAGTGCCAGCAGATCAAAAGTTTCCCCTTAACAACCCCAATTGGAATAATCAAATGGCAGCAGACAGAACTAACACGAGAGATTTGAGATGGTATAAAAGAAGCTGCCCCAAAATCACAAAACTTTACCAAGACTTTTGATACTGAGCAACAAAAAGAGGAAGCACCCTCAGTCTTCTCACAAAAGCTGAGAGACCAAATGAGAAAATATTCAGGGATGAATCCTGACGATGTTGTGGCACAAGGTTTACTGAAAGTAAGTTTTGTGACTAAAGCATGGCCAGATATTAGGAAGAAGTTGCAAAAGATAGAGGGATGGAGTGAAAGGCCACTAGAAGAATTGTTAAGAGAGGCCCAAAATTATATGTTAAAAGATAGGAAGAAAAACAGAAAACCATGGCTAGAATGATGGTTAACAATGTAGAAAATATTGTAGTAAAGAAATTAGGAAGTGTACAGAGAGGATTAAAGGCTCAAGTTTAGATCATGGGAGGAGTGGGTAAAACAAGCCCTAAAAATCTATGTTAACAATAAAAAGCCTTTGCTAGAGGAGGAGTCGGAATATGCTCAGTGTTGGGTAAAATCTACCACCCTGATAAAGCACCAATGTGTTTTTGTTTGTGAGTATTTGTCTTTTTGGATTTGTGTGTATATTTTGTGCACAGTGAAAACATATTGCTTCTACTTTGAAGAAAAAAAAATAGACTTTTGTGGTCTGGGGTGTATGTGTGTTTCCTCCCTGTTTCTACCCCCCCTCCTTCGGTCTGTCTTGTCTGCTGGTTACAGGCTTGAGGAGGAAGAGAGGGGAGGGGGAACAGGGGGAGTCCGGAGGAACTACTAAAATAGAGTTGCCAGGCAAACTGAAGACTACGGTAAAAGTACTTTCTCTTGTACTCTGTTTACTGTCTGCACCCACTGATTAGACAGATATTGAAATGAATTTGTGAAATTGAGATGGTTTAAGAGAAAGTCGAAATGAGAAAGAGAAGGAGGAAGAAAAGGGAATGTATGTGCAAACACTAGATGAGGGAGTTAGATTTGTTGCGGAAGAGGTGGCGAGGAGAATAAACAAAAGTGAAGGAATTTAGGGAAGAGTGGGTTTCCAAACCTTTGGAAATAGGAGTGGAGAATTTCTTAGTGAAAAGCTGGCAACAGGCTGGGGCAAATGAGATGCCTCTAAAAACAAAGTGCATCTCCCTTGTGTTTCCCCAGTCCTTACAGCAAATTTAAACGGGGAAGGTTGTGTGAGTTGTTTACTGAAGCGGCCAGATGTTTTAACAAGGCATTGCTCCTTTAAATACAGCGGCACTTGCAATGCTGGAAGCATTGAGAAAACAGTGCAAAAGCCCTGTTCTAACAACATTGGCATGTGCAGGGCAGAGAGTTTTTACCCTCCACTTTTTATACATGCAGATTCTCCCATAAACGTGTTTTGTTAATGTTAAGGGCTGGTGTGAGTTTTTATGTGTGTGTTTGTTTGGGAAAATTATGTGAGTCTGTCTCTTTAAACACCAGATCTTTCTATGGTGGTAAAGATGCAGGTCCTGGCCATGCCTGCACCTTCTGTTAATTTTGGTGTGCTTTTGTATATTGTTATTTGTACAAACTTGCATGTGTATAATAAGGAAACTGAGAACTTCCTACCTGACCCAAGCCCCCCTTGCCCCCCTTCTTGTTGAAACTGCTTGAGGGAGAACTAAGGAGAAAAAGAAGGGAGGACAGAAGTGAAATACAATGCTTCCACAGAAAGTACTTTTTCCCCTCTCTTTAGGATTTTCCTTCTTTTGTAATATAGTTTTTTAACTTTGCACCAAGATAAACTTGTAAGCTTCTTGTTTAAGTTTTTTCCTGCGACTACTCCTGTTGGTGGAAAAATTTTCTAACTGTTCCTGTTAAGAAACAGCGGTTGCATCTTTCTACATAGTAAGAGGGACCAATGGTCAGTTTTTAGCCCTACAGGCTTAACATGTGAACTCAGCTCAAGGGACACATTTTAATCCTAAAGTATTGTAACATGTTATGAGAGGGATAGGAGTAGCATGGGATTTTAACACCCCATGGAACCCGCCTTCTTCAGGAAAAGTAGAGTGAATGAACCAGATTCTAAAGAAACATTTATCAAAATTGATTTTAGAAAATAAGCTACCTTGGACTAAATGTTTACCTTTAGTATTGTTAAGAATTAGGACAAACCCTAGAAGGGATGTGGGAATTTCACCATATGAAATGCTGTTTGGCTTTCCTTATCTAGCAAATCCAGGAATGCTACCACAATTAGAAAACCAGGATGTATTTTTAAAGAACTATATACTGGGGTTGTCCTCTTCTTTGTCTTTCCTCAGACAGAAAGACAAATTCACCACTTGAATTTGCAGTCCACCATATTAAACCACGAGAGCGGGTCCTGATAAAGTCCTGGAAGGAGTTGAAACTGCAACCCGAGTGGGAAGGTCCGTTCCAGGTGTTCCTCACAAAAGAGACCACTGTACGAATGGCTGAAAGAGGCTGGACTCATTATACCAGGATAAAAGGGCCAGTGGACAAACCAACTCCAGAGTGGAGGGTGAAACCCAGCGAGAACCCGATGAAAATAAAGTTATACAAAAAAGGTGGTGATGCTTGAATATGGGGTACCAAGGGGAGTGCCTGATGAGTTTAAAGCAAGAAATCAGGTTATGGCAGGATTTGAATCCTTTCTCTTTTGGTGGGTAACAGTCAATAAAAATGTGGACTGGATAAATTATTTATATTATAATCAACAGAGATTTATAAATTACACTAGGGATGCTGTAAAAGGGATCTCAGAGCAATTGGATGCCACAAGTAGAATGGCCTGGGAAAATAGAATGATACTGGATATGATGTTAGCAGAAAAAGGGGGAGTATGTGTGATGCTTGGGGGAAGTTGTTGTACATTCATTCCCAATAACACTGCACCGGATGGAACCATTACCCGAGCTTTACAAGGCCTGACTGCCTTGTCTGAAGAATTAGCTGAAAACTCAGGAGTGGATACCTCCCTTACGGGATGGTTGGACTCCTGGTTTGGTAAGTGGAAAGGAGTGGTTCTCTCTCTCCTCACATCTTTTGGAGTAGTAATAGGGGTGTTGGTGGCATTGGGATGCTGCATAATCCCTTGTGTTAGAGGATTAATGCAACGACTTCTAGAGACGGCAGTCTCTAAACAGATGCCTTTAAAAACCCCTATTAATGGAGACTATGTGACCCTCATGTTATTGAAAGATAGTTGGGTGCTGCATGATGATGGTTGGGTGTATGAGACTATGTATCCACAATTAGAAAGTTCAGATGAAACAAGATCATGAAATATAATGCAGAAAGCAACAAAATAAAGAAAGAAAGGAAATAGTGTTAATAATAAAAGTATAAAAAAGAAAAAGGGTGGATTGAGAGAAATGTGATACCAGTTATTATTAACAAGGAAATAATAATTTTAAAAATTAATAAAACTATTTTTCTAATGCTAGCTAGCAAAATTCATAGGCAAGCTGAATAGATCAAATTAAAGAGCAAACTAGCAGACCTTCTACTAAAAACAGCATGCAGGAAATGTCAAGCAAGCTAAAATGTAACACCCCAGCTTTGAGGTTAGAGAGCAGAGCTTCTAGCAAGACCTATGCTACAGGAAGCTTCTTGTGGGTAGAAATGAAACTAATTAACAATGCTTAAGGTAGGACAACTTCCATACAAGGAAAGAATAAATAAAATGGGAAGGGAAGATAAAAGTGGGTAGTGGGAGATGTAAACAGAGGCGGGACAATTGAGGCGGACGGTATAGGCTGTTCACTCCTGACTACCCAGCCTATGGGTAAAAGGAGGAGGGCTAAAGCATCCGGGCAAAGGGGTATAAAAGATGAGCTCTAACTGTGGCTAGCGTGACTCCTCCCTGGTGCGATTTGTTTTCCAGCACGTTGGAGTTCACCAGCTTTTTGCAAACTGCTTCAAAAATAAAAAACCTTTTGTTTCTACCACTTTTGACTTGACTCATATCTGACATCTGTGTATCCCATTAGGTGTTGAGAGAAGCATGCAACCAAATGCAGGGCTTTCTATATATATGAATTTTGTAGCATGTGAAATGCCCCTTATTTTAATTATCCCTCCATGTGTCAAGAACATAGGAAGATCATAAGAGATTTCCCTTCCTAACAAAGAAATCAGGCTAAGGTATTGCCCCTTTTCCATTTTGGCTCTTTCAATGCGCAGTGTGGCATTGGCTGATTGCAAAACCATTTATGAGAAAAGTTCATTAAACGCCTTTCCAGGTGCATGGGAACACTAGGAAAACACTGAAAACATGCTTATCTTTCCTTGTCAGATATTTGGGAGTATTTATGACTCCTACCACAAATTAAATACTGTTAAATACAATTGTTAAATATTTACAATTAAAAGAAAAGAGGAATGTGTGTGTTAATGAACCAGTCTGAGGACTGTTTGTTCTTTTTCCAGCACATATATAGCCAGCTTACCATACTTGAAAAACATGGGGCCCCAACGTATACAAAACCACTACCCTAATTATAGTGGTTGGGTGACTAGAACTGGAGAAAAGGAAATCTGGCTCTGGCCCTTATTTCAGGATCAGAAATTGCATCATTAAAAGTTCTAAGAAGTTATTATACAAACATACCAAACAACTTTTATAAGAGTGAATGAAGTGGGTTGATCATTTTTTAAAATATAATCATGACAAAAAGACCCTGTGTCTTCAAATGGCAACCTGGAGCAACATTTTATTGCTGACCAATCAAATAGAGCAGACTGAATTTTCCAATTTTTTTCTTTTTTCTTTGAAAGGCCTCCATTCACAGCAGCAGTGGCAGCCAGGATTAACGAGGTTTAAGAACATTCATTTAAGCAGAGATTTTAAGATAAAAGGGCTTTATCTTTGCCTTTCACAATTGCTGTGTGGGAGTATGTTAGTAGCTAAACTGAAATAAATAAATAAAATCCATCCATAATCATAAAAAGTAATTACAGCAGGGTTGATTCATGGGAAAGAAAACTCAGAATAAACAATAAGATAATATCTTTTTATTATCTTATTGTAGAAGGTGAGCACTGGCCCTTAGAGTTGGACACGACTGTGCAGGGGAAACCTTTACTTTTAATATCTTTTTAGGATTACCAAAAACATCACAAAACATTCCAATTCTTAGAACTCTCCATCAGGCAAGATGGTAACATTATCAGAAAACAAAAACTAAAGCAGGGGATAGAAAAGAAGCAAGAAAGACCCACAAGTAGCTCAGACTTTTCAGTCACTTGGCCTATCATTCAGAATCAGTCCCCAAATGGAGACTGAAGATGGAATGCAGGATATGCCGATAGATCTTTTGGGTATCTGTCCACACTTTGTATTCTGGCAAAAAGAAAATGGTGGCTCTACTCCACTCTGAAAAACACAACGGCCATTGTCTGCAATCTATCACAAAATAAAAATAGATCTGATAGGACACAAATGAATGTTGATGATTTGGGGGAATAGTGGTTGATTTGCAAATACCCACTTGGTTTCTTGGAAAGGAAACCATTTTGGTCCCTCATCTCCCTCATTCCATTTTGCAGCAATCTGAATCAAGAACGAAGTCAGGCTTAATGATGGCATGGCCACCTTTTACCTAAGGTAGTTTGGGGGCACATACCTGATTACACTTTGAGTGGTTCTTCTGGACTTCCTCCAGTATTTGCATAGTATTTATGCAGACCATTAAAAAAGATCTTTTGCACATTGGAGGTGGAACAGTACGCTAGTTTGGTCTCTATAGGGGTGGACTGCCATAGGGTTATTTTTCATAAAGGTATACAGCATATTGTCTGCATTTGCCTACCTTCATTGTTACCTAAACAAAGCATTACACATGTTAAAAAGAGAATCAATCCTTTAATTAGTGCCTTTCCTCCTTAGAATATTGGAGCAGTAAACTACTTCTCCCCCCTCCCCACAGTCCTGTTGTGCTGCCTCATCATGGTGGGGGGGGGGGTGTTCCTGGGAGGGATGAGTGAAGAACGGATTGTAGGCCAAGAGTATATATTTCCAGCAGAATCACCCAAGGTGTGAAGGTCATCCCAGCTGCCCCGCTGTAACAAGCAGGCACCTATACTTGGCAGCGGTGATAGAGGAAGAGGCCAGAGGCAGAAGTTCACTTTCATGACAATGGCAAAGGCATCAATTCATACTGCATGGCAAGAAAACTACATGGATAGAAAATATAAAATGATTGACAAATCTACCTATGTGGTTGCTAAGAGTCCAAAATGACTTGATGGCACATGATCAGGCAATCAAAAGTACTTTAGCTCGGATTGTAAAAATGTTCTTAAAACTATTGTAAAAAATGCATTTAAAAAAAAATGCATTGAGCATCGTCCTTTTCCTGTCAAATGCAAACCAAGCAACCTCATGACCTTCACTGTGAACTGTGCACAGCAGAATATAAACATACCAAAATCACTGGTCCTTCTGAAAAGTATCAAATTTTTAATATTGTTGATATGTGGCTTCACCTAGAGCATGATTTCTAAATGAAATATATGTTAATGTGGAGACAGGCAAGTGCTCCATTTGACCTTATTCTCTCTAGTGCTGGTCTAGGGGTACCTTAGCTTTTTGGATTTTGTCGTACTGCAGCTCTCATGATCCCTGGATGTTGGCCGTGCTGGTTGATGGGAACTGGAAGCTCAAACTTCTAAACGTTACCTAGTCCTCCTCTAAAAAAATCTCTGCTCCAGGTCTGACCTGCACTTGGAACCCCCCAGTAACCATTTCAATTGGTTAAATATAAACGTGAATGTCTATGAAGGTTCTCAGTCATCCAGGTGGAATTGTCCCCTGGTGGTTTGAGAGAGGGGTCAAGGAATCCATTTATGCCAACTTGGAAAATCCTTCCTTGAATAGAGGTGGGGGCCTCAGGCATAATCTTTCCCCCATCTTCCTCCCTGCTTTGTCTTCTGTGCCTAGGAAGATTAAGACCATTTCACAAGCTCAACAGCAGCATGGTGATCTTAACGATCCTCCTTTAGTTGATAAAAGGACTTAAAATAACATCTCAATATAACCATGACCTAGCCCCAGGTGTAAGGTCACACAGCTACCTAGAAACATATTTAGGATTCCCTTACTAACTTTGCTCAGACTGAAGAAGCTCCTTGGATAAGGAGCGAAACGTTTCCACTGAGAAAATAGAAATCCAGTTGACATGATTCAAGCTACAGATAAACGTGAATGATGTTATGGAGATTGCTGGTGGAGAAGGAGGGGGCCCCCTCCAGGGGGAAAAGCGCATGCGCAGTGCAGAATCCCTTGGGCTCCCAGCCAAGAAGATCAGAAAGGAACCGCCTTAGTATTCTGGAGTTTTTCCCTTAGTGTTTGCTAGTTTAGTTCAGTTTAGCAGGATTCTGTCAAATAGAGTAGACCAATAAACACTAGAGTTCAATTCTTGTCTCAGCGTAGTTCTTCACTCTAAATCCTGACAATGTAAATACATTGGTGTATCTAAGCACTAATCAGATGAGAAAGGCATCTAAAAGAGAAGAAAGTAGTCTCCTATCCACATTGGTGATGGGGGCTTATACAAAGGGCCTGTACAGTATCATTTCCCCCCCCAAATGAATGATCCTCAGCCTGTTACAATGCATGGGCAAAAGAAAGAGATATAAGATTAAAACCCTGGTTGGTTGGTCGGTCGGTCGGTTGGTCGGTCGGTCGGTCCGTCCGTCGGTCGGTCCGTCCGTCCGTCCATCCCTGTCTTTGTCTGTGACTTAAGGCTTCCAGTTTGCAGCTGCTTGTTTTCTTCATAACAATTTCTATATCTTTATTTATTATAGACTACCACATTTTAATAATTTCAGCAGTTTACTAAATTAAAATACAACAATATCTATTAAATCATCCATGGTTCATTTTAAAAAAAACTACAACAGCACCTAAATTGGAGATACCTTAATTCACCCTCAAAATCCTCAGAAACCAATTCATTTTGACTAACTTCTGGAAGCAAGGGGGCCAGTCTCACTTCCAGAGGGAAGCTGTTCCAAAGATGTGTGTTGGGATGTGAGTCAGGACCTGGATATGGGTTGTGGCTTCTAGAACTCTTAGTGGCTTTTGATACCATTGACCCTGGGTTCTTGCTGGACTACCTGCAGGAGTTGGAGATTCTACTCCTTCTTCAGTGGGTGGGTTTAGTCTGAAGTGGTGGGGGATGAGAGGTCAGAATAACTTATGGGGTGCTGAAGTCCTCTCTCCCCTTCTTTTTAGCATCTATATGAAATCACTGTGAGAGGTCATCCAACCGTTTGGGGTTCAGTATCCCCAATGCACTGCTGATATCCACTTGTATATCACAACACCGGTCAGTAAAGATGTGGTCAGAGTTTTATCCTAGAGCTTGGAGGATGTAAGAGTCCAATATGGGAAGGCAGGAGACTGAGTAGACGAGATCAAGGAGGGGAGGGGGTACTGCACAAGTCTTCTACCATTTGCTCTCATGCAATCAGAGTGAATGTTGCATGGAGTGAAGTCTTCCACTATAGCCCATTGTAATTTGTAAGATTATCCAAGAAAACCAAGCTACTTTTATAATTCACGCAGCAAGTTCATACACAGGCAGTGATCACCACCTTGGGGAATTTCCTGAAGTCCTGAAGGCACACAGGGCTAATCCAGTTAAGAAGCATACCATTTACTTTTTTGTTTTTAGTTTTTAATGTTTTTGCAAAGAGAGGTGTAGATTCCTTACCCATCCCTTTTAAAGCACTGATTGGTTCCAATCCCTCAGGAGGTGGCAGGCATAAAGAGATGAGCAGGTCCCTAAAGACTGATAAGGACAGTTACAATGGCTGTGTTATGCAGAAAGACTTGTGTATCTGGAAGAGTAGCCTCCTGGAGTGGAGATGTTGAGGCTTAGTTTCAGAAGTGCAGTCTGGAAACTTATACAGAAGGTTCCATGAGCCACAAGAAGTAACTACAAGAGATACCCAGTAAAAAGCACACTCTTAGACTTAAACATTTTTATGGAACAAACCACTCATGCGGTCAGAGTGTTAAAGAAAACACAGGTAAGGAATTTCACAATTCCACATTAGAAAAAAAAAAGGTAAGTCACAGGAGAAGGAGGGAGAATCCACTTTCATTGTTTATTTTACTATAGTTGCCAGTAAGGAAGATTAATTTAATTTCCCCCAAAATAATTTATGCTTTTTTTTAGTGCCTTAGAGTCAGTTTTTGACTCCTGGTGATTACCTGGACTAGTCCTTGCAGTTTTCTTGGCAACTTTATGAAGTGGTTTGCCATTTTCCTCTTCCTAGGGCTGAAAGAGAGGGACTGGCCCAAAGTTGCTCAGCTGGTTTTGTGCCTAAGGCAGGACTAGAACTCACGGTCTCCTGGTTTCTGGCCTGATGCCTTAACCATATCAAACTGGCTCTTTTTGGGTAAATATCTATAATATTTTATAATATTATAATATTATAATGCGAGCTGCATTGGGTACCAGTCTGCTTCCAGGTACAATTCAAGGTGTTGGTTATCACCTTTAAAGCCCTACATGGCATGGGGCCAGGTTACCTGAGGGACTGTCTCATCCCCGTAACATCAACCCGCCCCACCGGGTCATACAGAGAGGGCATGCTACGGACCCCGTCGACAAAGGAATTTCATTTGGCGGGGTCCAGGAGGCGGGCCTTCTCTGCAGTAGCACCCGCCCTTTGGAATACCTTACCCCCAGAGCTGAGGCGGGTTTCCTCGCTCCCAACCTTTCGGAAAGGCTTAAAGACCTGGTTCTGCCGTCTTGCCTGGGAGGGAAATGTCAACAGTTCCTCTTGGGGATGGCTGGTCCCATGAAGCCTCCCAGTATTATCATTTTTAACTTCTTTTATACTTGGATTTTATATTATTTATTATATTGTAATTTTATATTTATGTTTTCATTATGTTTTATTGTGAACCGCCCAGGGTCCCCGATAGGGGAGATGGGTGGTAATATAAATTTAATAAATAATAATAATAATATTTTATTTTTTAAAATAATTTATTTATTATATTTATTGTATTTTAAAATTTATTTTATGCAATAAATATTTCGGTAAAAGATTTCTATATCACTTGAATTTATAAAACTCTCTATTCCCATAGAGTCACAATAAAGTATTGACTTAAAAGAGGCCAAAATGAAACATATAAACAGAAAAATGTAACTGGATAAAATTAGGACACATTAATGGAAGAGCCACGCAAACTCAAATCAAATGCCTATCAAATTCAGATATCTCTGTGAAACTTGTAACTAGGCCATGAGATTAATAATATCCTTGCATTTACATTCTACATGCAGCCAGGAAATCAGAAGACGTCTACTTCTTGGGAGAAGAGCAATGACAAATCTCAATAAAATATGCAAGAAAACAAGGCTCAGAGAGCACCAAGGACTCCACAGTTCAACCCTGAGCTACAAATATTCTCTTCGATTGGTACTCGATAAAATAGTTAAGAGCAGAGACATCACACTGAAAACAAAGGTCCGCATAGTTAAAGCAATGGTATTCCCCGTAGTAACCTATGGCTGCGAAAGCTGGACCATAAGGAAGGCTGAGCGAAGGAAGATAGATGCTTTTGAACTGTGGTGTTGGAGGAGAATTCTGAGAGTGCCTTGGACTGCAAGAAGATCAAACCAGTCCAAACTCCAGGAAATAAAGCCAGACTGCTCACTTGAGGGAATGATATTAAAGGCAAAACTGAAGTACTTTGGCCACGTAATGAGAAGACAGGATACCCTGGAGAAGATGCTGATGCTAGGGAAAGTGGAAGGCCAAAGGAAGAGGGGCCGACCAAGGGCAAGAGGGATGGATGGTATTCTGGAGGTGACGGACTCGACCTTGGGGGAGCTGGGGGTGGCGACGGCCGAGAGGAAGCTCTGGCGAGGGCTGGTCCATGAAGTCACAAAGAGTCGGAAGCGACTGAATGAATAAACAACAACAATTTACATTCTCCAACAGCTGGTACTGAGAGACACAGTGCCTCCAAAACAGACATCAGTACCAATGACAAACGTGGTGCTCAGCCCAAAGTCCTAATCACAAATGAACAAAATAAAAAACAGTGGTACTTAGGGTATTCTTGGTTAATGTTCTTCCATTGCAATATGTACTAATATTTCCAATTGCCAGTCCATAATGGAACAGTTCACTCCCGATCTGCTGTGTTCACCGATTGCTAAGTACTAGGTACTGGATAGAATTAGTAATCAAAATGGTTTCTAGGTACCACTATTTAAAAAATCATTAATTAGTTGATAGTTAGTGCTATCAGCGTTTGAAGATGCCACTTACCCTTTAGGTTGCTTAGTTGACTCCCATATCACTCCCATATCTACTTTACTTACATCAGTGACAATCAGAATATACTGTATGCTCTTAGAAGACTGGAATTCTTCAATATAAAACCATACAGTTCTATCTAGCACAGTGTGAACTGTTTCCTGGCCTGCTATTTAAACCCAGGGCCACAACAATAAATAAAAATACCAAAGATTGGCATGATAATCTCACTATAGAGATTGTTTATATTTTCTAGCTTGTGCTTAATCAGTGGAACATGAAGTACCAGGATTTCAAAGCACCAACTCGCTTCAAACAGCAGTTCTGCAGTGCAATTTAAATACCGTAACAAAGCAACAAATACTCTGCAACTGTATTAAAGTTCTAAAGGTGAGACTTGCCTGGAGGTTGTAACATATTCATATCACAGAATTAGCGCCACTTTCATTTCCCTTGCAAATTCATTCTGCCCAAATCAAGACGCCATCTCAGCTATGACTACCACTTGAATAGGTATATAGAATGCAAACAACACTGAAAGTTATTAACAGAAACCAAAAAACTATTTTTGCTAACATTAGCATCCAATTTACTTGTCTGACTTGGAGACACAAACATGACTAGGCAGTTGTTCCCATGGCACTTAGGAAAGACGTCTGCAGGTGCATCCATATGAGGACTCCACCGGTTGAAAGCAGCAGGCTTCTCTGCATGATACTGGCTATGCATGAGAGCTGGGCCTGTTTATTTCTGGCTCAGCTGTAGTGTATATAAAACTGCAATAAAACCTGGTAAGTAATCATTGTGAAACACTCCAGTGCAGTGGGCACTTTATTTCCCCATCTGATGGAATGCCTGCCTCATTCTACTTGCCAGCTCCTGGGCTTTTAAGGAAAACGATGGCTCGAAGATTTTTCAGCTCTTTCTCATTGGAACTGCTGGGTTTTTTATTTTTGTTTTTGGCATGTGACCAGACATGAAATTAAGATGTGGATAACAGGGTGGAAGCAATTTATTCTATTCCCCGTTTTCATGGAGTGGGTCTGAGATTTTTATTACCGCAGGATCTGCAGCAGTATGTGGTGCAACAATGACGTTTGCTCCTTGTTCTTGGAGTTTCAAGGTCTAAAGATTCAGTTTGAATCCTTTTCAAACTGAAAATAGGGAAGGGAAAAGGTGATCGTATGGAATGGTGTATGTGTATAAAAGGAATTACAAACATCAGAAAACCTACCATTTGATCCCATGTCTTCACTTACAGACACAATTTCAGAGGTTCCCCTAGGCTTTTGCAATAATTCTCTCTCTCTCCAGTACTTGACATTCTCATGGGACATCAAGGATATGGCTTGAGATGTTAAGATACTTTTTGGCAAATAGAAGCAATCTAGTCCCAATGAAGAGCAGCTTCTACCATGTTAGAAATCTGGTTCTACATACAGTATATGTATACCCCAAGGTTTAAATCTTGAGCTTCCTTTACTCATTCTTTTGTAAGGACTGTTTGAGTCTATATCTCACACTAATGAGTTGATTGCACCTGGTGAAGGTTAGTTCTCCCATGATCAAAGGTAAACAGCCTGATACTAGATCCAAGTGTCACCAAAACAAGAAAAAGTACCTTCTAAACAAAAAAGAATCACTTCTAGCCATTTACATTGAGTGGGCAGGAAAGGGAGGCAAAGCAAAGAAATTTGAAGATTCATTGTTATCAACAAAGCTTGCATTAAACACACAGCAGACATTTGGATTTTTTGTAACTTCTTAGCTTTTTTTTTTTTTTACAATAAGATCAACTTAACAGAAGTTCCTGGATTCTTGTCTGCCTGTTTAGTTATTTCTAGATCGGCCTGCCAGGGAGAAGCCTGCTTTTACAAAATACCCCTGCCTGATCCCAGACTATTATTTGCCATCCTTGTCAACTCAAAGCCTCACATACAGCTTCTAGAGCAGCCAAAGGTAGTGTTAGGGAGAAACATTGGATAAACATAAATGGGTGGATCTGAAGCATATACCCAAGGATCTGAGTGAGAACATTAAATGTGATGATCCAAACTATACAAAAATATGCCATTACTATGAAAAATAGCAGCTGCATGTTTGCTTATCTATTTACACTTGCCTTTATAGCTTTCTGCTATACAGTACAGGGCTAGTCCAATTTTTTAGCAGCAAGCACTGTCTGATGGAAGTCAATGCAGAGCATCAGACATATGTATAGATACACATTCCTGAGCTAACAACATTCCATCCTACTAAATCACAGCTTCTAAAGCATAACATTACATAAAAAATCATAGCATGTTCTCTTTCTCAGGCACAAACCCAGCCTTTCTTCCAAGTATATGCCTTTTAAATGCTCTAAGACTATAACTCCTAGACCTACCCAACATCAAGAATTAATTCTCATATAGTAAAAAAAATTATGATAGTAAATCTTGCCACAGGACAAATGGAAACTGGTTGTCCTTCACAAGAGGAAGTTGGGCATTGTCATTGTCGTCATCATCATCATCATCATCATCATCATCAAATACTTTATTAAAATTGTATGCATAGGGAGGGAATAAGAGGGACATTCAAGAGGTTTTGAATGTTTTTCTTTGTATAGGATTTGCTTTGAAACACAGCAGTGGCTAGAATTCTTTCGTTATGGCTTCCTAACTTTTCTTCAATAAATAATTGCTTATCAGTTCTAGGATTCTTGGGAGCTTGCCTGATTGGTTACAATGCTGCCTACTGGGCGAACTAAGATGCTAATCCCATTTTAGCCTGATCTAGCATATTTTGCAAACCTAGCCATAAAGGGAATTGCACATAAGGACAGCTGTCCAATAAAAGAATGCTGGACAGGTACTATATAATGTGCAGAAGTAAAAAAACAAAAATCTCATCATTGCCCCCTGCTCTTCAGCATCTTTTCTGCTCATTGTACATATCTCATTCTATCTCATTACAGGGCCAGTCCTTCAAGGATGCTAATCTTTACATTGTTCTTACATTGAGTTCCTCAGCAGTTTTCAGAATGAGCCAATCATTCACCCTCCAAAATCTCTCACCTTTCTTTCTTAAGACCAACTGAAGTGAATTATCTGAAATGGAACAATGAGGAAAGTTGGTCATCTTTCCAGTTGTTCCTTCCATAGATTTTAACCCCATGTCTCTTTTTGGTTCCTTCTCTCCTAAAAGATCGACAAATGTTTTCAAATAAAGCCTGAATCTTTCAGCCAATTTATATCTGGGTCTTCTTAATGCTTCTACATATAAGAGATCAAGAAATATGTCTTCACCTCCTGTTTGCAAGCACCCCAGAGGCATCTGGTTGGCCAATGTGACAAAATACTGGACTGAAATAGGCCTTGTCCTGAACTGATGTTACATTCCTTCTCCTTGTTCTAAACCATGATCATAGTACAAAAACAGCTGAGATAATGCTTACTTTCTATTCTGTTTTCCCATGGAAATTCTCCCAAGCTTTGCGGACATTACAAATACAGAGATAGCATCAATTCACTTCAGTTGGAGAGAAGGAAGTAACCACTTGGGAAAATCCCAGTGTGACAAACTGGAATGTTGCTTTATTTTTCTTTGAACAACTGATTAAAATATAGATTTCAGAACAACTCAACAAGTTTTTGTCAAAAAAGCAAAAAGACTATGCAATGTCCTCCAGTTTTTGACATCACCTTAATTCTGAACACAGGTGTGCGCATGCACGTGTGTATGTATGTCTTGGCTGGACACAGAAATAGTTGCAAAACACTTATTCTGAGATGAAAGTATTCTGAACTGCTATAACACAACCATTCCACAGACTTCTTTCACATTCGGCCAGCGATACATCCCTGGTAGGATACAGGACACAAATGTCCTATCAAGTATCATGGCCCAGTTGTCTTTTCCCACAAATTCATTGAGGATAAGCTATTCAATGTGTCAATGACTACATGGATCCTCAAAGTTTAAAGGCATAATTTATTTGTCTAATCCTTTCTTAAAATCTGCAAAGCTAGTGTGTTCTTGCCATGTCTTGTGGCAGAGAGTTCAGTGAATGAATAATGCATGGTGTGAATGTCTGAATTGATGATGCAGCTATTTTACAATATATTCTATCTCAAGTTGCTGGGATGCAAGTGACTTCAGGCCTTGTGGGTTTCCGAAAGGCTTGTAGTGACAAGGTAGACAACAGGACACCAGAGGAGAGTGGTTACATTTAATGCAAATTTTACGTTGCAGCTTGTAAAGTCCACCAAAAGATCTCAAGAACTTGGTTTTATTGGTAAGCTAATTAGGTCCATCACCCTTGGTTCATGCTGCTATAAATTTTGTGTGACAATATTTCTTCTGATTTCTTGTGTTCTTATTTTGGGCTGTTCAATGACTGTGATAAAGACTATTATTACTAGACCATAGTGGTAAGAGCTTAGTGGTAGAATATACAGTATGTGTTGCATAAGGACTTAGATCCAATCCTCTAGGTGGGACTGGAGAAACTCCTGCCTCAAACTCTGGCAAGTGGCTGACCATCAGTCTTGACTATATTGGGTGAGATGGACAAACAACTCAGGCTAAATCAGCTTATGTTCCTAAACCTGGACTTTATCAAATCCAACAAGGGCATCTACATTTCTACTGAACAGTCATATACTGAAAGATTTGAAGGATAAGTACTGATGGAAAGAAAGGTGAAAACATTTCATGAACTTAAAACATGAAGCCAGAAAAAAATGGAAAAGGTGGCAGCCAGAAGAGCACAATCACATCAAGTTGCTATTAGAGGAAGGATACATCCCAAAATGTAAAACATCCATAAAGAGGCCATAAAATGCCTCCAGAATGAAGAGGTGCTATTACATGAGTACTGTGACTGATATCATTGTGTATTTTGATATCCTTTCTATATAATCTGATATTCATGCAGGGTGAGGTCTAATTTTTGGAGACAGATAACTGAGGCCATAAAAAATGGAGCTGCAATTGAAATTAAGCACTAGTAAATTGGAGAAAGAGAGGTAAGTCAGGAAACACATGCCTACATCTAAAGAAAAAGAGAGAGAAAGCAATGTAGCAGTTACTGGCTTTGAACATATGCTATGTCACAGCTACTTTGGCTAGGAAGTGGTAAAACCAGTCTAAAACTAACATTATACACAAATGAAGGATACTGGAGGAAAGGTTATGACTCAGCTTTTCACTTTAGCAGATCCTTTATGGTCACAGATACTATAATGCTACCCCCCCCCCCCTCGCTTTACCTAGTGCTAGAAGGCTTACACTCAGAGATTGAAGGACACAGCTCTGATAAGATGCTTTTTATTGCAGATACTAAAAACTCCCTGAATAATGCAGAAAACTAGCTACTGCAAGTTCTAAGACTCAAGCCTTACATACTGTATAGCAGACCCTGATCTTATGGTTCTTTCTCCTGCCCAGACCGCAAGTCACTTATTTCTATAGCCAGTTTGGTTTAGTGGTTAAGGCAACGGGCTAGAAACCAGGAGACTGAGAGTTCTAGTCCCGCCTTGGGCATGAAAGCCGGCTGGGTGACCTTGGGCCAGTCACTCTCTCTCAGCCCTAGGAAGGAGCCAGAGGCGAACCAGGAGACTGAGAGTTCTAGTCCCGCCTTGGGCATGAAAGCTGGCTAGGTGACCTTGGGCCAGTCACTCTCTCTCAGCCCAACTCACCTCACAGGGTTGTTGTTGTGGGGAAAATAGGAGGAGGAAGGAGTATTTGGTATGTTCGCTGCCTTGAGTTATTTATAAAATAATAAAGGCGGGATATAAAATAAATAAATAAATAATGAATAATTTCTCAGTAGAAGTGGCTGACTCCTGTGCATTGTCATTTTAATGGACCAGCCCTGTCCTCCTCACTTTGCCTGCTCTAACTGTCACGTTACCAACATGATCTAGGGGGAAATAATGCTTAATAGCTCCACATGAAATAATATACTATCTCCCTGGTGAAGTTTAATACGACCTAACTTTGGACAATTTCTGTCACATGGGTCCTTGATGAAAGCATTGGAACTGACAAGTATCCTCCCTGGTCCACCAGAAGCCAACAGCTGACCCCCCCCAGAGACTCTTAACTCTACATCATTTTACTTTATCTGCCTGATCCTTTGCCTTCTTCAGATGAGTAGATGAGAGGTAGGAGCAGAAATCTCTGCTTGCCTCTCAGTAAAGGTGGGCATTTGAGCAAGAGGAAATGGGCAAAATAATGATGGTGGCAGAAGCATTATCTCCTTAGGACATCTTATTTAAGTGACTTCAAAAATCTGCTACTGACACTGGTGGTGGTGCAGGGATTTCCAGAGGCTCCACATGACAGGTATGGGTGTTCTTGGTGGTATGGGGATACCAAGTCATCTTGTCTGCCTCCTGAGGAATCTGTATAACGACCAAGTAGCAACGGTAAGAACAGAGCACGGAACAACGGACTGGTTTAAGATTGGGAAAGGAGTACGGCAGGGTTGTATACTCTCACCCTACCTATTCAACCTGTACGCAGAACACATCATGCGACATGCTGGGCTTGAGGAATCCAAGGCTGGAGTTAAAATCGCTGGAAGAAACATTAACAATCTCAGATATGCAGATGATACCACTTTGATGGCTGAAAGCGAGGAGGAGTTGAGGAGCCTTATGACGAAGGTGAAAGAAGAAAGTGCAAAAGCTGGGTTGCAGTTAAACCTCAAAAAAACCAAGATTATGGCAACCAGCTTGATTGATAACTGGCAAATAGAGGGAGAAAAAGTGGAGGCAGTGACAGACTTTGTATTTCTAGGCGCAAAGATTACTGCAGACGCTGAGTGCAGCCAGGAAATCAGAAGACGTCTACTTCTTGGGAGGAAAGCAATGGCAAATCTTGATAAAACCGCCCAGAGTCCCCTTGTGGGGGGAGATGGGCGGTGATATAAGTTAGAAATAATAATAAATAATAAATAAAATAGTTAAGAGCAGAGACATCACACTGACAACAAAGGTCCGCATAGTTAAAGCAATGGTATTCCCTGTAGTAACCTATGGCTGCGAGAGCTGGACCATAAGGAAGGCTGAGCGAAGGAAGATCGATGCTTTTGAACTGTGGTGTTGGAGGAAAATTCTGAGAGTGCCTTGGACTGCAAGAAGATCAAACCAGTCCATACTCCAGGAAATAAAGCCAGACTGCTCACTTGAGGGAATGATATTAAAGGCAAAACTGAAGTACTTTGGCCACATAATGAGAAGACAGGATACCCTGGAGAAGAAGCTGATGCTAGGAAAAGTGGAAGGCCAAAGGAAGAGGGGCCGACCAAGGGCAAGATGGATGGATGGTATTCTGGAGGTGATGGACTCAACCATTGGGGAGCTGGGGATGGTGACGGCCAACAGAAAGCTCTGGCGTGGACTGGTCCATGAAGTCACGAAGAGTCGGAAACGACTGAACGAATAAACAACAACAACCACATGACAGGAGCATCCCATTACAGGTAGTCCCCAGGTTAAGAACGAATTCCATTCCCAAGATCTGTCCTTAAATCTAATTTGTACGTAAGCCAGAACAGTATTATTGTATAATACTGTATAAGTAGTATTGTGTAATAAATTCGAACCATTGTGTATTTAACTCAAATTTTGCTACAATAGACTCCGTTCTTAACCATGGGTCATTCTTAACCTGGGGCGTACTTAACCGGGGGATTACCTGTATCTGAGTCTCATAATGGTCTTATAAAAGACTCCACTTGTAATCAATGTAACACGTTTAATAAAGAAATAAATATAAATGGTAAACAAATGGATGGAGTTGCAATTTTACGCAGACTCTAGCTTGCAAATATATGTGCTGATCGTTTGCAGACTCACTTGCAAATTAGGGTAACCAGATTGCTTTTCCTCTCTAGTCTTCAGTGCAATGGGTTTTACTGTATCTACATGTGACCGTTGTCTGCAATGAGCTAGCACCTAGCTTACCTTCCCCTCTCAATAAAAACAAATCACTGAGTGAACCTGTTTAGTATTTGGATGGGACACCATTCTGTATTCTAGAGTAGGAATTTTTAAAAAATCCTGGAAGAAGGCAATGGCAAATTCTTCCATATTGTGGCAACACTACGTAGATATCCATTCAAGAAAGTCTCTCTCTCCTTGAGTACTACCTGCAATCTGAAATAGTACCATCTAAGCCCTAAGTACCATCTCATTGGTAGATCCAAAGATAATATCAGGAAGGTCAGATGCATTCAACCACCATTTCTTCTTTATCCACATAAAAGATTTAATGGGATACTTAGCATTCAACCCACATATTAGTCTCTCTTCAGTTGCTAACAATTAATATTTTCAAAGGAACTTACATTAAAATATTTCAGCAGTGATCTGAACAATAACCCGGGGTGGGGGTGGGGGAAGGAGCAACGGATCAGTAGTGGTTTATAGTTTTAGAGCCAATAAATGCCACTATCACTCAAAATAGTTCTTTTGGTATCAGGTTATTAACATGTGGGAATATGAATTCCAGCATAGAATAGTTTTAAAAGATTAGTTTACATTCTTTTAAAAGTTGTACCCTCAATTTCTGCAATTCAGATCACAAAAGAATTAAAACAAGGGGAGACAAAAATTCTTACCTGTATGCTTCACGCCAAGAATGTTACATCTATCAGTGAGCAACAAGCAGCGACACCGGTTACTTTTTCAGGAGTGAACGCCCCATCTCTGCACACTTCCAGATTTTTCAGTGACCCACCCATTAAAGTTGCAATTCAGGAATTCTGACAAAGAGCAAACCTTGTGTTGTGCAAAGCCTTAGGATGCAACTCCAGTGGAATAATACTGATGGTCTTCACTGCTGCTTGTCCCAATATTGTAAAATGAGAGTCATTTAATCATTTAATCACATTAAATTTTAAATAAAATTAAATGATTAAACACATTTAATCAGGGAGGTAAATACAACACTCACAGAAGGCGATTCTGCAGATTACAGCTGAGTTTCCTCCAAACCCAAAGACGTTAAATCAAACAAAATGAAACAAAAGCTTCTAAGAAGCTCCTTTTTAATCTAAAGAATTTCCTGAAGGGGGACAGATTTGGTTACGGCTTCATGGAATGTGTTTTAGTAAAGTGCACGCTTATGCAACCACGTTATTCTAGTTTTTTATTTTTATTTTTCCCCCCTAAAAGATTTCAGTTTGTTTTTCAATTGAATTGTACAGCTTGTATGTTATATTAAAGGTGGAAAAAAATTCTGAAGTGATTTATCTTGGTCTGATTTTTATACATCTCAAAAACCTGACATTTCAACAGGGTTGTGTAGACTTTTTATATCCACTGTATACAAAAACAATAAAAACAGTAAAATAGTAACAGCACCATTCAAACAGTGTTCTTTTTAAAACGCAGTTATATTAGAAAAAGTCTGTAATTTCAATAATTTTCAGTACATAAACATTTATATTGATTAAATGATTTCATACATTTATTAATAGGAAGATTTAACCACATCAGTATCAAAAACGGATGAAATAATTTGTATAGTTATTTTTAATGCTCACATTATATTGGGATGGTAGCTTTCCTAAGATTATATTCTTATATTCTTTCTCTGCTACTTTCTCTGCTAATTATTTATATATTTCATTCCCCTATTGTTCTTCAGGTTTTTTTAACTGCTCTTTATGTTTTAAGCAATTTTATAATCTGCCAAGAAAAGCCCAGTTATTAGACTGATTAGAAATATGATACATTTAAAAAATCACAATCATTTTGAAGCCATTATTTTTGCCTTTTACATCAAAGTAACAGAGCCATGAGATATATGCCCAGGGTTCCAGCTTCCATGATTAATTAACTACACATCCCCAAAGCTCACTTTTGTTTGTGGATCAGAAAAAATAGAGCTGGGAACAGGAGTATTGCAAAGTTATCATTTATCTGCCTCACTATGCCAAATTTGCCACTGGCATTGCCACTTTCTCAAGTTCCCAACTGGATTTATCAAGTGGGTCCTCTGTCAGATATTGCAGGGTAGCAGATTAGAAGATATTAAAGGGTAGAATAATTAAGGTCATAATACACACACACATTCTCCCAACCTAGTGTTCTCTATATGAGATGGCCTTCAATTCTCCAAATTCCAGGATAAGAGGTTCCCTTCCCACTTTTCTTTGTATTTCTTTCCAGCTAGAGATACCTGGATCACTTTTTCCTTATCCAGTTGCTTGTCTAGTTTCCCTGCCCTTGCTTCAGGCTTTCATACTAATGACACCACTGTTGGAGCCAATTCTCCCCAACTACTTGGTGTCAAAAGTAAAATCTCTTCACAATATTGTGGACCAATTATTGGTGCACCCGCATTGCTCATCAGCGTTCTTCAGGGATGGCCTGAGTTGGCAAACAAAGAATATTCAAAATTGCAGGTTAGGACTCAGGCAGTAAAACCCAATATGGCATTTGCGTAGGAGAACGTAAGAGAGATGAAACGAACCAACTACATATTGACACCTTAGGCATCAGTGAACGGAAATGGATTAGAATTAGACACTTTCAGTCAGAAGATCATACTGTTTACTACTCAGCACACCCACACAAATACAAACAGCATTGCTTATATGGTCAGGAAGGACATAGCAAAGACAGTACTTGGGTACATGCTGTCAATGACCAAATATTATCAATTAGATTTTGCAGATAAGCCTTTAATATGATAGTTAACCAAGTTTATGCTCCAACCACTGATGCAGAAGAGGAAGCTGATGAGTTTTAATTGTCAACTTCACTCTGAATTCAATGGGATATGTGAATACTTGTTGGTGTAAAGATGTTAAAATCCGACATAAATCTTGCAGTATGCATTTAGAGACTTTAGTTATTAACTGCAAACCATACTATGCTCCACGTGAATTTTCTTCATTCATCTTGGTGGGAGTTTATATACCTCCTGTTTCCTCAAACAGCGCAAAACAGACTCTAGCAGACCAGATAACTGGTTTAGAACAGAAGTATCCCGATTCTTTATGGATTGTTTTAGGAGACTTCAATAGTACTAATCTTACATGTGAGCTGCCTAGATATATACAACATGTTAGCTGTCCTACTAGAGGCAAGAACATATTGGATCATTGTTACACTGTATTAAAAGGAGCTTATTGCTCTATATCACGTGCAGCAATTGGACTGTCTGATCATTGTATGATTCATCTCATTCCCACCTACAGGCAGAGACTTAAAATTGCAAAGCCTGTGATAAAATCAGTGAAGATATGGTCTGATAATGCTAAGTTAAATCTACAGGCCTGTTTAGAGTGCACAGACTGGACTGCTTTTGAAGCCGCCTCGGCAGATTTGGATGAGTATACTGATATTGTGACATCAATTAGTTTCTGTGAGGGCATATGTGTGCCCACAAAAACATATGTATATATAACAACAATAAGCCATGGTTTACAGCAAAGCTTAAGCAGCTGTGCTGTGACAAGGAAGAGGGCTATAGGAATGGGGATAGGATTATGTATAATCGGGCTAGGAATGTACTTACTAGAGAGATTAAGGCAGCAAAGAAGAATTATTCAGAAAAGCTGAAAAAGCAGTTTTCAGCTAATGATACTGCAACTGTATGGAAAAGCCTGAAGAACATCATCGGCCACAACAAACCATCTCTTCCAACTGATGAGAGTCGTCAATTGGCAGACGACCTTAATATGTTTTACTGCAGGTTTGAGAATGAACAACTGTTATCTGCTGCTTCTAATTGTATTTCAGATACATTGTTAGCACCAAATTTCCCTATATCCCTTTCCAATTCCCTAGGCTCCTCACCTCTGGTGATCTTGGAAAAAGAAGTGCGAGATTTATTTCAAAAACAAAAGATTAAAAAGGCTCCAGGCCCAGATGGTGTGACTCCCTCCTGTCCGGGAGCTTGTGCGGAACAATTGGCCCCTATTTTTACATATATTTTTAATGAATTGTTGGAGATGTGTTATGTTCCTTCTTGTTTTAAAAGTTCTATAATTATTCCAGTTCCTAAGAAATCTTCCATTAGTGAGCTGAATGACTACAGACCTGTTGC
This sequence comes from Charina bottae, assembly GCA_023362775.1. Classification (NCBI taxonomy): domain Eukaryota; kingdom Metazoa; phylum Chordata; class Lepidosauria; order Squamata; family Charinaidae; genus Charina; species Charina bottae. The sequence continues at coordinate 9,092,414 of JALMGJ010000010.1, forward strand.
ATTGACATCTGTAGTTATGAAGACCTTTGAGAGGCTAGTGCTGGCCCACTTGAAAGCTATCACAGATCCCATTAGATCCATTGCAGTTTGCTTATAGAGGAAACAGGTCAGCAGACGATGCTGTCAACATGGCTTTACATTATATTTCGCAACATCTTGAATCTCCGAAGTCTTATGCACGAATCCTATCTGTGGACTTGAGTTCAGCATTTAATACCATTGTTCCAGGAATTCTTTACAACAAACTGATCGAGCCTGACCTTACCTGTAGGTGGATAATCAGTTTTCTAACAGATAGGAAACAACAGGTGAGGTTAGGCAAAACTATATCCAGTATTCGGTCAGTCAGCACAGGTGCCCCTCAGGGATGTGTGCTGTCCCCGCTGCTTTTCTCCCTCTATACCCATGACTGTACTTCAAAAGATTCTTCTGTTAAAGTTTTGAAATATGCAGATGATACAACAGTCATTGGTCTCATTCGGAATGGTGATGAGTCAGCATGTAGACGGGAGGTACAACAACTGGTCCTGTGGATGAAGGTTCTCAGTCATCCAGGTGGAACAGTCTGTAGCTTGAATCATGTCAACTGGATTTCTATGTTCTCAGTGGAAACGTTTCACTCCTTATCCAAGAATCCTTCTTCTTCAGTCTGAAGAAGCTTCTTGGATAAGGAGCGAAACGCTTCCACTGAGAAAATAGAAATCCAGTTGACATGATTCAAGCTACAAACTGGTCCTGTGGTGCAGTTCCAACAATTTGAAACTGAATACACTTAAAACTGTAGAGATGGTTGTGGAATTTAGAAATAACTCCTTCAATTCCCCTTTCCTTACTATACTCGATGGACCTGTATCAGTAGTAGAGTCCTTTAAGTTTCTGGGCTCCATAATCTCTCAAGACCTGAAATGGACGCTTAACATCAGAACTATTATCAAAAAGGCACAACAAAGGATGTTCTTCCTGAGTCAACTTAGGAAGTTTAAACTATCTCAGGAGCTTCTGGTAGTTTTACAGAGGAACTATTGAGTCTGTTATCTGTTCTTCTATAACTGTCTGGTTTGGCTCTGCAATCAGGCAAGACAGACATAGACTCCAACGGATAGTCAAGTCTGCAGAAAGAATTATTGTAATCCGCCTGCCCTCTATAGAAGACCTGTATGTTGCAAGGGTCAAAAGTAGGGCGGAGAAGATATCTGCAGACCCTTCTCACCCTGGATATAAACTGTTTCAACTTCTTCCATCAGGACGGTGTTATAGAGTACCGTATGTCAAAACATCTAGACATAGAAACAGTTTTTTCCCTTGTGCTATTGATTTGTTGAACTCCTAATTAATGCAGCATGATATGATTGATAATGTATGCCATTGCTCTGTTGAACTTTTAATTAATGTAGCATGAGAAAATGATGATGTATGATAACACATGACTGCTAAGATGTGACCAGTAATGCTGTTATATGTGAACATATGCTAGATAACAGATGCAGTATTATTGTCCCTTAATTCTCCCTTAAATATGAGTATGTGTTAAATAGCTGTAGTATTATTTTTTCTTAATTTTTCTTTTCTTGATTGTATAATTTATTATTGAGAGCTCTTGCACCGAAGTCAAATTCCTTGTATGTTTAGTCATACTTGGCCAATAAAGTATTCTATTCTATTCTATTCTATTCTGTTCTGTTCTGTTCTGTTCTGTTCTGTTCTGTTCTGTTCTGTTCTGTTCTGTTCTATTCTATTCTATTTGCAAGGAAGTTGTGCTGCTTTGTTCTGATTGGAATGTTAGCATTAGAAATAGTAAGGAGGAAAATGTTCAGTTGTATGGTTTAGGAAACAGAAATAAAGAGAAGGACTTATCAGTTTCTGCCCATCCAATGATTTCTTCATAGCTAAAACAGTTTCAGACAACCAAAACAATGCTTATATAAATGGACAGCACTAGATGGATTACACAGAAATAAAACTGACTATTGGCACAAGGAGGTGGAACAGCTCAATTATAAACAGCAAAAACATATGCAGGGGCTGGAAGTGGAACAGATAATGAACTGTTCATGTGCAAGTTCCAAGTCAAGCTAAAGCAGAAGAACAAAGCCGGCTTCCAGTGGGAACATAGCCGACTGACCAGCTGTGTCTGTGAGCTCCGCGGGCAGATCTGACAATGCAGCTGGGGACGCAGGCAGGCTTTTCCTGCAGCCCTCGAGTGTTTTCATGGTTAGAAAATGCTTGGAATAATCCCATTTGTACTCCAAAATGCCGTCTTGCAGCCAGAGAATCGCAAACAGCGTTCGTGACGTTCCGGTAAGAGATGACGGGAGACGGGGACGCCATCATTTCCACGCCACGCTGTAGCCTTAAAGGGACAAGCCACCCATTTCTAAATCACCAAATTTATATTTTCTTTTAAGTTTTTGTACCCCAAGCTTGACTTGCAAGATACTGATGGGCTTATTTTTCTGAAGGATTGTTTTGGGAACAAAATGGCTCTGTTCTGTGGGAGGTTTTCTGCTGAGAAGTCTGACTTTTTAAGGGGGGCAGTTGAGCTGTTTGATTTCTTTATGAAAAATGCCTTATGTGTAACATGGAGACAAGTAAATGTTCTGGTTTATTTCGAGGTGGGATAAGAAATTAAGAATATGTGGATTGATATTAAGGCTTGTATTCCATTTTTCTTTAATGATTTGGATTAAGATTTATTCTATTGCTTTTAAAATTTGTTTGATCTTTTAAGATTTATAAGATATAATAATAAGTGTTTGGTTTTAGGTTTAATAGGGTTAAGATTGTTATAGTATTATTAAGTATAAAAGTAAGACAATTGAAATGTTTTTATAATTTGATTTTTTACTATAGTGGTCAGAAATATATAGAATAGTGGTAGGAAGGAAATATTTAAATAAATTGTTTTTTTGGGAGGGGGAAGTTGATTTGGAGGTTTATATATCTGTTTATTTTTTTCATGCACAAGGGGAAGGAGCAATTGTTTTTAGTGATTTTTGTTTCCATGGAATGACTTATAGAAATGTGATTTTGGTTAGACATAAGGTAAGTGATTAATTATGGAAATTGCTGTATATTCTTGTTGTTGAAAGTTGGAAATCATCTTATATAATTTCTTAAAAATATCTTTTCATTTTCTGTTTTTTCACTTTTTTCTTTTTGTATTTTTTTGCTTTTTTGTAGTTTTTATCTTTGCTTTAAACTTAATAAAATTCTTATTTAAAAAAAGCAGAAGAACAAACCCAAACAGTTTCTACAATGTGATCTTGAACATATATCCACCATTTTCCAGGACAACACCAGGAATCACTTTGAAGTCCAGAACCTCATTAATAGGAAACCAGAGGAACTGTGGAATGAAATCAAAGAAGTTATTAAAGATAAATAAGAAAAGAGAGTACTGAGACTAAGAAACAAAAGAAAGCAAACAGGATGTCAGAACAAATGGTGGAAATTGCCGAGAAGGAAAATTAAAATCAAGAAAGACAAAGAACTCAGGAAGGAATTTAACTAAGAATTTCAGAGAGCCATTAGAAGAGATAAGTAGTATTACAAGGGCATCTGTAAAGACACTGTAAAGATAGAAACAGACAAAGAAAGTCTTGACAAAGATCTCTGAACACAGGAGGTTCCAACTTCAAACTGGTATGTTAAAGAATGCCAATGAGCACATAATAAATTATTCAAAGAAAATCAAAGAAGGAGTACATTGAAATTCTGTAGAGATGTCAACATCTAATATCCATACCTTAGAAGATATTCCCTACTTATAAGAATGTCCAGTACTAGAAAATGAAGTTAGATCAGCACTCCAGTTATTACCAAGTTGGAAAATTACAGGGATTGGACTAATTAGCCAGGTAGATCAGACTAGGAATCAACTTCATAGGTAAGCTAAAACTACTTTTATTAAAAGTGGCTTTAATAAGAGGGTTTCGCAAGTTTGGTCATACTGTATCTCCTCCTTTCTTATACTCATATGAATTTGGGAGGTGTCTATCTGACCCTCCTCCACATATTTTCTGCTTGTTCTGGTAGGGAATGACTCAGGCTCTTCCCATATGGTGCTTCCTGAGTGTGTCCAAGCCAAATGGCTATTCACAATCTTGAGGTCTTCTAAATTAAGATATGTTTTCCCCCTCATCACTTTGGTAACAGATCTCACCTATCTCCATCAAGATCATCTTCCTACTCTCTACAGGAACTGATGGAATGATCACAGAAGTATGGCAAGCAACAGAAGAAGGAACTGTAAAGGTTCTAACCAAACTATTCTAGTAAATCTGAAGAATGATACAGTGACCAATTGGTTGGAAGAGATTAATCTACATGCCAATGCCAAAGAAAGAAGACTCAATAATGTGTGCAAACTATTACACAATAACTTTAATTTCACACGCTAGCAAAATAATGCTTAGGTTCATCCAATGCAGATCAGAGCCCTACATGAAAAGGGAGATGCCGGATGTTCAACCTGGTTTTAGAAAAGGTCAAGGAATAAGATACATTTTTGCTGAGGCACTCTGGATATTTGAGAAAATTAAAGAATACCAAAAATAATTCAATATGTGCTTCATTAGTTATATAGTGTTGACCCAGTTTGATGTAGTGGTTAAGGCACCAGGTTAGAAATCAGGAGATCAGGAGTTCTAGTCCTGCCTTAGGCACAAAGCCAGCTGGGTGACCTTGGGTCAGTCACTCTCTTAGCCCTAGGAAGGAGGCAATGGCAAACCACTTCCAAAATCTTGCTAAGAAAACTGCAGGGACTTGTCCAGGCAGTTGGCAGGAGTTAACACTGACTCGAAGGCACAAGCACACACAAAAGCCTTTGATTGTGTTGACTATGTCAAGCTGTAGAGTGTCTTTAGGGAAATTGGAATCCCAGAACATCTCACTGTCCTTGTGAGAAACCTATAAACAGAACAGAAAACCAGAGTCTGGGCAAAACCACAGTCTGGGCAAAACATGGAAAAATGATGGTCAGCAAAGGAGTGAGACAAGTTTGTGTATTCCTTCCTTATTTATTCAGTATGTATGCTGAATATTATTCATTTAATTTTTATCCTGCCTTTATTATTTTTATAAATAACTCAAGGCAGCGAACATACCTAATACTCCTCCCTCCTCCTATTTTCCCAACAACAACAACCCTGTGAGGTGAGTTGGGCTGAGAGAGTGACTGGCCCAAAGTCACCCAGCCAGCTTTCATGCCTAAGGCGGGACTAGAACTCTCAGACTCCTGGTTTGCCATTGGCTCCTTCCTAAGGCTGAGAGACAGGGACTGGCCAAAGGTCACCCAGCCAGCTTTCATGCCTAAGGCGGGACTAGAACTCAGAGACTCCTGGTTTCTAGCCCAGCACCTTAACCACATTGAGGTAGGCTGAATTGGAAGGTGATGAGCATGGTTTTAAAACTGAAGGAAGAAACACCAATAATATGTGCTATGCTAATGACACTACTCCGATAACTGAAAATGTAAATGATCTGGAGGTTCTAGTAGTCAAGGAGCATAGTAAAAAAATGGGTAAAGGTAAGGTAAGGTTTCCCCTTCCAGTCGTATCCGACTCTAGGGGGCGGCGTTCATCTCCGATTCTCGGCTGAGGGATCCAGCGTTGTCCATAGACGCTTCCGTGGTCATGTGGCCAGCATGACTAAACGCCGAGGCGCACAGAACACTGTTACCTTCCCACCAGAATGGTACCTATTTATCTACTTGCATTTTTACATGCAAAAAAAAATGGGACTAAGATTAAATATAAAGAAGACAAACTAATGACAACAGGTACAGCAACCAGCCTTAGAACTGACAATGATGATATTGAACTAGTGAATAGCTTCTGCCTTTTAGGATAACATATCAACAGTAAAGAAACCAGCAATCAAGAAATATGTTGCAGACTAGACCAGGGCTTTCCAAAGTTTTTCCCACGGCGACACACCAACCGGCGTTGGTGTGTCACCGCGGGAAAACCCGGAAGCGCTGATGATGATCAGCGCTTCCGGGTTGTGTGGCGACACACCAGACTGTGTGTGGCGACACACTTTTGTGTCACGACACACAGTTTGGAAAGCTCTGGACTAGACTATTTAAGGCCTTAGAAGAGCTATTCAGATGCTATGTTATGTCTTTATCTACAAAGATCAGAATTGTGCAGAGAATGGTTTTCTCTGAAATACTTTATGAAAGAAAAAGTTGGACTTTGAAGAAGCAGGGTAGAAAGACTATTGATGCTTTTGAACGTTAGTATTGGAAAGGACGCCTGAGAATACAATGGATAGCCAACAAAAGAAATGGATCATAAAACAAATGAAGTAAGAGTTTTCACTCAAATGATCAGACTTAAATTATCACATTTTAGACACATTATGTGAAGATCTATGTCTTTTGAAAATTTTACAAGTCTGCGAAACATGGAAAGAAAGAGAATGACCACTAACAGGATGGACGGACTTGATTACAGCAATGATGGGCACACCACCAGAAGACCTGAAAGATCAGGTTAGGGACAGGTCATCCTGGAGACTTCTCTATGTGGTTGCTAAAAGTCAACACCAAATTGATGACACATAATCAATCAATCGATCGATCGATCAATCAATCAATCAGATGAGAAAATATGTACCTGGTTAGAGGTCATGGTTGCCTGGTAGGGAATGACTCAGGCTCCTCCCATATGGTGCTTCCTGAGTGTGTCCAAGCCAAATGGCTATTCACAATCTTGGGGTCTTCTAAATTGAAGCTATTTGTAAATAATTGCACTGGATCTTATCCAACGAAGCCCAAGGTTATTTTATTTATTCAATAGCTCAGGAAACAAACTGAAGATTGATAAAAGAAAGCAAATGGGTCCTCAAGATTTTCTATATAGACTGCCAAGAACAGAAACCTATGAGTTGAGCAACAAGATAAATAATGGCACAGTACATGCTAAACTTGTATAAAACACATGACTTAGCCTTTTCGTCACTTAGAGCATTCCAAATCACAGAGAGTGGCGGGGGGGGGGGGGAATAAATCAATTTGGAGTGAAAATAATTATAATTAACTGTCACAAAATAGTAAGTTAGTTTTTAAATTCTGTAGAATCCTTCATCAGATCAAATGGGAAGTAAAATTAGAGGCAGAAAGCAGGGAAAGCAGCAGAAAAAGTAATTCATCCATTCCCTAGGAACATGAGATAGCTATTGCTAACGAAATGTAGGTGGAGATCCAGTGATTTGATATCATGCAACAAGGGTGTGTTTTTGAGGAGGCAGGTAACAAAACTGAAAAGAGGAGGAGACAGTGAAAGTTGACACCCATCACTTTGTAGCAAAAATTATCTTAAGTTCTTTCCCACAGGCCATCTAAGTGATTTATTATTAGGTTTGCTAGTAGCATTTCCTAACTGGTTTAAAAGGCAGGAACAAGTCAGTTCATGTTCTAAGGGAGAAGCTACATTCATTCACCTTTTCCATAAAGATTCTTATCTATCTGAGCATCTGCCAAATTTAGTTGAAGAGTTGAGCCAAGCCAAGCTGTGAAGGGCCAGAAAATTTACTCCTGGTTGGAAGAGTCTGACAAATTCTCTAGTAAGTACATTTCTCCAGAACTTTGCTGAAAGAAGACATGTGGAATTCATGATTTAGTCTGTTGCTACACCATCTACTATCCAACACTTTCCCTACCCAAGTTAACTAACATTTCCTAAGGGATATTGTTGGAGTCTCCTAACCTCAGGAGAAATTTGATCTTTACAGAACTATCAGAATGGCTCAAAAATTCATGACTGTCACAGCAACTGCAAAAATGTCTAACCTTATATAATTTTCCAGAAGGCCCCGAAGAAGTGGTTGTCAGCGGGCCTGGGGACCCCAGGTCGCTACAGAGCCGATCAAGTGGTTGATTTGAGTGTGTTTGCTGCCGCCGTGGGGTGCGTGTTTGTTTTATGGATTTTTATCCTGTAAGCTGCCAGGAATCACTGTGGGTGAGTTGGGCATCCACATAAATGTGTCAAATAAATAAATAAATCACCTAGGACTTGTTTTCTTTTCTTTTTACTTGTGCTAGATGATATGAATCAGGGGTTGAGAGGAATTTAATACAATTCCACCATCACAGGCAGAGCTGGTTAAGTTTAGGCGGTGATTCCCCACCCGACCCCTTCTACTTTCTCAAATTAGAAAAGTTCCACTCCCAGAAGAATCCAAATGGTTTTGTCATGGCTCAGAGATTTTCATGTCACGCATGCTGGTAACCCTACAGAAATCCTGATATTTGGAATGGAGAAAAGATACAATTGCTTCTGAATACCCTCTCCTTGGACAAATATAATCCCTCAGTAGCCAAAGGAGCTTCAGCAATGAAAAAGCAGAAAATAAAATAGTTGTGGAAGAATCAAGAAAAAAAGATCAAGAAATGAAATCAAGCCTAGGCAAGTGTTCTTCCTTTCTAACTACACAGCATCTGATTCAAACTTAGCCCTGTTTTCCCAATTTATAAAACTTTAAATTATTTCATCTAATTATGACCACTCTCTCCTTTCTTCAGGATGGGAACACAGAGATATTCTATCCTCTTTTTAAAAGCAGCAACGAATTATCTCTGCTAAGGACATATATCCTTCATATCAGAATTATCTCAGACTGAGCAAGGTGTCAAAAATAAAATGCAGAACTTTACTGCGTAAGAAAACTCTGAAGGAAAATTCACACATAGCACAGAGAAAATGGTATCCCCCTGATGAACCGTTTCAGAGTTAAACATGTCAAGGGATTTGTAGCTACAGTGTTTTTAACCAAGCAGACAGATCATAAACAACATATACTGTAATCCCAAAGAATGCATTTGAGCCACATATTTCGGTACATATTAATTTTTTGGAAATATTCCTTCAAATGCTAACAAACAGATGGGGTTAACCTGGAGTACTTTATTTCTTTAGATTCTGACTAGTCCGAAGAAAATCTGTGATTTTTATTAATTATGTTAACTTGGTTCAAGAGCTTTAAGAGCGCATTTGGATTGTATGGAAAGAGGTTTCTTGCATGTAGCCTAGAAATTGACTTCTGCAATTGCTGGAAACATATAGTTGCTTTCTGAAAAATTTCATCTGCTAATTCAAATTTATTTGGGGATATCTTGCAGCAAGAGGATGATGAGATATTCAAATCTTGTTGAATTAAAGGTAGCACGTTTGGCTTGGAGGTTTCTGCATTATCATCAATAAGAACGGCTTTATTTCTACATGTTTGATTATTTAAAGTTACTTGTTCTATATCTGTCAAGCATTCTTCTCTTACACATTCTGCCTCAGAATCCTCTGAGCTATCATAATCAACCAGCTTCTGAAAAGCCCCCGATAGAGGTGGGTTACTAGATGCTGTTAAAAAATCAGGCCTGTTGGGTTGTACAGCTTGACTGTCTCTCTGCCAGAGTGTAGACAAATTCAGGGAAGAGGTAAAGAGGGCCTCAGTACAAGTCTGTGTACCATATGAAGTGCTCTGCCCAGTGAGATCTGACTTGCAGACATCTTTTTGCTGGCAGGACAAGTTCTCCCCCCAAATTCCGAGATCTTTGCCAACTGTGAACTTAAAGCATTTGGAAATTTTGACGAATTGGCGCCAGTCTTCTACAAGAAGCTTTAAATATTGAACGAAGTATTCCAAGAAGCAGGTTTCAGATGAAATCAGGAAATCCAGAAGAACCGTGGCATCAAATGCAATACTTCTTAACAGAAATAAAAAGATACAGTGGGGATTACAGCCATTCCGGTGTGTCCAAGTGTCTTGGGTTCCATCATCTAAACAGCGCAAGGTAAAATTAACATCATGCCACAACCTAAAAAAATAGCAAAAAAATTTAAACAGAAGATTAAATCATGAATTCTAAACCAGTGATCATTTTATCAAGAGTTCTAACAATAGAGCTTAATTTACATGTATTATTTTTGGCCAAATAAATCAGATTATTAGAATGATCACTGCGCTCAAGCATTCTCTCCCGCTATATGCTCTAATTCAATGCACATTAAAAGAATAAAGGGAGGAAGATGTTGGACCCCATGGGGTCGTGCACAAATGAACACTTGTTCTTATCTTAATCAACCATAATCTGACATTAACCTCTGAAAGGAGATGGCAAAGAAAGGCATCAGTAATTAGGAGATCCTGATCACTTTATGTTCTTCATGTGAACACAAAGGATGGTTTAGATATACTTAAATAACAAACCGTTGAAGCATAATATGTTCTGGTGTATCACTGAAATAAAGTAAAGGGAGAGAAAACTTAGTTTAAGGGGACAGGCCACGTTTTACATGAAAATAAATCCAGGTTCAGTCTCCAGGTAAAAATATGGAATGGTTCGCCATATCCTGCACAAGGAAATCCAAACACAAGGCAGCATAAAATAAGTAGGAGCAAGTAAGATGTTTCAGACTATTGGCATAAACAGAGTCCATGGTGACGGATTATGGGAGTTATCAAAACACGTGAAAAGATCAAACTGATCACATATTAAATAAATAATGGAAATCAATCAAGTCTGCAAAAATGTGCTGGTCCTCAGTTCAAAGCACAGGTTGGGACCTACATCTTAAAAACTCTTGCCATTATCTACTGAAAGGGAAATGAATTCACAACAAAGCTGAAGAACTCTGTCTAAATTTCAGAATACAACTCTCTCTGTTCCATTGAGAGTAATTAAGGGCCATGAAATTATTTCACTGATCTCTCTGTCAATGCTTCTATGGTCTATTTCAGGGCTTTCCAAAGTTTTCCCGCCGTTGGTGTGTCGCCGCGGGAAAACCCGGAAGCGCTGATGATGGTCAGCGCTTCTGGGTTGTGTGGCGACACACCAGACTGTGTGTGGCAACACACTTTTGTGTCGCGACACACAGTTTGGAAAGCTCTGGTCTATTTAAAGAAGAGGTATGTGATGAACTGGTACGCAGTTATTAATCCAGGAACTCTCAATTACATGCCATAAGGTAAAGTAGAAGAGTACTTTATTAATACAGATGCTCAGTCCAATTCAAAGATCAGTCTGAAGGAAAACATGTGAAACTGCTAAGATAAAATCCCCCTGCTTCTCTAACCCCTCCCTAATGGCTGCATTCTTCTCTACAGCTTCTAACAGCTTCTTCCCCCTTAATTGCTGAAGCTAGCTAGCTGTAAAATTCCATTCTACCTTCTAAGGTTCTCTACTCCCTTTCTAACATTCCTTGCTACCGAACACAGATAAGCCACAGATAAGCCAGTCACCAGTCACACTGACCTTGAAGGTGCTCAGGCCCCTCAACAATCATGCTTCTCCCATACCCAAATGCTATTACAGGACTGCTAATGCAAATACTCCAAAACCCATCGCTTATACACTTATCCCTTATAATGGAAGGATGCTACATTCTGACATGGTATATATTGCTTGACACGTTTATGATATGGAAGAATTCTACACATCTTTGTACTGCTCGTCAAATTCCTTGCCTATGGGGGAAAAGAAACTCTAGATCAGTGTTTCTCAACCTTAGCAGCTTGCTGTCTGGAGAATTCTGGGAGCTGAAATCCACACATCTTCAAGTTGCCACGGTTGAGAAACACTGATCTAGATAATACCCAATTCTAAACGAGAGCATTGTTTATATAGTACAGTATTTGTAAGCTTGCTAGGTTTGTCCCAGGAACTCAAGGAACTGGGAATAATTTTGTCTTAGAAGGAGTGGTATGCTGGAAATAAACTATAGGTAGGATGGTTATGACAGAATGACTTGAACATTGTTACCTGGATTGTGCATCCACTTTCCTGATATTCATGGTGATCAATCATTTTTAGCAAATACAAGTGGATGACTTATGGGAAAAAGGATACTAACCTTTCCAAGTTTAAATAAATTGCCAATAATGATTTTGCAGCTTCCACCATCTCATCATCTTGTTCTATAAACAGAGAAATCCACATGCAAGGATGTTCAAATGAGCAGATACTGGCACAAGACCTCAGATGACTTTTTAAGAATGTCAAGAGTGGACACATAACACTCTCCAAACGGACTAAAATGAAGAAAAGAAAATTCACTGGCAAACCAAAATCATATAAATAAATCATACTGTATATTTGCTTTTGATAATTTTTTTAAAAAATCTAAGGAACAACTATTTTTCATCATTACCTGCTCTAATGAAACACTTTAAAAGGAATGCAAAGGAAAAAATTAGACAAAGTTCCATTTTGTAGGAAAGTCACCTCCAAAACCAATAGGTGACCAAGACTGACCATATCTTGCTTGCCAATGCCTTTTAAATCTAAAAGCTTTAAAAAAGCTTTTCACTGCCAACAAGTCATGCCACAACAGGCAAGAGAAGCAAAAAAAATTGCTAAAAAATTGCTAAAAACATATCCACTTTGCTGTCTTCTTGTATTCTTCTTTCTCCTTCTGTGTCTCCTGTTCCGGTAACACTCCCTGAAAGAGTTTGATCTCAACTAGCTATAGGTAGGATGGTAATGAAAAATTGTAAAGAAAGGTGATTTTACTCAGAGATATTAGTGCCAAGAATATATAATATTACTACAGTCTCTGGAGAAGATAACACCTTTTTACACCAGCACACACTACAGGCACTGACCAAGGACTTAGCAAAGTGCAACAATGCTATGTTTGGGCTGGGGGAAGAAAGGATCCACTTTCAAATTCAACATGGCACAAACTTTTTTTGCTCATGCAACAAAAAGAAACATTGATGCCTACAGCTTCCGTAATCTAGAAAATGATCTTATATACATATAATTATCCACTCGAGTAAAAGCTCTCACTTTAGCTGAGCTCACGTTTTATTAATTTTTTATAAAGACTATTTAATTAAGTTGGAGACACAATCAAACTGAATTTTCAAATTACACAGTGTGCAGAAATCTGAGTTCTCTAGAGAGCCTTTGAATTACAACATCAGTTCATCTGTTCATCCTCCCACATCTTCTACAATGTAACTGCTTTGCTATATACACCTCAATGCTATAATGAAAATATTCTGAAGCAACATTTCACTGGAATACTAGACTAATGAATAACTGGTATCTTTTCTTAAAAGTATTTTATTTCTCCAGTATTTGCGAAACCAAAATTTGCATACACATTCTACATTCAGTTCTTTCAGTACACCTTTTGATCCTCAAAATCTATCATATACCGTTAAAACACCATCTTTATTATTTTCTTATTCATTATTATATCAATATGCATACTAGTTTTTCTGAAGTTACTTAGATTCCAAAGAAGGGCTCTAGGCAGTGAAAGACAATCAACTTTAAAGCTTTAGTTAATCTAGTAGCCAAAGTCTGTAGTTTAAGCTATGGAACAAAAGTTACTGGATAACTTTTGAATTACTATGGTAAATCTACAGGCATGATCTGTCTGGAAAATTATTTAATAGCATGTATAACTTACAAGTAGGTACTAAACCTTCTTCAGCACTCTGGTAAGAGAAGCTGAAGTTCAACAAATAAAGGAGAGATAAATTGGCGGATATGCAGCTTTCACATAACAAAGTTATCAACTCCTCCCATCCAAGAAAATTTAACTCCCATTCCCTGAAACTGTCCCTTCAGAAAGAAAAAGCATTCAAAACATATGGTGGCAGGCTCATTATCTTTCACCTTGTAGGTAGCCAACTCATAAAACACCTTGCTCTGAAACACTTCAAGCCACTTTAGAAAGGAAAATTACCTTGTGATTCAGCTTTGTAGGCAAAATCCTGGATCCTCATCTCTAACGCTTTAAGCAGAAGCAAGCTTAAGGATCTGAAGGTTACCAGATCAAAGTTACTATTAATATGTACTTGAGGTTCAATTTTGCTACCGTCAAAATGGCTGATATTTCCACTAGTAGACAACCTACCTAGCCATCCAGAATTCACAAATTGTAGTACAGTATCAGCCAATGCTAATCTATCATTGTCAAAATGTGGGTCTTGGTGAGAGGAAGGAAGCACCTTTATCTTGATCAGGTCTTCACCAGCTTTGTGAAGAATGCATTTTTTAAGCAACATGATTGATTTTTTCTTGATTAAACCATGAACGGGTGATATAGCAAGGCAGCAGATATTGTAAGAGTTTAAAAACAATATCCTCTGGCACCCAAGGTTGAGTGGCATTTGAATCCTGGAAGCCACAAGCAGCTCAAAGAGATCAAGAAAGCCGTTCAAGTCATTTGTTGATTTTGCAGAAAGTGGAACATCTTGAGGAACAGAGGAATAATAAGAAAGGATGGAGCTGTAAAAGTTCTCAAGGACACTGTCAAGTGGAGTAAGAAGTTTCTTCAGGTCACCTATAACAACAATACCACCAGGATCAAGCAGTGTTTAAATAGGACAGAGTAGCCTTAATTGAGTTATTGTGCAAAATTAGAATTTCTTCTCATTTAAAAAAATCTTTAATTTCTTCCATGAAAATTCACAAGACAAGCAACATATCCATAATAATATGAAAATATCAGTATTTTCAGGCATAACAACTGTACATTTATCTTCTCTCTACTGGCTACTTGCAATGTAATGCCAACTGAAACAGTACCTTCTTTCTGTGTGTCGTCATCTTTCAAAATTTCTTTAATTATATTTGTTAAAGTCCAGAGACATTCTGCTATCCAACTATTACTGGGAAATCCTGATAAAGTCTCTAAACAAAAAGCAAGCCAGGCACTATTTAATGAATTCTGGGAAGAGAGAGAGAGAGAGAGTGCACATTACTCTGGGTTACACTGAACAAATAATGGCTTCTTGGACAACATGCATCTGTCTGAAGGATACCCTCTAACCCTTCTCCCAAAATTAAGACAAGGGAGAAAGTTCTCTCAGTTCTCTCTCCTCTCCTATTTAACATCTACATGAAACCACTGGGTGAGATCATCCATCACCACGGGATGAGGTATCATCAATATGCTGATGGTACTCAATTGTATATCTCCATCCCGGGTGAAGTAAGTGATGCGGTCACCGCCCTATCTGTGCCTGGGGGCTGTGGGGGTCTGGATGGGGAACAACAGGCTTCAACTGAACCCTGGTAAGACAGAGTGGCTGTGGATTGATGGCCTCTCAGTGTCCAGGAAGTTGTCATGTTTGGTTCTGGATGGGGTGGCACTGCCCCATTTGGAACCAGTGTGGAACTTGGGGGTCCTCCTGGAGTCACGACTCCTGCTCGAAGAGTAGGTGGCAGTCGTGGCCAGGAGGGCCTTTGCGCAGCTTCGGGTTGCGTGCCAGTTGCACCTATTCCTGGACCGAGATGCCCTCCGAACAGTCACTCATGCCCTTGTCATCTCCCACATAGACTATTGCAATGCGCTCTACATGGGACTACCCCTGAAGAGTATCCAGAAGCTTTAGCTGGTCCAGAATGCGGCTGTGCGGACAGTTATTGGTGCCGTAAAATCGGCACACGTGACACCACTGCTGCGTGAGCTGCATTGGGTACCAGTTTGCTTCCGGGTCCAATTCATGGTGTTGGTTATCACCTTTAAAGCCCTACATGGCATGGGACCAGGTTACCTGAGGGACCGTCTCATCCCGATAACATCGACCTGCCCCACCCGGCCATGCAGAAAGGGCATGCTACGGACCCCATCAGCGAAGGAATTCCATCTAGTGGGGTCCAGGAGGCGGGCCTTCTCTGCAGTGGCTCCTGCCCTTTGGAATATTTATTTATTTATTTATTGATTGATTGAATTTCTATAACCGCCCATCTCCCCCTCAAGGAGGGACTCTGGGCGGTTCACAACACAATATCCACAAAATATAATAAAAACTATGATAAAAATAGAATTAGAATAAATTACAATAAAATACAATAAAATAAAATCCAAGAGGCAGATAGTTCTAAAGTGACGTTGACTATGGTTAAAATTAAATAACTAAGGTGGCTCTAAGGAATCAGCCATCCCCAGGTTTGACTGTTTTCCTTTTTGCCCCAGGCGAGGTCGCAGAGCCAGGTTTTTAATTTTTTTCTAAAATCCAGGAGCGAGGGGGCCTGTCTTATCCCTGGAGGAAGGATGTTCCACAGGGCAGGAGCCGCTGCAGAGAAGGCTCGTCTCCGGGACCCCATTAGGTGGAATTCTTTCATAGATGGGGTCCGCAGCATGCCCTCTCTGCAAGATCGGGTGGGACGGGAGGATGTCATGGGGATGAGGCGGTCCCTCAGATAACCTGGTCCCGTGCCATGTAGGGCTTTATCTTGCCCCCGGAGCTGAGGCGGGTTTCCTCGCTCCCAACCTTCCGGAAAAAATTGAAGACTCTGCCCCCTTGCTTGGGATGGGAAGGTTAATAGCTCCTCCTGGGGGTGGCTGGTGCTGTAGTGCCCTCCCTATTATTTAAGACAGGGCTTTCCAAACTATTCACGTTGGTGACACACCAACAGCGGCGCTCGAAAACCTGGAAACGCCATGGCCGCTGTGGCGCGTGAAAACCCAGAAGCGCCGTGGCACACCTGTGCCCCGCAGGTGACACACAGTTTGGAAAGCTATGATTTAAGATCTAGCCCTTGGATTTTATACTTATTTATTGTATTTATATTGATTACTGTAACTTTATGTTTATATTTTTAACTCTTGATTTTATTGTAAACTGCCCAGAGTCCCCCGATTGGGGGAGATGGGCGGTGATATAAATTTAAATAATAAATAAATAAATTTAAAAGTTTTCCATATTTTTATATTGCTATAAGTATCTTCATGGCAATTCTTGACTATTGAAAGAAAGGGGAATTGTTCTGTCCTAAAAGAAAGTACACTGGGTGCAAGAGGACATAGATTTGGATGGGACACTACCATTACATGAGTTCAGTCAAATTCAGGCTAAAAATCTCAACTCTGGAGAATAGATTATAAGTTATTGCAAACAGTAGGTCCCATATATACACTAGATCTGCAGGAAATTCTGCATGCAATTTGAACAGCGGACTATCCACAAGGCAATTTCTCTTATCCTATGAAGCCCTCTGTCTGTTTATTTTGGTACTGCACTATGGCACCAGTTATTTATTTATTATTCAGATTTATCACCGTCCATCTCTACAGCAGTAGACTCTGGGCGGTTTACAATAATACTATAAAAATTAAAACCTATACATCTAAAATACAATAGATAAAATCCAGAAGATGGTGAGATCTTAAAAAGAGGATATTATTAAGCTAACCACCCCCAGGGGGAACAATTACTTCCTTCGTTCCAAGCAAGGCGGCAGAACCAGGTCTTTAAAGACTTCCTGAAGGCCAGGAGTGAGGGCGCCCGCCTCACCTCTGGGGGCAAGATATTCCACAGGGCGGGTGCTATCGCAGAGAAGGCACACCTCCTGGACCCCGCCAAAGGAAATTCCTTCATTGATGGGGTCCAAAGCATGCCCTCCCTGCATGACCGGGTGGGGCGGGTAGATGTGGTCGGGATGAGACAGTCCCTCAGGTACCCTGGCCCCATGCCATGTAGGGCTTTAAAGGTGATAACCAACACCTTGAATTGGACCCGGAAGCAAACTGGTACCCAATGCACCTCACGGAGCAGCGGTGTTACATGTGCTGATCTTATAGCACCTGTGACTACCCGTGCAGCCACATTCTGGACCAGCTGAAGCTTCCGGATACTCTTCAAGGGTAGCCCCATGTAGAGTGTGTTGCAATAATCTATATGGGAGATGACAAGGGCATGAGTGACTGTTCAGAGGGCCTCTTGATCCAGGAAGGGGCGCAACTGGCACACAACCTGAAGCTGTGCAAAGGCCCTCCTGACCACGACTGCCACCTGCTCTTTGAGCAGGAGTCGTGAGTCCAGGAGGACCCCCAAGTTTCGCACTGAATCTGAACGGGGCAGTGCCACCCCATCCAGAGTTAAAGATGTTAACTTCCTGGAAGTCGAGAGGCCATCAATCCACAGCCATTCCGTCTTACCAGGGTTCAGTTGAAGCCTCTTGTTCCCCATCCAGGCCCCTACAGCCCCCAGGCACTGAGATAGGGTGTCGACTGCAACACTTACTTCACCCAGGACGGAGATATACAACTGAGTATCATCAACTGTGGTGCTGGAGGAAAATTCTGAGAGTGCCTTGGACTACAAGAAGATCAAACCAGTCCATACTCCAGGAAATAAAGCCAGACTGCTCACTTGAGGGAATGATATTAAAGGCAAAACTGAAGTACTTTGGCCACATAATGCGAACACAGGATACCCTGGAGAAGAAGCTGATGCTAGGGAAAGTGGAAGGCAAAAGGAAGAGGGGCCGACCAAGGGCAAGATGGATGGATGATATTCTGGAGGTGACGGACTCAACCATGGGGGAGCTGGGGATGGTGACAGCCGACAGGAAGCTCTGGCGTGGGCTAGTCCATGAAGTCACGAAGAGTCGGAAGCGACTGAACGAATAAACAACAAATCATCAGCATACTGGTGATATCTCATCCCGTGATGACGGACAATCTCGCCCAGAGGTTTCATGTAGATGTTAAATAGGAGAGGAGAGAGAACCGAACCCTGCGGCACCCCACACAAGAGGGTTATCAAGAAGAAGCTAATGAGATTCAGTGGACATGAAGTTTCTCCCTGCAACTCACTCTCTGGAGGCTGTCTTGGACATGCAAATGCTGTTGCACATGGAAAAGAATCTGCATCAAAATGAATATATACAGAGTGTCTATATTTAACAACACAGTCAGCAACAACTATTTTCTTGGTATAGAAAAGCAGCAAGTTTAAAACAAAATGTCCAACCTAACAACTGTATTCCTATCTAGAATTTTTTTCATATTTTTAATGGAATATGTACAGAGCATTCAGTCATATCTTCGCCCCCCATATTTTAAGCCAACTATATGCCACGAATAATTAAACATTGTATGCAGGGACATAGACTAATAAACGTTTGTGCATGAGTGTGAGATAGTAACACCCGAAGTAATTTGTAAGGATGGGCTACAGAATTTTGAGTTGAGCTACACAAATCCATAACAATATCCTAAGCAATATTATTAATTGAACTACATTTGCACTTCTTTGTATTTTTACCAATCAATCAACATTTCTTAACTGTCTCATTCCAGAGGCTCTAGCCAGTGATCTTGAAAGATCATGCTAAGTAGGGAAAGACAGAGAAGTAATTCATTCATTTTTAAGATAGGTTGGCTAAAAAAAAACCTGGCCTGTTACTCCATTAAAAAAATTTAGTGATAGATGTATCATTAAAAAAACCTTAGCTATATATATCCATAAAAAAGTATAGTTCCATGGGAAGAGACATTTCCTTCAGAGTAAATTGGAAGAATGTCTCTTTAAAGAATATGTATCTGCCATTTATGGATTTATAGTATTTACATAAAAATATCTGGTTATCCTTTCTACTAAGCGCAACACTTGAGAGGAAAGTACATGGCACGACGAAGACAGAGACATCTGCCTTGCCAGCCAAAATAGTAATAGCAACCTGATGATCAGTGGGGTAACAGATGGCACCACCAGGTATAATCTTACCTCTTCTTCCACTGGGAGAACAAAACAGGATGAATCGAGAGTGCATGAGATGTAATTAGAATTTCTGCTGGATGGGGATTTATAACATTAAAAATCATCAAGTTAAGTTGTGTATTATGTGTTCATTGTAGAAAATCCCAAATTAATTGCCAGTGTTGAAAACTGCATTACATTTGTACTTGAAATGAGAGAAAAAAAAACACCCCACAGAGCAGATAAATTCACTCAAATTGTAACAACTCCAAAGCTGTTTCTGACTTACATCTTCTGTTAGCTGAAAATGCACAAGGGAGGCCAAACTTTTGGAAGCCATGTGAGAGAGCTGTTTATCTGAACTACACAACAGATGAATCTACAAGAAATGGAAACAGAAGGAAATTGTAGCTACGAGATACCTTAACAAAGCTTTGAGAAAAAACACAATCTTTTGCAAACTTACTAATTCAGACACAATGTTCACTTCTTCCAGGATTCTCAGGATCTCAAGGTACTTCTGTTTTATTCCAGTAGCCACCTCTTGCAGTTGCAGTTTGGCAAGCATCATCTTGATCAAGGTTAACTGAAGCAGCATAATTTCCTGTGCGTGGCATTTCAGATGGCTAAAGTTTTTAGAAACATCATGTTTGTCGTTTATTGGGTCTGGACCAGAAGAGATCTGAGCATCCAACTTAGAAAAAAAATGACACGCACATAATTCATGATTTTTTGCTGATGAAAAAACCGAAGGATTTAGAAGAGCTGCACAACTGTCACTATCTTTGGCTAGCAGGGCATCAGCAAGTATATCATTATACATCTTTTGGAGGAAGTGAAAGTAAGTCCCCATTGTCAGCAGTTTTTATACATCCAGGAATTCTTCATATATTCAAATCAGCAGGATTTGAATTGGTTTTTCAGGAACTGTTTCCAATACAAGATGTAACTTTGTAAAAATTCCTATTCCATTGTACTAAAGAAAAGAAAGATGGCAAGAATGTGAGCTAAGTAACATGATTCTTAATGGAAAGTCAAAACAATTCAAGTTATGTTACCTGACTAGAAATTTTTCTGCCAAATACTATTAGATTTATATTCCACCATTTCTTCAATCAAAGTAGCTTACATGGAGGTCTCTGTTTTATCCTCACAACAACAACCCTCTGAAGTAGAGTGGGCTGAGTGAATGACTACCCCAAAATTACTCAGAGAACTTCCTTGGCTGAATGTAGGCCAGAACCTGGCTTTCCCGAGTTCTAGTCTAACAACTTAATCACTACACCATATTGTTATACTAAGAAACTGTATCAGATGCATTTTGAATTCTCTAAATGGAAATTTGGATTTTTTTTATCTCTGTCACATGTGGTCATACTAATCCTGCTCAAGACCGCCCCCCAAATAACTGTCCTAATCCCATCCTTTAAATATCATCCATTTGAATACTAATCCTCTCTTTGCCTGTTTTTTTTTTTTTTTTTTTGCATTTCTCTATTTTTGAAACCTTATATACTCGTACTGCAGACCGAGATGTAGTCTGGAGAGAACAAACTACTAATCCAAGTGGTATCTCAGAGCAGTTCACAGTATTTGTCTGTTTCCCAATGTAATGTTTACAATTTGCAAGAAGAAAATTAGCAAATAGCCCACCTTGGCTGATCTCAATAAAAGCTAAACAAGTTGGACCTGATTTGCACTTCGACCAGAGATTATCAGAAAATCCCAAGACCTTAATTTAGACTTGGAAGTTAAACAACATTCTAGAAGACGGCAATGATAAACCGCTTCTGTGTTGTTAGTGGGCAAACGGCATGGGTGCATCAATGTAATATAGCCGAGAGTACTAGGAGTTGCACTTTCGTTTTTTTCTTGGTCCCAGCAGATGGCAGTCTTGTGTAGTGGTTAAGGCACCAAGCTAGAAACCAGGTGACCGTGAGTTCTAGTCCTGCCTTAGGCACAAAGCCAGTTGGGTGACCTTGGGCCAGTCACTCTCTCTCAGCTCTAGGAAGGAGGCAATGGCAAAACCACTTCTGAAAAACCTTGCCAAGAAAACTGCAGAGACCTTGATGATCTCAAGTAGGATCTGGTTTGGATGGGACACCACGAGGAACCCCCAGGACTTTAGATCAGACAGGGAAATAAAACGAGATGGCAAACTATGTATTATGCTGCCAACACAACTATATACAGTATAAGCTCTTCTTGGGGGAGCCCCTACCTTTACATTCTTCTCGGCTACATTCCAAGATATTTGGGGGAGAAAGCAGCATTTCCAGGGAGTTGCCAAGCCATCCTCCACGCCTTCACCGCTGTCGCAAAGACCTGGATGACCTTTACGGCAGGCACTGCCGTTACCAGCGAGGCTCTCACGCCCCAGCCATCGGGATTTCCGGTGGGGACCCTAGAGATAAGAAAAGTTTACAACTTCCGGCACAAGGCAGGAAAGCCGCCCTTCATCGATGCAGCGGCGGGGGGGGGCAGGCGTCGTTCTGTCCGCCAGCACCTCTATGATCCCATGCCCCTTGCTATACCCGTGGAACCCAAGAGAAGCAAAAGTTGTCGAAATGATACCGGAAGTGTCTGCAGGGGCTGCCGAGGGATTGTAGCCCCTCAGGCGAGCCGAGGAGAACGAGAGTCGCCAGGAAGAAGAGGAGGAGGAGGAGGAGGAGGAAGCGCAAGGAGGGAGGTGGGAGAGGCGGGGCTTTTCGACCCCCTCCCGCGACGCCCAATCAGGAGAGGCGGTGGGCGGCGGCGCGAGGCGACGCAGAGCCGCGCGCGGCCGCCGATTGGCCGGGCGCCGGGGTCAGCCCTGGCCCGGTGACCCCGGAGTGAGGAGCGGAGGTGGTTCCTACTCAGTCAGTCAGTCAGTCGGTGCAAAGTGTCTCCCTTCCCGCTGCCTTCCCTCGGCGGTCTCCCCGCTTTACTCTGCCCGCCGCACCGGGCGCCCCCTTCCCCCTCCTTCCCGGCAGCCGGAAGGGAAGCGCCCGGGGTGTCGCGGCTGGGCCGGGCCCTGAAGCAAAGAGAGAGCGCGCGCGAGAGGCGGAAAGACAGACAGGTAACGGCCGGCGGGGAGGGAGGGGCTTAATGGGCCCCTTCCCCCAATAGCAGCCGGGGGGGCGGCAGCCGCAGCGGCTCTGGGAGGGGGCGCCTGCCCTGGGGCGCCTCCGCCAGACGCTGCTGTGGCCTGGGGGCTCTGGGGCGCGGGCGGAGCGCCCAGCAGCTTCCCTTGCTTGGCTGGTGATGGCCTTCCTGCGGGTGGTCGGGTCCTCACGGCCCCTTCTCCCTGGGCTGGGGTTTGCTCGGTGAACCCCGTTTTCTTAGTTCTCGCCAACATCCGGTGGCCGCTCGGACTGAAATAGCTCACGCCCGAGGCTGAAATGGGGCTGGCGACCTGGCTATTCCAGGGCCTTCCCAAGCTGAAGAATCTGGGCTGAGTTGGTGTAAACTAGCCACGTTATGGTACTTCAAGTTAGCGTGATAGTGGGGAGGACTACATTTATTTTACAGCTTTATCTTGGATGAAGGGTTGGAATACATGGTGGCAGGGAATGTGTGTAGTTCAGCATGACATACTGACCACACCAACGGAGCCACAAGCAACATTGGAGCCTCATGTATTGTGTGAACTGAAGCTGTATGATTTTAGTTCAGTGTGCTATGGGAATCCAGGACATTGGGATAATTGAGTGAACCAGGGTAAAGTTAATGATCCAGTATCTTGGGAGGGGGCAGAGAGGATTGGCTCATGTAAGTTGTGTGTCTGCAAAATGCTAACCCATGGTTATCTGAACAGTGGTTTATTGATTCAGTTGTCTGGGCCCAACATACTAAATCACATTCACATCTGCCTTGCCTTGGGAACCTTCTTGTTTATCACATCCCCCCCTAAACCCCCCCCCCCCACAACTGTAGTGAAGCAGCACTTATGTTAGTACTGATAACAGATGTTGGGTTTGACATGCTTCTCGAATGGTTGGGACAGTATGAGCATTTCCACTAAGATTGGAAAACCCATTTTGAACTGAGAGTAACCATTTGAAACTGAAAACGGGGCAATTTGAACCCTAAATTCATACCATTTTGCATTTTGTATATAGATATTGCACTTTTATGGATTTTTAATTATTTTTCCCTTCATGGGTCCATAATGTAATAGAACATAAAGGGCAGAAATACTTTGGCGATCATCTAGTCCAAACCCTACCCAGTACAGGATTCTACTGCTATAACATCCCTAACAGTTACCCATCCAGTTTCTGTTTAGACAGTATGTTCTATTGTTGAAGAGCCCTTACTAGGAAATTTATCCTAATGCCCAACTGAAGTCATCTTTCTAATTTAAATCCATTGTTTCTTGTCATCTGGAACAACTCTGAACAATTCTGCCCAATTTTCTACATAACAACCCTTCAGATTCTTGAAGACGGCTATCACGTAACGGCGCTCCAGGCTAATACCCAATGCCTCCAACCATTGAACCCTCATCTCAGTTGCTCTACTCTTAAGATCCTCAGTTTGTCAATGTCCCTCCTAAAATGCTGTGCCCAGAACTGGACACACTATTTTAGGTATGGCTTGACCAACCTATCTTTGTTTTGCACCTTTCTCCTGATTATGTGACAGAAGTGTGCTTATTTATTTATTTTATATCCCGCCTTTATTATTTTTATAAATAAGGCGGCGAACATAACCTAATACTCCTTCTTCCTCCTATTTTCCCCACAACAACCCTGTGAGGTGAGTTGGGCTGAGAGAGAGTGACTGGCCCAAGGTCACCCAGCCGGCTTTCATGCCTAAGGTGGGACTAGAACTCTCAGTCTCCTGGTTCGCCTCTGGCTCCTTCCTAGGGCTGAGAGAGAGTGACTGGTCCAAGGTCACCCAGGTGGCTTTCGTGCCTAAGGCGGGACTAGAACTCTCAGTCTCCTGGTTTCTAGCCCATTGCCTTAACCACTAGACCAAATTTAACCTGTTTACTGGAATAATTTATTTTCTGGATTTGCACAGCACTTTGAATCATAAACTAATGTAAATACATACATATTCAAAACCCACTAAGAGTTAAATTAACCAAACCTAACATGTTGTGGAAATACAACTGCTAGGAAGTTTGGAATTGACCGTTATGTCTGTTTTGTGAACTGTAGCATTTATTAAGGATTTGTAGCACGTTAAAAACTAATATATTATTGCACAAGCATTCTAATGAAGTAGACAGTGATCCTTAAGCACTTATATAATAATAAATGTGTGGCCATTAAAATGCTGCAGTATTCTTTGAAATACATTTGCTAACGTATTATACCTCAGCAGAAGTAATGTATTTTCTCAACAATTATGAAAACAATGTTTTATTTTCTTTCCTCTCCACCTCCAAAAGTAAGAAAGATTTAGACCTCATCCTGAGCATGTATCTTTTACTCAAAAGTACGTTCCATTCAGCTCAACAGGATATATTCACCAATTAGCAAGTTTGAAATGGCAGTGGCAGATTTCTTATTCTTCAGATAATGTGCGGAAAGAGGATGTGTGAAGGAAGTCCACTTAATTTCTATTGCTTGGAGGAATGTGATGGTCAGAGATTCTTTTTAAAAAAATTACAGGAGAAGGAATCATGGGGGTTAGATGTAATGAAAACTCATCCTGGAATGTTGAGAGCACAATAGAGTAGATAAGAAAGAACCATGCTGGATTAAACCAAAGATCCATTTCACCCAGCACAGTGGCCAGATGCCTTATCAGAATATGAGTTAAGTTGCTTTCTCCTACACTACTTGTGTTCCCTGGCAACAGTGATTCAAAAACACCCTATCTCTAATGCTGAAGATAATATATAACAATTCATTGATATCTTTATCCTCCATGTACTTGCTTATTTTTGCAGCAGTCCAAGTTGGCAGGCATCACTATCTTGTGATAGCAAATTTCATAATTTAATAACATGCTGGGTGAAATACATCCTTTTATCTGATATGAATCTTTCACTGTTCAGTTTCATTGGATAACTTCAGGTTTAATATTAAGACATTAATGATGAGATTTGAGTGCTAGTGACCCAACGGTGAGAAATTGTTGAAAAGCACAGTTAAATCAGGGTGAGTTTCTCATAGTTCAACTTTTCCTCATACCTACAAAGGTGAGAATGGCTTGATCTGGGAGAGGAGAAATATCAAATGAGAAAGGGAAAGAGAAGCTTATATTGGCATCCCCAAGGCTTGAGTTGCAGGTGGGGAGGATTTTATTACTGAACTCCTTAGAGGGGAAAAAAGGTATCCTCTTGTTCTGAAAGAAAAAAAAAAACAAAGTGAGAATGGCTAAGGAGGATACTTACTGTATAAGGTGGGGAAGGACAGGGAGACTTGTATTGGGTCTTCCTTAAAGCCTGCTTTGGAGAGGTGATAAAAGGTGAAGCTAATTGTTCAAAATGGTGCTTGGGAAGACAGAGAAAGATAAGAGTACCAAATCTAAGCTGGATTTTAAAAAAGGTTTTCCATGATTTATGTAAGAAGAGTGCTTTATTTACCATAGTAGAGGGAATTGGAAGATGGTGGTAGCTGATCACCTAGGTTTAAAGCAGAGGGATGACCTTCCTTAAAATGTGTGATAAGGGAACCCATTTTTAGACTTTAATATAATTGTATAGCATAAAAGGTAAAGGTTCCCCCCGCACATTTGTGCAGTCGTGTCCGACTCTAGGGGCCGGTGCTCATCTCCGTTTGTTAGCCGAAGAGCCAGCGTTGTCCGAAGACGCTTCCACAGTCATGTGGCCGGCATGACGCATGCGGAATGCTGTTACCTACCCACCAAAGTGGTACCTATTAATCTACTTGCATTTGCATGCTTTCGAATTGCTAGGTTGGCAAGAGCTGGGGCTAGTGCGGGAGCTCACTCCATCACGCGGGACTAGGGATTCGAACCTCCAAACTTGCAATCTTCCGATAGACAAGCTTGGCGTCTTACACGCTGAGCCACCACACCCCTATATAATTGTATAGTACAGTGGTCGGCAAACCACGGCTCGCGAGCCACATGCGGCTCTTTGGCCCCTTGAGTGTGGCTCTTCCACATTGCAGGCGCAATGGCAGGCATGCTGGGCGTGGCGGTGAGCATGCTGGGCATGGCAGCCGGTGTGGCGGCAGGCATGGTGGGCATGGCGGGGGCAGGTGCGGAGGTGGGCATGGCAGCGGGCACTGCAGTGGGCATGGCAGCAGGCCCTAAGTGTGCGCGATTGGCTCCCGCCCGCAAACCCCGCTCCCTTCCGCGCAATTGGCTCCCGCCCGCAAACCCCGCCCCCTTCCACGCGATTGGCTCCCGCCCACAATCCCGCCCCCTTCCACGCGATTGGCTCCCGCCTGCAAACCCCGCCCCCTGGCCCTCGAGTGATGTTATAAATGTCAAAATGGCCCCTGGCATAAAAAAGTTTCCCCACCCCTGGTATAGCATATCAATTCGTATATCACACTAAGCCATAATGTTGTTTGGTTTAACTTAACATAACCTGTGAATCCAGCATTTGCTATTTGTAAATCGTGGTTTATAGGTTAGGATAATGGGCAAAGCAAGAAAATTCAACAAATCATAGTTAAGAATTGCTGCTTATAACTAATCATAATATTGAAGTATTAGGAGGGGGAAGGACTAGATTCAAATTCCCATTCATTCACAACATTTTCTAGGAGTTCTTGGTCAAGCCATCATCTTTCACTGTAAATTATGTCATAGAGTTGGTGTCTGAATGTATGGGGGTCTGCGGAAGAACCCTGTAAACTGCTCTGTACTCCTTGTTGGATGATGAGGCAAAGTGTAATAAATTTGGGAGGCATAAAGAAAGGTTCCTATGCCTGTTATAAGTCTGTTCTGCTTGTTTTCCAGGCTCATGCTGCTACAGAAGAAATTAGCAAACTTTGAATCCAAAACAAAAATCAAGAAGCAAAAATGTAATAGAAGAAGCCAGTATCCAGGTAACAAATCTAAAATTCCACTTTTTAAAACATTATATTAGTTGGTAAGTTTATTATTCTGTTGGAAGTTACAAGTAAGATGTGTCATTTGCATATTGGGAAGCATAGAAGATTTGGATTGTCAATGTAGCTTAGTCACCTTAACGGATTATATATCTGCTAAGTGAAGGCAACTCTTGCAGCTTGATTATATGCATGTATAACACATTGCAGTGGCCTGATTTCCAATTCATTTGCCCTCTTTTGAGAATCAATTTCTTTGGGTTAGGTACACTGGCCCAGTTTGGGTTTATATGTTTTAGATTAAGAAACTAAGATGCACACAAGATTTACACCAGTTGACTCCATCTTTTACTTCCCTTTCCCTCTGTATAGTTGACTCAGAAAGCATTCAACAGTTTTCTGTTGCACATAGAACAGATGTAATGCTTTCGAGGATCCTAAAGTTGACTATGGTAACCAGGATCACATGCAACTTAGAGGTCTTTTATTGAAGATTTTCTGTGATAAACATAGTGTGTTGAGAAGGGAGGAAGAATGTAATAAGAATAAAGCATGTAGATTCTTTGCTTATTAAGCTGAGATACATACAGTATGCTTGAAGTACACTCCTGCATTCAAGCCCTTGAAATTAAATGTTTCCTTTTAAGTCTATTTACAGTCATAAACAGTTTGCTTTGTATTGGTCCCTGTTGATGGTTTTGTAGAGAAAGAACCAGATACTGTTTTTGTTCAGTGAGGCTCAGTATGATTTCAGGGGCTCCTTGGGATTACAGGAATTTGAAAATATGTCACTGAGAAACAATTTGCAAGGTAAACAGCAAAGGGTGGAATATATTAACCTTAGTGGTATTCCTAAGGTGAAATTAGTTTTAGGTTTTTGAAATATGATGGGCTTTTAAAAATTGTCAATATTTACAACTGGATGATCAAATATATTTAAATGTTTATACTGTTTTTGTTGCAATGTTATTTGAAGCCTTTATGACCTTTAGTTGAGTGTTTTTGTTTGTTCAAATTGCAATCTTAGGGTCAAATGTTTGCGTTTAAAATTATTATTGGCATTTTACATTACAATCATTTATGTAGATTCTGAGACCAAGTTCAGATACTTTGTCAGAAAACTGGCAGCAGGATTCATAATGTAAGAATATTCTACTTTTACCTTCCAAATAGCTTATAAAAGAGGGCAAATCTCATCCTTCTACAAACAGATTTCATTGTGTGCACATGCTTCTAAAAATGAACAAAAACTATGAACTAGAATGAGGGTCTTAATTTATATATACATACAATAAGCCTTTTATAATAGAATCTGCATACTACTTTACACTTTGTAAGCCATTCATTACTTCTGTGTTCTACTGAAGTGGGCATTTGTGCCCATTTTACAGTTGGCTAACCAGTATACAACATGGAATGTGGTTAGTTTGATTTTGGCTTAGCATGTTGTACAAACCAGACCATTGTGATTTGTAAGTGAATGTGAGTGGGCAGCATTGATTTGGGTCTAGGAAAGAAGTCTTCCACTTCTGTTTACTAATTTTTGTCATTATGCCATTTCATGAATGCAGTAGCATGACTGACTTCTATATTGCATAGCAACACGAAGCACTGTGTTTTAGTATCTTTTTAAATTTCCTGTCTTGTTTTTAGCTGCAGCTATGCTATTATAGGATGATTATAATTGCTTTTGAAAAATGCTTTTCAGCTAAGAGGAAGGATACAGCAATGCTGCATTTTAAAATAAAGATTTTGGGAGTTCATATAACTACAAATAGGCTCCAATTTGTCTTGACCATATCTCCTATCTCCTTCACATTCTTATTATGAGATTGGTTTTAGACAACAAAATGTTGCAAAATTGATTGTCCTATTATGGGTCCTATTCCACAGTAGTCAAATCTTTCTTTGTAATGTTTGGTAATCACCAATTTAATTCTGTAATCCACATTTTAATCAATGAGATAAACAGGGAGCAATAAATGCTGCAAAAATATTGAAAGTGCCAAAACACAGTAAGCACACGCTTTGCTAGTCTATTGTTTAGTCTTCTAAATCTCTAGGTAGTGTTGGAAAAGATTCTTATCTGAACCATGGCATGCTCCTGCAATCAAGCGAAAGTACCTAAGTTCATAGGCATTTTAAATCTTTATAAAATTTGTTTGGTTTTGGTTTATGTTGTGCCAATTCAAGTATAATGACTATGGTTTATAGCTCATTATGATTTGTGAATTAGCCATTAGTGGCTTATTCATTGAATGATTATAAAATGAATCATAGCTTAGTGTAATGTGTATCTCTCATTGAATTAGATGGTCAATTGAGATAGAGCTACCTTAAATCTTGGCACGATATAGAAGGATCTGAAGACCTGTAAAAAGCAAATGCATGGTGAAGGATCATCAGAGAAGCAGAAGCACACCCCATAGATGGCCATTTCATTTGTGGAAACTGGAAGCAATGGCCATTCACCTCTGTAACAAAATATCAATAGTATTAGGATGCACGAATAAAAATCCTTGCTTCTTCTTGAGAGAAATAACCATCCAGAGAAGGAAAGTAATGGATTGAGGGTGTGCAAAATGTTCTGTCATAAAATGTTTCAATTCGATTCTGAAAGAGGACAACTCAGAACAGGGTTTCCAAGTCTTCTGAGGTCAGCCCATATCTGGAACAGCGGAACGTTCTGTGAAGTTCTCTGGACCACTTCTGGAACATTGTTAGGAATGGGCCGTTCTGGGGTTGGGGTGTTCTGTGACCAAACATTTTGCACAGCCCTACAATAGATACGTAGAGTAATTTTAAAAAAAACTTTTATCCTGAAAAATGCCAGCCATATTAAGTAAATTGTAATTAAATTTCACTTTATTCATTAAAGCATGCAAGTATCACAGAAGGAATAAACTTTCAAGTGAGGAATAATAAGAAAGAAGATAATGTTCTTGGAAGCCCTGCTAGATGCTACACGCTCTGGTATGTAATGCTCCTACATTCATTATAATCTAAATTAGGGAACTTGTTTTCTGAACTTTTAGCCATTTGGGTATATAAGCTCATTTTAAATCTAATGACATTGTCATTGCATAATCTTTTCCAAGTACTTCAGAGTTCAAATTATATAATATAAATGGTAGGAGTATCTTGTCCAAATAACTTCTGAGTGAAGTTTGGATATATTTCCTTAGTATACTGTGAGAGGCCCATTGTTTAGCTGTCCTCTTTGCAGACAGAAGGTTTCCTTAGGCCAGGGCTTTCCAAAACCCGGAAGTGAGGCAGCGCGCAAAAACCCGGAAGCGCTGATGATGATCAGCGCTTCCGGGTTGTGTGGTGACACACCAGACTGTGTGTGGCGACACACTTTTGTGTCGCGACACACAGTTTGGAAAGCTCTGCCTTAGGCCTTCATTGCTTGCTTGCTTGTTTGTAAATACAGATCTGTGCATGTTTGTTTGCTCTTTGACTATTCTGCCTGCTTTTTCTGCATTGCCTTGCTCCAGTTTTTAAGTATCTCCATAAAAATGCATCCATGATTCTTCCTTTCTTTGGTCACAAAATGCTTGCAATCCACACAGTATCTGAGATTGGATAAAAAACTTTTCTTGCTTCTTGCTTGCTTTGATCTAACAAACACCTTCTTCATTTCAAGGAGAAACCATTTGCTTGCTGTATTATGCCTGCAGACAAAGTAATGTACAATGAAGATGGAAAATACAACTTACAAAAACTGACTTTTGCTTATAAGGTATTTTAACAGAGGACCTTAATCATTCTTCCTGAAAAATGTTACCTGCATATTACTAAGGAACTATCAGTGAGGACATCTGGGATCAGTTTTTCCAGTGCTCCCTCCAAAGATAATTTTAGGAGTAAATATTCCACTATTTGAGAGAAACATTATGAAATTAGCATTTCTTTGATTATTTTCTTCTATCCAACTACAAAAATAGTTTTTATGGAAAAGTTGAATGATTTAAGATATTAAATATTAAGTGCCACAGACATACTGCAATTATCACTATTTTAAAAAAGGGCATTAACAACCCATATTTTAAAAAAAAACATTAAACTTTTTTAAAAAATTCCAGATACAGTTTCTATATATGTACTGTATATATAAATAGAGAGACATTTTGGTGTAGTGGTTAAGGCACCTGGCTAAAAAATGGAAGACCATGAATTCTACTCCCACCTTAGTGACCCACCTGGTGATTTTGGGCCAATCACACACACTCAGCCGTAGGAAGAAGGCAGTGGCAAGCCATTTCCAAAAATCTTGCCAAGAAAACTTCAGGGACTAATCCAGGTAGTCACCAGGGGTTAACACTGACATGAAGGTATATATTCTTAATCAGTGTAATCCTTGCAAAATACAGTTTTTCTATTTCTTGCCCCATCTAAATGGAAGACACACAGCCCTTCTGCTTGTATTTGCAAGACAGGAGAGGAACTATTACTAATACATTCTTATAATTCTCACAAGCTTTAATTGGAGATAAATTATTGGTTAGGCAGTCTGATTTCATTGTTTGCAAGTAATATGTAGGAAATACTGCATAACATTATCATATGGGAAGAAGGAGAAAGACACCTTCTTACTTTCCTTAGTTCCTTGGGATGGATTTTTCCTGTTGACCAGATATTTTATTTTGTCTCTTCCCTGCAAATCTGCTTTTAACCTGTTACCTTGCCAAGCATGTCTTGAGCTTTGAATTCTTACTCATATATATTTCTGGGTCAGAACCTTAGAGACAACTGCTTGAAAGCTTTATACTCATGCAGTTTGGCCTTGCTGCCATTACCCTCTCTAGGTTATTTGTCTCAAGCCAGAATAGAAGCTCAGTCTTGTTTCTTTGTAATAAATATTTGTGATTACTTAAGCTGACATAATCACCTACATAAATTATGTTTGGATTTTTTTTAAAAAAAAAAACCCTCTTAGGCCCTGTTGGTATTCTAGAGGGTGTCTCAGTCTTCACAGTTGGATTTTCCTGTTGCTGTGGGGTGTGAAAAATGCTGGGGTAGAGGTCACTGTGTGCAGCTGTTTAGATCATTGGAATATATGTCGCTGATGCTGTAGTTGATAGTCAGGATGAGCGTCCACTCTCTCATGCACAATGATCTGTATTTCATTCTTTATCAATTTTAAGGTGACCAGTGAAACTTCATGACCCATCTTTAGGAGGCAGATTCTGCGAGGATGTTACATCACCATTGCCGGAGGAACCCTGAGCTACAGGAAGAGTTGCAGATTCAGGCAGCGGTGGCTGCTGGGGATGTTCACACTGTGCGCAAAATGTTAGAGCAGGGGTACTCTCCAAATGGCCGAGATGCTAATGGCTGGACTTTGCTCCATTTTTCAGCAGCAAGAGGGAAAGAAAGATGTGTTCGTGTATTTCTTGAACATGGAGGTTAGTTGACTTAACAGAGGAATTTATGGTTGGTTGAGTGGTGATTTAACTTTTCAGAATACTCTTTGAATACTTTGGTTCCTTTTTTTAAAATATAATTTTTCCTTTTTTGCTGTTGGCCCCACAAAATAATCTGGGTAAAATTTAATTTCTAATTTCTAGATCTCTAATAGTGTGTTGAGAGGAAAAACCAGCAGACAAGCTGTGTGACTTCAAAATCAACCACAAGATGGAACACTTTTGTTACGTGTTTTGAATATTGTACAGAAAGAAAAACTAACTCATTCCAGAACTTCATTCTGCATGGACTGGTTCTAGCATATGGTTAACTTCTTACTCTATATCATAAACTAAATTGTGATTAAATTTATAATCTAAATTTATATGTTCTGACATATAAAATCATTCTTAAGTATAGGGTGCTAACCTAACAAATACACATAAATGTATTTGTAATAGTAGAACAAATTTAAGGTGAGAGTAAGTTCATACAGAGAACAATTGAGCTTCATAATTCTGTTTTGCTAAATTAATTGCCATATGGAATTGTCACTGTTCTGGCAATAGCATTAGAGTCTGTTTCTCTTTGCTTTAAGTTGCATTTGTAAAACATAAAATGAAAGTCTTCCGAAGATATAAGAAATAGAGATTTTGTTCTTTAATCTCTGCATCTTTCCCTTAAATTTTTATAAATAATGTCCCATTTATAGATGAGTAGGTATTTGGTGTTACTGATTATGCAACTGGGATTTAAAGGGGAGGTCTAGGTAGCAAAATATACTTCCACAGAGAACTGTGGCACTACATATACAGAAATTGCTTATAGATAATGGCAGGTATTTCACTTGGGTTTTATTAACAGAACTTTGTGCTACACAGGTATAATACAGTACTATATTCTTTAAGATTTGTATGGCAACACTTAGCCAGTTTTGGCTGATCTTGAAAAGCTAATGTAGTTGGACCTGATTAGTATTTGGAAGGACAACCTCTGAGAAATGCTGGTTATAAACACTGGAAATTTTTTTAAAAGTCCTGGAAGAAGGTAGCAGCAAATTATTTCCATGATATTGCCAGAAAGGACATGGTTCATCAATGTCATCTAGACTAAAATTTAACTCAAGGGAAGACTGTCATTTTTAACAATCATCATCATGCTGAATATGACCAGAAGATGGCAGCATAATGCTTCCAAAACAGATATGAAGCTCCGGTATAGTTCCCCTCCCGAATCATCTTTATCATTTTCATATCTGATATTTGCTGGTTTCTATGCCTGTGGAAATATTTTCAGACGCGCTCTGATATCTGTGATATCCAGTACCATTTTAGTTCAGTATTTGCCACAATAGTATTGTACGTTTGGCTGGGCTTAGCTCATGTGGTGTTGGCTGGTCATAGCTGATGTTGTATTGTCTCAAATTGGTTTTCAGATTGAAGGAATATTTTTCACGTTTACTTCTGAGCATTTATGAATTCTCTGTAAAGCATAGCACTTCTAAATATGACCTTACATGGGCTCTTATTTCACACAGGACAATGTTAAGCTGC
Organism: Charina bottae; assembly: GCA_023362775.1. Classification (NCBI taxonomy): domain Eukaryota; kingdom Metazoa; phylum Chordata; class Lepidosauria; order Squamata; family Charinaidae; genus Charina; species Charina bottae. The sequence continues at coordinate 9,126,786 of JALMGJ010000010.1, forward strand.
TTTGGTATCTTGATGTTCTACTGTGGCTGCACTTTTCAGAGCTAACTCAGTAGCGTTAACTCAAGTATTCTTCTTAATGAGTATTCCTGATGAAAACTGTTGTCTATTTCAAACCATAGCGTATTTTGCTCAGGCCTGGGCCCCGAGTTTGTGAAGGGAGCTGTTTCCTGGCTATGCGGATGATTGTTGTGGTTTTCTCAGCTTCTGTGTATTTTAATTTGTGTTTGTGTGTGTATTTCTGTTTACCTAGAGTCATTTGTTGAGATGGGTGGATGTTTATTAGTTTATAGATGACAGTTTGTCTGATTTAATTTAAGTTTTTGTTTTGGTAGAGTCATTTGAGACATACCAAGAAATCTTAAGTACTGTATTCATATTCTGAGCTTATATGTTCATATCCAGAATGTGAATTTTGCTACATTTTTTTTGCTACAAAAATCTGACTACATTTTTAATGCTAGTTTGTCATACTTGCAAACATTCACAAATCTTCACTCAGCTTAAATGCAAGCAGTCGGGAGATATTGTGCAATTAATTCAAAAATTAGTCCAGAGAATACTCACAATCCTAAAACAGTTCTGGATTATAAAAATTACTAGATTGTATTTATTTATTTTTCCAATTTCTATCACCGCCCATCTCCCCCCAAAAGGGGGACTGGATGGTTTAATTAATAGATAGATTAATAGATAGATTAATGATGATGTTAATAACCCTAAATAGCCCTATTAAGTGACTGGATAAGAAATCATAGCAAATCCATTTCTATTATGGTCCCAGACTAGTTGGTTAAAAAAAACCCATGAATATTATGTTAGAAACATACAACAAATGGCAGAGAAACTGTGGGACGCCTGTTTTAAGAAATGTAGCAGACATGAGGCCTGCAACAAGCTGGAGAAGAAGCAGTTCATTTTATAGGGGGTCAAGTAAATTTATTGAATCATTTCATTCATTTTTGTCTGTCATGAAATTAGGTTTCTTCTCCCATCTGATTTTTACACAATTTTTTAAATATTGAATTTACCCTCACTAGGTGTAATTAGATCATTTAATTTTCCAGATTCAGTTATTCCCTAGTTTCCTCAATGATTTCTAAACTGTGGAGTCCTTGATGCTCTCTGAGCTTGGTTGTTAGCTTGCAAACGTTTCATTACCCAAGTAGGTAACCTCTACTGATGATGAGAGCACCAAGGATTCCACAGTTCGACCCTGAGCTACATATATTCTCTTCTATTGGATTTCTAAACTTCTTGACCGTAAATTCTGGTAAGAGACTGTTCAGGGGCCACTTCACCTAGATCCCATCTGATCTGCCAGGCTTTCCTCTTGGTCTAGATTGTTCTCTACTCCATTTGAATTAACTCAAGATAAAGAGATTTCAGATTTTACAACTAAGTGATATTAAATTTAACTACAGTGGTTCGTTTATGAAAAAATGTGAACAAAAGCAATGAAGATACTGACCTTCACTGGTCTCACAGAGAAATGTTTAATAGGTGCAAGAACTAGTTTATTTAAAGAGAGGGAAAGCTTTTAAACAAGATGAATTCCAAGTTGCAGTTAGTTTGTACAAAAATTGTTAATATAAGTTATTTTCTTTAGCTATAAAATAGGGTTGTGATTTTAATATCCAACTGTCTTGTCACCATCTGGAAAGCAAATTCAACCACTTGCTGAAATAGAGGATATTTCTAATAAAATGTTCCATCAAACAGAAATTTGTTTATTTAAATTTACTGCATATCCTGTCTTTCCACCTAAAACAGTATTCAGGGTTGGAATTTTTCTTCTGTAATGTTGCATGATTATGTTCATATGCTGCCCTTGCCAAAGTTTTATATCTCTTTTTATATTCAAATAACATTAGCAGAAATGGGAAGAATTGAGTGCCAGGTACCATGTAAATTGTGCATGAACAAAAGTAGTGATAGTTATTTGAGTGTGACAGGATATTAGATCTATATATCTGGTATTTAAAAAAAATTTTATGAATCCAGATTTCTATGGGAGGGGGAATATCCCAGCTATTGCTCTTGAAATGTTGAAATTTTGCCCTATCCTTCTTTCCCTTCTTCAAAATTAGATGTTTACATTCTTGCAAATCTCAACATTTTGTGAAATGGGAAAGCCAGGTTATTTTCATTTTATAGAAAAGAGTTTTTATCAAGATGATCTGAAATAACATATAGCTTACATGCTTTGGAAATGCATAGACCACAGAGGGCTTTCTTTACCTTATACAGTATTAACGCCCTAAACAAGCTCATCTTGCCAGACCACAATACATCTGCATCTTGGGCCTGCAGATGTTGCTACAGATGCTTCTCTTTAAGACCAAGAAGCACAAGGGAAAACAAAACACTGAACGAAGCATGAAATGTTATTGCTGAAGGGACTAGGGTAGGTAGAGATACCTTGAGAAGTTGGATTTAGAATACATAGTGGTGGTTGGGAGATTTGACTGTGTGAACAACTGTATAGTAAATATTCATTTTTCTTTGTTTTTTGACCAAAATATAATCACAGGGGAAAAAATTACTCAATTCATCTGTCACAAACCAGATCCAAATTTTATTGAATTTACTTTGATTTGGAATTCTTGCTGATAAATGGATCTTCTGCACTACCTTTTGTATGAAACTTTGTATGAAATATTTTAATTTCAGCCCATGATTCAGAAGCATGGCCATTTTTGAAATTTTACATTTTTCAATATTGAAATTTTAATATTTAAAATTTTAAATCCTTAGTGCTTATAAAGCAACTTCCAATATGAACAATATTGCTTAATTTGTAAGATGCAAGCTCCCTACCACATGTACACACTGATTCTTTGGTAATATTACAAATTCTTTTTTATCAGTGGAGTTTGAAAGAAGTATATAATAAAATAACAGTAATGGATGGCAGTAATTCTCCAGTTCTTTTGTAATACCTATTGAACAATTAGGTATTGTGTTAAGTAGATAAAAAGAACACTGTATCATACTATAAAAGTACTAACATTTGTGAAAGAATCAGTGAATTGATAAATTTCAAGTCTATTGGGAAAAGTGATTTTGTAGATTAACCTTATGAAAAAAAGTTCTGTTTTAAATTGCTGTTTTGTGTGCTTTTAATGATAACTAACTTCTTGCACTTTTTAAAACTTCAGCGGATCCTACAGTGAAAGACTTAATTGGCGGCTTCACTGCTCTACATTATGCAGCTATGCATGGCCGAGCCCGGATTGCACGCCTGATGCTGGAATCAGACTATCGTGTTGATATTATTAATGCAAAGAGTAACGATGGTTGGACTCCCCTGCATGTGGCAGCTCATTATGGAAGAGACTCCTTTGTCCGACTCTTGCTGGAGTTCAAGGCTGAAGTTGATCCACTTAGTGACAAAGGTACTACACCACTTCAGCTTGCCATTATTCGTGAACGGTCCAGCTGTGTCAAAATTCTCCTAGATCACAATGCCAACATTGACATTCAAAATGGCTTTCTGTTACGCTATGCTGTGATCAAAAGCAATCACACTTATTGCCGGATGTTCCTTCAGAGAGGAGCGGATACGAACTTGGGGCGCTTAGAAGATGGACAGACACCATTGCACTTGTCTGCTCTTAGGGATGATGTACTCTGTGCACAGATGTTATACAATTATGGTGCAGATACTAACACAAGGAACTATGAAGGACAGACTCCATTGGCGGTTTCAATAAGTATATCTGGAAGTAGCCGACCTTGTTTGGATTTCTTACAGGAAGTAACAAGTATGTATACTGGAAATCTTTTATCAAAATTTCCAGTAGATTTGGGGGTGGTGGCTATCAACAGAATGGTGGGTGTAATCCAAACTCTTCAGGGAATTGAGTTCTGCTCATGGATGCTTGGGGGAAATTTTTCATAGATTATTTCTTTCTTCTGCAGCACCTAGGCTGTCTCAGAATCCTCTCTCATCTTTTGAACAGGGGTGTGCACTTTATCTCAGTAGCTGTACTGCAAAAGGGGCTGGGTGCCATAAAAGGAGAAAGATTTTATAACTGGGTGGGATTCTGGGTTGCAAGGAAGGGGAGAGTAAAAAGGTGGAGAAAAAGAGCAAGGGAATCTAGGAATCGAACAAAGGAGCTGTAATACAAATAAAATAACAGAGAAGTGGCAGCAGTCTTTCTTATGGATAGGAAGAGGTTATAGTTCTTCAGTGCCTCTGAAATTTGGTGGCTGAATCGGGGGGGATTTCAGTGGCAGTATGTGATGCACTGATGCTGTAGATTACCATTTGGGCGGGGATGTGGAAATGAGGACTGCTGGGAAAAGAAGTAAAAATGATGTTTTCCATCAGGAGATACCACTGGGTGTTAATCCCTACAGCGAACTGTAGGTGCTTTCAGGTTAAGGAGAGGCATAGATCCAGTCCACTCAGTTTTATAGCTTATTTTGTGATTATTTAGGATGCCTCATAGAAAACCATTTCTTTTTAAAGGCCATGAGTAATGTTTCATTTTCTCTTCAGCATTGGGCTAGAGATGAAATACCTTAATGTTTAAAATAATCCTGTTTTCAATCACTCTTTGGGTCCCATAAAAAAGGTAAAGGTTTCCCCTACACATTTGTGCAGTCGTGTCCGACTCTAGGGGCCAGTGCTCATCTCCGTTTGTTAGCCAAAGAGCCAGCGTTGTTCGAAGATGCTTCCACGGTCATGTGGCCGCATGACGAGCGCGGAACGCTGTTACCTACCCACCGAAGTGGTACCTATTCATCTACTTGCATTTGCATGCTTTCTAATTGCTAGGTTGGCAAGAGCTGGAGCTAGTGCGGGAGCTCACTCCGCATGCGGGGCTAGGGATTCGAACCTCCGAACTTGCGATCTTCCAATCGACAAGCCTGGCGTCTTACCCGCTGAGCCACCACGCCCCCAATTGGGTCCCATAATATATATTAATATATTTTAAACTGATAAAATGAAGCATTCAGTAATTATCCATTATTATTGTGCCATCAATTATAGGACTTTAACTATCAGAGTAAGTTTCACCAAATGAATTTCTTTTTCAGCAGGCTCAGACACTTTATTCTTGGTTTCTGCATTTTTTCTAACATGAAAAAACAGATTGTTGTATATGTATGCAAGTTTGCTCTGGAAAGTGCAGGTTTGCTCTAATGAATACATGCTTGAACGTAGCGTTTGAGCTAAGAAATATTTTGGGAGGGAAAGCAGCATGTTTCCATTTGTGCTGAGAGTTCTAGGAATTTTAGTCCAACAAATCTGGAAAATGCCAGGTTGGAAAGATCTCCCTGTGTTTATTGAAGCCATACATTCACTTTTAATTTAAAAACCTGAAGCATTTTCTCTTTGTTTTCAACTAAACAGTTTTTTTTCTGGCTATTTTAATCTTTAGGATTTCGAAAGTAATGAATTTTGGGGTTATATGCAGTACTCTTCTCACTAAAAAAATTGCACATGATTGGTAACACATTTTTAGGCTGTATACTTTCTGTTCTGCTGCTAGAATTTTCTTCAAGTCCTTTTTCTGCAGTTTTTCTTATTTCTCCAGAATTTACTGATATTCAGCACCATTCTTTATTTTGTATTGGTTTTTTTACTGCACATATAACCCTACTTTTAAAAAATGGTTGAAACAGATTTTCTGGTGCCTAAATCTACATATATTCAGATTCCTTAATTTAGTGAAACAACGAACTCCTCTAAATTATAAATTGGATTTTATATTATTTGAGGCACTAAATGAAGGTGATTATGAATATATCTAGTGTTAGATGTGAATCTGTGCTCATGCAAGAAGATTTAATTTAGCTCTTCCTCCATCCTCCGGTGTGTGCCCCAGCTCTGGTATCTCCATCTTCTGGAGTAGATATGAAAGACATGGAAGATATATTAAGTAGAGAAGGAAGATTTGTTTCATTGGTGGATACATTCTTCCTATAGAATACTATCTTCAAATATAGTTCCACACTAGAATTAAAAAGTTAGTTTCAATACAACACAGAACACATTTCATATATAAATTGGTATTAGTAATATTTTTATCAATATTCCTCTTTTTGATGAGATGGGGACTTACTGAACTCCTTAGTTCTCTGTTGTAGATTTTTAATATTTTTTGCTTTCTTTTGTGTATTATGCAATGCCTTTCTATATTGTTAAGATTCTCATCTATGTTTCTTTTCCCTCCCCTTCTGTGCCCAATATCTACATTGCTTATTCTGCTGTATCTAACGGGTGGTGATATGCACACTCCTGACTATCTTGTGTATTTTTTAATAATTAGAACACAATGCCATACTTTTACTTTCATGAATTCCCAAAGGTGGCTAAATTAAAAGCTCACATCTCTTCATATTCTGTTCCGCTGACTCCTCCTCTCTTGACTTTGAGTCTTGCTTTGCTTAATTTGTTTAGCTTATAATTTTACCCTACTAGTATGTTCTTTCTGCACTTGTGCACTATCTTCAACTGCTCTTGCGCTTTCCTGAGAATCCTCCAACAATGAATTATTTCATAATATTCTCTTTCCTCTGATATCTACTTGCTAAAATCACCAATAATGTAGTGTTAAGTCTGGCTAGAGCAAAAGCTAATCACTAAGATAGTGAGATATAAAATAAGCTGCCATCTTGAAGCTCTTGTTAACACCTAATATAAGTGATATAAGTTAGAAATAATAAATAAATAAATAATAAATAATAAAGAAGAGCATTTTGGGATGACAGTCTCTTTAATTACTTGCCTGGCCTTCAGTAAATCTAAAAAGTTACATTTTTCCAATAGGGCTCTCTCCAAATTATTCTTAAAGTTATTTTCCAGAACAAATGGAGTTCTGGAGCAAAAATCTAGTTTTATGAAAAGATTAAAACAGTCAAATGATGTTCTGCCTTCCATTGTTTCTAATAACATTTCTAAATGCAAAGCAGCATTAAGAATATACCTGGGTACAGCTAAAGTTGATTATTCAGTCTAAATTTTTGCAGTCTGTGATGGATAATAAACTTAAAACTGAACCATCATTTATGAGCTGCACCACTACCTTACCTTCAAAAATTTAAAGTGTTGGGATAAATGTCTTTTCCTGAAATATTTTGATAATGGCACTCAGTGCATTTTCAACTCAGCTTTTAATGTGTGCTTTCCATATACAAAAGTTGAATAATTGACAATTATCTTCATTATTTATGAAGAATCATCATTCAATATCTGAATGACCAATCTGAAAAATTTTAGAAAACTGGAAAATGCATCCTTTTTATATCTGAGCTATACTGAAGTCTTATCATACAGACCCTGTATGGGTAGAAGTAGACATCTATTAGTGGGGGATTCTTCTAGTTTCTTCCATAGTCTTTCTTGGGACATCAAACTGAGAGCTGCTTTAAAATCAACGAATGCCATTTATAGAGATGTCTTAGCTCTGGCTGTGTATTTTTGGTTAAGACTTAACATCAGGCAGTGGGTTTTAGACCCTTGTCCGACTCTAAAGTCTGCTTGCTCATCAGCTATGCAGATCTCTTGTCCCAACCAGTCTTATCAGTTTTCAGCACAGATGACAGGCATATAGTTTGCTGATGTTGATCTTCAGGTTCATGAGTATATAATCTCCATTTTTATATATAAGAATCACAATTGCCTACCCTCAGTCCTTCAGGATTTCAACTGTTTGGTCAATAATGGGCCTTTCTTCCATTGAACAAGAGGTATGCCCAGATGGAGATATGGCAAAAGTTAATTATGGTCTTGTTGTTGTTTATTCGTTCAGTCGTCTCCGACTCCTCGTGACCTCATGGACCAGTCCACGCCAGAGCTTTCTGTCGGCCGTCACCATCCCCAGCTCCCCAATGGTTGAGTCCGTCACCTCCAGAATACCATCCATCCATCTTGCCCTTGGTCGGCCCCTCTTCCTTTGGCCTTCCACTTTCCACTATGGTCTAGCAGTTAAAATATAGCTATAGTTCCTAGAGGCTAATAGTGTCAGTTGGTGCATTATAAGCTTAGAGTGCATTCTAAAATTAAAACTCATACTTGGGGGGAAAAACGTGGCAGATTCTCCACTGGAAAATGAGAATGGAATTTTTTTTAAAAAGTAGAGAATCTTCCAAAATGGTCTCTTGAAGGTGGTTAGTGAGGCTTTTGAAACCAGGGAAGGGCCCTGGTAAAGCTTTGCTCCCACTGAAATTGATCATCCAATATTGGGTAGTGGGCCTCAATGTGTCAACTCTGTTCACTTATATTGGTATGTTTTATATCTTCCTTACCTCTATAGAAGTTGGGTGTGTGTGTATTTTTTCTAAACTGGCAAAAATCTGTGATTCTGCCATATGTGACTATTTTGGTCTTTAACCCAATTCGTACTAGTGTGTCCCTTGTTATTTAATGGGGTTGTCATTTTGTTAAAGAATTTTTTTCCAGATAAAGGAGGGAGAATATTTCACCAAGTCACTTCACTGACAAAAAGACAGAGTACTATGTATCCCTATAGAGCTCCCAGGTGTGGTTTGGTTTGGTTTTGTTGCTTATTCACAAACAGATTGTAAAAGTGTACATCATCTCAGCCTCTGTGGCTTGACTTTCATAGGTTGGCCATATAGCAACGACTGCTTAAGATATGAAAAGGTGCACTGTAATTTGTGTGTGTGTGTGTGTGTATGTGTGTGTGTGTGTGTGTGTGTGTGTGTGTGTATATATATGAATGAAACTATTGAAATATTATTGAAAGGAGATTCCTGTTATCAGCATATAGAAATCTAGCAGAAGATAACAGCCTGATGGGTCGTCAGTGGTTCTGAGGCCAGTTTTAGAGTGGGACGTTTGAATAAGGTTTACTTGGTTAACATAATGCTTATAAAGGGTTTAAAAGGTTATAATATAAAATGAGGTAGTGCTTTGTAGCACTTAGATGCTAAACTTTTTTATTACTATACTTCCTTTTAAAAAATAATTGGAAGATTTTTGTGGATTTTTAAAAAATATTTGAGATCTTCCTTTTCTTACAACCAAAAGAAATCATTAATATCTTTGGGTGATTTCTTTGGCTGTTTCTTTAAGTCATGCTACAGCTTTTATTTCAGCATAATTTCAATCCTTTGAAATTGAGACCTTCATAAAATATAATTCTATAGTCAGTTGCTAGATTTACCTCTAGCTGTAAGGCAATTTCCTTTAATGTGAAATATTCTGTAACTTAATGTTGAATTTTAGAATCCCGTTCTTCAGTCAAATTTTGTGAATTTATCTTACTTTGTAATTCTGGTGTGGGATGATTATGTAGTACAACCTTCACTTCTGAATCTATTACAGTTTTTTTTAACTGAGTGTTGTAGAATCTATGAATAGTGTGGACTGTATTCTCTTGTTAGCTGATATTCAAATATCAGTTTTAAAATAAATCATATTTTATGAGTGGGACAGGCTTTTATATACGTTGGAGATAGATCAGACGCTTTCAGAAAAGTGACATCTTAGCTTCTCTTGGGCATGGAAATCGGAAGCTAAGCTTTCAGATTGGTATGTAGTATGTTGGGTGGGTGACTGTTAGTCAAAGCAAACTCCCTGACTATCGTATTCCAAGCACATTTTCAAAGCATGCATGTTAGCCTCAAGAATATAACTAGGGTTTTTGTTCAGCTGGCTTCTTTGATATTGCTGTAACGCTTTTGTGTGTTTATCCCCTGACAATCCCACTACCTCTCCTCCTCCTCCTCTTCCTCCTCACCAGAGTGCCCTGTTTCAAGGGACTAAAATTCTGGCTGCCTTTGGGTATTGCAAACACATAAAAGTAAAAATATCAGGTGTACAAATTGTAAATGGAGCAGTGGACTTGAACACAGTGCAAAGAACACGGCTAAGCTGTGGTTTTGTTAGGTTAGAGTTTAAGTGAAGTAAAAAGGGTTTGGCAGTAAAGAGGCTTTTATATAACAGGAAGTTGGATTCAATTCTAACCGGTCATATTCTGCTGCAGATTGCTGAAGCTGGGTTTGAGGGTGAACTCTTAAATACCTATTAAAAAGTCTTACCTAGACAAGTTCCAGTGTGCACTATATAAGGCAGATCGCCACGACCTTTTTGGGTCCTCAGCAATGTTTGAAAATTCATGCAACTGCCACAAGTGGGAGTGGGGAGCTTCTAGTCACCAAGGAAAGGTAGTTTGTCCCAAAAACTTAGTGAGAGGCAGAGGTTTGGTCTGCATGCCCCCCCCCCCAGCAGTTGCCTCCATCTAAATAATGCATTCCTCCCTGAAGTCTTTTTGGAAGGGAACCATTTTCGCTGTCCTCCAAAATGTAAGCTGGCAGGGGAACATAGAAAGAAAACAGACAATACTCTGAGTCAGAGCTTTCCAAACTTTTCATGTTGGTGACACACTTTTTAGACATGCATCATTTCACGACACACTCTTAACAGCAGGGCATCATTTCGCGACACACTCTTACAGCAGGGCACAAGGCAGGCACTAGGACCTGCACGGAATCACAGCATGTTTGGAGGCAGCCAGGCACAAGGCAGGCACTAGGACCTGGGTGGAATCCTGGCAGGGGTCGGAGGCAGCAGCAGCCGCGACACACCCAGACACTGCAGCCGACACACAGTTTGGAAAGCTCTGCTCTGAGTAATGTGTACACCAGAGCAAAAACATGTATTATGGAGGTTTTTTTAAAAAAATACATATGTTCATGTGATTCTTTTTTCCTTAGCACAAAGAGAAAAAATATGCATGCTATTTCTCATACATATCCTTTCTACATGTAACCTACTTATACTTTGGCAAGCGTAATCCCCATCCATCCTTCATCTGACGTTCCTCATGCCATCCTTGGCCTTGTCACTTTTTTCCTCATCCCTCAGCTTCAGTCCCCTGGCTCCAAGCTGCTCATGTTTTGTTTGCCTCACTATGTTGAGCTCCATATCTCATTGCTACTATCCCATTATATTTTGCTTTGCACTCCCCTGCATCTCCTCCCGGGAGCTTTCTAGGTGATAGAGGAGGGTTTTCTGGGCCTGTTAAGAAAGCTTTTTCCCCCCCCCCCAGTGGTAAGTGTGTATGCTGTGAAAAACAGACCAAACTCAAACTGACATGCCATCTGAATTTCTCCAGGTTCCAGAAGAAACATGTGTATTGTGGAATAAAATTAGGGAGATAGCATAGCTGGAATCAAATATGTTGTTCATGAATATTCCATGGGCATTGCCTATATGACACTGCAGTACCATCATTGGTATGTGTCGCTTTAAAATGGTGGTGCCGCTTTAAAAATATTAAGGAATTTTATTTATTTATTTATTCATCAAATTTCTATCACCGCCCATCTCCCTCAGGAGGGACTCTGGGCGGTTTACAGCAAGATGATCTATTAAAACAAAAACATAAAATACAAATACAATATATAAGATACAATTATTAAAAAGGAAAGGATGTATATAGAACATGTATATGTGCCTGAGGCTTTTTAAGTGGTTCAATGTTTTAAGTTGTTCAGTGTTGAATCTTAATGATTTAGGATAAATTGTATGAGTATTTAGGAGGATTGGAACAACATTAAATCTAAATGTTATTGTTTGCATTTCTGGTTGTTTACAGGCGATGGTGTCTTTTTTCCCTCTTGACAATCATGTGGATAATCAAAATAGCATATAGTAATCTATTAATTGCTCTTTAAAACAAAAAGCAACATAAACAAAAGTTTTTTTAAGGTCACCATCCTTAGTGTCTTTTACATGGAAGGAAGCAATCTTTGATGTACCATATCCTTACATTGCTTTTTTTTAAAAAAAAAAATAGCCTCATGAATGCTGATGCTCCTGAATCCTTATGCAGTTACACTGCACTGTGGGCTCTCTGGAGCTCCAAAGCATTTTGTTTTGCCTAACTTTGTGGATATCTGAATGGCCAATCTAAGAAAGATAAGTGGAAAATTATGTTTCTAATCGTAATTAAGATAACTCTTATAGTAGAGAGCAAATGTGGTTGTTTATGATTTTAAAACATCATTCTCAGTGAGGCTTTGATATGTTTTTGAAATTAAGAGTTAAATACTGGCTTTCCCTACTGAAGTAACATTCCTGGAAACAGGATAATTTTCTGATAAAAAGCTTTATTATATCAAAAAGCCACAATAGTGGTTTCAGAAGGCAGATTTTCCCAGCTAGTATGGCAATTAAAGAGAGATACAATTTTAATAGTTTCTTTTGTACAATTAAACAGTCAAAACAGTCAAAATCAGGGAAAGACAGTATATAAAAGTATATAAATATTTTGGTTTGGCACTCATAATTCCCATATCTCCTTAATAGACAATTTACCTTTTGAAATTAGGTTTTGGAGATGCCTATCACAGGGGCTAGGGAAGATGTTCATGTGCTTCTGTCCTAGATTGTCAATTTATTCTGTTGCAATCCTGTAAGAAGACTCACTATTATGCCATGTTATAATGCTTTTGTTATGCAAGCATGAAGAAGCAAGCAAAAGTTGATGTCTTAGTTTGGGGGGAGGGGGGAATCCAGTATACCTGAACTCACTTTAAAAATCCACAGATTCCTTGATAGGAGGAAAACAACAATTAAAAAATACTAAGGTTTTTTTGTGTGTTTTATTTCTCATTTTGGGTTTTTTGTTTTTATTTTTTGGTATTAACAAGGCTAGAATTAATTTGTGTGATGTCTTGGTAAAAGGAAATCTGTAAAAGCCAAACTAAGCTGCTTCAGATACAGTACTTTCCCCTTTTCAGTCTAGGATCTGTTGCTGAACTGCTGAATTCAGCATAAAATCATACAAATAGCAACACTGAAGGTGATCTGTGGATGCATTTTTACACCATCTAAAAAGTTTGATTGGAATTAAGAAATGGTGTAAAGTTTTGTTTTATTTTAATATTAGCTGAATTTTAGCCTAAATATATATGTGTACAAGTTTGTATTTTGGTTCAAATACATGGATAAAGAAACCATTGCTGTACCACTGCATTTTCAGGGACTGCCAGCATTCTGCATGTGTTGAAGAAGTTGTGAATTTAACTGTCCAATATATATTCTAGAAATAGTAATCCAGTCCATTATATCTTAGTATTACAGTTTTAATATCTCTTTGTCCAAGGAAGTTGGAGGCATGCACATAAAATTTCTCCTTTTCCTTTCATCCTTATTAAACCTTATGAACTAAAGTACACTTAGCTAAGAGAAAATGACTTAGCTTTGAGGTTAAGTAAGGAATCTGAGCCTTCCCAATTATGGATCAGTTGGCATAGCAATCGCTACCTCAAATAACTGCCTTGATGAGCAACCCATAGCTCCCTTATGTCTTGTGCAAGTGCTCATGTATGCGTCTGTTAAAATGTTTCTGCAACGTGGGCATGTTTCATAATGTACAGAACAATGATCAAGTAGGGAACTGATCTTATATTCTACAGATCTAAGAAGGAAGATGTTTCCAAGTAGGAAATAATTAATAGGAACAAAGAAAGAAACAAAAATGTATTTAATAGGGCTGTTTGGTAACTGCTTCCTTTTTGGTAGGGGAAGCATTAAAAGAACATAAGAGTGAGAAGTATTACTGTTGCTCACATCAACATTTCGGTTCTGCACTTTATAGCTGTTACTTTCTCTCTAATTAATTTAGCTTTGTTTTGTTTTTTTAATCTTGATTCTTATCCATCCAGATTTGGAAACATTAAATATTTATGTTCAAAAATATTTACACAATATTTCAATCTTTTGTCAATTAACCAAGATTTCTTGGTTAATTGACATACTGGCCATACACAGTAGTACTGTCAACCTCTTTGTTTTTAGCAACACTTTTATTAATGTTTTATTCATGGTCTCATGAAAACACAAATAGTAAAGGAAACCAAAGATATCTGGTTTCATGCTTCTTGATCTAGAGGTAAATAGCCATTTATAGAAATTCTTGCAGATTTAGTGTATATTATGTTTGCCCATTACTTAAGGAGGGGCGCGGTGGCTCAGCGGTTAAGACGCCAGGCTTGTCGATCAGAAGGTTGCAAGTTCGGAGGTTCGAGACCCTAGTTCTGTGTGACGGAGTGAGCTCCCACACTCGCTCCAGCTCTTGCCAACGTAGCAATTCGAAAGCATGCAAATGCAAGTAGATTAATAGGTACCGCTTCGGTGGGAAGGTAACAGCATTCCACGCGAATCATGCCGGCCACATGACCGCGGAAGCGTCTTCGGACAACGCTGGCTCTTTGGCTAACAAACGGAGATGAGCACCAGCCCCTAGAGTCGGACACGACTGTGCAGGGGAACCTTTACCTTTACCATTACTTAAGGAATGGACCAGAATTATATTTTTAAGTACATTTTGTGGATCTGGTTTATTCTGGCCTATCAGAAATCTTTTTGACATATAAAAACAGTGACATTCCTACTTTCTCAGAATCTTACTGATGTCATTAATTAATTTTCTAGCTGCATATATAAATTTCTTCCCTTAACAAGAACAAGTATTATTTTCCAATTACAGCATTACATTTTCCTTCAAACAAGGTTGCATGCATCTTAAACTGCTTCCTTATGCAAAGATACTGGTCTGTAAAGTATTGCCTTAGATTTTTTTTTAATTTATTTTTTAAAACAGGGTTGTTCTCATGAATCTTATTCCACTCTAAAATTAATGGTTGATAATGGACTTTAACACCCTTAAGGAATTTATGACAAAGCTGACAAATATTGACAAAGTCATATTTTAAACTAGCTTATAATATAAGTGGAACATTTTAAAATGTAGGAAATGTAGGATTTTTTAAAATTATATGTAGCATGACTTAATTTTCAATTATTATGTGAGGCCTTATAATATTCTTTGATTCCTACGTAATTTCTACAGGGTTTATTGAATATTCTTGTACATTGCATATACGAACTTGCATAATATAAACTAATATATTATGCTTACTTATTTTTTCAAGTAACATCTATTTAAGATATTTTTTTTGCTTTGGTCACATTCCATAACATCTATACATTTCTGCTGAATATCTTTATGAAGCCTTTCAAAATTTTAATGTAATTTTCTAATGTGTTTGCTTCTTTTCCTTTTTGAAGTAGTAGAGTACAATGAAATTGATTTTTGAGCTTTTTATTATAGTCCCTTTTATCAGATTTTATCAGTTCTTATCATTATCCATTAATAAAAAATTATCACAGTTCTTTTATTTGACTATTTTTATTTTTATTTTTATTTATTTCCAACTTATATCACCGCCCATCTCCCCCCACAAGGGGACTCTGGGCGGTTTACAGTCAAGTTAGTAATTAAAACATATAAAATACTTTATACAATTTAAATATTAAAAATATAATATATATATTATATTTATAGGTATCTATTGTAATATTAGTTGGGCATATTTTTATTTTAAGATATATTTTCATATATTAAAACTGTAATATCAAGAAAACATACAAATATCAAACCACTAGATTTATAAAATTAAAAATAATAGATGTATTCATTAGTTCTTTCAAAATATCAAATAATTGTTTTGCTTCATACTTGCTTATGCCATTACCCTTTTTTTGAAGTGTACTAACCATTTGAATGCTGCAGCCCATGTATAATAGTCTAAATAAATAATAAATAAATACAAATAGTCTGAAGCTTATCAGTCAGAAAGCCAAGTATTTTTTTCAGTAATGAAGTGAGATGCAAACATGCCAATATTTGCTTTTTTGTAGTTCTGATACATTCTTTTTCTGATTATAATTAAAATTACTACTTTCACTTTCAGCAAATCAGATAATTTAAATCAGTGTAGCCCTAATGGAGATCATATATTTTTGTAATTTTGATCCCTGTTAAATCTATCAGATAATTCTGTGCTGTATTCTGAAAATCCTATAACTATTATGCTGTATCAGAATTTCTCATATTCATCCTCTTCAAATCTGTCTTTCAACTTTACACCCTTATGATTGCTCCCTTAACTCTATAAGTTATTTTTTTTTCTTAATCCAGGCTAACTTTTAAAACTGGGCCATTCAATTTTAATTCTTTCCTCCCTAAAATTTATTTTGTCTCATTTCTTATGTTCTACTAATATCACTGTGTGTGTCATTTTCTTATAGTTTAAACTGTCTAATAAAAGCATTTAACCTGCCTGTATTGGAAGTCTACCTTCAAAATCTCATCCTCATATGATTATCTTTTGTGGGGTTTTACTTGGACCCATATCACTAATCTCAGTAATTAATAACTGACAGATTAACAAATATAACAAGTATAAATTTTCATTGCATGCAGCACTGACACTGAAATCAGTATCAAAATTTAAAATTTACCTTCTAAACTTTACCTTCTATTCCACATTCAAATAGTATTTATATTATTTTTAATAATCACTTATAGTTCACATTTTATATATAGTGAATTTCATATTTGAAATAAATTCAAGAAAAATCACTATTGCAAAAATTGTAAATAACAAACACCTCTTTTTAAAAATGCTCTATTGCTGTATTCTCAATGTCATACTACTTTGCAGCTTTTGTGATTCTTACTTATATATGTTCTTACATATATAAATCCATTGGGACTGTGGTGGTAGACAAAGCACATACATACATACATACATTCTTATATATTCCAGTAAATTTCTTACTAGTTCTGAATACATGTATACTAAAAAATCTTCACCGTGGTGGTAGACAAAGCACATACATACATACATACATAAAATCTTATATATTCCAGTAAACTTCTTACTAGTTGTGAAAACAATACATGTATAATAAAAAATCTTCACTATTAGCTGCCTAATAAATTATAATAAGTTCTTTTAAAATTCCTTCTTTAATAGCTAACAATTAATATTGATTAGATTTCTGAACTCTAATGTCCTTTTCTGGCTGTTGCATTCTCTGAAGGACAACGCTAAGCAGCTGTAGTTTTCATTTTATGCTTATGCTACATAGCATGTGCTGGTGTTGCAATTTCCAAACTTACAGAGTTCTTAAATAGTGCCACTTAGGAAAATGGATCTCTGCAGCTTACCGTGTCCCTCTTCTGTCCATTCCACCAACAAAAAGTTGAAAGCTCACCTCACATCTGCTACAGTCTTTCAGGGACCCAGCAAAATACCTCCTACATTTTAGCTCTTTGAAATAAGATTGCTATGAACCCTTTGCACAGGATAGCTATAAATGCATAAAATGGTCTTTGTTGGGGGAGGGGGTAGCTTAATATAGTTTGAATAGACTTTTCAATTGTACCCAAATAGTAGTAGATAAGCACTGACCATGCTTTTTAATTTGGGGATAAAGTTTACTAATGAAAGCATTCCTTAAATGTATGCTTCAGAAATGTGTCTGGGAGCAAGCAGAGCAGGATTTATATGACTCTGGCACCATTGTATTTCTGGATGGAAGGGGTCACCTTTGGAAGCATTTTAATTGTTTTACCTAATCTACTTTAATCCAACTCTGTTCTTTCCAGATTTAGCAAAAGCTCTCTGCATTACCTCTTCATCATTAGGTAGAGCTTAATTCATCACTTTATTTTCTTTGCTCTTACCAGATTACTAATAACATTTTACATTTGCTATAAGAATGTTCACTGGTGTGGTCTATAATCCTCCTCCTCCCTCTCTTCCATTCAGATGCAACCAAGAATGAGTAAGTGCTCTAGACACCACGGGGCAATAGATGTGGCAACTGGTGCTTAACATTGGAAATGTCCATTATTAGCACATTCCCAGGAAATGCTGTTCAGATTATCAGGAGGAAATGTCAGGACATTTAATAATCACCCTTGAGGAATTCAGTGTTAAGTGTAGATGCCCTTCCTCCCCACCCTTCCATTTTCTTCAGAATGTTCATTATGTTCTTTTGGATTCCAAAAGCAGACATGGAAGCCATACAAAGCAATACATCCTTAAGTTCTAATGTTCGCTTGGGTGTGTTACTAAAGCTAATGAACATTTGTTTCTCCACATTGCACATTTATAACAGTTATCTGGGATTGACAATCTTCACGTGTAAGTGTACATCAGGTTTTGTTCATACTTTGTAAAGTATGCATAATATATACTATAGTTAAAAGCACATGTTTATAATGAAGATTGACTTGGGAATTCTGTTTTGACTTCTTTCATCTTGCTTTACAGTTAGTGTGAACTTGCTTTTTGTGCAGCTATGGGTGTACACAGCTCTGTTGCATCGTACATAACTTTATGGAGGACCCCTCGGGCTCACTCCCTAATGTCCCACGTACATGATTGTTAGGTGGTTGTAGTGCTAGGATAGATCTCACTGACATTTACTGCTAATGGACTGTCTCAGATAGCTTAACTAAAAAGTGACATTTTTCCTACTAGGACTAATGAACTAGCTGTTCCAATTTACAGTTTGGGGAAGAGCTGGTTTCTGCTTGCCTGTTTTCCAATTACTCTTTTTTTATCATGGCCTGGTAATGATTTATTAATGCTTTTGTCTCCTTTTTAGGGCAGCCTCGGAACTTGCAAGATCTCTGTCGAATTAGAATCCGCCAGTGCATAGGCCTTCAAAACCTCAGACTTCTTGATGAACTACCGATTGCCAAGGTCATGAAAGACTACTTAAAACACAAATTTGATGATATCTGACAATTTGCAAGAGTTGGACAATAAGCAGGATTAGTTTGTATTCCAGATACCTTTCAAAGGCTGGTCACCTTGCACAACGTATATCCTATGCAATTTCTGATTTTTTGTTTTTTCCGAGAAGTCAGAAGGCAGGTATACAATTCCTTTTTTTGGGGGGGTGGAGCGCTGTTTTATACCAAATGCTAGGAGGTCTTAATTTTTTTGAATTCTTGGTCCAAGTTTACAAGATTCAAGCTTTCTATACAACATGACAATTGTGGGATTGGGTTTTATTTTGCAGGGGGCATTTTTTAGCATCGTTTTTAAGAATGAAGAAGGAACATTGCTTGTTCAAAGGAAGTCTTCCCCATCCCTATATAGCATGTATAATACTGTGAGTGTGCTGAATGAATGCTAAACCAAATAAGGGTGAGGCTTAAGAGAGCAATCTATCTGGCATTGCTATTGTCAGTGTTTCTCAACCTCAGCGACTTTAAGATGTGTAGACTCCAACTCCCAGGATTCCCCAGCCAGCCATGCTGGCTAGGGAATCCTGGGAGTGGAGTCCACACGTCTTAAAGTCGCTGAGGTTGAGAAACACTGGCTGTTGCATTTCTCTATTGGTAGAGAATCCTAGGCAAACCCTGCTGCAAAGAAGAGTTTCTGTAGCAACACTGATTGATGGATTAAACCTTTTAGCACTATTCCTACAAAAAAGACCACCACGGCACCTATTTCTGCCTCATGAGGAGTGCTGACGATTGGATTCCACATAGACACAATTTTCTGCCTGTAGGGAGGTTATTTTTCAGAATCATGGCTCAGGCGTGTAACTAGGGTGTTCAGAGTTTACTATAGACATGGCGACTCTGTGAAAACATTGCCACCTTCATTCTTTTTTTTAATTCAAGTTAGATCTTCTGCATAATTATTGTACTTCAGATGTCCGTACTTCTTACCTTCCCTTTGATGCCAGTAAGTGGACTGCTGTTTGTAATTAGGTTTTACACTGCTCAGATACTGTTGTGGTCTCTGTGCATTATAAAAGCATTAACAGAAAACAAATTAAATTTCAAAGCTGACATATCCTGTTTCCATATAGTGCCTCATGTGCTATATATATATATATATATATATATATATATATATATATATATATATATATTATTTTTATTTCCTGTGTCACACATGTGACTTTCACACATTCCTATCCTGACCTCAATGTGATGTTTGTTACTATTGGAATTGCTGCTTTATAGTGTTTTTTTATCACCACCTTCATTTCAAAAGACATCTAATTTCAAATACTGTGGCTCACATTTGAGCTGTCATTTTTTTTCATACAACAGGCTAATTCATGGTTTTCTTAGATCAGAATCTGAGCTAGCAATTTGTTTTTAATTTTTTTAATGGGGTCCATGATTTGTTTCTCTGACATGCTTTCAGCTTGTTTGATGCTAACCAGAGCCTTAGGCTGATCCAAACTCGTCCTTTACTTATTCAGGCCATGTGAAAATCATTCACAATTCAAAATACCTGCAAATGTGAATTATGCATGCACAGATCTCTATGCTATCAACAGAAAGGCCTGTAAAACTGAAATGTGGAGTTGATAGTCAGAATGTGAATTCTGTGTGTGGGTATAACTCACTTTTCATAGGTATATTGAACCTCAAGTGGTTGATCATATTCAACACACAGCTAACATCACTGCTGAGCCCTTTCTAAATACCGTATCCTCCCTGTCAGGAAAATAATTTCTTAATATTGCTAAAGCCAATTTGTGCTTTGTAGCTTGAAACTAATCCTTGATTACAGCTTAGTTCTAAATATTGGCTACTGTGAATATCTTAGATAAGTCTCTTATTTTATGGGAGTTGAGATCATCACAGAAATGGGTTTCTGATTGTTCTTCATCAGCATCTATTAATCTTGAAACTTGGAGTGTTTGGATTTTAGCTCAGATTCAGCATTGATTACATTGCAGAAACACTGTTGGTTCTCATGCTTGAGCGTTTCAAGTTTTCAGGCACACATACATACCCCGCACCCCATATATCAGTTTTGCAATATAATCAGTAGTTCATAGGAGCAGCACAGCATCCCTTCACGTAAGGATCTCTCTTCTTGCTTTTAGTGGATTTTTAAGGAGAACAGAGAGTCAAGGGATTCGTTGCTCCTTTAGCTTTGGTTTTCTAGAAGCAAGCAACAAGTAGATGGCTCAGTGTAAGGTAACAGCCTAATAGCACTTTCCCTCCTGTAAATACTTCAGTAGTTGCTAGAGGAAAGTGCAGTGTTTGCTGAAATGGCCAATTAATTTATTTTTCCTTTTAACATGTGCCATAGCCAAGTTGAGCATGCATTTGATATACTAGATGTAAATGCAGTGCTATAGGCAGTAAGATCCCCATCTTCACATCAGCAAATACAGTAGCTATTGTTAAGTTTCAGTCTTCTGAGAAATGTTTGAACCCTCCAATGGTCAATCTCTTACGACTTTTAGGTATTTTGGTATCTAAGGCCCCAATCCAGAGGAAGTTAGTTGTGCTTAAGAATGGTGAACTGGCACAATGGATTTGCAGGTCTGAATCAGGTTGCTTGATCTAGTGCATTCTTAACATCCTAGTTATCTCTATGGATGCAGGGATCCATTGTGAGATGAATTTAATTCTGTCTTGCTGCTGTGACTTCAAAAAATATATAAATGCTATGCTGATAACAAAATAGCTATTTAATGAAGTAACTCCTTTTATTTATTTGTTTGAGGTTTATTTTTGTGTTTCTCCCCATGTTTTATTACTTAACTCATTTTTATGAAGTACATATTGAGTTATCAATCTAAAAGTCCTAAACACCACCCTGCATGCCTTCCTTTCTGTGAAGCTGTGTTGGAAAGTTTAAGGCAAAGGGGGAAGGTTGAACGTTGGGTCCCAGTTGTATAGAAAATTAAGCACTTGAGTTATTAAATAACTGGGTAGTCACCCTCCCTCTTTAGTTTTAATGTTCAGGGAATTCCACAGCATATGTACTGTGCTGATTTGAGGCTAAGAGACAGAATGTACCATATACATGCATACCTCTGTGAAAGCTCAACTGGATGAAGGGTTATGAAACAGTAGATTTTAACTTATTTGATCCAACATGACTTCTTTATTAGACTGGCAATTTGAAGAGGTGTATAATAATTTATAAAAGAAAATTATGAGAATTTTCTGTTAAATGTTTGGGCTTAAAATATGAAACAATATGAGTATCTGTGCTAGGCCTGTTATCTCCTCCTGTATGTTTGTCAACTCTTAATGGTTTTTTTAAAAACACAGAGATTGGCAAGCACACCAAAGAAATGGACAAGATGATGATCATTAGGAAACCACAAACCTCATTCTTTTGAAAACAGTTAGAGTTTTGTAAATATTTCTGTTTATAGATGTACAGCAGAGTGTGTTTTTCTAGATTATTTAATTATCATATTTCTAATCTATTTACAATATTAGATACCATATTTGTTTATTCCAAAGGCTTCTGTTTGGATTGTAATTTGTTCTCTTTTTTGCTTAATTCATTACTCATGCTATGAAAAACTTTGTCCTTCTGCGGACAGCATGAAAACATAGTAGCCAAATATTTGTTAATATTTGATGCTTTATATAACACGGGGGGAAAGACCCCATGTGGGAGTAACTTTAGCTCCCTACAAATTGTGACTTGCAAATAAGAGGACATCCACAAGAACATACACTTCCCAGAAAACTCCCAACTCCTTCCCCCATGAAGGCCTTATTATTATACCAATGCAAAACAGGCTTCCAACCCTATTTCAGTTTCTAGTTAAGGTGTGAATCTTGGCTTACTATTAACCACACTTAGCAGTAGTATAGAAGTAATGCTAAGCTTTGGTTACAGCTAAGAATAGAACTGCAAGAAAGAGTGTAAGGGAGATCAGATTCCTGAGGCTACTTCCTAATGTACTAATCTTATTTATCAGGGAGCCGGTAGTCTGCCCGAGGCTTTGAAAGTTCTCTTGAAGAAAATAGGTCATTTTTCTGCTCCAGCAAGCTTCTGTTCATTTCAGTACTATAGGACTTGAGATGGAGGCTTCTACTGTGGTTTCATCACATACTTGTCAGGTTGCTACTGTGAAGCAAGAGAATTTGAGACCCCAGTCTGGTTTGATCAGGTCAAGTCACAACTGTCACTGTGGGAAGGATAACATACTATTTTGTCTCCTGTTCTGTCTTCCAGACAGCTCTTTCCGTGTTAGCAATTTCATAATATATTTTGTTTTTCTTTTGTAATGTAAGGCTTTCTGTTGGGTCATTTTGAATTAAAATAATTTACCAATTCTTTTAAATTTGGTCATCTCTCTCTCTCCCTATAGGATTTATTTTGTATTGTAAAGATTGAGAAATACCATCTCAGTGCCTGTCTTTTAGAAAATTACTGTTTGGATTTATGATTTAATTTTATTATTTATTGAATGCGGATTGAGCAAACATGAACATCAACTTCAGATTTGATATTTCACTGCTATCAAAATTGTGAAGCTCTCAGATCTGGAGAGCACTTATTTTTTGATAATTTAAGCAATTGAATGCATAAATAGAATAAATTTATTTAAATTAGCGGTTTAAATTGCCAGTACAAGAAGTCAGTTCAAATACTTGATTTAAATCATGATATTTTCATTTACTAAAAGATTTCTAATTAAAGTAGTGTCCTGGCATTGCTGTAATCATGAAAATACTTAAAAGTGACACCCAAAAGTGGATTTTCTAACTTTCTTTCAATATTTTAGAAACAATGTATGGTTGCATATTTTTAGAAAACATTATTGGACAAACACATCACAAGTGTTTTTTATTAAGCTTATTTTGTTCCCATACCACAGGGATAATAAATCGTTCAGTCACAGAGATCGCCATTCTGCAGATCAGGGTACTCTGTGATACAGAAGATAAATATCCATGATCTGTGAGAAATGAGTCAGTAGCAAATTTATACTATGTAACTATAGCAACAAAAGATGTCATTGTTAGGTAAGGGGACTGGATAACTATGATCACATGCCAGATCCTAGCTGCCAGTATCAAGCCATGATGCAGGTTCATGAACTACGGCACTGTATGGTTAGTAGAGGTGTGTATGTATTCCACCAAGATTCTCCTTTAGTAGGACATAAGGGAATCATGTTCAGATGGTGCCTGGATCAGTTCAGCTTTCAGTTTAAAACAGGCTGTTATTAAAAAGAAACACATTGTCTGTTGCTTATAATCTGAGCAAGGAATTGCTCAGGTAGGGGAGCTTCCTCACACAGACCCCTCCCCCAAAAAAGAGCATGCAAACTGCCATTTCTGATGTAGCAACTGCTCTTGAGATGTATTGGAATAAACTGTGGGAGAGGGTTGCTGGTTCAGATCAGAGACTCTTGAGTTGGCCAGCCTTAATTGGCCCCAAAGTATTGGATCCTGCTTTTCTTGCTTCCAAGTCTCTTACCTTCATGCTTTCTACTTGTCTGGGACTCTCTTCCTCAATACTTCAGCTGAAAAAGCTACAAGAAAGATGAGTAATTTTAAAATTTATTCCTTACCTTCAAGCTTACAGTCTAAAAAGATAACACCAATATCCTGGCTGTCGGTATCTCAGCTGCTCAGTATCTTTGCTCCCAGCTAAGCAGTTCTTCAGTCTTTCCTACTTTGCAGCTCCATCTCTTTTGCATTGTCAGGCCTATCTGAAATACTCCTGTGAGTTCCAAATTGGATGTTTCCTTCTATATCTCTTTCCCCAAGTTGATGATGTTGGCCTCTTATATCACTACAATGGAATGCAGAAATATTAATATAATAATAAATTTTATATATATTTGAAATATACATGTTGTATGTTTCTGTTCCTATTAACTCTAAGCGTTTACAGCCTTCTAAAAAAGCAAAAAATAATAATATTTAAAATGCAAAGGAATGAAATATCTATAAAATAGCTTGTAAACAGCATCCGTATTGTAAAAAAGGTAATTCTAAACTGAGTAATAGAAAGGTTTGAGGAAACAAAAAGAGCTTTTAACTGGTTCCTAAAGTGATTGGTGTGTTTTGTGCCAGCACTTGATAGTTTCAGTGAGAGAATAGAATACTCTGTATAAAGTACATTGTGTTTCAAAGTGTTTTGTTGCTTTTAGTTGCCCTTTAAGATATGTGGAATATCTTCCCGTATATTGGAAGAGGGATGGTGTTGAAGGATAATGAGACCAAACTTCATTTAGTCAAGGCACTGACTCTCTATCCCAGGATGAGAAATTACAGTCCAGATCAAAAAAATAAAGATTTCCATATTAATATTTTAGATTTTCCTATGATGAAAAATATGCAGAAAATATCTTAAGTTAGTATCCAATTAGTAAACAAACTCTTTATTTTCTTTGATGAGAGAGCCAGAGCTATTTTGCACAAATCAACCCTTTTTGGTTCTCTTTCTTGGCAAAATATTTACACAATGATTTCCTAATACCAGGCCATAAATTATGCTCTTGTTTATATATAGTATTTCCTCTGTTTGTTCATTTCTCAGCCGAATGCATATTGTTGTTTACAGAAATGGTAGACCTGCAAGCTGTTAATGAAAATTTTATCCAAGTGATAGCACATTCCTTTCATAAATATATTGACTTCCGCTATATAGAAATTGGCTTGTTTTCCTGATAATGGGTTTTCTAATGAGGCATGAGTACTTTCCTGATTTTTTGTTTAATTAAACTGTTGGGGGCATATATACTGGATTTATTTTACCTTTGCAGATAGAGAAACTTTGTTTAACTGCTGAGGAGCTTATAGTCCTTAAAGCAAAGATGATCAGCCAGCGTCACAGGACTTGAATTTGGTACCATGCCTCCTATAACTTGCCCAGGGATTCCTGTGAATCTGATTGCTTGCAAGAAAAACAGCAACATTGCATTGGACAGTATTTGCAATACTCAAGTCTGAATATATATGCTCTTACAGTATTAATGATCATTTTTAAAAGACTCAAATTGAGCTCAGCTCCCGGTGACTACATGGAGACAGTCATGAAGTTTTTTGGCAGCAGTATAGAACTGGTTTGCTGTTGCTCCCTTCTGGGAATCCCCCCCCCCCCCAACTTCTCAGCCTAGTTTATAGCCCTGGGCTTTCCTGGTGATCTCCCATAGAAATACTAGCCCGGACTAACACTGCTCAGCTTTTCAAGATCAAGCAAGGTTGTTTAAGTGCTGCACTAGGAAATCCTTTGAAAGTGTCTTTGTTAATTTCTTACTGTTTAGAGCAGAGCTTTCCAAACTCTGTGTCGGGACACGTTAGTGTGTTGGCTGCAGTGTCTGGGTGTGTCGTGGCTGCTGCTGCCTCCGAGCCCTGCCAGGATTCCACGCAGGTCCTAGTGCCTGCCTTGTGCCTTGCTGCCTCCAAACTTGCTGTGATTCCACACAGGTCCTAGTGCCTGCCTTGTGCCCTGCTGTAAGGGTGTGTCCCAAAATGATGCATGTCTAAAAAGTGTGTCACCAACATGAAAAGTTTGGAAAGCTCTGGTTTAGATGGTATATTTTCCACACCATGCATAATTTTATGCATTTCTATCACATCAATGTTCCCCGACCTGATTTTACTTTTTTTTCTGTTAAGAAAGTGTGAGCATTATTATTGCCTTTTGTCATAAAATAATTGCTTCAGTTTTTTGCTCATCCGAGTTGCCCCTTTCTTTATCTTTTCTGTTTTTACAGTATTCCCCAGGAGATGTTAGCAGAGCATGGCCACATCATTGATTTTTATAAAAGACTTATAATATTGACAGCTTTGTTATCAGTTTCTTTCCAAATAATCCCCAACATTCACTTTGTCATTTTAAAGCAGCTGTGAATTGAGTTAGTTGTTTACACTGAGCTGTCTACCACAAGCACCGGATTCTTTTCCTGATTAGTCATTGCTTACGGAAAAACATACAGTATTTCCAGTTATAATGCTTTTCCACCCCAATATACACAGAGAGAGATCTGGAGTTCTTTTCTCTCTCTTGGCTATTGTGTTGCTCTTCCCTAGCTTCAAATCCCTGATGAGCAAGAGAAAAGCACTAAGCAATACTTCCTTGGGCTTATATCCCTCTGTTGTTAGAGCTGTCCATTTATTCTACTGCTCTGGAACCCTCATAACGTGTGTCTCATCAGCTATGTCAGATAACCTTTCATCTGTCATTTTGATTGACTCCTCACAGTGGTTGCCAGCTTCACAATTGAGACCACTCTGTTTTCTTATGCCTTTTGTCCATGTACAGTAATTACAAGACAACATGGAGGGAGATAACTGAGGTGCCAAGGATGACTCCAGCCAGAGGTGCACAAGACAATGACTTACTACGTTTATATCCCATTTTTCCTCAAAGAAGTCAAGGTGGTGTCCATAACATTCCCTCCTTCAGTTTGTTCCTGCAACAATAAACCTGTGAGTGGGTTAAACTGAGATATTGCAACTGGCACAAAGTAAACAGTTTCCATGGCTGAGATACCTTCATATCCTCAGTCATCTATCAACATCTTAACCTCCATACAGTCTTGAGTTAAGGAGGAACTTTGGTCTTTCTTACAGATATGGGAATACTGATACTGCGTTACCATTTTTTTCTATATGAAAACCTTGACTTACAGCATACAAAAATATTAAATAAAAATATTTAATTTATAAAATGGGATTTTAAGTCTAGCTCCTTAAAGTTAAATTGACAGTAATAAATATTTGCAAATAACAGGTTTTTAGAATGCAGAACGGGGTTATAGTGGAAAATTACTAGAATTTTATATTCAGTGAGGGAGCAGGGTAGCTTAGGTGAGTATGTATTGCAAGTCATCCAGAATCAAACCTCAAAGAAGAAGAAGAAAACAGTTCAGTCTAACACAATGGGGTTATTTATCTAGTTCTACAGGAATCTTTTAATTTTGTGACTCAGCTTTTCTCATGCTAACCTTGTGCCAGTGAAATACATGGTAATGACTGCTATTGTCTAGGCCCCCTCTGGGTATAATAACAGACCTTTAACAGCCAATTCATATCAGGAATATTATTGATCACTTGATGTGTTACGAAAGTTGATCCATTTTATCTACCAAATGGATTCTTCCAGTACTTGATAACTGGGCTTCAGTATATTTTTCCCCCCCAATTTCATTTACCTCTAATACAACTATTTTTTAAACAAGAAGATGTATTCTGGCATTAATATATTTTCTATAGTATAAAGTTTTGTGATCAAGAGCTAATTTTCTTCAGAAAGAATAAATGTTGCTTATTTTCAACAGCTATACAAACTTATTTACACCCAATAAGTTTTGACAGAATATCTTAATCATTTGAAGGCACCTTATCCAATACACTTATTGATTGATTATGTGCCATCAAGTCATTTTCAACTCCTAGCTACCACATCAGTAAGAGTTACTCCATGACCTGTACCCTTAACATTGAACTAAATGGGACATTTTCTGAACAGAGATATATAAGATTGTGCTGTCAATCATGTCTGTTGCTGGAAAGTGGTGGAGAATAAAAATAAGCTTTAAGTGGTTGGTCATCTTCTGTGTTTATGCCTAGTCTCCGGTAGGTGATTGCAGTATATTTTGGTTGGTCACCTCCTCACCATAAATGGATGGCTACACACACACAAGTATGGCTATTATAGCCTTGACTTTTGTTCTTTTTGGTCATTAGGGACCACAAGAACTTTGTTCAAAAGCAGTGAGTGTAACAAATGAACTTAAAACAGAACTTCTTTGTTTTTTACTGATTGCCCTGTTCTGCTTTATGGCAGAGGTTAACACAAAGAATGAATCTGTAGTGACATTGTTTAAAATGTCTTTCTCCTTGTCTAATTAAAGGAGATGCTTGAAAGATGACTTGGGTGGCTCAACACCTTCTTCCCGAAATGTTTGGCTTGAGCCTTCAATGAGGCACACAAAGCAAACTGTTTTAAACCCCCATGGGAGGCTGTCTGCAAAGAAGGGAGATTCCATGGCTTTGCTGTTAGATTTAAAAATTAAACTTCTATCACTTATACAAACTCTGTTCTATTGTTACTTCCTAGTGGCTGTGAGTCAAGAAGTGGCACAGCCAACAAGATTAGTATTATGAATTTGTCCAGTCTCTTTTTCAAGCTATTTAAATTTCTGCCACATTTGATGGCAGAAATTCCATAGTTCAACTATATATTGCACAAATAAATCATTTCATGGTCCTGAATGACTATCAGTACCTAGAGTTTTAACAATGTAAGAGGCATATTCTCTGAATCTGCATTTTCCATGCATGTTTTTATATACCTCTGCTATCTCCCCTTACCCACATAATGTTCTGATGTGCACAATATTTTTGTATATATTTTGCAGAAGCTCAGTGCTAGAGCAGATTAGAATTGTCACCTTTGAAATTCCCACATTTGAACATGCTTCCTTAATTTTAATCTTGTAGACTTTAGATACACACACAACATTATTTACATGAATTGAATTAATTAGTTTGGTTTCTTTTGCAATTGGTTCAACATCTCCCAACCACTATCTTGCATAGCTTGGGCGAGCTACCGATTATGCAAATCAGGAATCCATATGGACTCTTCTGTAGTGCTGAACAAATAATGGCAGGAATTTTCCTTATGCCACCTTCCCAATCCTTGTGGGATAAGGCACTCTGGGTGTGTTGTCCTGCTTCACCAACTGAGAATAAGAACAAAGCATTAGAAGTGGTCCCTGTAACTTAATTCTCCTGCCTTGTTTTGTATAAAGCAATTTCTTCATGCTCAACATGTCTCTCCTTTTCTGGGCTGGGTAGTTGACCTGGCACCAGATAAGTTTCTGGAAAAAAGATAAGTCAGTGTTTAAATTAAACGTGATGACCCATACTTTGTGGTGATAACCTGCCTGAGAAGTGACAGTCTCCAAGTGTCCTTTGCATGGACTGGGAACACAGTAAAATGGCTGCTGCAACCAGACTCATAAAATCAGTGGTGAGCTTGTTAAATGGGAAAGGAACGGCTGGGTCATCTATGTCGTAGAAATAAGGCCAGTGTACATACCTTTTTTTGTGGACTAGAAAATGTTCTAGTGTGCACATATGTGGGTATAGAGGGGAGAAAAATCTTAATCCCTATAACAGAAAAGCCATAAAATAAAAGGATCTTTGGGAGATGCCACAGATCTTTTAAATTGTGTGGTGGTCTACCATCACCTAGTTACATCCAACCTACTACACAGGACCCATGCCTGTCAGATTGTGAGTATCATGTGTGCATCTGGCAGAGTGGGCTAGAGTTTGTAAAAGCCTGTGCCTCAAGCTTTCCAATTGCTGCTGAAGTTCAATTCCCACTGGCCCCTGTGGCAAGTATTGAGAGGTGTTTGCAGCTGTAATTCAGCAACAATTAGCAGACAAGATTTTTCATCTCTGCCCTCCATTTAAAAAAATTTTTTTTTAAACTGCCCAATAGCCAAAGCTCTCTGGACAGTTTACAGTAAAACACACTAAAAGGTTTAATTTGAGTAAAAACATAGTCAAATAAAATGCAAAATGAAAACACCATACAAACTAGGCAGCAACAAGGCTTCAAAATCTAAAACAATACAAATTTTTAAAAGTAAAGGCCAATTAAAAAGAATATTTATTCACTTGGTGCCGAAATGTTGCTAATATGGATGCCAGTCAAACCTCTCTGGGGTGGGAGTTCAATAAATGAGGTGGCACCACAGAAAAGCTTGCTCTCTTGTAGAGACCCACCTCACCCTTACGATGGGGGGACCTAGAAGAGGACCTCATTAGATGATCTTCAGGTCCAGGTAGGTACATACAGGAGGAGGCATGTGCATCTAATGGAATATAAATATCTTTATTTGATAAACCCTCCCCACTTCCATTGGATCTTTGTTAGGGAGGTTGAGCATAGATAATTTCCCTTCGTTATCACAACACCTCCATATTCTTTCATTCATCTCTCTGCTCAAGTCAATGGTAATTATTGGAGAAAGTAAGAACATTGGGTGGAAGTGATTTATTTATTTAAAGTGGATATGTCCCATCTCACTATTGGGTGCAAAGAAAAAAAAATACACCACCAGCATCCTCTTGCGGTCCTCATCTCCCCCCTGAAACTGGGTGGGGCAGAAAAGGGGCTTTTTTTTTAACTACCAGTTTTAGCAGGAGGTATGAAGGGGCGTGGTGGCTCAGCAGGTAAGACGCCAGGCTTGTTGATCGGAAGATCACAAGTTTGGAGGTGTGAATCTCTAGCCCCGTGTGACGGAGTGAGCTCCCGCACTAGCCCCAGCTCTTGCCAACCTAGCAATTCGAAAGCATGCAAATGCAAGTAGATTAATAGGTACCACTTCGGTGGGTAGGTAAGTGTTCCGCGTGCGTCATGCCGGCCACATGACCATGGAAGCGTCTTCGGACAACGCTGGCTCTTCGGCTAACAAATGGAGATGAGCACCGGCCCCTAGAGTCGGACACGACTGTGCAGGGGGAACCTTTACCTTTACTTTATGAAAGAGCAAACAAGGCTTGCAGAGACTTAAGGCACCCATTTTGCTTCTGAGTGCACCCTCTCCAAATGGCTTTTTGGAGAATGACATGCCACACTGATCCTGGTATGGTCCTCAAGCTGATAAAAGTTGCATTAATTGTGTGAGGCTGCTTCATGCATCTGGATGGAGAGGCAGATCTTGCTCTCTTTCAATCCTATGTTACATCTGCCCCAAAAGAAAACAACATTCACCCAAGAGCTTCATCCACTGGTTGCATATAATATAAACACTGAACTCTTGCTCACACAATGTGCTAAGCCAGTATCAAAGAAGTCAAGTTGACTTCGTGGAAATGCATGAACCCAGTCTGTAAGATAAGTAGAACTGGGATGAATCTTAGAAAAGGAAGGAAGGCCGTGACCATGTGACTTGTAGCTTTATTTGTGGTCCAGATGTTCACTATTGATAGGCAACTCTGTCCTTTATTTTTTAAGCTAGACTTGGGCAACACAGGACTGCCTTTCAGGCTGCATCTCTTTTGTAAAGAGAGCCCCTGGTTACTCTGGTTCCTCCCCGACAATGTGTTTTCGTCCCTCTAGACAGCAATCGTAAGTTGAGAGCTATCATTTAGACATGACTAACTTGTGCCCAATTATAAAATCCCAAAGATTGCTCTTGAATATAGGGTGCTTTCTTAAGAAGCAGTGCATCCCTTTGGCTGATAGACTTAATTTGTCCTCCCCCGCAGCCCACCCCTCCCCTCCCTACTGCACTGACAGCCTGCTCATTTTAAGTGATGTTCGGTCTCAATGCCTTGCCTGTTCTTGCCCTTTTGATATTGGGTATTACACATCCTTTCTGTTTAGTCTGCAAAATTCTGGGGGCAACCTTTGTGGGGGAGGAATGATAAAGAAGGGTTTGTGATTGGCCTAAATGGCATTTGGGTTTTCCTGTCTTCCCGGATGATGTGATGCTGGGCATTCTGGAGGGCTTGTGACCACAGGAAGAAAAGGCAGTGAGGGGAGTCATAGGGATTTCTGGGTGCCATATCAAAAGACCGAAAAGATGCATTTTAGAAACTCCAACAATTCCAAAACAACGTTGGTAAGTTAAAAGCAAGCAAGCCATTTTGCTGAAACGACTACCAGCTTAAGTTTTCCTCTTACCACTTTTTTTCCCCTTTTCATTTCTGTAGTGAAATGTACAATCAGTCTGTTGAGGGTTTTGAAATGCAGCTCTCATCCCTCCCAGCCAGAAGAGTCTTCCCCCAACTGGTATCCATCCGTATGTGTTAGATTGCACCTGAGAATGGCTATCCTGGCTGCAGTGCTGGATTTTTCCCTTGTTTAGTGGCTGGCAGGTAAATCACTGAAGATACTCGCATTCCAGTTGTTACTTTGAATATATCCCCATCTTAAAAAGAAAAGAAGATGGTGTGCTGGGAATAGGTCTTACCTGTCGGAGAGGATGGTCAATTTTCAGGAGAGTTAAGAATTTGACAAGACAATTGCCTCGTGTGAGTTTAGTATAATTCACTTAGCATTTATTTATATTTTTCTGTTAAAATAAGAAACATAGTTTTAAGGACAATAGTAACAAAACAAATAGTAACATTAAAAAAAAAAAAAGAATAGCTTCTTCAAGAACACTAGAAAATTAAGTCTATGAAGGTTCTCAGTCATCCAGGTGGAATTGTCTGTAGCTTGAATCATGTCAACTGGATTTCTATTTTCTCAGTGGAAACGTTTCGCTCCTTATCCAGACTGAATAGCTTCTTCAAGAACACTAGAAAATTAAGTCTATGAAGGTTCTCAGTCATCCAGGTGGAATTGTCTGTAGCTTGAATCATGTCAACTGGATTTCTATTTTCTCAGTGGAAACGTTTCGCTCCTTATCCAGACTGAAGAAGCTCCTTGGATAAGGAGCGAAACGTTTCCACTGAGAAAATAGAAATCCAGTTGACATGATTCAAGCTACAGACTAGAAAATTAACATTTCTTTAAAAAGAATGACTAAAAACTAATCTAAACTTTTTAAAAGCTTGCACAGTTCTCATTCCCCATCAAACTGCCAATTAAATCACTATTCCCTTCGATTATTTGATTATTATTCTTCTCTTCGATTGGTAAATTGCTATTCCCTATTGTGCCCGAATATTGGTCTTCCCCAATCTGGTACCTTCCAGATGTGTTGGGACGATGGTTCACAGAATTCCCAATCAGTATGGCTAACAATGACGCTCTTTGCTAATTGTTGAATAGTTTGTTACTGCATTATCCCATTTGGTTTACCTGCAAAATAAATTACTGCCATTTTCTTATTCTGTTTTGAGAAAAATGACCTGAAACTCTTTGGTATGTTTAGGAGATATATCCACAGTTGGGAATATGCAATTTGCACTTCAAATATAACAATCCAGGATTGTAGGTTACATTACTTTGGGCTGGGAGTGGAGAACTGTGGGCACCACTTCTGTAAACAGGGATTGGATTGTTTTGATTGCTCTGGGATCTTTGTTAGTGCTGCCTACCTCCATAGGATCGTCTATAGCTCTTGAGTGCAAATTGTTGCAGTGTAAGGCATTCCCCTGGTTAAGAACATCTGACTTAACGGACAACTCATACGAATGGGCTGCCTATGACAAAAAATGGTGGATGGCGTTCTCCTTCCTTGAGCCGACAAACTGCCAAAGTGCGCAATGTTTTCATGAACCACTGAAGCCCTGTTTTTAATATACAGCCTGTTTTCAGTGGTTTTCAGCGGTTCATGAAAACATTGTGTGGCTTTGGTGGTTTGTCAGCTCAAGGAAGGAGAACGCTGTCCACCATTTTGAGTAATTGGCAGTCCATTTGTAAGTATGAGTTCCGACTTACATACAAATTCGAGTTAAAGACAGACTTAACCTGGGGACTACTGTGTGAAGCATCTTAGTATGTGTATGAGAAGACAGTTGACTCCAAAGTGTTGCCAAACAAAAGAAAACAAACCTATATCTACCACTACCTACTAAATAAAAACTTTCTACTCTCTCCAGCACATCAGCTTTGATTTCCAAAACATGAAAATACCAAATATTCAGTCTGGTGGTGTTCGTTTTGCAGGGAATAATGTGATTAAAGATCAAGCAATTGACCTGTATAACTACCATATGAAATTACATTATCACCTATCACAGCTACCTTAGTTTACTCTGAAAATCTTCTTCCTTTAAAGCAGGGCAATCTACTGAAAAGTTGGAGAGGACAGCATCGTTGTATCTGATTCAGAGTGTTGCTCTTGGCTGTGGACAGCAAAACAGTTGAAGATGAAATGAAAGATGAAATTCCAGCAAAAGAATGCTAGTACAATTGATATTTTACTACATGAGATCATACAACATTGCATGCCAGAGGTACACTTATCATCCAAGGAGAACTTTAAAGAGTCAGGAAAGCATTTAGGGAAAGCAGTGTATGTACATATTTATTATATGGGCATCTTAGGCATTGCTGTAAAACAATGTACCCATCTTGAAGGAGTCTAACTATTGGCCCAGTTTACATGAGATACTCACTCGCTGGATCGTCACCTTGTTGTGGTGAGTGGGCTTGTGTGTTCCCAATGAACCCTGTGAGCGAAGCCGTTGGGAGTCGTGTACTCCTGGTAGGGTCACCCATGGCGGTAAGGTCCAGGGGGAGGAACCAGACAAAGAACGATCCAAGAAAGTCCTCAACGGCAAAACAGGCGGAAGATAACAAGGTGTATTGTTACAACGGCTGTGAAGGCGGATGAAGGCTGCAGCAGACAAAAGGTCACCAATCGTCATGGTATCCATGCCATTGGATTAGAGCCTTTTTCTGTGAAGCTTGTGTGCTGATCGTTGTGCACCGATCTCCACACATAAAACAAATTCACGCACAGGCGTCTTCCAACCACACCAAACCCAAAACAACCAAAAGTCCCATGGCGATTGATGAATGGCAACAGGGGCAGGACTGTGAAATGCGGAAGCTCCTAGTCATGGACCAGCACATGGGCAGTGGATACAGATTCAGTCGCCCTGACTCAAGGATCGAGGCAGTTGAGTAGTTCGGCAGCTGTATCCACGACTGAGCAGCCCTATTTAGGATCCACTCTGCTCACCCCATATGGGGAGGGGGCTAGAAAAGGTGCCCTAAACATAGTCTGCCTCATTTTCTCCCTGACTGGATTACCGCGACCAGTGGGGTCACCATCTAGCGGTCGTAAAAAACACATGAATTTTGGAACATGGAATATACGGACACTGCAAGACAATATGGATAGTGAACGACCTGAACGTAGGACTGCCATTATTGCAAGGGAGCTGAGACGTTTTAATATTGATATAGCAGCACTCCAAGAAACTCAAAGAGCAGGAGAAGGACAGTTGAAGGAAGAAAAAGGAGGTTATACCTTCTTTTGGAAAGGACTGCCTGAACAAGAACGACGAATACATGGGGTAGGCTTTGCTATCAAAAACGACCTTGTGAAGCTCTTGTCAGAAGTTCCCACTGGGATTAACGAACGACTCTCAACTCTCCGAATAAAACTCGCCAAAAACCAACAGGCAACTAAGTGCTTACGCACCAACACTAGATGCAGATGAGGATATCAAGGAAAAATTTTATACCCAGCTGGACACCATCTTATCAGAGATACCAAAGGAGGATAAAATTATCCTCCTGGGCGATTTCAATGCAAGAGTTGGGCGTGACTTTGATTTGTGGCCAGGGATCATTGGGAAAGAAGGAGTTGACAACAGCAACATGAATGGAATCTTACTTCTGACTAAATGTGCAGAGCATAAGCTTGTCATTACTAACACACTCTTTCGCCAGAAAAATAAATTTAAAACATCATGGAAGCACCCACGGTCGAAGCACTGGCATCTCTTAGATTATGTAATTGTCCATGCTAGAGATCGCCGTGATGTACTTCTCACCAGAGCCATGACGAGCGCCGATGACTGCTGGACAGACCATCGATTAATTCGATCCACGATGGCCATAAAGATTGTCCCTCATCATAGGCTCCAAGGAAGAAAACCAAGGCGTAAAATGAATACACTGGCCCTTCAAGATTCTATTAAACGAGCTTGCTTTCAATCAACTCTCAAGGAACATCTGCCTATGGAACTTCCTGAAAATGTTGAGGAACACTGGACTAAATTGAAGACTTCTATTATTTCAGCCTGTGAACAAACTATCGGATACCAGACTAAGAGACATCAGGACTGGTTTGATGAGAACGATAGTGAGATTGAACATATTATTGACAAGAAAAGGAAAGCCTTCCAGATATGGCAAAAAGATATTAACTGTGCCGTTAAGAAAAAAATCTACGCCAGTGCAAAGGCAGAAGTCCAAAGAAGAACTAGAGAACTTAAGAACATATGGTGGATAAAGAAAGCCCAAGAAACCCAACATTTTGCAGATGCTCATGATGCACGGGGCTTTTTTAATGCCATAAAGGCCATCTATGGACCAACAAACCATGGTACAAATCCCTTACGCTCAATAGATGGTGCTAAACTTCTAAAGGACAAAGAGTCTATTGCACTGCGCTGGAAAGAGCATTACTACAATCTCCTTAATCGTCACTCTACTGTGGCTGATGAAGTCTTCTTGCAAATCCCGCAAAAACACATGAATTTTGGAACATGGAATATACGGACACTGCAAGACAATATGGATAGTGAACGACCTGAACGTAGGACTGCCATTATTGCAAGGGAGCTGAGACGTTTTAATATTGATATAGCAAAAACAAATAAGAAATGAGCTTGCAGTACCCCCTAGTTTGGAGGAAGTCAGTAAAGCCACTAAACAAATGAAAAATAACAAAGCTAGTGGACCTGATGGGATTCCTGCTGAAGTCTTTAAAGAAGGCGGGCCTGAACTTACACAACAACTTCATAAGCTCATCGAAAAAATCTGGATGAGGGAGGAGATTCCAGCAGACTTTAGGGATGCCATAATTATCACTCTCTTTTAAAAAGGTGATAGAACAGACTGTGGAAACTATCGAGGCATCTCCCTTCTAGCCACAGCAGGCAAAATCCTGGCAAAGATAATCGCAAACCGTCTCCTATCTGTATCAGAAGACATCCTCCCTGAAACGCAAAATGGCTTCCGCCCTTCCAGGGGAACAGTGGATATGATATTCACTGCACGACAGCTTCAAGAAAAATGCAAGGAGCAAAAGCGCCCTCTGTACATGGCGTTTATTGATCTGACTAAAGCTTTTGATACTGTAAATCGTACTGCTCTCTGGACCATCCTTTGAGTTTGAAAAGAGAAAGCTGTGCAACTTCCCAACAATGATGTACTCAAAAGGTAACAGAATGCCTGACCATCGTCTTCCAAAGCAGCTACTTTACTCCCAATTTAAGAATGGAAAACGGAATATTGGTGGACAGCAAAAGAGATTCAAAGATACTCTCAAAGCTAATTTAAAAAAATTTAATATCAGCATTGGGAACTGGGAAGCCCTAACTCATGAGCGTTTCAATTGGAGGTCATCCTTTATTAATGGCGCTATGGACTTTGAAGAAGCACGAGTACAGGGCCAAAAGGAGAAAAGAGCTAAAAGGAAGGCACGTCAGGCAGACCCTCATCATGACCGTCTCCCACCCGGAAACCTATGCCCTCATTGTGGGAGGTTGTGCGGATCCAGAATTGGCCTTTATAGCCACTTACGGATCCACCGTTAAAATTTTACCTTTGGAAGACAATCTTACTCGGCTACGAGTGATCGCCAATGAAACATGAGATAAATAACTGGGTCATAACAGAAGGGTTGCAGTGTATTGTGGAAACCGCCCAGAGTTCCCTTGTGGGGAGATGGAGCGGTATACAAATTGAAGCATAAATAAATAAATAAATAAACAGAAATACTGTAAGCTAATTAACCACTAAGGGATTTAGATTAAGGAGAACACAAACTCTCCCCAGTCAGCTGTTTCATTCAAATAGATGACCAGAGGTGGGAGGTAACTAACCTTTTCCACATCTGCAGCAAAGACAACTTCCTAGACAAGCCACCCAAAACAGGCCTTTCTAGATAGTCTGTATATAAAGGAGTGAAAAGGGGGTTGAAATGGGAGAGTGGATATGCTCCTCCCAACTCTGTTGATTATGGTGCTGATTCCACCAGTCATGCTGCTGTGGGGAGGTAGCAGTTCACTCTGTCCAACTAAAAATTTGGGAATAGAAGTGGAATTCCCACATCCTGCTTTTCATCACTGGTGGGGGGGGGGGAATAGACACTTAACTCAGTTATCTGGCTTGAATTGACTGGGGCAGAAGATCACTGGGTCAGCCGTAGCTGCAGAAGTGATAGATATGTTTTGCAGAATGTTCTGTAATAATGGTTAATCTGCATCTCTGTATTAGGCATGATCCAGTGATTCTGAATGCACACCACACGAAGTCGCAAAACTGGCCTAGGAGAGTGGTAACTCATAAGAATATAATAGTTGGTTTTGTTGTATTTCTAAATGTGGAAGATTTTAATGCTGCCATGATCTCCCTCTAAAACACACATACAGAAAGCACAACCTTGAACAGGGACCCAGAAGAAGCTGATTGAAATGAAGCAAGGCTAGAGCATGCAGGGATGTGGCAAGTGACCTCCTCCTGTTGGTGACAACGTTGAGCCCCCATGAGCATTAAGATCCATCCTGTAACACATTTTTAGTTTTTCTCATGTAGAACTGTCATGTACTCTCCTTGTTACTTGAATCTTTTCATTCTGCAACCACCACAAAAGTTCCAAGTTCAGAGTACTTTATTTTGATTGCTGGCTAGCCTTTCCTGATTTAGGTATAGACTCTAACTGGGTGGAACATGGGGAAGATACAGCAGAAGACGCTTGGCTAACACAGAAACAAAGGAACAAATGGACTTTTGTTAAAGAACTAAACATGTAAGTATAAATGCCATATACAGTATATTATCTAAATAAATAAATAAATAAATAAATAAATTCTTAAAAGATTGAACAAGTTCAATTCTCAAATTACCTTTATCCCATCAATAGTAGTATATCCCAGGACTAAAAATATTTCTAATCTGTCTCCCTGACAGGGAGAGGTATTTATTTCTCTGTGCCTTCTCAGACATGTCTTTCCACCTACACTTCCCAAATCCCTCTTGCCCTGTTCTCTCCTGCTGTTGGAATATAACCTGGGAAGAGATGCCCAGTGTTGCCACTGTTTGGCAGTTCCACCACTCAACCATCACAAGAACTTACCGACTACATCGTTTGGATAAAATAGTAAGTTAAAAGATAATGATCATCTGTTCCTGCTCCTCCTGAACAGTTGTTTCTTCTTGGCCTGTGAGGAGGACTCCTGGTAACCCTAGAAGAAAGAGCTCATCGGATGCTGCATCATTTAGAACCTCTTATTTACATTATGTTAATAATAGAAATTCACTCATTCTCCAGCAAGCTGTTGGGGAAGCAGCTTCTATGGAACTTCCCCAAAGCAAAACCAGGAAGTACAGCATGAGAAGAATGGTATGAATAAGTAAGCATCTGTACGGCAAGGTACTTTTGCATCCACGTTCTTCTCCAAAGACTAATCAAAACTCCAGATACTGAGTCTGTTTCCTGTGTCTTCATCACTGTGTGAAAAACTTGGCAAAAGCAGACAGAAAAGCAGACAATAATAGAGGGTAAACCCAAAGACAAAGGAAACAGTGATGTCATCTACTTCCTGGAACAATTAAATGATTCAGCCAATGCTTTGCAATCTCCTGCTATTTTGTTAGCAAATGGGAATGAGTTCTATGGAAGTTTTGTGTTCAGGAAAAGGAAGTTGCACCACTTTGAATGCAGGTTGAGCTCTCAGCAGAAATTCTGAGTCAAGAAGAATGAGTATGAAATTGGGACTTGGGGTTTCCCTTGTAGAAAGACACGGAGAGATTTGCAGACACCAGGATGTGTGGGAAGAAATAAACACAGGGAGAAAGTACAGGGTTCTGAGGAAAATGAAAGTGTTAAGGTCAACCATGACTGCATCCTGGAACGAGAGTTTGAGGTCAGTTTACCCATTCAGGAATATAGCTCACTTAACTCACCAATTTCTTTTTTGCACTAGAAAGTATATCCACAATTTACATGTGTGTTAACTCTATATTAGAAGTTCCTAGGGAGGGGTTGTGGGGATGGAGTGAGGGATGGGTAGATAGTTGGCGTATGGTGTGGGGGTGCAAACACACAATGAACCATTCACAGGACATGTTTAAACTGAGTCATGGGTTGGTATGGAGAGGGTATTGCATGAAGTACAAAACTCAACCAATTGATGTGTATGGGTATGACCAATTGATGGGGATGGGGATGGAGTATGGTGTGGGGGTATGGTGTGGAGGTGCAAACACACAACGAACCATCCACATGACATGTTTAAACTGAGTCATGGGTTGGTATGGAGAGGGTATTGCATGAAGTACAAAACTCAACCAATTGATGTGTATGGGTATGACCAATTGATGGGGATGGGTATGGAATATGGTGTGGGGGTATGGTGTGGAGGTGCAAACACACAACGAACCATCCACATGACATGTTTAAACTGAGTCATGGGTTGGTATGGAGGGGGTGTTGCATGAAGTACAAAACTTAACCAATTGACCCAGCCAATTAACTCAGAGGAGTTAATTGGTTTTTGGGACATGGGGGAAAAGTAAAATAACTCCCGATATCATGTGAACCTGGAGGTTAAATTTATCCCTTCCAACATCGGAGATCAAAATATCAAGTTCTAGAAAGACCTGTGAAAATAGCCTCTCTACGAACTTAATTTCTGTAAGATTTCCAGGTTCCATCCCTCCCATGGCTGTACAGATGAGGCAAAAGGCAGAGATAATATCTTCCCCCAAAACCTGTCTAAAAAAAAAAGGTAAAGGTTCCCCCCGCACATTTGTGCAGTCGTGTCCGACTCTAGGGGGCGGTGCTCATCTCCGTTTCTTAGCCGAAGAGCCAGCGTTGTCCGAAGACGCTTCCACGGACATGTGGCCAGCATGACACACGCGGAACGCTGTTACCATCCCACCAAAGTGGTACCTATCAATCTACTTGCATTTGCATGCTTTCGAATTGCTAGGTTGGCAAGAGCTGGGGCAAGTGCGGGAGCTCACTCCGTCACGCGGGGCTAGGGTCTCGAACCGCCGAACTTGCGACCTTCTGATCAACAAGCCTGGTCGCTGAGCCACCACTCCCCTTTTCAAAACCTTACATTGTGCCAAACCCAGATCATCTCACCATGGATATTTTTCTCAGCTCTGGAGTTTAAAAAAGACAGGAAGTGGAGACCTAAACTATCATCTCCCAGCCTCTTTGATCGCAGCTGGGAGGGTATAACTGCCAGGGAGGAAGAGCATTCCAGTTCTGTGCTGCCAGCACACAAATATAATCCTACAGCAGAAACTGGAAGCGATCATGGAGTTGGCTATGCCAAGCAAGTGGGGTCACTCTTACAGTTTGGTGTAGTGGTGAAGGCACCAGGCTAGAAACTGCAAGACTGAGAGTTCTAGTCCTGCCTTAGGCACAAAGCCGGCTGGGTGACCTTGGGCCAGTCCCTGTCTCTCAGCCCTAGGAAGAAGGCAAGGGCAAACCACTTCCAAAACTCTTGCCAAAAGAACTGCAGGACTTGTCCAGAAAGTCATCAGGACTGACTGGAATGTGTATACACCCACACCCACACCCAAAGATAAGCAAAATGGGACAATTAACTGGATTTTGGTGTTCCCGTTACTTGGCTGATCGGACGGGGTTAGTTTAACCCTATACAAGACATGTTTTTTCTTGGGCTGAGCCTAACTCCCACCCTCCAACACACTTCCCCACTCCACTGACCCAGTTCAGCATGCTGTGTGAATAAGACATTTGGCGACTACATTTATGCAACCTATTTAATCTGGTTACTAAATTAAATCATTCTCTGGGTTCATACAATATACTGAACCCTAAACTAACCAAACTGGCTGAGTTAGCATAACAGGCTAAGCCACAAAAGCCTAACCAAAGGTAGCACTAACCAAACTGAGGATGTTACATGTGTATTGGTTATATGTGTGTTATGTGCTATAGTCTCATTATTACCTGGTTGTCTGATCCAGGTTGGGAAACCCAAAATTGGCAGGGAAATAGGTTCTTAAGAGAAACAATATTGTCATGTGGCCACAAGCCTGATCTAGAGCAAAAAGGTTTCTGATGAAAAAGAGGAAAGATCATTCCCAGAGTAGAAGCAAGTAAGTGGAGCTAGCCCCCAGTTTACAGCTGCATCCACGACAATGCCAAAAGCAGAATTTAAAAATTGATCCAGGGGCCCCTCTGCTGAATTTCTGGTCCTTGCTCTGGTCCTCTCCCATTTCAACTGTTGCAACAGATCTCTCTTTTCATTCTCTAGCCCAGGGGTGGGGAACCTTTTTTCTGCCAAGGGCCATTTGGATATTTATAACATCATTCACGGACCGGGGAGCGGGGTTTGCGGGCGGGAGCCAATTGCGTGCACTGGGGGGTGGGGTTTGCGGGCGGGAGCCAATCGCATGGAAGGGGGCGGGGTTTGCAGACGGGAGCCAATCACAAGCACCAGGGGGCGGGGTTTGTGGGCGGGAACCAATCGTGCGGAAGGGGGTGGGGTTTGCGGGCGGGAGCTCCTAGATTTATTGAATTTCGATTCCCGCCTGTGGTTGCCTTGGCAGGGCCAGACCAAATGATTTCACAGGCCTTATACAGCCTGCGGGCCGGACGTTCCCCACCCCTGCGTCTAGCCCAAGCATAGGTGCCAACATTTTTCGATCCTCTTGTCATTCTGACTCTTCTCCCCCTCCTTACATCCCTTCACTGGCTTCAACTCATGAGCATCTTCTTTATATCTGAGAATGGAGGGGGTCTTGGATTAGGGAGGGTTTTGGAAAGGGATTTAACCGCCCCCCCACAACCCAGCATCTCTCTCTGAATTACATTGGTTTTAGCTGTTCCTGGCCAAATGGGGGAGAAAATGGCAAAAATGTGAGAGATCCAATCATGGACTTTTGTTTTGTTTTTTACTAAATTGTGGCTATGTTCACACAACAGGCTTAAACCATAAAACCATAGTGAACAAAACCAAATGAAGTGCTCGTGGCTCTGTTTGGGCAACATGACTAACTGGGCCGTCTGCTGTCTGGGATAATTAATGTACCCCTTTTTTGCTGGCAGGATTTAATCCCAAGCAACCTTATTGGCCATTCTGAAGGTGGACATCCTGTTTCCACCCACCCCCCTTTGAAGGGAAGTGGGAGCTCAGCCTGAACTGTGTCACACAGACAGAATTGGGATGGGGCTTTCCAGTTCCCCACCTCTTTCTGCCCGCTTTCCACACCCACTCTCATGACTGAAGGCAGATGAAAAATAAAAAGTAATAAAACAAAGTTCCTAGAGAAGCTCCATGTTTTCAGGCAGCTGTAGGATTTGCACACAGGGAGTTAACTTGGCCAACCCTTTTCACATGACACAGTTGTCCAAAGAAAGGGTGATGTGTTTCTTCTCACAAAGCTAAAACATGGTAGGAGGAAACGAGCTGTGTTCCTTGTTACAGTAAAACCTTGCTTCTCTAGATCTCCATACAGTAGACTTCAAATGCAATGGACATTATCCTTCAGACTTCACTCCCACTGTTTCCAAAGCAGTCTGGGCAATGGATGCCATTTATGTAATTAACATCAATTATGTAAAATCAGTTTGAATGGACTTTCAGCTTGAACAATCACCCCTTTTCCCCAAATGGCCCATGAAATTGAGGTTTTATTGTAACTTGAAAATGTTATCCTAAATAAGGTTCTGTTTCTTGAAATACAGAACCTATGGCAAGCTTAAGGTATCTTTGAGGGCATGTGCAATATTTAAAGAAAGCACTCTTAATAACACAATGCTCTTCCAAAATGATGCAAGTTATCTTGTGAATTTCACAATGACATTGCAACATCTGCTGGCTTGTTTCACAAACCTCAAGAGCTGTCCTGGGACCAAAACTGTTCCAGGACAGCAGCTGGAGGAGTGAACAACTTCTCTGTGATAAGATAAGCTCCAACTTCACCCAGCCCCACTTTGATGGGAAATCTTCAGCCATTGCTGGAAAACTTCAGCAATGGAAAAATGAGTTCCTTTTGGGAACAAAAAACAGGATAGAGAGATTTTTCATAGATAACAATGATCAGATAAGGAAATGCCAAGCCATAGTAGAAATTGATCAATAATCTATTCTGTTTCTAAAGCTGCCTATTGCCTGAGCACCCAACCAGATGTCTGGACTTCAACTCCCAGAATGCTATAGCCAGCATAGCCACTCGTGAGAATTCAAGAAGTTGAACTCTGCACATCTCAAGGGAGCTCAGACTGGGAGCAGCTGGTATTAT
The DNA here is from genome assembly GCA_023362775.1 of Charina bottae. NCBI lineage: Eukaryota > Metazoa > Chordata > Lepidosauria > Squamata > Charinaidae > Charina > Charina bottae. Next base: position 9,171,273 of record JALMGJ010000010.1, read on the forward strand.
CTATTTCTAAACTGGCAATCAGAATTATTATTATTATTATTATTATTTATTTAATTTATATAACCGCCCATCTCCCCCAATGGGGAACTCTATATCTTGGACACACCTCCCATCGGCCACTAAGGCAGTCAATTCTCCTTCTAACAGCAGGAGTCCTTGCACCTGAGTAGTAATAGCAAGACTTTTACATTATCACTTGGTCCTTCTCTATTGGTCAGAAAGATACCTCTATGCTTAGCTTGGGTAGCTTGCTTGGGAGATATATTTTGTGCTTCCATGCTATGGAATGAAATTTGCGGTGGAGAAGCTTGCTTTTTTGGCAGGCCAATAACCATAATAAAGATTTTCTTCACAACACACTTACTTCTCAGTGACCCAGCTAAACATGGTATGGCAATAGGGTTACCAAGATAAGCTCTGGGTTCCATCTCTAAATGCAAGGAGTCACCGTTGAGTGGTAGAGCACGTGCCTTGTATACAAACAATCCCAGATTTGATCCCTTGCATCTTAAAATTAAAAGGGTCAAATAGCTAGAGGTAGGAAAGGCCTTTGGTGGAAATTCTGGAAAAGCCACTGCTAGTCAGAAATGACGACGCTAGAGTTGATGAGACAGTAGTCTGGTTTAGGATAAATCCGCTTTCTGTGTTGGAAAATATTTTGTCCTCTTTTGTTTTGTTTTAATTTCAAGAGTTATATGGCATACTAGACATGCACTGTGGCCTAGTAGGTATTTGGGTACACATAGCACATGAGTGTACATTCACACATTTTTGTAATCTTTGACAGTAAGCAAAATTTTAGTCCTTGATGGGTAGCTGCTGATAAATGTTTTATGGACTGAGTTTTGCCTGGTTGAACCATATGTTTTATAGACCTCTCTTCCAAGTTTTTTGTTTATAAGTCCTTGTTTAAACAAATGAATCTGTGCAAAAGGAACTCATTCTGAAGTTTCTTTAGTGCCTTGATTTCATTTAGTCTGACAAATTCCAGAGGGCCAGCTGTGTTGGAACATTTTGCTTCTAACAAAGTGAGCTCTAGACTGTGAAACTATATGCTGCACAAAATTAAAGTTGATGGACATAGACCTGTATAGAAATGAGGTAGTAAAGACCCTAGATCAGGGGTTGGCAAACTTTTTGTGCCGGGAGCCATTTTGACATGCTCGTGCACATTTTGAAGTGCTCGAGAGCCAGGGGGCGGGGTTTGCGAGCGGGGGCCAATCGCGTGGAAGGGGGTGGGTTTTGCGGGCGGGAGCCAATCGCGTGGAAGGGGGCGGGTTTTGCGGGCGGGAGCCAATCGCGTGGAAGGGGGTGGGGGGCTCACGGAGGGAGGGGGCGCAGCCAGCGGCTCCGCGAACCCGGCCCGGCCACCCCACCGGGAGTGGCGGAGAAACAGCTGCCACCCTCCGGCCGGCAGGACGGGCGCGGGAGAGCGGAAGGCACCTGAGCAACCCGAGCAGGAGATGCCTTGCCGCCCCCCTGGAGCCCTCACTAAGCCTTAGTATACCTCGATACATCGTGTGCAAACTTGCCGCTGACTCTTCTTTTTAAAGCCCGGTGCAAGGAGAAATATACTGGGGAGGGTACGAAAAGCCCCCCGGCTGCAGCTCTTCCACCGCCTCTCCTCCTCTCTGGCAGCTGTGGGGCGGGGAAGTGGACTTGCACCCGCGGTGCGCCAATCAGCTGTGGGGCGGGGAAGTAGACTTGCACCCGCGGCGCGCCAATCAGCTGTGGGGCAGGGAAGTGGACTTGCGCCAATCAGCTGTGGGGCGGGGAAGTGGACTTGCACCTGCAGTGCGCCAATCAGCTGTGGGGCGGGGAAGTAGACTTGCACCCGTGGTGCGCCAATCAGCTGTGGGGCGGGGAAGTGGACTTGCGCCAATCAGCTGTGGGGTGGGGAAGTGGACTTGCGCCAATCAGCTGTGGGGATGGGAAGTGGACTTGCACCCGTGGTGTGCCAATCAGCTGTGGGGCGGGGAAGTGGACTTGCGCCATCCGGACACCCCCACCCACCCCGGGGCCTGGAGCTGCCAAAGGGGAACGGGGTGGGAAGAAACCTGCGCGTGGCGGCGGGAGTGACGAGGCCCGGGCGCCGCCATCGCTCTGTCTGGCCGCGGTCGGACCTGCCGGCCACTCATACTCCCGGCGGGGGCGGCGGCGACGGGGCTCTTCCCTACCGCGGCAGCGGTTCGGGCAGAGGCTTGGCACGGCAGCAAGGTAAGACGGCTTGGCGTGGTGGAGGGAGAAAGTGTGGAGTCAGGGTCCGGCGCGGAAGCAGGGCAGGGCTCCGGGGCAGTAGCAAGGCGAGGCCTGGAAACAGGATCCGGCGCGGAATCTAGAGGCTTCTGTGCGGGTTGTCTCGGCCAATGGAGGTAAGTCTTTTTTTCGCGCCTTTGGGAAGCAGGGCCAATCGGGCTTCGCCTTGTTCAGCCCGCCTCTCTGCTCCCCTTTGGCGCGCGCTGATTGGTGGAGGCATCCTTCCTTCTGAGCCTCCACCAATCAGCGTCTCTGTTTCTTCCCCAGGGTTCGCGCTGCTTCCGGAGACCGGCTTTCCGATGTCGGGCGGCAGACAGGGAGAGAGAGCCAGAGTCAAGGGGCCAAAGAGCCAGATCTGGCTCGCGAGCCGCCATTTCCGACCCTTGCCCTAGATGGTAGTAGGGCTGGTGTCATTTCAAGCAATACTATTTATGAACTCTTTCTGAAGCTAGAAACATAAATAGAAGTAGCAATTCTCAAGCATTAGACAACTAGCCCCACAGGGCTTAATTGATATAGAACCTAGCTTTTTGCTTGCAGGGAATATTTGAAATGGGAAAAAAATATAGAATAGCCATGTGCACTAGTTTACAGTGATATTGTTCTATGAGGACAATGTTTTATAACAAGAGGAAACGGGGGAGGCTTTCAGGTTGCATATTATCAGTTTCTCAGCACCTGAATAGCAAACTGAGCACCCGGCAGACAGGTCACCTGTTTACAGATTCCTCCATTCTGATGAGATGAACTATATTTCTCAAAACAATTTCTCAATGTACATACACACATTTAATGCAAAACTGGGTTTCCTTCTGATGATGAAAGGATATGAAAATGGCATGCTCCCCACCCCAGTTGAACTGGATTTGTTCATGCCTCATTATCATAGCCGGTAGACTGTAGAAAGTAGTGCTATGCTGAATATTTATTCTGGTTTTTGCCTTTTTTTAAAAAAAACACCCTCTCATTCAATTTGATGGAGAACAATTTGTTTTTAGTTTTTCAAACAAGATTGAACTCACTGAATGCAATTGAAATTACTGAGAAAGCAGAGAAAGGTAACAGGAGTTTGGCAGTGCAGCAAAAAATAAGGGGGAATGACCAGAAAGCTTTGCATTGTGAGATATTCTGCCCAGCTGTATAAGGTTATTTATTATCTAAATAATTTCTGATTTCAAGGAGTATGTTCAATGATCTGCTGATTATCAGTTGTGGGTAATTGGGTAACTGCTTCCTACTGAGCAATCAGAGGCTGCTACAAAGAGTGTTAGATGAATATAAGGCAGACAGATCAAGGAAGCAAACTCACTGGATGAGGAAACAGGAAGAGATAACAGGAGTTTAGCAGCAAAGTTCAAGGGAAAGCTTAAGGGAGAATTCTATATTCAGAGAGCCTGATAAGGGAACAACAACAACAACAAAAAAGTGTTGTTGTTTTTTTGTCTTGGCAGCATCTTAAGAAACAGAAGTGAAAGTAAAGGGATGACTTGTCAGTCATGACCTGCAAAGCTTGTGGTATATTTGTGTTTCTGTCTGAAAACAACCTGACATATGTTTGCAGGAAATAAATAAAGTGGTGCTCAAAGTATGAAGCTTGGACTAGCGAATGGTCATGCTTTAGTTCATGAGAAAGGAGGGGGAAGTTAATACAAAAGCTAACTGAAAAAGCAGCTCTCCATAAGATAGAGCAGCCTTTCTCAACCTTTTGACCCTGGAGGAACCCTTGAAATATTTTCCAGGCCTCGGGGAACCCCTTGCACATTCAGGCTCAAATATAGGCCAGACGTTACAAGATTATTATATTCGTTTCATGGGTAGGCCCGTGTATATGCATTAACATTGTTCTTAAACTGAAAATAAGGAACGAAATTTACCTCTGTAATGTGAAGTTGCCTGAATTTGAACTAATTTTTTAAATAAATTGTGATCTCCCAGGGAACCCCTAGTGACCTCTCGCGGAACCCTAGGGTGCCATGGAACCCTGGTTGAGAAACCCTGAGATAGAGAATCAATCAAAGAGGCACGCCTATAGGACTAGACTGTCAAGTAGAATACAGGAGAACTCTGCATTGTAGAAAGAAGTAAGATTGTTGCTGTAATGGGGCCTCTTACAATAGTCATTAAAAACTTACAACATTAGCTCGTAAAGGTAGTGCCCTTTGCTGGTCTACACACTAATGCTCAGAGTATGGGAAATAAACTCAAATGTTTAGTACAGCAAGACAAATTTAGTTTAATTGCAGCAAGGCAAATTTAATTAAATAGGTACATCCTGCTTGGATGACTCACATGATTTAAATATAACAGTTGAAGAATACAAAAGCAGAAACAAAATTCAAAATGGACCTGATCGTTTAAAGGACACTAAATAACAGGATGAAATTTAACAGAGACAAATAAAATGTTATTCACATTATATATAGAAGTAAAATACCCAGATATAAAATAGGGAAATGCTGTCTTGTAGTCATACTTGTGAAAAGGACTTGCAATAATAGTTTATTATTGATTAGTGAATCAATATTAGAAGTGACATCACAGTGCTAACTAAATAAAAGTTAGCACTGTGATGTCACTTCAAAAAAAAGAAGGCAAATGTGATTTTAGGCTGCATCAGTAGAAATATCATTTCCAAATCACAAAGTAATTGTTCTACTTCAGGGCTTTCCAAAGTTTTTCCCGCGGCGACACACCAACCGGCGTTGGTGTGTCGCCGCGGGAAAACCCGGAAGTGCGGCAGCATGCAAAAACCCGGAAGCGTTGCTGCCGCTTTCGGGTTTTGCGCGCTGCAGTTGGTGTGTCGCCGCGGGAAAACCCGGAAGTGCGGCAGCGTGCAAAAACCCGGAAGCGTTGCTGCCGCTTTCGGGTTTTGCGCGCTGCAGTTGGTGTGTCGCCGCGGGAAAACCCGGAAGTGCGGCAGCGTGCCAAAACCCGGAAGCGTTGCTGCCGCTTTCGGGTTTTGCGTGCTGCAGTTGGTGTGTCGCCGCAGGAAAACCCAGATCATCATCAGCGCTTCCGGGTTGTGTGGCGACACACCAGACTGTGTGTGGCGACACACTTTTGTGTCGCCACACACAGTTTGGAAAGCTCTGTTCTACTTTATTCTGCATTGTTACACACACACAAACACATGCCTTGTTTAGTTCTGGGCACCACACTTCAAGAAGGTTTCAGACAAAAAGATGCAGAGGAGGACAGTAAGAATGATCAGGAAACTAGGAAAATTCCTATGAAGAGAGAAATTGGGAATATTTAGCTTTGAGAAGTAAAAACTGTGGGGCAATATGATCATACTCTTCATGTATATAGAAGAATGTCATACAGAAGAAAGCCAAGATCCTATTCTGTATCACCCTAGATCTGAGATTTAGAATATAGTATTCAAGTTAAGTTACAGGAAAGTAGATACTGGTTCACTCCTACAAAAAAATTCCTAAGAGTAATAGCAAATAGATACTGGAACCAAACACCAAGAGAGTTTATGAGATTTCCCTTTATGAAATGCAAGCCCCTGTATTTTTCTTAGCAAGATTTTTGGAAGTGGTTTGCCATTGCTGCTTCTTAGGGCTGAGAGAGAGTGACTGGCCCAAGGTCACCTAGATGGCTTCATGACTAAGGTAAGATTACAATTCATGGTCTCTTGGTTTCTAGCCTGGTGCCTTCACACTTCCACCAAACTAGCTGTCAGTCTTTGGTGATGGATGCTTTAATTTGGATTCCTGTTTGAAGCAAGAATTTGGATTTGTTGTCCTACACAGCCCCATCCACTTCTATGATTCCTGAATTCTATTATTTTTGCATGGCTTTTACTTCCGAAGGAATCCAAGTAGTGTCCAGCCAAAGCAATGCAACATTATTTAACTAAAATAAACAATTAAATTAATTATGTAAAACAGTCCATCATGAAACAAAACCATAATAACAATAGAACCAATCAATTACAGCAATGTTAATTTTAAAAGCCATCTAAAAGTCAGTCTGTTCTTGAGAAGTTACAGTATTACCCTGCAAATGCCCATTAAAACATTTTGGTGAAATTCTCATGTATAGTATTCAGTTTTGGCCTTTCTTTTAGTTACAGGATGATCCAAAAAAAGGGTTTATGTAAGTGCTTTTCATTGTGCCTACTTATCTCCAGTCTCCCTGATTTCCTGCACTTCCAATAAAGACTCCAAGGGAGGCACTGCAAGGGAACTTCTCCGTGGTTGTTTCCCCCAAATAAGAAGTATGGGTAGTCACAGCTCCCATTATCATGCAAAAATTAGGCAAGGTCAGAATACCACCAAAACAGATTGGAAAGCATCTGGAGCAGGGTTTCTCAATCAGGGTTCCATGGACCCCTAGGGTTCCGTGAGAGATCACGAAGGGTTCCCTGGGAGATCACGATTTATTAAAAAAAATATTTCAAATTCAGGCAACTTCACATTAAAGAGGTAAGTTTCATTCTTTATTTTTAGTTTAGGAACACTGTTAATGCATACTGTATATACAGTACAGGCCTACCCATGAAACGAATATAATAATTTTGTAGCTTCTGGCCTATATTTGAGCCTGAATGTCCAGGGGTTCCCCGAGGCCTTAAAAATATTACAAGGGTTCCTCCATGGTCAAAAGGTTGAGAAAGGTTGATCTGGAGAACAAGAGGGAAAAACAGAAGCTTCTTATGATGTGGAAGAAACTTTTCCAGACACTGGAGGATTTATTTCAGCACAGTATTAATACAAATTCTCTAAAACATTGATTTTGAAAGTTTAAAGCAAGTTGTAGCTTTCCCTCCAAAGCCAGCTGTGTTTGTCTCTTGATAAAGTACACAAAATCCTATGGACTGCTGTTTAGGAGCTAATTTATTTCAGCAGTCATTATTTAAGAAAAGAAGTAGACGTATTTTGCTGAGCGTTAATGAAGAGGGATTATGTTTTTGTCTTGCAAAGAATTGTTATATATGGCAGATACATAGAATAGTTACTAAGGAGCTAGTTGAGAGATTTTCCCTCAGAGATTTCTTTTTTCTTTTTTTCCGGAGAGATGTTGTGTAGCATAACATGGAGGATGATCTTCTTGGCCATCTGTACTATGGATTTGGTCTTTGTCGTTCTTCTTACTTGAAGGGCCTGAACAACTTTTCCCAAACCAGCTCTCCTTTGAAGTTCAGTTCTGGGTATAGTTCTGCTTTTTGTTTGACGAAGGCTTAAATCCATTCCAAACAATAAGCCTGGTATTTATTTTATCTATTTACCAGTCTTCCTCAAGTTGGTACCCCACAGATGTGTTGGGATTGCAACTTCCAGAGTTCCCAGTCAGCAAGGCCCTGATAAAAACCATGTAACTTGGAATTCTCTGAGTTTGTAAATCTCAGCGCACTGGGAAGGTGCCAGGCTGGGACAAGCTGGTCTACAGCATCAGGCCACATGTGGGTTGATCGTGTCCATATTTCCTTCCCATTACAATATCATAAGCACAAACAGAAAGCTGGCATCTCTTCACAAGATGGGATATACTCAAAGAGAATGTGTACTGCTAGTCTCTAATTTCCATGTAAGTTGAACACGGGTAGAGGGACTTGTAAAAAACAATGCAAATTCAATCCAAATTCAATTGTTGCCTTTATTAAAATTAATTAGTCAAAATGTCAAAGACGACTCTGGCAGCCTTTGACTTTCCCCAAATTTTTCATCAAATAAGAGATTACCAGTCAGGAAGTCTAAAAAAGAGAATATATGCAGCTCCAGGTTGAACTGTGGATTCCTTGGGGCTCCCTGAGCTTGGTTGTTTGCAGACATTTCATTACCCAACTAGGTAACATAATAAGTGCCTGTGATGTTACCTAGTTGGGGAATGAAATGTCTGCAAGCAAACCACCAAGCTCAGAGAGCACCAAGGATTCCACAGCCTAAAAATAGGCTGTTTCACAATCTGCAGTTCAAAGTTAGTCTCAAGATGGAAACTGTGGATGGAATGAAGTATGTATTGCTAGATATTAATGGTATATGTTTACGTCAAGCATTCAGGGATAAAGATGTGGTAGCTCCCACCCTCCTGAAAACATACCCCATTGATCTCCTGCCATTGCCAAAGCTCCCAATTATGTTTGAACATAAAGATGGTGAGACTGTATTTGCACATGAGGTTTAATTCAACCTTCCTTAATTATGAAGCAAGGCTAGGCATTGTGGGAGATGCAGTCCCAGAACATCTGGACAGTATCAGGTTGGTAGAAGCTGGTGTAGTTACAAGGCAAGTTGCAGTAAGCCTTGGGTTTATCTTCACTCCTCCACTCTTTTTCCAGGATGGGACAAAGAGGAAAGTAGAAGTTTGTATGTCTGATTTTGATTAGTTTACTGTTATATCCAAACTCTGAATTACAGCTATTCGTTACTGCAATTTGTTGCAATATGCTGGTTTATTTGAAAAAGTTTTGCTTCAACACAAGTTTATTTATTTATTTATCAAATTTATATGGCTGCCCATCTCACTTGCATGTGACTCTGGGCAGCGTACATAGTTAAAACACAAGTAAAATCATAAACTTCTACCATTAAAAATGGTAGAAATAAGTAAATGGAGGAATGAGCTCACCGATTTGATTATTTTACTGAAGGAAGAAATGGCCGCTGGAAACACTCTCCCTTATATAGTTTGGAGGACAATGAACAGGATGAGGGTGGGGGTACCAAGGTGCAAGACCAATTTATTTAAGTGGGGGTTGTTGGCTGACGACAATACATTATGTGAATGCAGAGAAATCCAAGACCCGGAGCATCTGATGGTGTGTCGATTACTGTCGGAGCCTCGTACTGTCGATGACCTACAGCAAGCTAATGACAAAGCTGTGGCGGTGGCTACATTTTGGCAGAGTAAAGTTTGATCTGGACATGAAATAAATAAATAAAACCATTAAAAACAATTAAAAATTAAAAACTACATTTAAAATACAATAATAAATTGTGCACTCTAACAATATAACCATTTTAACTATAGTTTGTCACAGACTGAATGTCCCAATAAATCTCTGATGTGAGAAGTGAAATATAAATTAATTTGGTTAATTAATCTAAAATATAAATAGAGGCTCCCAAAGTCATCCTTGTAGCTACAACAGAAAAGGAGCACTCAAATCTAACCATTGCAGCAGCTTATTCTCATAATGCTCCATGATTTTCTCATTACATGCCAGTATTTATTTATTTATTTATTTATTTATTTATTTATTTATTTATTTAATGTTTATCCTGCCTTTATTATTTTTATAAATAACTCAAGGTGGCGAACATATCTAATACTCCTTCCTCCTCTTTTCCTCACAACAACAACCCTGTGAGGTGAGTTGGGCTGAGAGAGAGTGACTGGCCCAAGGTCACCCAGCTGGCTTTCATGCCTAAGGCGGGACTAGAACTCACAGACTCCTGGTTTCTAGCCCAGCACCTTAACCACTAGACCAAGTATACCATAATGTTATGTACTTTAGCTGTTTTCACTGATGATATTTGTACTTTATAATCCTGTCATTAAAGAAAAAAGGTTGCCTCTTTTATCTATCTAATATTTTAAAAAATGAAGCAATTTAAAAGCAATGCATGATGCATTTGAAGCCCATTTAGCAGTCTGTTAGAACTACTGAAATGGAGCAGAGCTGAAAAGTTTGTGTACAGAAAAAGAATATTGTTTAAAAACAGAGTCCATGAGCATATTAGAGAGATCCAGGTTAATCTTACACCTTTAGCCCACCCAAGCATAAAGAAACACGCACTTAGACATGGCAGATATGAAAAGTAAGTACAAAAGAGTCCTTACGTTTATTCATTGCAGGTACAGCATTTTTGGTAGATAAATGATGTTCCATTTCTTCTTTGTTTCCCTAAACTTAATACCACTTCCCCTGCTTGCTGCAAGAGATGCGTGTAGAAAGGGGGGAAAATCTCCTAGGCCCATCCATGGCCTAGAATGGAGCAGCACACAGCCATGTGCTTGCTCCCGGTCCAAGGAGGAAGAGAGGAAAAAAGAGAGGAAGTGGGAGTGGCCACAAACAGCTTCCTCAAAAGCATGGAGAGCTTGCATCCTAGAGTAGCCATCCATTTACTGATGAGGCATGCTGGATTTTCCAGGATCTCCAACAGCATTGCCTTCATCATGGAGTTTATGTTGCACCACCATATTTTTCTGTGCTGCCCTTAAACCAAGAAAGATTCCAAGTAATCTTACAGAGAGTAAAATTTAAATGTGAGACGAAAATGATACAGTGAATTAAAATGTCAAACTTAAAACAGCAGTATATAGTGGCTCTATGTGTATATCCAAAAGAGCAATCCAGGAAAACATATAATCCAAACTGAAGTATGTTTCTTAAAAAGGCAGATCTTTTGCAATTTTTAATGTAAGCTCCCTGAAGTCTATTGAATTAAGCAGGGTATAAATGATCAAGCAAATCATAAATCTAAAGTTAAATAGAACATACTTTCAGAGGGGGCGATGATATCTTTGCCTGCAAAAATCTGGGCAACCAGTAGATCAGTGGATGCAGATAAAGAGATACAGAGAAGTCTAACTCTTTGCTGATATCTATGGAACTGGAGTTTTGTATCCCAGTTATGACCATTTTCTTTTGGGGCAGCAAGTTCTGATCTGCAGTCACCGGCCTTATTAACCAGCTGTACAAGTTACTGAGGCATAGCTTAAGTACAAGCAGTGGCATTTCTTCATGCTGCATTCCATGCTACACGGGTAACCTGAAGGTGTACAACCTTTTCTAATGTGTGAGATTTCCTACAAGTTCAGTTGTCACTGGTGTGCACGGTGGATATGTATTTTCTATTTGTACAAGATATTGGAAATGGTAATTCTTGAATCATCAAGGGGTCTGACTCTGAACAGAATGGAATGGGCATTAATGCAAGGTAGCTCAACCTTGAGCAATCTTCTGAGTGGCAGAGAAAGAGTAGCTCAAGGTCCAGGACAAACAGTAGAGACTTTATTTCTGTTTTTTTTTTTAAAGAAAAAGTGAGTTTGAAGAATATGAAACATGATCTAACAGGCAGAGCTTTACATACCTGAAGGATGGAAGCATTTGTCTTCACAACCACTACTCCTGATGTTAACCTGACAACCTGAATCCTGGCGACACAAGGCTAGGGGGCCACACAATTCTTGAAATAATTAACCCCCACCTCCCAGATCCTCTCACACATGACTTCACTTGGAGAATGTGCCCGTCTTAGTTTTCACTTTTTTTCTTCTTCTTTATTTTGGATCCTTCAGCGTTGCTTGACAGAGTTTGAAGGCTTTTCAGGGAGGACTGGCACCGTATTGCTGGTGTAACTAAGGGAGTAAAGCCATTTGTAATGGCATTTGTAAAGCCATTTTTTATCCAGATCACCAATAAAGGGGCAAGAAAAGTTAATGGAAGTTTTTATTAACTTCGGCTCCAGACTTTAGCCTACCCATTTCCTTCAAGATTTCTTTTCAATGTAAAGGGGTGGTTTGTAATGTAATGGTATACTCCCTACTGATAAACTGCTCCGTGTTCTTAAGTTTTCTGCCTCACTTCCTAGCAGAAACCACCACACAATTATGGAGTGAGTTTCTTTGCCCTTATCAGGAACCTCCATTGACCCAGATTTCACAGTGACTGGGTTTGCTCAGTGAATGGCTTAGCCATGAACTAGGGTTTTCCAGCTGCAGCATCCAGGTTCACACAGTGCAAAGTAGATGATGGTATGTGTGTAACCACCTTGATCAGGAGTTAATTAACAGGGAAACTAAGTTCATTGATTAAATTACTCATCACAGCTTCTCCCAAATTAATGATTTCAAATTCAGTCCAAAAGCAAGCTGGTGACCACATTTTCATGAAAATCAAACCCCGATAAAATATATTCTTACTAAACAATCTGATCACTGTATTATAAACCATAGAGGAGCCAAATAACCGATCCAATGCCTGAAGGGCTGTCCAATTCAAGTCCAGATTAAAGATGAAAAAAGATCCCAAAGGAGAGCAATTTGTCCATCCGTAGTCAGCCGTAACAAAAATGATCACGCAAGGAAGGATATCTTAATTGCAAATAACTGCTTATCTGCAAAGATAATCAATGTTGTGTCCTCGTGTCTCCTGGTTTCTAAACATCTGAATTTGATTTCAGGCTTCATGGAGAATTTTGGTGGTCACTTTCATCAGCACAGATTCCCTCCTCCTCCTCTTCAGTTTATTCAGCATGGATTAGGAAAAACAAGCATCCAAAAACAACAGCAACAATCAAACTTCCCCTTGATAGTTGAGACTTACAAGTTTCCTTTCTGCAAGAAGAGTAACACAAAACATTTTTGGCTTCAATTAAGCAGATTCTCTGACCTGAAGTAATGAAATAGAAATGAATGGCATAGAAATGTTCTTTTAAGAAGTTTCTTGTTTTTATTCTATGCAGAATCCCCACAAGATAATATTATCATTCACTAAACGATGACTTGCTAAAAATAATTAACCCATGTGTGAGTCACTGGGATTCCCTAATGTTCATTAAGTATCACAGGAACTTTAAGGATAAGAAAGATTCCAATGTATGCATCTTATTTGATCAGTCTGGGGAAATTCTGGTGTTTGTATAACTGTTGGAAGAGGTAGGAGAATCTAATTATTTAATAGAGAAGTAATCAATTATTAAATAAAGACTCCAACAATTATTCAACAAATATATTAGCAGTTGTAGCAACCTTTCATGTAATAGACCAAACATTAAATGTTCAAAAAATATTATGAAAGATACTGTAATTAGAATGATCAAATATTATACCAGCCAGGATAAAAATTATAGCACCCCTGAAATGTGGCATATTAATACAAAACCTAAGTAATCATAAATCACTTCCCAAACAGTTGTTTCCACATCATATAGATTCATATTGGATTGTAATGAATATTGTGAGGAATAGATTTTCTTTTTTTTTTAAAAAAATCAAACTTTAAAAATAGGTAAAACACACACACAACCCTAGTGTGGTTGCAGGGGGTAATAATGGAAATGGCCAAAGAAGAGGAATGCCTAGAAGAGTCCCATTTTCAGAAGGCATCTCTAGAAAGTTGTCTATCTCACAGATAGGAAAATAATTAGTTAACCTTCCAATGAGCTGTTCAGATGATATGACTGATCTGGGGTGCTAGTTTAAATATATATGGTATTAATTGGCTAGATCAATTGGCCCACTTTTCCTGTTCTCACCATATACTAAATCCCCATGACCCAGTTAAGTATGTTATGTGAATTTGGCCCCTAAGTGCCAGAGAAATTGCAGTGCTCTCGCAGACAGATGTTGCACACAGAAGATTCCATATTCATCTCCTGGCATCTCCAGGTAATTCTGGACATTCTGCATGCCAAGCAGATGGTCACTTCTGAGCCATGGCCCATAAGTTTCCAGTAACACTTTATGAACGACATATGGTAGGCTCATTGCAGAGATTTTCATTCCCTTCATTTCAGTGATGAGATAACTGCGTAGATTATAGCTTCTTAGATTTGCTTGCCTGAAGTGGCAGAAAAGCATTTATAATAAACAACTTTAATTGCAGAAAAAAGAAAGCTACCTTCATCCATCCGGACTTGGAAGATTTCCTGGTTAGCCTTCACATCATCCCTATTTTCAACAGGTTTTCCCCGGGATTTCAGTTTTGCCATGGGCAGACCCTCCATTTTGGCAAGCTTTGCCTTAGATTACTACTGTGTTTTACTGAGCATCTGATGCTTGGTCCTGAAGAGGTAGAAGGAGGAGAAAATGGTCCATAAAATTTCCATTACTCCAAAAAACAGAAACATCTGCTGAAGAGTGTAAATTGACACTTAGAAATGGTGTTTACCAGCTAGGCATTGGCGTCAGATCTCTTCAGAACCTGGGCAGAAAGGACTGGCTCACTTCCACGTGGAATTACTGGTTCAGTGGTTCCTTCTGTATTGCTGCCCCAGGGTTTTCTCATTGTAGCATTGTTCCACAACGGCCTTGGGTTTTTCACATACCAGAGAAACGTTCTTCTACATCTGGCTGAGAAACATCCTGCGAGGCTGACATGGAGAGCTGTTTCTAATAATGAATGTTATGCAAAATCTAGCCTGCAACACTCATTATGCATGCTAAGTTTTTTGTTTTTTTTAAGCTATCTGGGAAAGCAACGTTGAGGAAACATAAGCTGGGATTTGTCAAAGGGCTGGGATGAAGTCATAGCAGAGTCTCCAGAAACATCTCTGGAGTAGAACTGAGCACACCCTGGCCAGCCTTGAGTTTCTCTCCAGGGCTGCCTATCGGAGGGTGAGCAGGGTGAGCTTCCTTCAGATTGTTTTGAAAATGGTCTGAGATTCCTTGTTAAAATGTGGAAAACTCAGATCATTTTTCTACACAAATTTCTTATATCTCAGGTAATTTGCCCTGATTGGAATTTGTGAAAGACTTTACAGTTGCTCTGAAGATCCTTCTCCCCTTGAGGTGAATTCTTTGTGTGGAAGAGATTTTCTCCTCTAGAAAAAAGTCATTCTGAGCCACCCACTTATATCTTAAAAAGGTAAAGGTTCCCCCCCGCACATTTGTGCAGTCGTGTCCGACTCTAGGGGCCGGTGCTCATCTCCGTTTGTTAACCGAAGAGCCAGCGTTGTCCGAAGATGATTCTGTGGTCATGTGGCCGCATGACGCTTGCGGAATGCTGTTACCATCCCACCATAGTGGTACCTATTAATCTACTTGCATTTGCATGCTTTCAAATTGCTAGGTTGGCAAGAGCTGGGGCAAGTGCGGGAGCTCACTCTGCACGCAGGGCTAGAACTTGTGATCTTCCTATTGACAAGCCTGGCATCTTAACTGCTGAGCCCCCATGCCCCCACTTATGTCTTATCTGTCCATAAATTATTCAGAATGTACATCTTCTCTTCTCTTCTCTTCTCTTCTCTTCTCTTCTCTTCTCTTCTCTTCTCTTCTCTTCTCTTCTCTTCTCCTCTCCCCTCCCCTCCCCTCCCCTCCCCCGTACTGCTCCAGCTCTTCAACACTAATTATGCTAACTTTCTCCCTTATCCCTCCTTCTGTATCATTAGGTGTTGGCCATTAAATACTATGGCAAAAATCCAGTTTGGTGTCTAGGATGGTTAGAGAACGTACTCCCAATATCAAACTGCTCAGACTGAGCAAAATTCAGATTGGCGGATTGGCTCTCCAGAGGCAAATGATTCCCAGGCCAAAGACCTTTTTGTGATGGATGGTGTGTCTCCATCCTAATGACAGTTCTTCTCTCTGCTGTACTGATTTTTCATCATGCAAAAAACTGATGTCTAGCTTGCAGGATGTTTATCCCAAGTGCTTTGGTGCCTGATGTAATAGCAGCAACATGATCACAGACCCACATAAGCATACATACAGGCACAGATTCATTCGTTCGTTCGTTCATTCATTCATTCATTCATTCATTCATTCATTCATTCTCTCTTTTGGAGGTAACACAATTTCACAGAGATACAGCAGACAAGTTAGGCTATTGCAGCAAAAATAAAGCTTGTGGTGTCTTAATTTATGTGGCTGGCAGTCATGTCTCTACCTGGATGTAGAGAGAGAAAAAATAACAGAGACAACAACTCATTATTGGAGAAGTGTAGTTTTTATACTAGTTCAGTTAAAGCAGATTCAAGGAACCGGAGTTCCTCCAGATTTTGAGTTCCATGAACCTGAGTTCCACAGCATGGCCAAAGGTAAGGGATTTGGGAGTTGCTGTCCAAAATTGACAGTTCTCTATCACATTCTCTGACCCCAGGTTGAAATTTGAATGGATACAAACCACGCCCACAGTCCATTCACAGTACCAGTAATGATCCTTTCACCATCTCAAAGATGACAAAGGCCTGAAGAGGAACAGAAAGTGCAGTCATGCTGAGAGTTTGTGGAAGCACATGTCCCATGGAATCATGTACAGCGAAAACAAGCATTGTTCTACACTGCAAGGGTTAACATTGAGGGCCATACAGATGTGCATCTTGGAATGTTGCCTAAATTAAAAAAACACATAATTTCTATCTATTTGCACCATTGACTGTTCTGGCACAAAGCTGCTGAGTAGCTGAGGAACCTCATAATCACTCCATACTGCTCCAGTTCGTCAACACTAATTATGCCTAACTGATCCCAGTGCTTGCTCGGAAAACATTTTGTTGCACCAAATCCATGCAGTGTTGCTGCATACATTTAAAGAGGACAGTTGAAGGAGTCAGATGGTTTACATTATCATAAATGGAGAGATCTGTTCCATTTTTACTGCAAATCTATTAAGAGTGCTTCTCTTTTATGAAAAACTGAGATAGGGGCGTGTTTCCTCTTTTGTAGAAGGATGGTCAACTGTTCTCCCATCCTGCACCCTTGAGATGCAGTACAACTCCTAGACTAACTTTAGATATCACATTAAGTTGTAAACGTGGTTTATTTAGTATTGATTCAGCATATTGTGTGAAACAGTCAGCTGCGGCTCATTCAACAAATCATTGTGTAGTACAGTAATGAACCTAGTCTCCCAATTGCCAGCCAGCATAACAAATGGTAATACTAGCTTTACAGTTTTTTTTAAGACATCAGAAGTTCCTTGTTGGTTTGCTGCAGAAAAACTAACATACAGCTGGCAACCATTGTCACCATCATTGTCCCTTGAACACAGCTGGAGAAGAACAAGTGGATTGGGTTGGAGCTTGAAAGACAGTACTTGGTCAGATATGGTGGTATCAGAAGAGAATTTAAAGGAAGGTAGCAGGTCAAGGGTTAGGGTTAGGGTTAGGCTAGGAAGGATGTAGTAGGTTAGAGATGGAGTTTGGAGATCCTGGTGGATTAGGAAATATAAATGGAATCTTGTGGGTCCCCAATGAAACATGTCAAAATCTGTAGTTCCTTGATTTTCCAACCATAGTACTAGATACCTGAAAGAGTATGATTATATTTCCTACAAAGTTATTGGGATCAATATCACAGTTTCAATGATGGTTTGTTAACTAAGCCACACAATATATTAAGGAGCCATAAGCCATGATTCATAAACCATCAATGGCTGGGTTCTCACAACATGCCAGACAACTGCTTTATAGCTCAGCACAGTCCTATATTTGAAGGGCCACTCCGTTTGAATGGCTGTCTAATCCAAGCCAATTTAAAGAACCATTCAAAGATCGTGAAGCTGCCTCACAACAGTTAACAACTACAGAATATCCTGAGCAGACACTCAGATAATATGAACTTAGTCTTAAACAGATTTTTAAAGGACAGTTTCCAAATGCCACAACTACTTTTCTCCCATTCTTCCCCTTCCCGTGTGTGAAATTCAGCCATGCCCACTTTGCATTATCACCACAATTACTGCAACCCACACAGAATCAAAGAGATGGAAGGCACCATCTTTAGCTATTAAGTCCAATGCCAGCTGTCAGTGTCAGTTGAGGAATCCAAATCTGCCCAGAGTAGCTGGGAGTTGGGTGGGATGTAAATTTAATAAATTAATTAATTAAATGGACATATCCCAGATAGATGGCTGTCCAGCCTCTACTTCAAGGAGCCCACCAACTCCCTCAGAAATGGGTTTCTCTCAAACTACTTTTACTGCTAGATTATTTGTTTCTAACTTTTAGCCACAGTTTGCCTTCAAGTAAAGTAAGACCATTCTTCCATATCCAGGACTCTGAGATGCTCAAGAACAGGATATGGCTTTCTTCTGTGTGACACCCCTCTTGGTCATCTTTTCTAAATGTTAAACATTCCCAGTTTCATCCATTTCTCCTTTCAGCATTATCTCTTAGGACACATTAATAAATGTGGAGACCAACCACCAAAGGTTGTCTATATCTGGAATAGAGCTACATGCTAGGAGGATCATTAAGTAAAGCCAACAACTTCCATATCAGTTATATCCTGTCAAGTGCGGAGAGGAATTGAAGAAGAAAGCAGAAAAGTGGTAACATTCTTCTTGTTTTCCTCCATTTCCATTCCACCTCACCCTGCTTTCCAGTTCAAGACTGGTTGACAATATTGCCCTTCACTTTTGAAAGATGTCCTTGACTGAGCAGCTTCTCTTCCTGCTCAAAACAGATTAAGCCTGCTGGGAGAGACAGAGACAGTGTGTCAGAATTAGTGTCTACAGCCCTTTATAAAGAGTTATTTTCTCTCAATAAAATTCCTATTTCGCTATACCAATTTCAAGGCCCTACACCAGGGCTTTCCAAAGTTTCCAAACCTGGAAGTGCCGTCCTTGCGGCAGCGCCCCCGGAAGCGCTGCTGCCGCTTTCGGGTTTTGCGCGCTGCAGTTGGTGTGTCGCCGCGGGAAAACCCGGAAGCGCTGATGATGATCAGCGCTTCCGGGTTGTGTGGCGACACACCAGACTGTGTGTGGTGACACACTTTTGTGTCATGACACACAGTTTGGAAAGCTCTGCCCTACACTAAAATATCAAGGCTCTGAGCCAATGCAATGTCAATCTCCCTTCTGATTCTGTTTCTTTGTTTTTTAAAATTACTTCTGTCTAAGGTCACATGAATATCAAATATTTTCATAAAATTTAGTTGGAAATCTCTGGTTAGAATGGAAACAGAACTTGGTTCTCTCCTTTCACCAAATCAGTGTCTGAAGCAGGGGAAAAAACCCATCAATCTGGAAATGACATCTGCTGCCACCTTCAGATTTTTCTTATTAAATTGTTGGTCCTGCTTCCAGTTAGGAAAAAAAAAACCAAACTTGCATCTGAAAATACCCACAATTTTAAAGGTTATGATAATTTCTTGGAAGAATTCAAAGGAAATAACTTTTGCACAATTTGAGAAAAGTTGCCTTCTTTTTCTTGTTCCAATGGCCAATTTGATCCCATTGGCTTCCCTGTTAGAAGAAAAGAAGCTTGCCTCCCCACCACCACCACAACGCATAGAGTATCTGTCTTTCTATAACTCTGAAAATGAGTCTGTTTCACACAAATGTTCAGTAATAAAAATCCAGAGAAGAGTTTAATCTCCTGTTTGATCATCAAACAGACCTTCTTCTAACTGGCATTGACCCTTTGGACATCACCCGCTTGTCAACCCCACCCATCAACGCCCTTCTGCTTCTTGCATGCTTTGGATGAATTTTGGCAGCAGACGGCCCTGTGTTCCTAAACATTTTGGAAAGGATCTGTGTTCCTTGTAAAGCCATTAGCATGTTTCATAATCTTCCTCGTTAAAAAGAAACAAGTTTGATGAGTCCATAGCGTCTCCACCTCCGCCTGTTACAAAGTGATAGTGTAAACAACAACAACCACAAAAAGTGATGTAATCCAGAAAACTATAAGGGAGATGGAGAAATGGTCCTAAATGGTATTGGACATAGACTGGGCTGGTCCAAAACATCTGACTGCCTGAGATGAGGCAGCAAAGGGCTCCATCATTCCCTTGAATTAAGGTAAGTAGTAGTACCCAAATATTACTGGAATGGTCTTCAACAGTGCATCTTACCTTAACTGCTTTCTCTGTGCCTTCTCTGTGGCAGTACCTGCCCCGTGGAACAGCCTCCTCGATATCCAGGTGACCCTGACCCTGTCAGCCTTTCATAGGGCTCTGAAGACCTGACTGTTTCCCCTGGGGTTTGGGCCAGGAGATTAGGCAAGCTCTACTGTTGATATCGTTTTCCTTATTGGGACACTTTGTTGACCTTGGCTGCCATGGGTCATTGCTTATAACCATTTTTTTAATCCTTGTACAGTGCCCTATCTTACTGTTGTGAGATAGGCATCCCTACAAACTACTTACATACATACATACATACATACATACATACATACATACATACATACATACTGCTAAATGCAGTTTGGTGTGTATGTGTGTGCCTTCAAGTTAGTACTGACTCCTGGTGATGGCCTGGACAAGTCCATGCAGTTTTCTTGGCAAGATTTTGGAAGTGGTTTGCCCTTGCCTGCTTCCTAGGGCTGAGAGAGAGTGACTGGCCCAAGGTTACCCAGCTGGTTTTGTGCCTAAAGCAAGACTGGAACCCCATGGTCTTCTGGTTTCTAGCCTGGTGCCTTAACCACTATACAAAACTGGTTCTCAGGACTGGAGTTAGGTGAACAGTAAAAGGCTAATTATATTTCCTGTCTGAAAAGATGCATTTACTTAACAATGATTTGTCTTCGTGTAGTATAATTCATTTTCTACCCCATGCTGCTTTGATAACACTATAGTTGTTTTGGATTTGAAAATACCTCTTCTGCTTACAAATACAACTGAACGAATGATTGATTGCATTTTTATCCTACTTTTTCTGTGGGAGCCCAAGGCAGCCTAACTGAGTCCCCTCATTCTATTCCCACAATGCCAATCCCGTGAGCTAGGCTGGGCTGAGACAAAGAAATCAGGACAAAGCCACCTAACCAGCATCATGCCTGTGTAGGAGCTCAAACCTGGTTTCTCCAGGCCAAGTCCAAACTTTTATTCCTACCCTGACACACCCTCTCTCCATCACAGAGCTGCATTGCTCAAATATATTGGTCAATTAAAATAAACCATGGATATGGGACTTTAGGAGATCTTCTACTGTTTTGTCAGTTGTTGAATGCCTAACCATGTCTACAGAAGAGAGAACATCACATAGGAGGAAACAAAAGAATAACAACAGTGAGTAAGTTCCAGGACTGGCACTTTGGAAATATCTTGGAAATATCTTTAGGAAATCCCCTAAAGCTTCTGGCACTTGACTGAATTTAGATATGCAAGTTGAGCCATAGCTGGAGACTGACAGGCAGGGCTAATCATAATTAGCAGCATTCATTATTATTATGACTATTGTCAGGATTTAATATCCTTCCAGTATATATGATGGGCATTGTAGTATTTTCTTTAGCATGCTTGTAATGGCATTTTGGTATGTTTCATCCCCAGAACATCGACCCGCCCCACCCGGCCTTGCAGAGAGGGCATGCTATGGACCCCATTGACCAAAGAATTCCATCTAGCGGGGTCCAGGAGGCGGGCCTTCTCTGCAGTAGCGCCCGCCCTTTGGAATATCTTGCCCCCGGAGCTGAGGCGGGTTTCCTCGCTCCCGACCTTCCGGAAAAACTTGAAGACCTGGTTCTGCCGCCTTGCTTGGGATGGGAATGTCAACAGTTCTGGCTGCTCCCATGATACCCTCCTTGGTATTAACATCGATTGCCCTTGGATTTTATATTTATTTATTGATGATGATTTTGTATTGTATTTTTAACCTTGTTTTTATTGTGAACCGCCCAGGGTCCCCTGACTGGGGGAGATGGGCGGTAATATAAGTTTGAAAAATAAATAAATAAATAAATAAATAAATGTTGATTAGAATTGCTAAGATGGCCTGAATAGCTCCAAGGTCAGTTCGGTTGGCGCTATCAGTGCTTGTTAACTAAAGTATTTGCAGCTGGGTGTTAGGAGAGTTGTTAGTGGGAAAATTAGCATTTAGGGAGGGGGCAGTAATGGGATTTTTGTAACTGCAATTGCGCAGGCTTTCCTCAGTCTGATCTTTGCCTTGGACTGATCACCTGTATTAATAAAGGACTCTTCCATATCCTCTGATGGCTTGTGATTTGAGAGACTCTGAATTAATACCAGAGGACCAGGATCATCACAACTATTAATCGTCTTTTTTCCTTTGTTTTAATTATTATTACCTGTTCTCTTTTTTCCTATTTTTTAGGTATTTTAACTTCCAAGTATTTTAACTTTTGTTAAATTTGCTTTGTCTATTCTTTATTTCCTTTTATCAACATATAGATATATACACACTAAGTAACAATACAGTGGCAATCTTCATATTAAGCAATTAGTTTAAGACCGAAACTATTATCACATAACTAATACTTCGATGTGAATTGTGGTGGTGTGTTCTTTTTTATCATACATTCAACTTTGGATGAAAAGTTAAATAATCTTATGGTTGTAACACTGACATTCTAAATGGCCATTAATACTGATAGAATTTTTATTCTTTTTCTTTTTCCTTTCAGTACTTTAAGCTTTTTAAATAATAGAATGCTAATAATCCTTCATCCTATTATCTAAACATTACTACATTGAAATCTGCGTTGAAATAATACAATATATTATGATTTATAATATTACAATAAAAGGAAAAGAAATAGGAAAAAGCATTAAAAAAATAATTAGCATTCATAACATGCTGATTGACAGCTGAGAAAAGGGGAGAAATGGAAAATGGAGGTATGGGTTAAAAAAGAATGAAATTATCTAAAAATGACCTGTTTGATTGGCTGGTGCTCTAAACAGGAACAAATTATATTGCAATATTTAATTTATTATTGTAAGTTTCATTTGCGGAATAATAATGACTTGATTCAGACATTGCAGTGCTTATGGCTTGTCTAACCATGCTTGACTATCCTCACATACATGACAAGTATTAACCAAGGTTTACAAACCACAATGACTGGATTCTTCCAACAAAATCAAACCTGCTCAATGCATTGTATAAACCAAGTGATTATAATAGATTGATTACAAAGTTGAAACCACAAATTGTCGTTAGAAAGAGGCAGTTGGTGCATTACAAATGCACCACATATCCTTGATTACTGAATGTGATCTGTGTGAGAAAAAGTGGTGCTAATGCTGCAGTTCAGATACTCCTGAATCAAGCTGGTTAAATTTGGCCAAGCTCTGGGCATTCAATTCATACAGAATATAGAATTTAGCTGACCAGGCAGAAAATATTTAAATATACAGTTTCTTTATTGTTTTTCTGTAAGACTAAATATGGATAGCTTGGGCATATGTATCTAGGGAGTTGGATTTGGATAACTCATTAAGTGTGTTGTGTGAATCCAATCATTTTCATTAGTTTATAGTTCAGTGTACTGTACGAATCTAGGAAACCGCCCAGAGTCCCCTTGTGGGAGTTGGGCGGTGATAAATCTAATAAACAAATAAATAAATAAATAAATAAATAAATAAATAAATAAATAAATAAATTGGGTTAGTAAAGGGAACCATGTCCAGTTAAATACAAAATGATGCGCTAATATGAACATAGCTTACATATAGGCTGGTAGAATGATTTGCAATTCTGGGCCTATGCCCATGAAACTGAATTTTTTCCCTCCCCAAAGTCTGAGTATGTGAAAACCACAGGTATTCACTCCAGTGTGAATGAATTAATTTATGATATTGATGCCAGGAATTGCTTTGGCTTATATATCTTCGAATCCTCAACCAATGAGTTACCTTTGTGGTCTCAAATTCTCAACTGGCTCCAGCAGTGACAAAGAAAAAGGATCCCTATGGGAAAGAGAACCATCAGGTGATGCAAACCAGCCCAGCTCGATGGCTGCTCTCAATTGAACAGCAGCCATGAAATGAAATATGGTTCTCTTAGAAAGGAACTGATTGAAATAGTTTTACTTGCACATTTAAACATGAGATTTTCCTCTTGCCAAAGAAACGGCACAAATGCTGTTTTCTGCCAGTGGTTTACTGTTAAACATCTGTTGTTACTGTATGTGTTAGTGTGTGAGACTGTGGAGAATTAGAGCTAATCTGTATGTTCTGAAATACCATATGATACAGCTTTAGAGGGTCTGTGTTATACCAGAAAGCAGCTGAAAAAACTGCATTTTTCATTCCCAGTGTCCATTTTATTTAACGTGTTATTTGTGTGTGTGTGTGTATCATAGATTTTTGTTGTTTATTCATTCAGTTGCTTCCGACTCTTCGTGACTTCGTGGACCAGCCCACGCCAGAGCTTCCTGTCGGCCGTCGCCATCCCCAGCTCCCCCAAGGTCGAGTCCATCACCTCCAGAATAGCATCCATCCATCTTGCCCTTGGTTGGCCCCTCTTCCTTTTGCCTTCCACTTTCCTTAGCATCAGCACCTTCTCCAGGGTATCCTGTCTTCTCATTATGTGGCCAAAGTACTTCAGTTTTGCCTTTAATATCATTCCCTCAAGTGAGCAGTCTGGCTTTATTTCCTGGAGTATGGACTGGTTTGATCTTCTTGCAGTCCAAGGCACTCTCAGAATTTTCCTCCAACACCACAGTTCAAAAGCATCTATCTTCCTTCACTCAGCCTTCCGTATGGTCCAACTCTCGCAGCCATAGGTTACTACAGGGAATACCATTGCTTTAACTATGCGGACCTTTGTTGCCAGTATGATAGATAGATTCTGGGAAATGACGGGATAGTGAACATTGGTGTTACAGAACTCCCAAGATACCCTAATAGAAGAGACTGATGTCGAAGTCACTTTAAAACTGTATTCTCATATCTCACTTTATGTAATGCTGTTTAACAGCAAAAGTTAGGTTTACAATACACAGAAAGCCAAAACTAAACAACCATATTATGGCCTAGCATGTTGCATAAACCCATAGACATGCTATCACACGGTTAATTGAACAATAATTTACTGAATTAACACAATTGCCCAAGTTCACACTATGCACTTAGCTAACAGCTAGCGAACTGCATTTTTTGGAGGGGAGGTCCGAGTCAGTCTTGACTCCTGGCAACTGCCTGGACAAGTCCCTACAGTTTTGTTGGCAAGATTTCAGGAGTGGTTTGCCACTGCATGCTTCCTAGGGCTGAGAGAGAGTGGCTGGCCCAAAGTCACCCAGCTGGCTTTATGCCTAAAGCGGGATTAGAACTCATATTCCCCTGGT
Source organism: Charina bottae (assembly GCA_023362775.1). Classification (NCBI taxonomy): domain Eukaryota; kingdom Metazoa; phylum Chordata; class Lepidosauria; order Squamata; family Charinaidae; genus Charina; species Charina bottae. The sequence goes on from JALMGJ010000010.1 coordinate 9,196,181, forward strand.
TTCTAGCCTGATGCCTTAACCACTACACTTTAAACTGGTTCACTTTAAAGCTGCACTTTAGCTTAGTGTAGGAAGCCCAATGAGTCATGAAAGTCCCTGAAAAAAATTGGGCCACCTGCTCTTTGCTAAGCCATAACATGATGTTTTAGCTGATCTGTTGTGTGAACCCAGCCAAATGGGATTAATTCAGCAAACCATGGTTGAGCAACTAGTGGCTTAGTGTGTGGTATGGACACAGCCAGTGTGTTTGAGTTCCACCCTTCAGAAGTGCAACCCACCCTTGGGAACTTTTCCATTTGGACCGTTTTTTACCTCCAATGGTTTAGTTGTGAAGAGAAGAAAAAAGAAAGGGAAAACAGGCTCGGGTGACAGGAAGTGAGAGGGGTGAGGTTAAAAGCAAAAGCTTTGTCAAGTTAAGAGGATTAAGGTCTTTCCCGATGTTCTGGAAAAAAAATCTGTGTGAAAACATCTCATTTAGGAAAGGATTAGTAGAAAAGGAGGACCCAAGAGATTGAGTTGGGAAGTAGCACCTTGCCTTCACTTACGCACTGCCCTGGGCCCCTCACATACAGCAGGGCCCCATCCAAACTACAGTATGTGAACCATCCAATATATTGATGCTGTCCCTTCAAAGGCATGTCAATCCATGAGTTAAACTCAAATCCCAATAATTATTTCAGCATTGGCTTCAGGGGAGGAAAAAAAATCACACTGATAAAAGATGCAGGGAGAAAAGCTGATGAGAGTCTCATGAGCAATTTACCTTTGGAGTCTTAAAAAAGACCCTCCCCACCCCATTCCCTCTGCCAAAATGTCCATATATTGCATTAAGCCATGATCATCCTGCTTTAGCCCAGACACACAGATAATTCCACTTGTGCCCAAACAAATTAATTCAGCAGCAACTTGCAGATGTTCCTCCCCAATACAGAGAACCTGAGAACTGAATGAATGTGAACAAAGACATTGGCCCTTCTTTGAGGAAGTCATGTGCCTGTAAAGAGTTACTCTGTCATTAACTGCATAGCTAACATTTTATTGCAGGTCCGCTTGAATACATATACAAATTTTTAAAAAACAAAAACACCCCAAAGCACATTGCATACATTGATCCTTACAACCGTGTAAAGTCGCTCAGCATTTTCCCCCAATTTCTTTTCCTACTGGGGACATGGCTGGTAGAACAGTCGCTTGCCTAAAACCGCCAAGAGATATTGTAGTATCAGCCTTTTTGTAATTCATTGCTTATAACCCATGTCTGGTATTCACTTCTTGGCATCACTAGGGCTAGGTCCAGTGTCTGAAGTGTGAACAGTGTTAGATATTTTTTGCATTGATCTTTTCTTCTCTGGTGGTTGGCAGAGCACTCTCACTTCCATACGGAGAACAGAAATATTGTCCTCTGGCATACAAGTCTGGGGGCTTAATATCTTGCCAATGGAAAAATGGCACTCCAAAAACTTTTTTCCTGACAATTTTTCGAAGGAAACAAAAGCAACTCATAAAGGGTGGGATGGGAGGGGACCATTTTTGCCAAAAATGAAACATCTAGACAACTGTGCTCGGGGGAAACAATACACAAAAATAACTCCCGGGAACCAATTCAGCAGTGGGTGAGTTAGCTTAGGCTGACGATACAGATAGCCAACAGAAAAAGCAGCCCCAAGTTAGTCATGGTGGAAATGATAGGGGCATTTGGATGGACCACTTAAGGTTCTATCAGACCAGCAAAGTTTTTAAAGACTTGCCATTTCTTGGTGACCGGTTGTTTTTCTCCTTGACATGATATCAAGTCAAGGAGAAGAATGTCCAGCTTTCATGACATGTTAAGTCTGTAAGAACTTTGCATCACTGATAGAAAAGTGCTTTTTCCTATGACATACGGTAGTACAATAGAAGATGTAATCACTGGTTGCTGTAGAATGAACCGTATGAAAATGCATGGGACAGTGGAACAATGATGTGTGTCTTGTATTTTATTAAACAAACCATGTCTGAACGTGGCATGTGAACTGAGCCAATGATGATGCAGGAATAAAGAAGGAGAGACATCTCTAAAACTCTGAGCAAAATGTAACCCAACAGTATGCAGGAATGCAACCATCGCTAGGCCACTGTTTCAGACACATCCTTGCTAGTGGCTCAGCCCACTGCCAGTATGACATCATGCCTGTTTTCACACTGCTTCCCAGAAATTACACCTATATCTAACCATCATATAAGCCACAATTAAATGAACAGGACATGGATGAAAGCATTGTGGCATAAACAATATGATCTTTATTGCTCTACATCTGCCTAAGGCATATGCAAACATTTATTCTCCCCAAGTCTGCACACAGGGATGAATCATCTGTAGCCACAAATTGAGCTGAGCCCACAGAGAGCACAAACACACAGAGAGGGAACAAACTCAATCAAGGGACAAATGTGGTTTCTGCTGGCATAATTGATAAAAGGCCCCTGTGCTTTCAGAATCACCTGAGGATCACCCTCCCTCTGTGCTGATCTTCTGATATCCTCGTCCTGGTGGCATTCATCTTGATCTCATGTCTTAAATATTTGTTATTTGCTTATTAATGAGGAATAAAGTATCCCCAAAGATCCTGCTGCTCTCAATTTATCCGCTGTTTCTTTTTCCCTATTAAAAATTCTTGTCCTTAAAAAAAAATGCCCCAGGAAGATCTATCAGTTCTGTTCTCTTTCTTGTACAATGAATGAAGTCAAGCAAAATAAATTAGTCAAGCATGTTCTCCTGGCTATGATGTCATCTGTTGTTATCACCAGGCTGTTATGGTAATTGAGGAGATCAAAGAGGGTTTAATTTACAAGGGGTGCATGGGCCAAACTGAAACAGGCGCTGGGTAAGGATCAGGCTGCTGTGGTAACCCCTTAGAAAGAAATTAGGAAAACTCACTGTTCTTTTTGGTCCTCTCTAGTTGTTTCTGCTTGTGATTTCAATAAGCAAGTGGTCATCTGAGTCATGAAAGGCGGAGGGCAGCTGTATGCTGTCTGGTGAATATCACCCACTTAGATTCTTCCCAAATGGGAAAGCGCATTATCCAAATGTCGATATATCCCAGGCTGGAGAGCCAGGAATCTTGGAGAAGTGATAGCACAAGACTTTCATCAAAGGTTTGCTTCATACCTGCATTAAACTGTTCAGGAACACTTTGGGGAAACGTCTAAGCAGGGCTAACCTGCAAAAAATATTGCTTAAACTTTCTAAATCACAGTCCCAATAGTGGGGATAATGGAAGCCATTACCATTATCTTACTGGGTCCTCCAACACTCTCACTCCACAGTGTTTTCCCTACTGATCTCTCTCATTTTCTCTCTCTCAAAAAAAAAGTGGGAAGGGTTGAAATGAGGGTGGGTGAATATGTCACTTTTCCTTCTGCTCAGATACTTGTTTTTTCTTCAGTTTTTCTTCAGACCTGTCTTTGCATTGATTTGCAAACTTGGGAGAGGGGAATGAATATTTGAATGCAATTGCATGCCCATTTCTGCTCATGTGTACTTTTGTACACATTTCTCGCAAGGTCAGCATTGTTATGTAGGTCTTGTTAAGTAGGTCTTGCCTACTTATCCATATTTTGTTCCTGTCTTGTCCTTTACCTATGAATTTTTGTCTTTGGCGTTGCAGACAGCACTGCCACGTGCACTCCAACATGTTCAAGGCTTTGAGTAAGTTCATACAAAAAATTGACATGAACAGGGAAGAGCAATGGGCTACATTGTCTATGAAGGTTCTCAGTCATCCAGGTGGAATTGTCTGTAGCTTGAATCATGTCAACTGGATTTCTATTTTCTCAGTGGAAACGTTTCGCTCCTTATCCAAGGAGCTTCTTCAGTCTGAGCAAAGTTAGATGGGGGAAAGATTGTACCTCAAATTTGAGGACATAAATGTTCACATTTTAGACAGAGAAGATGGGTGGTTTGAGAGAGGGGTCAAGGAATCCATTTATGCCAACTTGGAAAATCCTTCCTTGAATAGAGGTGGGGGCCTCAGGCACAATCTTTCCCCTATTTTCCTCCCTGCTTTGTCTCCTGTGCCTAGGAAGATTAAGACCATTTCGCAAGCTCAACAGCAGCATGGTGATCTTAACGATCCTCCTTTAGATGATAAAGGGACTTAGAAATAACATCTCAAAATAACCATGACCTAGCCCCAGGTGCAAGGTCACACAGCCACCTAGAAACACATTTAAGGATTCCCTTACTAACTTTGCTCAGACTGAAGAAGCTCCTTGGATAAGGAGCGAAACGTTTCCACTGAGAAAATAGAAATCCAGTTGACATGATTCAAGCTACAGACAATGGGCTACATTGTTTCCCTCCTCGGCTGTTGTTATATGTTATTTTCTACATTTTACCTCTTTCCCAATGCCGACATATATATCAGAAACAAATTACGCTGTGCAGGAAATCTAATCATTTGCATGTATGCCAGCCATGCTTATTTCCCCCTTGCTGGAGCCAGAAGAAATTCTTCTCCAGGTGGATAGCCAAATGGTAGCAACAAATATTGTTGCTTGCTCCCTGAGTTTTCAGATAATGTCATCACTTTTATTTATCATGCTCTTTATCCAGGGAAGACAGTGAAATTGAGCTATCCCATTACAGTTGTTGTTAAGTGGGCCTGGAGGAATTGCAATCTAGCATTTGATAAAGGGGTGATGACAGAGGAAAGAGTAGGTGCATTGGAATGATGTCTGGTGTGGTGGTGTGGGTGCCCCCTCTGCATATCCATTGATATTCCTGTGTGCTCTGTCAGTACAGTCACCATCAGGTTTCTCTACCTCTTGGAAACTCACCTGGTTTGGGGGCAGATAGTTTTGGCGGGTTAACTTTGTTGACTTTTAATGTACAAATTTTGCATTTCAGCATATCAAGGGAGCTTCTGAAGTAGGTTTTTAAAAAGGATAAAAAAACCAAATAGTCTATATTCTCAAAATGATTGGCAGTCTATCATCTTTAGAGGGAGCAATAATAAGAATTATCTTGTGCTCCAGACCAAAGAACTATCCATCCAGCACTGCCTTCCCAGCAATGCCAAAGCTCAGGTCTGAAGCAAGGAACATCTGCAACACCTAGAAATGCCTTCATGTATCTGAGAACGCCTCTCTGTCACTGGTCATAGAAGGTGCTTTGATTGTTACTTCCATGATTGGCTACTGTCTATGCATGAGAAGGAATGTAATTTTGAGCAAACTAAGGGTCCTTCTACTTGAAGTCACTATATCAGTTGTGGACCTGTGGAGTCCTTGGTGCTCTCTGAGCTTGGTTGTTGGCTTGCAGACATTTCATTACCTGACTAGGTAACATCATCAGTGCACCTGTGCATCTGGGCACTGCACTTTGCATCTGTGCACTGATTATGTTACCTAGTCGGGTAATGAAACGTCTGCAAGCCAACAACCAAACTCAGAGAGCACCAAGACTCCACAGTTCAACCCTGAGCTACATACATTCTCTTCTATTGGAACTGTAGACCTGTCTAGTTTCATAACATCAGCTCTTCTGGGTAATGAGTTAGAATTTCATCAGCTTAATTGAAGGAGGATAAGTTAGCACTTCAGTTCAACTGAAACCACACTGAAACTGGTTTTAACTGTTGTTCTGGGAACCTCCTGTATTCAGCCTACCTCTTCCTGGTTCCTATCATCAGAAGAAACATGTTCTATCCACCATTAGCACCCATTCTTCTCCTTCAGTAATGTTGCCAACTGAGGGCTCCCTGAAAGGATGAAAGAGGAGTTGCTGCATGAATTATTGGGTGATCTGTTTTTTTTATAAATTTGGGGGGCAATACTAACCATCCCTCATCACACTACTGCTACTCTGTCACTTTAATAATAGTGGTCCACCACTGCTCATTGTCCCTTCCTGGCTGCTATAGTAGTTGGTTTGGGGAAGCCAGGAACAGAACTGCATACATTAAGTTCTAGGAACAAGGTTACATCATTCCATCTTCAGAGCTTTCAATTAGCATTTAAATGAAGCAGGAATGACATAAATGAACAAGTTTCACAGCCAGGAAAATGTTCCTTTGTGCCAACAGCACTGATGTTTCAGCAAACAACCACATGAACTCACCCAAGATGGACCAAAAAAGAAGAAGTGTGGCCCCTGGCAATTTATTATTTGTTAAGGTTTGAGAATAAAACCTGGAATTTACAGACAGAACAGACTGGAAATGTATTCAGTGTATCTAGGTGAAAGGGTATAGAAACTGCTGTCATTCTATCAGGTGAAAGATGATGACACCTACTGGCAAGAGTATGCTAATGTATTATGTGGCTGATGCAATGCTACTGTGATGTGAGTCCTGATTGGACAGATATGTGTATAAAAGTACTGTGTAAAGGTGCTATTCTCTCTCTTTCATTTGAGGTGCCATTGGACAACGTATCTGTATTACTTGGACTGCTGTGTATGAAGACTGTGTATGTATAATTGTAAATAGACTTTTTACCTAAACCTATTTCGTGTGAGTCTGTTTAATCCTATCAGGACTGGAAGAACATATTGCTCTAAGGTTTCTTGGATATTGGGCCGCCCCAGTACCGCTGACTCCGACATTATTATATTTTTCTTTTTGCATTGGGCAGGGTTGGAGTTATTTGTGTTTTTCTGCATTAACTCAGGAGTGTAGGGCTCTGAATGAATGATATTTTCCATATTCTCCTGTTGGTAACTGGAGAGGACCATAGCTGGTAGATGGTCATCTCCATGTCTTTCCTGAATTTTGAGACTGGCAGCAGTGAAGACAATTGCAGATCAGTTTCAAACTGCTTTGGAGGACCTGGAGAGAGAAAACAGGACCACAAGCACCATAAGATTACACTGGCTTTGTTTAACATGAAACTGAGATACACATGCAGCTACTGTCTCAAGGCTGACCTGTTTTCTTCTCCAAACCTGATCTTATTCATCTTTCCTCTTTTAATATTTGTCGATGTTATACCCTGTAACAATCAATTACCTCCTGCAGACATTTTCTCTTCAAATAGTTCAGGTTCTGGATTCAATTATTACATCTTTCCTCACTCACTCCCACCCCCCCTTTTTTTTTTCTCCAGCATGTTCCTAGTAAATGTTAAGTTCGGCTGATAAATTTCTGGAGAATAACTTCCCTTGTATAATGGAGAACCAGGCCATCAGATCATTGACACAAAATAACAATTGCATTATTGTTCGGATAAATAATAATAATGTAAGTGAGAAATCTAAGTATTGGTATATTTAGGCATCACCAGAAAGAAACACCAGTCTATTTTGTGCTCATGCCAGAAACTTCATACTTTGCTATTTTCTCATTTAATACAGTTGGCAAATATTCATATTGTTTCTGCATTTTGACTACAGTTCAATTTTCTTTTGGTGTGTGTGTGTGTGTGTGTGTGTGTGTGTGTGTGTTTTAAAGCTAATCCTCATTATAGTTGTAAGCATCTGTTTCTTTTGGCTGTACTCTCTAGTACTAACGTGAAAATAACCATGCAGAACTTAAACCAGATTGCATAACAAATCATGCAGCCCCATGAAGCTGCTTAACATTGAAGGAGATCATTGGTCCATCGAATTTAGTACTGACTCCGCTCCCTGGTATCAGCAGACTTCCCTGAAATTATTGAGATTAGATTTGTTCTAAGTCTATGTCCATCCTCAGAACTTCTGACCCATACATCCCAGATTTCCCTATTTTGGGAGCATTGTCCCAAGAATCTCAAGATGACATGGAGTGTCTCATAACATTGAACTCAGCTTCCATCCATCACTCTTATTCTTTAGCAGAGATTTTAGGTCTAACTCATAGCAGTTAGACGTAAACTTTCACACTTGCTAGACTCAGTGATCTGCTCTCCAGAAGGAGAATTTAAAACACTTCTGTTCACAAGTATCTACAGCAGAGCTTTCCAAACTGTGTGTTGGGACACGTTAGTGTTTCGGCTGCAGTTTCTGGGTGTGTCGCGGCTGCTGCTGCCTCCGAGCCCTGCCAGGATTCCGCGCAGGTCCTAGTGCCTGCCTTGTGCCTTGCTGCCTCCAAACCTGTTGTGATTCCGCGCAGGTCCTAGTGCCTGCCTTGTGCCCTGCTGTAAGAGTGTGTCGCGAAATGATGCCCTGCTGTGTATCGCGAAATGATGCCCTGCTGTAAGAGTGTGTCACGAAATGATGCATGTCTAAAAAGTGTGTCACCAACATGAAAAGTTTGGAAAGCTCTGATCTACAGCCTTTCCCAATAGGGGAAATAGAGACTGTTTCACACATGCTCCTGCACTGCTCTATCTATCTATGCCCAGTATCACCCCTTTTAAGCCAAGATTGTTTGGAAGAGGAGAATATTCTCCTGCTTTTAGTGATAGATCTTCTCTAATTTCTAGAAGGATAGCCAAATTTTGCTCAAATGCCATTGCAATTTATTGTTTAATATTGTAGCTACTTTGTTGATAATATATATTCCATTTCTTTGTATATGTTTAGGTGTTTTGGGTCTTGGGCTGAAAATAAAGATGGAAATAAAGCCATAAGATGTAGATATTATCTTATGATGGTTATATCAGGATATGCGTGTTTACATTTTTGCTAAGCAAAAAAGCCTGGTTAAAGAGCATACGCATGCCACCAACGTATTCCCATTGCTTGCAGCATTCATCTACAGCAGCAAACGTACCATGTTGCCGAAACCAAGAATGGTTACCATTTTGGCTTTACAGAGATTAGAATTTGAAATATATAAAAATTACTTGTTTATTTGAGATTGTTAATTAGCTTTTTGGCTTAGCTTCTCATGCAAGCAGAGCCATTGATCTAAGCCATGAATTGTTTTACCCATGGTTTGAGCAAGCCATTTTCCTGATCCTCACATGTTGCACTAAGGCAGAGCTTTCCAAACTGTGTGTCGCGACACAAAAGTGTGTCGCCACACACAGTCTGGTGTGTCGCCACACAACCCGGAAGCGCTGATCATCATCAGCGCTTCCAGGTTTTCCCGCGGCGACACACCAGCGGCGGCGCGCAAAAACTCGAAAGCGGCAGCAGCGTTTCCGGGTTTTTGCGCGCTGCCGCAACGGCGGCACTTCCGGGTTTTCCTGCGGTGACACACCAACAGCGGTTGGTGTGTCACCGCGGGAAAACTTTGGAAAGCCCTGCACTAAGCCATAAACCATGGTGTACATACCACAGTGGCTGAATTCACACAATATGCCAAAACAAGGAAACTGCATTGCAGTTTAGCATGATAAATGCATCAAGTCTTCTTGAACATTATGGTGTCAAATTGGATTAACTCCATGTATACAGATATTTGGTGATCTAAAATTTATAGGATGGGAGGATTACCTTTTCATTGGATGCATAGAAAAAATATATAGAATCTAGTATTTAAATAGTTTACTCCCATCCCTGTGCTCAGTAATGTTGTTACATTTATTATGCCATTTCCTGGATAGCATTTATTGTTCTCCAGTGAATAAGAAAATATTTTCTCCATGTGTACCTCAGCTCTTACAGCTGGATAGCTGTTAACTGTGGACATGATACTGCTGGTGTGCGTGGAGAATTTTTGAAATAGATTAATGTGCTTTTGGCAGTAGAAGGAGAGAGAGAGAATCAGCTCCAAAGAAGGTCAGAAGTCATGGATGGAGAGTCTGGCCTTCGTCCAATTTTATGTCTTTACACAGCAACATTCTCCTTTGTCCCTTAAGACCCAGACAAGTCAGTGGCAATAGCAGCAGCCCTGTATGTCATTCTCCTCCACCCCATCCTGGAAAAATCCTGGAAATATCCATAGGAGTGCTTTGCTTTCTTGATTTAACTGCTCCCCGGTGCAGCAAGGAGGCACGTGATATTTACTGAGAAGCATAGCACAACTGAGCTATGTTGAAATAGGAGCTTTGAGGGCATTCTGTGCATATCTGCCCATCTTTGCCCAGAAATCATTTCTAGCAAAGAAAGGGGATGAAGCAAAGAGGCCTGCCTCAATACTTTGGTTGGATGCCCTGAGGTCTGATGTTCATGAGTCAAGGAACCATCTTCATCCAAGACAGTTTCACAAAGCTTCATGTAGGCCTACAAGAACTACAAAACCAGGACTCCTCATGAAGAAAGGACATTTCGAGAGAAGGATTTCTGCAAGAGCCTCTCTGATGCAGGACACTGAACTCTCAGGCTTAAAAGCCTTTAGTTCCAGACTATAATCTAGTTCACCAGTTTCCCTGAGGGCCAACTGCCTAACCGCAAGATAAAAATACCTGGGGCACCTTACTGACATGAAGATATCGCTCTTTTGAAAGAGCACCAGACCTATGTTTAAAAAACAGGACCAGTTCTCTCCAGAGAGAGAGAGATCAATTATACATAGAGACAGATCCAGGTTCTGCCAGCTAGTGTGTTCCTGATTCTATCACTAGTGATTTGCATTACAGGTTTTCTGCTGCTTCTGCCAACAAGGAGTTTTATGTGGTTATACTTTTAAGTGTTTTCATTACTTGGATAGGACTAGGGATGGGGGTGCAATTTTGCCTACTAATATGTGTCAGGCTTCCCTTGGCTGACGTTGCATAAAACCTTCATGAATAGATTGTCAAGGACACAGACACTCAGATATGTCTGTTTAGTGATGTTATGAAGCCATTACGAAAGAATGTCAGCAACTGCTGTGTATTAAATGAAGTCCTATTCATAGTAACATCAAGGCTTCAATTCTTGCTTCTCTTTCTCCCACCTCAGTGATATGACAAGCTACCCACCCCTCTCTTTTGAGTGAGAGGCCCACGTTCCATCTGTCTTTTGTTTTGGTAATGGATAGATCTAGTGTCAGACAGTTTACTTTTGACCATGTGAGGAGTAATGCTTATAGTATGCCATTTAGTCTATTCCACAGGCTATTTCTAAGTGCTGTGGCAATGACCACTTCTAAATAGCATTGCCATTTTCTTGCAGCACTAGCTGAGGACAGAGCTCTCTCATCATCATCAAGACTGAAGAAGCTCCTTGGATAAGGAGTGAAACGTTTCTACTGAGAAAATAGAAATCCAGTTGACATGATTCAAGCCACAGACTGTTCCACCTGGATGACTGAGAACCTTCATCGACTCATCATCTATTGCTCCTCCTTGCTTTACCCCACACTCTTTCTCCATGCCTGTTTGGCTGACTGACATATCCCAGGTGCAGAAGAGAAGTGGAGGGTGAAGCAGGAGGGAGTTCCCTCAGTGGTCCTCACCAACAATCTTCTGTGCCTGTGATTGGCCAGTCAGTTTATTTTTCAACACGTGTCTAGTGCTTTTTTGAAAGAGTGCTAAACCCATATCCAAAAATAGCTTTGTTAACATGTTGAGGATGTAGAGGAGAGGTGTGAGAGGAATCAGGAGGGAGCTCTCCTGATGGCGACTGTGGAAACAGAATACAAGGCTAGATAGGCCATTACTTTGATCCAGCAGGGCCTTTTTTATGCTTCTGTGCTGAGAAAAAGTGCCATGTCTATGAGTTGAGATTACATAAATTTGTGTGGAGAAAAAATATCAAATGACTTACAGTATATAAAAGGTAAAGGTTTCCCCTACACAGTCGTGTCCGACTCTAAGGGGTGGTGCTCATCTCCGTTTCTTAGCCGAAGAGCCAGCTCTGTCCGAAGATGCTTCTGCAGTCATGTGTCTGGTATGACGTGTGCGGAATGCTGTTACCATCCCACCGAAGTGGTATCTATTTATCTACTTGCATTTGCATGCTTTCGAATTCTCGCTGGCCACTGGGGCAGTAGAAAGTTGGAACAGACAATCTTTCTTTGATTCAGTATATCTTTCTGCCTATCCACCTGCATTTTCTCTGCCCATCTAGTTGCTAGGCAATGTCCATGGAGAGCTCCAATTAGGTCTGCACTCAGGGTGAGTCTTGCTACAATATTTTTAAGATGGTAAGGAGAAAATAACCCTTTAATGTGATTCCCTGCCTCTACTATTCCAACAATTCTACATCTTCCAGAATGGGTAGAGCCATTTCTTTGGCCTCTTGCCTTCAAGCTTAAGGTGACCTACAGCTTTTATGTTATATTATTTATTTGCTTCACTGGACAAACACAGCTGCTTTTCAGGAATTTGAGAAATCCATACTCGGCATCAGAAAGAACTCCAGTTTTCTCTTCCCTCCTTGCCTGTAACTGAGGTATATTTACAAGCAACAGTGCCTGCCAGTCAAGACCTTGGTAACTGAGAGCCAGGAGTGGTGGCCTTTTGAAAACCACTCATGCTTTTCGACTGCACAGCTTCCAGCCTCTAAAAGGCATCAGGAGGGGGGATGTAAACATTGTTCTCCTATTCAGTCTTGTACATAAGGGCATTGAGCCCAACAAAGCTCCAAGTACCCCTGCGTTCCGTTTTCCCCAAGATTAGACACCGATATCCTTTCCCGGAGACACACAATCTGTCTGGCTTGGTTTTGCCCTTAACAATTAACTACTGTGGATTTCAGCTGGGCCTCTGAACAATGTCATCACTGGAAGCCTCAGTTCAGGAATAGGAATATGGCATGTACCTTTACCTCGTGGGAATCAGAAAGCATTCTCGACCTAGCCACTCATGATTTGCAGAATTTTATTTGGAAATAAACCTAAAGATATAGACAATGATAGCTGTGTTTGCATCACATGCTAACTCACCTTTCAGCAAGGTTTACTGAATAAGTTAATGAGAAGATCATGAACTCTTAAGGGAGTTTAGATATGGAAGTTAAGTTAGGGAATAATATTTGGAAGAAATGAAACAGTAGAGCCAAAACGAATTCTATATGCTAAGAACTGATCCTCAGTTACTGTGTTTGCATGGCCCAGATTTAGCTGGGACTAGAAGGTTAGATTGTTGTGTGAAGATTGTAACTTGTCATCTTCAAGGCTGGGAAGTTGTTTCCCTCAAGAGTTATTTCTATCAAGTATTTCTATTTAGTTGTGTTCCTCCCCCCCTTAACTAACACTCATACACTCACACTCACACTCACACATACACATACACACCCCACAGTTTTCTCTTTTAACATCCTCTCTGGCCACAGGGGCAGGACATCTTCCATTTTCTTCTCACTAATTGAATCTCAGCTTTCCCAGCAATTTCTATTCATTTAATTTAAATTCATTGTGGGTGGGGATGGAATAAGCGGAACAGAGAGAAAACCACCAGCGCCATTAAACTGGAGACATAGCACATTTTATATAAAAGCGACATCAGCAGGGAAACTATTTATTGCCACCCAACACCCAACATCCAGTTGTGGCAATTTGCGCATTCTGACTATGCCCCTTTTCCTTCTCAGCTTTTTAAATGTGGTTCCAGCATGTTATGAATGCCATTTAACATACAGGCTCCTCTTAAATATTTAACCTCAGTGGGAAACAAACATCTGGTCTTGGCAGCTGGAAAGCAGGGTTGTCCTCATTCTCATCCAAATTAAGCAGAAGAATGATAGTTATGAAACAATGGGTTAAATAGTCCTACAACAGCCCAAAGGCATGGAGAATATGCAGCCCCCCTCCCTACATCTCCCAGCATGGGGCTGGCTTCCTTCTTCACAATCAGAAAGAAACACCTCCAGGATCCTGGACTACAGAGGAGGATAGTTCTGATTTTGATCACCAATGGCAAGGCTATGGGGTCAGTGGGACACTGTTTCTCCTGCTACTCTGGAAAAAAAATATCACTGCAAGATTAGTTTGTTATCAGCCAAAGAAGTGACAGATGCACAGAGGTTAATTCCCCCCCCCCGAATTAAAAAGGCTCATAATAATGCTAGAACTAAGAATTAATTCCTGCATGTGCCCCCTCCCCCCCAACTCCCTCTCTGTTGTAGTTTTTTTTTCTTGTTGTCATGCCTGTTAGAACAGGTCTGGGCAATGATTTGGGGCTTGAAGCTTGGATGCTTTGTTGGTATGTACTGTATGTGTATACATGCAGATGTTCAGCCATGGCAAAGGGTCAGGTGATATCTGCGTCATGGCATCACGATTTGAATTATGTAATTTGCATCATTTACACAGTGATGTCCTGATGTACCTGATGTCACCATGGCTTGTACCAGACACCTATGTGTGGACCCAGATATTCCATTCACTTATCACTGTAAACCATAAATGACTTGGTTCAGACAACCAACTAATCCATAAAGGGATCCAGGGCAGTGTAGTGGTTCAAATGTTGGATTTGCATTGGGGTCAGGATTGCCTCTGAAAAGCCCTCAGAGGAGGAAAAGAAGGATGAGGAATTGATGCCTCTTCTGATCAGTACCCATGGAGTCTAGGGAATCACTTGTATCTGTTGAGGAGGATCTGGAGATGAACCCATTTTCCTAGAGCAGAGATAGATTATGAAGACTTGGGATCCATTACTGGCTTATCCTGGTTCTAGAGACAATGAAGTCTGCAGGAATAAAAGGGTAGTGAATGGTTGAAGGTAAGAGTTGAAAGAAACAGGACTGCCTCAAGCTGTGCCTGAAGATATAAGCAAGATAACGTTTGCTTGCAACTGAGACACTTGCTCTGCATCTTGTTAAATTCCACCAGCATTCTGATGAATATTTGAACTTGGACCATCCCTCAACTTTGCTACTTAATCACCCCTTGCACTTCCTTGTCACTTGAAGAATCTGGTTCTGACTCAGCTACGGACAGAGATTTAGACGACTCTGATCCAGTGGCTGCTTTCTTCTTCCAGCTAAGGCACTGTATATTCATGTTGCTATAAACCAAACAATCAAACCAGAAGAAAGCACAAAAGTAATAATAGGTCCATAACTTGACAAGGAAGGTGGATGTTGCATCTTCATTTAAGCAGAGGCTTGGAGCTTAGTCTTCCTAGAAGAGGAATGCTTGAGTCACTATGGAGGTACCTGTCCTATCAGAACAAGACTGTGCTGAGGACAGAGCCCCCTACTGTAACAGTGAGGAGCAAGACAGAGGAAACTCTAGTCCAGAGCTTTCCAAACTGTGTGTCGGGACACGTTAGTGTGTCGGCTGCAGTGTCTGGGTGTGTTGCGGCTGCTGCTGCCTCTGAGCCCTGTCAGGATTCCACGCAGGTCCTAGTGCCTGCCTTGTGCCTCGCTGCCTCCAAACCTGCCCTGCCAGGATTCCGCGCAGGTCCTAGTGCCTGCCTTGTGCCTCGCTGCCTCCAAACCTGCCCTGCCAGGATTCCGTGCAGGTCCTAGTGCCTGCCTTGTGCCTCGCTGCCTCCAAACCTGCTGTGATTCTGCGCAGGTCCTAGTGCCTGCCTTGTGCCCTGCTGTAAGAGTGTGTTGCGAAATGATGCCCTGCTGTAAGAGTGTGTCACGAAATGATGGATGTCTAAAAAGTGTGTCACCAACATGAAAAGTTTGGAAAGCTCTGCTCTAGTCTATCATAAGGATGGCTTCTGCTGTAAGAAGATGCCACCTGGAGGAATGACAGAAAGTCTGTTTGCGGGATACCTTTCATGGCCTTGTCACTGATACTAGATGGGACACACCACTTCTGGCTCAGCTTCAAGACAGATCCCAAGGAGAGGGGCTGCTATCAGTGCCATGCAGAACATGACAGCCTGAAGGAGCTCTGGATATGACCATGAATGAACCCAACTTGGAGTTCATAATTGGCTATGTCATGGCTACTCTTTTCCTGTTTGCGGGGATCTCAGTATATGGCAGCAGCAGCAAGCAGTGGAGAATCCAACAGCTCAGGCTGGGGAGTAATCAATCCATTTATCAGTGCCATTCCCATAAGTCTCTGGGATCAGCAGACTCCCAATGAAGGAGAGAGAAAAGTGGCTCACCCATGCTCTGAATTCCCTTCCATCTTTTCAGGCACCTCTTCAGTCCTTTCCATCTGGATGGAATTAGGATATAGTTTGGGTGTTGAGATCAGCCTGATTCTTTTTCCCATGAGGATCATGCTCTTTGCATTTGAAGGAGTAATTTTAGGACTTTTCTTCCTATGAAAAAAAATTAATTAATCTGAAGAATGAAGGCAGGCTTTATGTTTTATATGTTGAATAAAGAACCTGCAGTTAGGTTTTTTTTTTAAATAATGTAAGCTGCCTAAGGTTAGATGACTAGGTGGCATACAAATTACTGTCATCATTGATGAACCAGTAGAAAGAAGCCGGAAATAGATAAAATGGCAAAATTGAAATATTAAGTTATTTCTAGAAGATGTTTGTTTTAGAAACCCTAGGGTGAAGCATTTAAAACGGCTGCTTAAACATTGAGTGAGTGAAGAATGGTCTTTTCTGCTCATCACCCTTTGTAGCTCATCTGCTGAAGCAGAGAGGAGACTAAGCAAAAGGTAATAGAAGTAAGCAGCAGTAGCAGTGGTGAATCAGGAGCTGGTGGAGCACTATGAGATCATGGTATCAGCTAGTCAAGGTTTCAGGTCTACCTCAAGCCATCTTGTTGCTTGAGACAGAAGACAGGATGGTGTTTCTCCCTTTCTGTCTACAGCAGCTGACTGGGGTAGTATTTACCAATGCTGGAAAAGGGCAACATTGCCCAGTACAACTGAGGGCAGTAGGCTAGTTTAGAGGCCTTGGATGGAGGCCTGGTAGCCAGTGTTGGCTGACCATACGTCCCGTTTTGAACGGGACAGTCCCGTTTTTTTACCTTTTCTGGACCGTACCGTCTTTTTCTTTAAAAACTCAATTTCGTCCCGTTTTTGAAGGGATGGAATGCGTGCACGCGCGCATGTGCCAGTGTGCGTGCTGGCGTGCGTGCCTGCACACACGTGCGTGCCAGTGTGCCAGTGCGCACGTTAGGGTCCCGTTTCCGTCTCAGGGAAATATGCTGAGCCTACAGTGTTATCTTCTGTAACTTAATTCGTAGTTTGATGTTGGCTTCGCTTCTGGTATGACTTCATCGAGTTCAGCTTCTATCCTTGTTTCTACCCTTGTTGTTGTTGTTGTTCAGTCGTTAAGTCATGTCCGACTCTTCGTTTCTACCCTAGCTTTCTCCAATTTGATGTTCTCCAGATATGTTGGGCTAAAGCTCTCATAATTCCCAGATGCCATAGCCTGGGTATCTACTTCCATGTTCCATGCCATTTCTCTTCCTTAGCACTTCATTTATTAGCTTGTTAAGGTTCAGTGCTGACATAAGTAAAACAATGCTGGTCAAAGAACTTTGTCAAGAGTTGCAAGTTGATTACCGGGGGGGCGGGAAAAGTGTCAATTGTATTATTTCTAATTAGGCTTTCGCCAGGGCATTCCAACACAACATTGTTTTTCTACATCAGTGCAAAAGAAATGCTGATTATTCAGATTAACAGGAATGCCTGTGTTAAAACTAAAGGTTAGCAAGCTGGGTCTTTTTTCTCTTTTTCTTTCTTTTTTTAAAACAATCCTCATAACCTCTTGGAGCATTTAATTTAAATTCTTCTAGCATGAAGTCTTTCTTCATGACTTTTTCCCCCTTGCTTCTTTGTCTACAGATGTTTGTATTGGGAAAGTTACTCAGATCTTAAATGTGAGTCCTGAGTGGTCTCTGCAGAATTGGGCCCAAACTGTATTGGGAAGGTAGCGTGGTCAGATGAAGCCCTGCTATTTATGAGAAGTGCTGAAGGTTTGCAGGCCGAACAAGCTGGGGGCTAGTGAGAAGATGTGCAGAGATAGGCATTAGCTAATCCAAACGGCTTCAAAAGTTGGAGAATGGTTTTGCACTGCCCGGGTTTGTATACAGTAGTATACTCAGCCATAATGTAGTTTATTTGGGTTTGGTATGAGCCTAACCATTGTGATATGTGAGCTTAGCCATTGAGCTTTTCAAAATCTGGTTTTGACTTTACAATATGTGAATCTAGATAATTGTAGTTTATTTATTTATTTAGCAAATCATGACTTACCAGGCTGGGAGAACTCAGTCACTGGGTGATTCCAAGAATCCAACAAGGCTACCCTGTTTCCTATGGGGTCATAATGGAAAATAATAAACAGGATAGACCTGGAGTTTTTTTCATCAGAGACTAGTCATTCACTCTGGTACAATTAGACCAGGACTGGGCTGAGTCCCCATGGCCTGGAAAGCCCCCATATTCAACACCAACTATACTTTTTATTTCTGAAAATTTCTGATGAGGTCCTGTCCCAACGTATCCTGATCTAAGCTGGCTGGCTGGCCGGCCCTCATCCTCTCTGCTTTGTTTGTCACTTCCCCCTGGAAAGAATAATTCTGACATGTAAAATTCAAATTGAAATATCTTTATTACGGTCTTTGACCAGCGTTTACAATAGAAGAAGAAAAATATTTTAGTCCCACAATTCATTATCAGGAAAAAAAGGAAAACAATAAGAGTGAAACAACATATCTAATTAAAAGTTCTGTGCAATTTATAACTTGATAAAAATATTTGGCCACCTGGTGTGTGAGTGTAGGGTCAGCATCCCTTAAAAAGAAATAAATGTAAAACCTATCAGTATGACCCTCAAATTTAGAGATGATTGGGGAGATCAAAGCACGTCTTGGGGCATCATAAAAAGGACACCGTGTGAGGACAGGGGCAAGAGTTTCTACCTCCCTGGATCCACAAGGGCATTCATAGCCATTCTCTATCTGTTACCTTATGAATCTTCTTCTTCTTCTTCTTGGAGATCACTCGTAGCCGAGTAAGATTGTCTTCCAGGGGTAAAATCTTAACAGTGGATCCATAAGTGGCTCTAAAGGCCAATTCTGGATCCGCACAACCTCCCACAATGAGGGCATAGGTGGGAGACGGTCATGATGAGGGTTTGCCTGACGTGCCTTCCTTTTAGCTCTTTTCTCCCTTTCGCCCTGTACTCATGCTTCTTCAAAGTCCATAGCGCCATTAATAAAGGCTGACCTCCAATTGAAACGCTCATGAGTTAGGGCTTCCCAGTTCTCAATGCTGATATTAATTTTTTTTTAATTAGCTTTGAGAGTATCTTTGAATCTCTTTTGCTGTCCACCAATATTCCGTTTTCCATTCTTAAGTTGGGAGTAAAGTAGCTGCTTTGGAAGACGATGGTCAGGCATTCTGTTACCTTTTGAGTACATCATTGTTGGGAAGTTGCACAGCTTTCTCTTTTCAAACTCAAAGGAATATGAACGCCACAAGATTCTTCTCTGTAAATAAGGAGTCCCATGAAATCTTCCTGCCAGCAATGCTGAAGGGAGGGCATCAAAGCGGGCTGTGGAAAAGGCCCATCTATATTTGCTTAAGGTTAAATTGTATAGATACCCTGCAGTAGAGGGGTTGCGGCTATCTAACGTTTGGCGATAGAATTCAGGAGCACTGGTGATATCATTTTGTCTGACATGTAAAAGTATTTCCTAATACTTGGTAATTATTGTAGGTCAGGTTTCATCCTGGCATGGCAATGAATTTCTCCTATTGAAGAACTTGGCCCCACGCTTATCAGAAGAAACTTCAAAGACATACCTTGGCAAGAAAAGTTCCTTTTATTGCAGACACAAAATAAGTCACATATGCACAGAAGGTCAGCCTACCACAGAACACAGGTTTAAAGGCCTATAGATAACTATCCACCCTAAGTTTAAATTCTAAGGCTTTTCCACCCGTCTTTTCTGTTGGAATCCAGCAAATCAAACATGCCTCATTAGCATATGGGTGATTGCTCTAGGAGGCAAACTCTGTGCTAGAGGAAGCTGCTTGTTGCCCCTCCCACTTCCTCTTCTCTCTCTCTGCTCCTTCCACCGACAGAGAAGCAGCATGCAAGTTGCTCTCCCTCCATCTTGGCCACATGGATGGGCCAAGGAGATTCCCCCCCCCCTTTCTCCACGCAACCTCTGGCAGCAAACAGGGGCCAGAGGTATGCAGTTTAGGGAACAGAAAGAAGAACTGAAACCAATTTTCTACTGAAATGGCTGTACCTGGACCGAATAAATGTAAAAACACTTTTGTACTTACTTTTTGTACCTGCAATGTCTAAGTGTGTGTTTCTTTATGCTTGGGTGGGCTAAAAGTGTAAGAATAAGAACCTGAATCTCTCTAACGTGCTCACAGGCTGTGTTTTTAAACAATATTCCTTTTTCTATGCATGAGTATACACAACGTTAAGCTCTGCTCCATTCACTGGTTCTAACAAGCCCCTGAATGATCTTCATTTTCAAATCAATATACATTTGACCATTCTCTCTCAGCCTTGAAAGTTTGAGCCATCTCTTCCTTGTCTACCCAGTGGCTCTGTCTGGCCAGAGATTCATTATTTCCCACCTTGCCAGCTTCCACCCTTATAGTACACACTAGGTTTATAGAATGATGATTATGATGGTGATTCCATGGTTTGACACTTGAGATAGTGGTAACTACAATTTCATCATTTTTTGATTTTGTCAAAATAATGAAATGATACTGACGAATCTCAAGTCCCACTTTAAAATGCATGTGCCAAATCCCAGAAAGTTTTGAATACTTTCACATGGTCCCATCTGCCCTGGATCTTTCATCAAAGGAAATGATTAGGCGTCATCTGAGAGTTTAAAACATATTTATGTCTCATTGGGGTAACTGTTCCACAAACGGTGACTACGCCTTGAAGAATCTGACTGCTTTTGTTATCACTTATTTATTTAGTTGAGTATAACTTCTCACTCAGTGGAGCAATGCTGCAGCATCTCTGCTTCCATTTTTCTTGCTTTAAAGAGTGATAAATCTGTCTTCACAAAAACCGTTAAGCTCTCACAATAAATCCATCAGTGCCACAACAACAGACACTTCACATAAGTTGTCTTTCTCAAACTTCTCCATGTTACTGCATTTTTGGGACATTCTACCTGTCCATAAGAACAAAGATTCTGAGTGACCTTTAATCCAAGAGCTGTGAAAGCTTCCATAATTCATACAGCATGTTGGCACATTTGCTTTGTGCTATTCCTTACATTTCCTTCCTCTTCCCTAGTGGCAGGAAAGTTTTCCAAATTTCTTTCAAAAGCAAGGTCCTTTTGTTATAGTTTTAGATTTGAGTTTCTATGGATCTGACACTCACATACAGGGATGTTATCTAGCTGGTTTGGTCTGGTTTGTGTGAACCAGTTTTAGTTTTTTGTTTTTGGCTTTTCCTGAGAGTGTCATGGTGGGTCATGCACAAAACCTGCATGTCCTCTCCAGGCAGCCCAAGTCCTGCCCTGTGCCTTCCCTACCTTGTAGAAGAACAATGCCACACAATGGGAGGCCAATGCACTGTACAGCTTGGAGTTATCACACTTTTATTGGGTTGAAGAAGAGCTTTCAGTTCCCTTATAGCAAATGTGGGACATACTGTATGGGTGGAGAGAATAAATACTGTAGCCAGTCTTCTATGCTTGGAGGTGGGGAGGAAAAGAGAAGACAGGAGTGCACTGACTTTGTTCAACGTTTCAGAACAGAGCAGCCATGCCTATTGTTCTTTTTACAACAGCTCTCGTGAAACACTTCACATAGTCAAAGCAGCATAATGACTTCAGTAACAGCTATCTACTTTATTATTGTTGTTTAAGTGCATTAAAAAGTTATGCACATGAGGTGAAACACTGAGGTTCAATTGCAAAGGAGAGAGGAGAGGGAGAAGAGAAGCTGGTTTTTGATGGTGCTATTTGGTGGAGTGGTTAAGGCATCAGGCTACAAACCGGGGGACTGTGAGTTCTAGTCCTGTCTTAGGCACAAAGCCAGATGGGTGACCTTGGGCCAGTCCCTCTCTCTCAGCCCTAGGAAGGAGGCAATGGCAAACCACTTCTGAAAAACCTTGCCAAGAAAACTGCAGGGACTTGTCCAGGCAGTCTCCAAGAATCAGACACAATTGAACGGATTTTTAAAAAAAATTCAGTTGAAGGTTTCTCTCTCTTTCAACACAGAGAGCTTTTCAACTTCTCTCTGTGTGTATTATCTCGTTGCCCCCATGCTCCTTCATTAAACATGCATGCCAACTACTTGACTCCTGATATTCAAATATCAGTCTTCCCAAGTTCCATCAAATCCATCTAAATCTACCCCATTTCCATTCTCAGACATTTTCTCTCCCTCTGTGTGCGTGTGTGTGTGTGTGTGTGTGTGTGTGGTCTGCACTCCTCTGTTGGCAATCGTTTTTTTATGGGCACCTTGGTGTATCTCTAGTATTGTCCACATATCATTGCTACAATCAACATGGAATTTGCTTCTCTCCAGGCTTCCTTCTCCCATGGTTGTCTCTAGAACAGCCTTTCTCAACTTTTTGATCCTGGAGGAACCCTTGAAATATTTTTCAGGCCTCGGGGAACCCGCACACATTCAGGCTCAAATATAGGCCAGAAGTTACAAAATTATTCTATTTGTTTCCTGTGTAGGCCTGTATATATGCATTAACAGTGTTCTTAAACTGAAAATAAAGAATGAAACTTACCTCTTTAATGTGAAGTTGCCCGAATTGGAAATAACTGTAGCTTGAATCATGTCAACTGGATTTCTATTTCTATAGAGAAAAGAGAAATCCAGTTGACATGATTCAAGCTACAGACAATTCCACCTGGATGACTGAGAACCTTCATAGACGAATTGGAAATAAGTTTTTTAAATAAATTGTGATCTCCCAGGGAATCCCTAGTGACCTCTCATGGAACCCTAGGGTTGCATGGAACCCCGGTTGAGAAACCCTGCTCTAGAATAACTTGCAGGTTATCAGGAAGGTAACACTTGGTAAGTCATGATTCTTGTTTTGCTTAATGTCTGTTGCGTGAGATTTGCCTTTTGATTATATGAGGACCTGAAAATATTGCTTTGGGGCATAGACATGGATCTCGGTAATAAGTAGGATGTAGTTATGCAAGAAAGGTGACTCTTTGCTAATATCCAGTAGTTGCTCATCCAGCTGTTCCTTTTTAGGATACTGGATTCCATTCCACTTCCCACAATTCTTAGTCAGCCAGTATTTTATGGTCATAAACAGCCTTTATGAGTTATGTTGGGGGTAGAGGGGGAAGGCGTTTGCTTTTGCTTTTGTTTTAATATTTATCGTATTTCTGTATGTCTCCCTTTTGTTTGTGAATGATGCCATTTTGGCTACATAAAAACTGGTGTTCCCAGAATGCATTTTTATTTAAATATATAAAGATGCACAATTATACCCTCAAGGTAACTGAACTCCTGACAATAAAGGTAGCTTCTGATGTTATTAAGAATTGAGGAGTAATGTGGGCACCACAGAATTTGCCACAGAAAATGTTGAGCATCGTGAGTATTAAGAAGTTCACAGCCATTTTTTTTGTTCCTGTGATATTTGTAACCTAGTTTAGGGCATTTAGCATCTGGCCTGCATAAAAGAAGGAAAATCTTAGAAAGCTGCATGTCGATGAAGGTTCTCAGTCATCCAGGTGGAACAGTCTGTGGCTTGAATCATGTCAACTGGATTTCTATTTTCTCAGTAGAAACGTTTCGCTCCTTATCCAAGGAGCTTCTTCAGTCTGAGTAAAGTTAGTAAGGGAATCCTTAAATATGTTTCTAGGTGGCTCTGTGACCTTGCACCTGGGGCTAGGTCATGGTTATTTTGAGATGTTATTTCTAAGACCCTTTATCATCTAAAGGAGGATCGTTAAGATTACCATGCTGCTGTTGAGCTTGCGAAATGGTCTTAATCTTCCTAGGCACAGAAGACAAAGCAGGAAGGAAAATAGGGGAAAGATTGTGCCTGAGGCCCCCACCTCTATTCAAGGAAGGATTTTCCAAGTTGGCATAAATGGATTCCTCGACCCCTCTCTCAAACCACCTATCTTCTCTGTCTAAAATGTGAACATTAATGTCCTCAAATGAGTGTCCTTTTTCCTTTAGATGAAGATAAACTGCTGACTCTGGTCCTGTGGTGTTACTTCTCCTGTGTTGGGCCATCCTCCTGTACAAAGGTTGTTTGGTTTCTCCAATGTAGAGTTCAGAGCACTCCTCACTGCACTGGATTGCATACACTACATTGCTTTCCTTGTGTTTTGGAGTTTGATCTTTGGGGTGTACAAGCCTCTGTCTCAGTGTGTTGGTGGGTTTGAAATATACAGGTATGTGGTGTTTGCCAAATATCCATTTTATCTTTTCAGACACACCAGCCATGTAAGGAATGACCAGGTTCTTTCGTTTACTCTGAGTCTCAGCCCTATCTGTCGCTGTTTTAGGTCTGGTAGACTTAGATTTAGTGAAGGCCCAATTTGGATATCCACAGGCCTTCAGAGCTGTTCTCAGGTGCTGATTTTCATTCTTTTTGGAATCCATGGAGGTGGGGATGGTTTCTGCTCTGTGTGATAATGTCCTGATGACTCCTAGTTTGTGCTGCAGTGGATGGTGGGAGTCAAACATCAGATATTGATCTGTGTGTGTGGGTTTCCTGTAGATCCCTATTTCTAGCTTGCCACCAGTCCCAATGAGGACTTCACAGTCTAGGAATGCCAGTCTGTTGTCCTTGGTGTCTTCTCTGGTGAACCTAATGTTGGCATCTATAGTGTTTATATGGTCCGTGAAGGCCTGTACTTCCTGGGCCTTGATTTTGACCCAGGTGTCATCCACATACCTAAACCAGTGGGTGGGCACCGTTCCCTGGAAAGTGTTGAGTGCTTTCTTCTCCACTTCTTCCATGTATAAATTGGCCACAATGGGAGACACAGGAGAACCCATGGCACAGCCGTGTTTTTGTCTGTAAAAGTCACCTCTGTATGAGAAATAAGTGGTGTTAAGACACAGGTCCAGAAGATGGCAGATCTGTTAAATCTTTCTGTTAGAAAGCTGCATCCTTTTGAAACATGCCCTTAATAACATCCAAAGCTCCAAAAAAAGGGCCTCTCAACTCTTTGCCAAATGAAATATTTGTCTCTATTATTATGCAGATAAGAATGGTTTTGAGAGCAGTTTTCTACTTCTTGTGATCCTGAATCTCTACTGTAAGTAGTAAGTATACTATGATCATTTTTTGTTGTTGTTCAGTCATAATGGTATTTACTCATAGAAGCCATCTATACCTCTGAACTGGATTTTTTGGGTCAGCATAGATGTCTGTTATTCTGGAGTAACATCAACATTGCTATTTGTTGTGATGACCTGCCAAGGAGTCCATTCTGCTTAGTATGAGCAGATTTTTTTGTTTACTTAATTTTTGTTGGCATAATAGGCCATTTAGAATTTGGCCATAAAATAAGGATATTGGGATGGTGCTCTGGCTTCATTTTTAGGGTACTTCCTTTTTTGGCTGTGGACTGATAAGGCTCCAGTTGTAACAATCCCAGGTTTTCACTATGTTCCTACAATATTGTAGGCAAAAAGCTCAGTTCTTCAAGAGGTATGCATTGCCATTTCTACCTCCATCACATAAAACTCATCACCCAGTCTTAGCCTTGTCATCTAAAGCCAGAGCAGCTTCCAGTTTGGGTTCACAGAAACTGGAAATTGAATTCAAGGCTTTTTAAACTCCAGTCTTCTATAAACTCAACAGGGTGGTCACTCCAGATTTAATATGACATGGCAAGCCTAAGATTTTGGTAGAGAAGCAGATGAAAAAAAATGTTACCTGGCCTACTCTGATTATTCATATTCAAAAGTTGCAAGGAAGGAAAAGACCCAATAGATATGTTGACCCCCAACCCTGACCAGTGATATTCAGTGGCTGAATGTTCTCTATTGCATTCATCTTCAGCACTGGGCCAACAAGCTGAAACAGCACGTTCTATACAGTATGTCTCCTCCTGAAATTAAGCCTTCAGAAAAGTTGGCACTGGTGTTGTTTTTCATTTACCATCTTAAATCTGTTTGATTAATTCTTTGTAGCTCTTCAAATGCTGGGTGATAAGCTAATTCAAGAGGGTAGTTAGGACTCTCAACTTTCCTGTCAGGAGCTGTTGATCACTGCCCCATATGTTCTGCCTCTTCCTGCAGCTTCTCTGTGAGAAACCCATGTATCTCCATCCATATTAGTCATAGAACTGGGTTCACTTATTACATGAAACCACCATTTATTTATCTATAGTTTACTAAATGAATCACAACTGACTGGGTTCACATAAGATCAAAACCAGAGAAATCTTATTATGGCTTCTTAGAAGAACGAGGCAGAGGAGGATTTTCTATGTCAGAGGAACTCTGCCTGAAGAATAAAGTCTACCTGAGCTGTAGACTGTAGTATGTCTTATTTTGCTTGGCTAAGTACAGAATAATAAGTTCCTATTGAAACTAAATTAGAAGGAATGGATTGTAATCCAGTTCTTCAAGCATGGATTAGTTTGGAGAAAATAGTGTTTACATTTTCCTTTCTTTGACTTGTTTTAATTCAAAAATGAATTTTGCTTAGTTTAGAATGTGTGGGTAGTAGGATGGAATTTGACATGGATATTAACATTGCCTTAAATCAGTTCATATCTTATCTCTGAAAAGTCAAGCAAAAATAGAAAAATAGAGGACCATCACAGTTTAAGTAAGTGTTCTGAAAACTTGCCAACTTCATAATTTGTGTGAAGTTACTGGTCTCCAATACCTTGGTTTTATCCAATACAAATTACTATTGGGTGATGAAGAATAATATGAAAAACATTAGTTTTAATATGTATTGAAATGTTGGAAAGGGGCTTTTGTTCGTAGTTTGGCCATTTATCATGTTTGTTGGGCAGTCTGCATTCAATACATGAATTCTTAATGCAACAAACGCCACAGATGCAATAACTGTAGAAGGAAAAGGGAAAATGGAAACTTCCCAGGATGGGTGAATAACCACATTAAAATGGCAAAACGTTGAAACCATGTGATCAAAAGGAAAAACTGGTCAAAAGCGTAAGTTATGAGTGACATCCTTCACTTGGCCAATCAACATTTTCATAATGTTGGAAACAATGAAGTATCACTTGTCCTGTTTTTGCTTCAGTTCTAGACTTCTCCGTACAATTTTTATTGATTGATGTATCTAATGAGAACCGCCCCTCCCAATTTGGAGGTAGAAAATCAAATGTCTGGGTTTCTCTATCGGAATCCTGAGAGGTAAGCCATGGTTGGAGAAGTCCAAGTTAAAATGTTGACACTTCACTCTTTGCCCAGCAAAACCATTGAAATTAATATTACTCCTGTAAGTGAAACTTTGAATGTGGCTTGTTTTCTTGCTGAAAATGTGTGTATCTTCTTTCAAGCAGCTGTTAGGTGATTTTAGACTCTGAATGCAGTACTCCCCTTGCTACATTTTAGGGAATGGGGTCTGGCTAGTCATAATAGATAGGGCCCTGGACCCCTGCCACAAAACTCACTCTACCTGGTCAGTTGGTCATGGGAACACCGCAGTCAAGTGATCAGTTTTGCCTACCTAGTCCTCCAAGAAAAGAAGCTGGAGAGAAAGAGCAACCAAGAAAACAAGAATGTCCATTACATAACTATCAAAACCAGGCAGCATAGAGCATATGTACCTCCCAAGTACTGACTGGTTGCACTGGCCAAGCTTATTGGTGCTTGCCTGATTATTGGCAGAAGAAGATAGCTCCATCATGAAGCCTTGCCAGTACTCTTCTGGCACAAGGGCTCATGGGATACTAGGCATTCCTGAAGAAGTTGGGTAGGGGCTTTGCATACACAAATAATGATTTTTGACCCACTTGTGGTTGTGTGCTGCCAAAACCAACAGTAAGTACATCTGACCAGGTTGACTGGGTTAAAGTCCCCAATATCATGTCCTCCCTTGAAATGCAGAATGTATAGTGGAACATTTAACTTTGCAAAATTTAGTTTAGCTTATTTTCTGTTGTTGCGGATTGGCACCTGCTCTTGCGCACTCTTACATTATTTGGTGCCCTTCAAAGGTGTTGGATTATGAATGGCTAAGGAATTATTGGGCTCGTGGTCCTATACAACTACAGGGCATCAGGTTGGGGAAGACTGATTTAATGGTCTCATTTGACTAACCCTAACCCTAACCCTATCATGCTTCATCCTTCCTAAGTCTTAACTACTTGGAGGGATGATTTCCTTTCATTGCCAGCAGGTGGCATACTTTTGCATTCTGCAATTCTGCTTCACCAAATGTCCTGATTAAAGGGTGGGTCCTGGAAGGAATCTTTAAATGGCAAAGAATTAGGAAAAGGTCTAGGCAGTGTTCTCTATAATTCATGCAACTTTGGGGTCTGATTAGATTTGGAAGATGGCCTGAGAGGGTTGGGTACAAGGCTTCAGTGGCCAAGACTATTGCTCCTCTCTGATAGATCCATCTTCAACTAGAACCTACTTTCCAGGTGATGCTAGGTGCACTGACTTGATTTAAGGGAATTCTTGGATTATTCTGAGTCTCTGAGGATTAGATCTGGCCGGTCAAAAGCGAATGACCGGAGGTGGAGATCAGACTGGTCAGTTCCAAAAGTTCCTTCTCCCCCAAAGTGTGAGGCCCCCAAGCCCTTTGCACTGTGTGTGTGGGAGGAAGAGGTGCAAGAATTGAACCTTGAATCTACTGTCAGCAGGGTTTGCAGGTTATACCCGACAGTTACTGCAACTCTTCTTAACAGTTTCCTTAGTTTTTGAAAGAAACATGTTTACTGGAGAAGGGTGTTCTTGAATTGCTGCCTGCAAGGCTTCTAGATCTTGTCTTGGCCAAAAGAAGCCCAATAGTGCCCCTGGCCAAGAGGGACATGGTTTGTAGCTACTATCGTTTAGTTTGACTGCAACCTTAGATATGTTTGTGTCTGGGCAAATCTTTATGTGAATATTCTATTTTTATTTTAACTAATTAATTTCACTTTTATTCATTTCATTTCATTTCATTTCATTTACTTTTAATTGTTTTCTTTTAATTAATTAATTTTCTTATGACCTATCCAAATCATTCGTGGCGAAAATCTATCTATCTATGTGGTCGCTAGGAGTCAAACACAACTTGATGGCACATAATCAATCAATCAATCAATCAATCAATCCAAATCATAGATAGCTCTTTTGCACTTCATTTTTCTTTCATTTTATTGCTCTTTGCTTTCCAGGTGTTGGGGGTCTAAATCCAACTAAATAATTAAATATTCCAAAAAATGGACTTTTCCAGCTGCTTTGCAAGGTGATTTAAAACCTTCAACTGTAAAGGGATAAAACGATAATGCTGTAATAATAAACAGCAATAAAGATGGTGTCTCAGTCATTTATTTAAGACATTTTTACTCTGCAGGGAAGGTTTCAAAAGATTAATTTTAGAAATGGACAATCTCTGCCTGCAGGCTGAGTAGAGAAGATGCAGGACAAAATGGAGACACTGAGAATGGAAATTAAGTCAATTTGGGCACCAGATCTTACAGTTTCATCTATGTTAGGACTTACAGTTAGAATGGAAGGGTTCCACAGAGAGAAAGACCCAACTGGGGGTGGTGTTTCAGCCAAGCCAATGGACTGCCCCATTTCCCCATTAGCCCCAGTGTAACAGAAGGGTGACTCGAGGCAGCAGCTGAAAAAATTTCAGGGCAATGCCACTGCTCCCCATTTCTGCTGCAGCCCCTGGATTAATGCAACAATAATCAAACCAGATCATCTGTTTCCTACTGAATTTGCTTCTCAATGTCAGCTGAAATTCTGAGAAGGGAAGGGGTATTCTGAAAGGGTGACCATTCTTCTTTAGTGACTCCCCTCTGTTTTTGCTTGGTAAAGACCCTGATGCTGGGAAAGACTGAAGGCAAAAGGAGAAGGGGACGGCAGAGGATGAGATGGTTAGATAGCATCACCGATGTAATGAACATGAATTTGAGTAAACTCCGGGAGACAGTGGAGGACAGGAAGGCCTGGTGTGCTATGGTCCATGAGGTCACGAAGAGTCGGACACGACTAAACGACTGAACAACAAAACCTTAAAAGGGTACCTCCAATCAATTAGATTGGAGGGAGGACAAGGCATACCCATCTAGGCACACGCACCAACACACACACACACATTCTCACAGACAGTTACCCAGCAAAATGAGTCTGAGATGCAGATAATACTGAACATATTAAAAACTAGTAGAGCAAAAAAGGCTTTCATCTTATTTTAATTGAAGGCAGAGGCACATATCTAAAGTAATTCCCTGTGTTACCTGTTCCAGATCGTTGTGTCTTGAGACTTCATGTGAGATGTGAAGAAATAATATTTCATAGGCACAAGACCAAGATTATGTTGAATCCACATCATAAAATGAAGTTTAAATTTCTCAACATTTTTTAAAAAATATTTCTCAGATTTTTCTTCTTCTTTTTTACCTGGGTAGGGGGGGAAAAATTTTCTGCATTTTTTTCCTGAATAGTCTTCACCATTTATTATTTCAGTCCTGATTCAGTATTTGACCTACCTGGACTTGTAATTTATTTAATCTATCCAGACCTGATAGATCAGAGCTTTCCAAACTGTGTGTCAGGACACGTTAGTGTGTCGGCTCCAGTGTCTGGGTGTGTCGCGGCTGCTGCTGCCTCCTGGCTTCCACGCAGGTTCTAGTGCCTGCCTTGTGCGTTGCTGCCTCCAAACCTGCCCTGCCAGAATTCCACGCAGGCCCTAGTGCCTGCCTTGTGCCCTGCTGCCTCCAAACCTGCTGTGATTCCGCACAGGTCCTAGTGCCTGCCTTGTGCCCTGCTGTAAGAGTGTGTCACGCAATGATGCCCTGCTGTAAGAGTGTGTCGCAAAATGATGCATGTCTAAAAAGTGTGTCACCAACATGAAAAGTTTGGAAAGCTCTGTGATGATAGATAGATGATAGATAGATAGATAGATAGATAGATAGATAGATGCACGCACGCACGCACGCACGCACGCACCGCACTTCATATGCCAAAGCTCTTCAACATCATTTACATTACAAACAGCAGCAAAACACATACTTAAAACAATACAAAACTAACAAAATAAAAATAATATTCAGATTTAATGTTCATTAAAATGTGGGGGGGGGGAAGAAACTATGATAGTTACAAATCAGAACAATCACTAGTAACTGTTGTAACTTTTAAAATGTAATATCCCCCTGGAGAAAAGCTGGGAACTGATTTTAAGTCCTATGTTGATCAAACTGTCATTCTGACATCTCATCTTCCAACAGGAAATAGGCATTAGAAATGGGTTTGAAGATTTGCTGCATAATATTAGCAATCTGGTATAAATGAAGGAACTTGAGATATTAAATTTGGCACTTGTCCAGAGCAAAGAATTCCTGCTTCTTCTAAACCCCACAAGGATTTGGGGGAGGGTTAGAGAGAGAAAGGGAGAGAGTGATCCATCAAGCTCCAATACTCACTATAAATGACCTCATTTTATAAATAATGGGAGGAAAAACAATACATTCAATAGGAATGAGATTAGAGCATAGGAAGGGAGGAGATGAATGACAAATGCTGGGAATGTCTGGGCGTTATTCAAAAGAAGATAAGTTTTACCCTAAGAGGTTTTCTCTAGAATAGTTAAGGATGAACTAAATAAGGAAGGAGAGAGAAAGATGTTCTGTTGAAATTACTACTTTATCTTATGGCAGAAGGAACAACCATATTGAGTGAGATCAGCACATTAAAGCCATTGGGGATCCAGTTCTCATACACGGCTGATGTGCTTTGGTGTGTGCATCACTTCCTCTTGCTTTACACAATTCTTGGGTCCAGGTTTTGCTAACAGCAAGTCATAAGGCTGGTGTGTGTCAGCTGTAGTGCTTTATTCTACAGGCAGGGATTCACACAATGCTTTGTTACTATATTAGGGTAGGGTAGGATAGGGTACCTAAGGGAGTGTCTCGTCCCGATAACGTCGGCCCGCCCCATCCGTGCATGCAGAGAGGGCATGCTTCGGACCCCCTCAACAAGAGAATTCCATCTAGCGGGGTCCAGGAGGCGTGCCTTCTCTGCGATAGCGCCCGCCTTATGGAATATCTTGCCCCCGTAGGTGAGACTGGCCCCCTCCCTCCTGGCCTTTCGGAAGGCCCTTAAGACCTGGCTCTGCCACCTGGCCTGGGACGAAGGAGGTGGTAGTGCCTCCTGGGGTTGGCTAGCCCCGTAGCCCCATGATCCATTCTGCGGGTCCTAATCCATCTTGGATTTTATTTTATTTATTTAGGCTTGTGAGATATTTTGTATAGTTTTTAAATTTTATTTATTGTAACCCGCCCAGAGTCCCTTGCATGGGAGATGGGCGGGGAATAAATTTGAAAAATAAATAAATAAATAAATAAATATTATTTCCTAATGCACAGAATGCTGGAAGCTGGGAAGAAGGATGTCTTCCATTCGTGTTGAGACTACTGTCCCAGATGTGTTGGGAGCACAGCTCCAAGAGCTTGGCTGGGAAGAAGGGAAACATGCTAGCTCCGAATCTTCAAAGGGGATCTTAGGAAGGAACCCCTCTGATTATGTAGGAAATTACAGCCAAGTGTACAATGCTGAAATATGTCTTTGTTGGTTGTGTTCCTATAATGCACTTCACCATGTCAATTAAAGATCTCTCATTCATTCATTCATTCATTCATTCATTCATTCATTCATTCATTCATTCATTCATTCTATACAGCTGCCCATCTCACTTCTGTGACTCTGGGTGGCTCACACCATTAAAAAAAACAGCAAAACTACAAATAAACAAAAGCAAATAAAACCATTAAAACCAATTAAAACCATAAAACATAAGCAGTGGGAAAGTGCAATTCATACATCTCAATCAGTATAGCCGTTTCGCAGGCTCTACACCACAACTGGATCCCCAAGCATCAGGGCAAAATGATGTGCTCAGAGCCTTCTGAAAGGCCAGTAGGGTCAGGGCCAATCTATCCTCTGGGGGGATCATGTT
Source organism: Charina bottae (assembly GCA_023362775.1). Taxonomy (NCBI): domain Eukaryota; kingdom Metazoa; phylum Chordata; class Lepidosauria; order Squamata; family Charinaidae; genus Charina; species Charina bottae. The sequence continues at coordinate 9,228,878 of JALMGJ010000010.1, forward strand.
CCACAGGGCGGGGGCCGTGGCAGAAAAGGCTCTCCTCCTGGGTCCATTCAGATGACACTTCTTAATAGACAGGGCCTTAATAGATGGGACCTGTAACATGCCTCTTTTGCCATACCTGATGGAACAGGCATATGTAACCAGGGAGTGGCAGTCCCTCAATAACTCAAATAACTAATGGCTGCATTCACACGATATACTAAGTCTGATTCATGTTAACCCTTTTTCTTCTAGCTTAGCATAATAGATGAACCCACAATTTGGTTAGTTTATGGTTTAATGTATTGTGAAAACCCAGACAATGGATTAATTTTGTTCATGTTTTATGGTTTATAGTTTCCTATAATTCTAGTTCCCTATCTTGGATCTCTGGACAAACTTTTCTTCCAAACAGATCAATTCTAGACTTGATGGATGATTGTCCTATGTTCCAGGACAGAGAATGTTCACTCATAGTAGGGTAAAGGGTTGGGTAAGACAGATCCGTTTAAAGCAATAAGACTTATGTTATTCACAACTGAAGTCCTACTGATTTCATTATGTTAGGTAAGTATGAATCAAAATAGCAATGGACAATGGCAATTTGTGCAATAATGGAATGTGTGAGAACTGCAGCTTAAAACTGCATTATGAGATGTTCATATTCAAGATTCCAGCCCTGGTCTCTTTCACAAAGTCACTGCTATAGGATGGGCAGCCATATAAATCACTGAAATAAATAAATAAAAGTAATATTCTTCCCCCGCTTTTTCCTTTTATGCTCAACAGTCAGCATGCTTTGCAAACAATCCATACTTTCCAAGCTCTTTTTGAAACCATAGTTAGGCTCTCCTCGCCCCCAATTTTTCACTGTATTTCTGCAAATCTTGGAACTCCAAAGAGCTTCCTGAATCCTGTGTACAGATGTGACATTTTGGTGTTACAGTCAGAGAATTAGATCATTATAAGCATACATACAAGATGGGAACATTGCCCCTTTGTCCTTCGAGGAGGGATCCAGTCTTTAGTTGGGATTAGGAGAGTAGTTCATAAAAACTTCATAACTTCTGCCATTGCACAGTGAAGTTGCTACCCAAGTAAGATCAGTATCAACAATAACGTTCCAGAGAAGAGGATGCCTTATTCTTAAAAAAAAAATCTAAGATAATTATTTCACAATGAGAAAAATGGCATCGGGTCTCACCTTCAGAGCGGAATCAACATCAAATTTCTCCCTGTGGAACATTTTGTCAATTTAAATGTTTTTAAGTAGAAAAGTCAGATAGGTAGTTAGGTAGGTAGGTAGCTAGCTAGCTAGACAGATAGACAGATAGACAGATAGACAGATAGACAGATATAGATTCCGTTCAATCGTGTCCGATTCTCAGAGACTGCCTGGACAAGTCCCTGCAGCTTTCTTAGCAGGGTTTTTCAGAAGTTGTTTGCCATTGCCTCCTTCCTAGGGCTGAGAGAGGGCGATTGGCCCAAGGTCACCCAGCTGGCTTTGTGCCTAAGGCGGGACTAGAACTCACAGTCTCCCGGTTTGTAGCCTGATACCTTAACCACTACACTGGCTCTCCAGATAAATATATTTTACATAAATAATAAATCTGATTTTCTTCAGGAAGATTCTCTTCCCTTCTGCCTTTGGAAACTAAAGGGGAGAGAAAGTGGATAGCTTACATAATTGGCAGGCCAGATGTGTCCTCCATCCCGGTTCCAGATCTCTTGTAATCACCTTCAAATGTCCAGAAATGGAGATGAGTCTGATGATGCAGATGAGAAAATGCTGTGCCCATCTGGCAGTGCCCATCTTGGAGCCTTCGATCACTAGATCTACTTAGGAGGAGGAGCCATGAACTTATGTATCATACAGGTCAGGAACCTCCTACTTCTCCAGGAAAGGATGGACCATGAGGGCCAGTTACAAAATTGCTCCACTGCATCCTGCCTATCCTGGTGCAGTGCCTTACCCTGCTGAGTTAGGTGTGGTTGGACAGCTCCGATGCTATTTTGGCAACCTTGCCACAAATCCATTTGTTGACTTGCTGGACAGCTCCCTAGACAAGAATCAAGCCACTCTGCGGTAGTGGTGGGTTTGGGACACCTCCACCACCTACCACTGACTTCATATTGCATACCAATGTTAGACTGTGGTCTTGGCTATTTATTCAGCAAAAAGAGTTGATAGTTGGACCACAGATGGAGAGGAGAACATTCCACACACATTCCTACCAATAGATGCTCAGGTTTGTTTGCCAAACCATTTTGCAATACTTACAACATCAGTTTAACTGACCCATTTAGAAATTGACACATTCACCAGACATGGTGTTCTCCCCTGGAGGTTAGCTTTCCTGATGTCTCAACGCTTACATTGATAAGCATAATCCCTTAATATAATCCCTCTAACATTTGTAAAATCTTTGATTTCATAAAAAGGATTGATTGCTACATACATTACATAGATGAGTCCAACTCTTCCCAGCCACAGCTTTTAACTAAGTATAGGCCCCTTTCTCAAATGTCTTTGTGCATTCTCGGATTATTTTTTTAGGTAGACTGTAAAAAATACATCCTAACTTTTCAATTCCAAACTTATGTTTAACGACACTGGTAAGTGTTTAACCACACTGGGAATAAACATGTTCAATATTTCACTACCACTAACCATATTATGAACCAAATTAATACGAGAGAGAGAGAGAGAGAGAGAAAGAGAGAGAGAACGAGAACTTCTGGCAGAAAGATTCTAGCCTATTTCTTGCTATGCTTGTCATCTACTTGCAAGGGGTTACTCAAAAGTGTATTTTCAATCATGGCAATATCATGGCCACTCAAATCTCTTCCATCTCAAATCTCTTCCATCTCAAACTTTCAACTGCAGCCAGACCTCTATCACCTAACATGAAACAGATGAGCCTTTCCTTGCTAGTCTTATTATGCTGCAAGGAGTTTAGCTGTACTAATCAGATTTGGTGAGGTATCCCCTGGAAGAATGTAGATGTCAGAATTTGCACATGTATGCTTGTGGTATGTGAGGCGAGTAAGGCCGAGTACATCCATGGCAGCAATACAACCATCAATCCCTTGGGCCAATGTTGGAGAACATCCAAAAAGTAATGGAGTGATGGATGTAATGATTCCCCTTAGGATTGCATCACTGCATTCAAACTGAGTCATGGCATGGAAAGTTGGAAAAACAAGTCAGAATTCATTATGATGTATATGATCAAAGCTATTGTAGCCTCCGTACACTCCTCATATTCATATTTTGCAGACAGAATAGGTGTATAGCAAGCTGGTCACAAATCTTAAGCACATCTGGATAACCCTATGTAAGGAAGTATATAAATGTTTATCTAGAGTCACACACACATACACACACATCTGAAATACAAAATTAATTTCAAGAAAGTATTTGGGATGTGCTGACCTGACATTTCCAAAGTTGTTTACCCATGTGCAATTGACTCGGGGGCATTCCAGAAATGTACTTTTTCTAGGCAAAACCATTATCAGGGTAGTTATTTCTAGAAACTAAATGAAACTTGGCACGGCTTAGAATTTGGATTTGGTATTGTGAACTGCAGGTATTTTGAATTCTGCTTCTTTTTACACAAAACCCCTTGTTGATGGATGTTTAAGGCATGAGCCATCCTTCCCACAAATGCAGACTGTTTTAAATCATTTTCCCCTCATGTTCCCTGTGCAGCACTGAAAAAGAAAATGAAAAACTCAGTGAACTGTGAACAGAAGAGAAGAACAGTTTACCTGCTTTTTCATTGTTTAAAATTGCACCCTTGTGCCCTGCGTTAAAAGTAGGCAACACTGCAAAACATCTGATACAACTTTTAAATAAAGAGATCCATGTTCCCATATATTACTTACTTTTTCTCCACCTACCTGGACAGTCCTTCAGGTAACTGTGCTAGACAGCAGAACTCTGACACTGAGATGTGTAACATGGAATCTCAATATTCCCTCGCAATTTGCATGTAGGCTATTTTGCAACTTCTGTGTATGAGAGGCAAGATCAACTATAATATGGAATGCTGAAAAAATAACATGTGGGATGATTGGTAAGTTTGCACATACTGTATGTGGAACAAGAATGGCAGGATACACGGGATGGAGAAAATCCCAGGATCCAGGAGGTCTGTGACAAGCATTGTTAAAAGGGAAGTTAGTAGCATTGCTCCCTGAAAGGGATGGTGATGGCCAGATAGCATGATCTGCTTTAATGCAGCTTCCTGGCTGGATTTTTATCTTGCTATAAGCCACGATAATTTACTGAGTAAGCCACAATGGCTGGGTTCATATAACCAAACCCAAACCAAACAAATGAGGTTACAGGTTTATGCAATATGTGTACCTAGTCATTCTCTTTCTGGGCATCTTTTTAAGCAATGTCTTGAGTTAGGAACAATGGGAAGAGGTTTGTCCCTTGGATAAGCAGAGGCATAAGCTGTTTCTGAAACTGCAACCTTAACTGTAATGGTGAACACATGTCCATGAGGTTCTGTGCTCCCAAGGATAGAACTACAACCAAAGTCCTCTTCCATCTCCTAGGGATCCAAGGTCTTGAAAGAATGAACACTTACCTTCCACATCTTAGTGAATAAAGAGATTGTTGAGTATAGCGTTCTGATGGAACCTTCTAGATGTTGTTGAACTACCACTGCCAACATCCATCACCATTGGGCTATACTCCCAGATTCCTGGGAGATGTAGTGCAGCAATATCTGGAGCCTCACAGGTTTCCCACCCATGTCCTAAAGGAAAGAGATAGCACTATTATTACAAGCTATTATTATTGTTACTCTTCTTGTCCTAATCTTCAGCTGACAAGACTTATGAAGAATGTTAATAAGATAGCCCTTATCCTTAGGCTTATAATATAAGAGACACAGCATAGAAGATGAAATAGTTAGAAGGAAAGAAGAAAAAGCTCTTCATGGCCCAGAGTTTCACTGGATAGATGGGTAGCCATATACATTGGATAAATAAATAAGCAAGCAAGCAAGCTCCGGCAGCTACTGCTGTAATTGACTGACTGACTGATTGATTATGTGTCTTCAAGTCGTTTTCGACTCCTAGCGACTACATTTCTCATAAAAACTAACTGGGATATGAAGAGAACAGTGTCCTGCTGCCACAGCTGTCACTAGATAACATTCAAAGAGAAGCAAAAATAAATAGTCTCCAAGCTGAGGTGATGGAACAGCCCTGTTTCTCTTCCCTTCTGCTGTGCTGTGAGGTGACCTAAAAGCTTTCTCCCTGCTCCCTCCGCAGCTTTGGAACCAACGTGTCATCAGCCACAGACAGCCCTTCTTGCTTCTTCCACATCTCTGTTTTTGTACTAACGCGTTAAACTATCAATAATCATAAGGCTGCCCTCCCAATGGAGTTGACAGGTGACAACTCTTGATTCCCTTTATTGGGCCGTGTTCCTCAGAAAAGCTTGCAAATTGCTCAGATCTCAGCTAACAAAGCCAAGGTTCACTCCTGGAGCCTCTGAATATCCTGCCTGATGATAACATGTGAATTGCTGAGCGTCACCTGAGATAAAATGCCCTTTACAACATCAAAGCCACCAGTTTCTAAGCTGCAGGTATGGGAGAGTTTTGTCAGACCGAAGATGGATGGAAGAGATAAAGGGGAAATTAAAGAGAGGGGATGGGAAAGGGTGGGAGTCCAATTCCGTGAATGGAGAGAGGAAGGGGGAAATTTTATCACTGCCTTGGCACTAAAATTTTTGCAACAGGGATTAGCGCAGCCTCCTCTGAAGTGTGAGGAAAAGCATTGTATGTTTGGCTTCAGAAACTGTCAATGAAACTCTGCTGGACTTTAGTGACGGACAGGTTGCTGCTCCGGTTACATCATGTACAATGGATGGCGAATAACAATGCCTGGCACACCCGATATCAGTAATGGATACTCAAGCTTTGATATTCCGATTCAGGATATCTCAACTGAAGGCTGCTGCAGCACAACAATTTGGACAGTTTTAAAACATGGTGCTGTATCACCCCAGATACTTTGGGAACAATCCTTTGAGATTCCACCACCCTAAAAATGGCCCATTAGAAAGAACAGGTGGTGTCCAACCAGAATGGCAGTGAGACTGGGAAGTGGCGAGCCAACTGGTGTTGTACAACAGCACCTTTGCAACCTCCACTAATTACTTCTTGCTGGATCAGTTACAATTTTATTCTCTTACATTTATGAAACAGGTCTACATGCTGCTTCCCTTTCAGGGCACAAAGCATTTTCCTATCCTTTGCAAGCTCCAACATGATGCCGGACCTAGCTGACCCATAGTCCCCATTTTATCGACCCGCCCCACCAGGTCATTCAGAGAGGGCCTGCTACGAACCCCATCAATTAAAGAATGCCACCTGATGGGGTCTAGGAGGCGGGCCTTCTCTGTGGTGGCACCCACACTGTGGAACATCTTGCCCCCAGAGTTGAGACAGATCTCCCTCCCTCCCGACCTTTAGGAAAGAGCTGAAGACCTGGTTCTGCCGCCTGGCATGGGAAGGAGGAAAGGATAGTTCCTCGTGGGGGTGGCTAATTCCTTAATTTATTGTCCTTCGTTTAATTCCATCTCCATCTGGATTTATAATTATTTATTAATTTATACATTGTACATTGATGTTTTATCCTGTTTTAATCTATTTTATTGTAAACCGCCCAGAGTTCCCCGTTGGGGGAGATGGGCGGTTATATAAATTTAATTAAATAAATAAAAATAAAAATAAAAAAATAGTTCTTGCTATAAATGTTCAAATCAGCCCTGGATGTTTGGTCAAGCAACAGTCTAGGTGAGCTTCTCCCGAGTTGGTTTAGAATTCAAGGAGGGGAGTCACAATCCCAAAAGCTGATAGTTTGGAGAAAGCTGGACTATGTATTTGTTCACAAAAGTTATATATCTTCTTTTGAGTGGTCCAGTGTAAGCCTGGCTTATTCTCCTCTGCTTCTATTTCCTTGTGGCTTTATGCCTGTCAGGTACCCTTTCCCCTTAAACAGTTTCTTCAGTTTTGACCCCTGTCTGTGAATAACTCTTTCTGCATAGCAGACTGAGGCTTAAACCAGGATTTGGGGTTCTTTGATGGTGGAGCTCAAACTGGCTTCTCTCATAGCCTCCTATGGCTTGGTATGAAGACTTTTATTTCCATAAACTGCTTCTAGTAAAGGGGAAATAAAGAGGGCAAATATTTCTTATTGGGAACTTATATCTATAGGACATGAACAAAAATGGTTTTCAATGCACGCTGTTGTTTCCCATTTCGCTAAATCATTGTGTGTTTTCATTTTACACTAGCAATTGGGCATGCACTTTGCTCAGCTTTGCAATTCTATTCTATCTCAGTGGTTGTGGGGCTATTTGGGTGGGAAGCCCTACTTGGGAGAATGTCTCCACTCCCTTATGCTGGCTGAGTCAGATTACATCCCCATCCCTCCTGGCTTTTCTGTTGGGCTACATATGAAATAACAGCTCTTACTGTAACCAAATATTTCCATTCAGGAAAGCCAGTTGCAACCAGCAAAGAAGGGGATGGATTCACATGTTCCCAGAAGCTGGTGAAAGGTGCTTTGTTCTAAGCAAGAGCACCTGGAGAGGATGTTGCTCCCCTTAGTCCATGACTCTACGCAGCTGTAGTAGGCCCGTGTCATGCTTGTTCCTGTGAGAGCATGGCGGAAATAGTTATTTACAACAAAGGGAATCAATTGGTCTGGAGCATCTAGTGGCTCCTGGATTTGTTGACGCTGATCAGAAGAAATTGCTGTGCTTTCTATCAGAGCTGGAAAAGCTCTCATTATCAGGGTATTCCTGGTATCATCATCAGCTCATAAAGCTCTCATTATTAGGATATTCCTGGTATCATCAGCAGCTGGCTCCTGGTTACCTAGTTCCTGGATGTGCCACTCAATAAAGTGCAGGCAATTCAAACCTGTAAACTTGTGCAGCATGCCAGGATACTTCTGGTCTCATAACCCAAAATGTCCATGCTTGTGCCACTATTTGCAAGCTCTTCTGCATGCTTTATGTGTCTTACGAAGGGCAACCAGCTACCCTTCACCTTCTCCACCTGCCTCACTACTTCCCTGATGCACCTATCAATCTGGCTGGCAATGTTGAGGAATTCGGTCACTGAACCTTACGAAATGACCTATTCCATACTCATGTGAGAAAATAATAATAATTACCCACTGGATTTTGATACTGTCTCCAGGAGGAGCTGAGGAGCCTTACAATGAAGGTGAAAGAAGAAAGTGCAAAAGCTGGGTTGCAGTTAAACCTCAAAAAAACCAAGATTGTGGCAACCAGCTTGATTGATAACTGGCAAATAGAGGGAGAAAAAGTGGAGGCAGTGACAGACTTTGTATTTCTAGGCGCAAAAATTACTGCAGACGCTGACTGCAGCCAGGAAATCAGAAGACATTTACTTCTTGGGAGGAGAGCAATGACAAATCTCGATAAAATAGTTAAGAGCAGAGACATCACACTGATAACAAAGGTCTGCATAGTTAAAGCAATGGTATTCCCCGTAGTAACCTATGGCTGCGAAAGCTGGACCATAAGGAAGGCTGAGCGAAGGAAGATAGATGGTTTTGAACTGTGGTGTTGGAGGAAAATTCTGAGAGTGCCTTGGACTGCAAGAAGATCAAACTCCAGGAAATAAAGCCAGACTGCTCACTTGAGGGAATGATATTAAAAGCAAAACTGAAGTACTTTGGCCACATAATGAGAAGACAGGATACCCTGGAGAAGATGCTGATGCTAGGGAAAGTGGAAGGCCAAAGGAAGAGGGGCTGACCAAGGGCAAGATGGATGGATGGATATTCTGGAGGTGACAGACTCGACCATGGAGGAGCTGGGGATGTCGATGGCTGACAGGAAGCTCTGGCGTGGGCTGGTCCATTAAGTCACGAAGAGTCGGAAATGACTGAACGAATAAACAACTCCTCCAGGAATTTAAATGCTATCCCAAATATACTATAAAATTATATAAAATATTATTATATTATATTAGGAAGAAAAATGCACATTTAAGTACCAGTTCCAATAAATATCACTTGATATTTTGAAAACACAGAAATATCATGGAATAGAATGATGGATATAAAGAGGCAACATGGATATTGATCAAGAATTTTCCACTCATCATTGGCTCCACAGTCTCAGTACATCCAAGAGTTGCTGATGACACTACTGGCTTAATGGCTTTTTGAAGAATAATGAAAAGGCAAGGATGATCAGTCTGCTAGGGCAACGTTTCTCAATCTGGGACCTTCTAGAGGTTTTAGACAACTTCATGCTGGTTGGAAACCATGGGTGGTGTCTTGATCCACATCTGGTCACAGAAGGTTGTGATAGTGCAAAGTGGAGCTATTGGCACAGAAACAACAGAGAGGTACTGTAAGTAAAGAGACAAGTACAGGGAAAGTCAGGCAGTGCCATTGAGAGTTGTTCAGCCTGAAGAGCAGGGAACAAATTCTGAGATTTTATAAAGATAGGTTGCCTAAGTCTGTGGATCTTTGAATTCCTTTCTTTTTACAGTCTGATAAATGTATTTGTTATTGCAATGTAGAATGGTCTCTTTATAGGAACTAGATCATATTTCAATTATTCATTCCAAAAGCATCCAACATCCAAATGATGCAGCTCTGCAATGTGACCTTTAGCCAGCTGCTTTGGCATGCCCAAGAGTAGCAGAAACCTGATTTGAGGTACTTGATGCTCTGGTTTTTGTTAAAGTCCTGCACTGAGAGAAAGAACTTAAGTGCTAGAACCCAACTACTTTGGAACCAACTTCATATTGATTCATAAGTTTCCTGTTCTCCAGAATGGGGTGCTCAGACACAAATCTGATTCAGTCCCTTTAGCAGCACACAGTCGTGTTAACTGGATCAAAGCAAACAGCTTTTAGGAATAGAGACTCTTTCACTTTCCCCGGGAAGTGCCTGGTATCCCATGAGACCAGAAGAGGACTGGCCAGGTTTCATAATATCACTAGCTTCTTCTCCATTGGCTATGCAGGCAACAATAAGCTTGGGTGCTGTAGCCAATCAGTGTTTGGGAGGTGCATTGTGTAAATGGGGAGTTTGCTTTTCAGTTGCTCTTTCCCTCCAGCTCTTTTCTTAGAAGACTGGTTGGCAAAATGAGCCAACTGACTCAGTTGACTCATTCTCATGACATTACTGACTGGGTCAATTGCTCACTTTTTGGTGTTCCCACAACACACTGACCAACCCATCTCCTACTGACCCAATTAAGTGTGTTGTTGAAACAAGGCCACTATGATTTTCAAAAAATCAGATTCCATTACCACCACCATCAATTTTCTTTCTTTTTTTTAATGAAGTATGGAAGAAGTTGATTAGGAGTATCTTGTTTCTCTTGTCCATCTTTTTCTTTTTGACAGTGTGTTGTTGTAGTTTTATTGAAACAGAAGCTCTTTGAAAATGTTGAGGATTTTCCTTTTCTCCCCTTCTGTCTCACACAATATACTACATGAATAATATTCTGAATGGCAAAGATGGTGATTTGGTTTCATTAGAAGCAGACACCTTGTAGAGCTTCATGTATTTCAATCACTTTAACTTTTTTAAATGGATCCAAGCTAAAACAGTACCAAGGACAGCAGGACAATAGCAAGATTTTCTTTTGAAACAAAATATATTGTGTATTTCTTTATCTTCCAGAACTTATTATTATTGCTTGGTTTGTCTTTTTATGTAATATCTAGTATCAAGAAACTTGGCAGTCCAGATGACAAATAACAAAGAAGGAAGAAGATACATCTGGATCTACTGTTAGATTGATGGTTGAGGCTGGCAAAGATAATCAACTCCCAATTATTTAAAAATGTTAGCAACAAAATTATTGCCCCTTCCCCAAGACAAATATCAACATGACATTTGCAAAAAAAAAACATTTTGGGTAACTGGGAGATGATTTTAATGTGGCGGGGCTATGAGCTCCATGTACCTCTTCTACACAAAAGGAATTGCTGAGTTCAGAATTCTTTCATTCCAAGGCTGCCATCTTATGGCCCTTGAGAGAGAATGGTCTGGCCTTGGGAGGAAAAAGCTAGAAACACCAATTTAGGAAGGTGGCTGCAGTAAATCCCGCTGGAGAGCTGAAGCCTCAACAGCTTCATCGTGATGCTGCCTTAATGACCTTGGATTGATATCAATGGAGGTTGTATCCAGGAATATTGCAACTATTGGCCAGATGCTGGTTTGCCTCTCTTTCTTCTCCAGCATTTCATTTTCGTGCCAGACCACAAACCTCTTTTTACACTTAAGTCACTGGTAGTTTATTTATTTATTTATTATTTAAATTTATATCACCGCCCATCTCCCCCAACCAGGGGATTCTGGGTAGTTTACAATAAAATCAAGAGTTAAAAATATAAACATGAAATTACAAAACCAGTATACATAGAATAAATAAGTGTAAAATCCAAGGGCTAATAGATCTCAAATAATAGGGAGGGCACTATGGCACCAGCCACCCCCAGGAGGAGCTATTGCCTTTCCCATCCCAGGCAAGGCGGCAGAACCAGGTCTTCAAATTCTTCCGGAAGGCCAGAAGCGAGGAAACCCACCTCAGCTCCGGGGGCAAGATATTCCAAAGGGCGGATGCCACTGCAGAGAAGGCCCGCCTCCTGGACCCTGCTAGATGGAATTCCTTTGCTGATGGGGTCCGTAGCATGCCCTCTCTGCATGCCCGGGTGGAGCGGGTCGATGTTATGGGGATGAGACGGTCCCTCAGGTAACCTGGCCCCATGCCATGTAGGGCTTTAAAGGTAATAACCAACACCTTAAATTGGACCCGGAAGCAAACCAGTACCCAGTGCAGCTCGCGCAGCAGTGGTATTATATTTGCTAATCTTGAGGCATGAATAACTGCTCGCACGGCTGCATTCTGGACCAGCTGAAGCTTCCGGATACTCTTCAAGGGTAGCCCCATGTAGTGCGCATTGCAATAGTCTATATTGGAGAAGACAAGGGCATGAGTCACTGTTCGGAGGGCATGTTGTTAGAGGTGTGGGAAATTCTTTTCACTGGAAATAAAAGCTGGAAAATTCTGCATGTAATGCTTTCCCATGCATATTAGGGAACTCATTGGATCATGGCCAGAGTTGTACATGCATGTCTACACCAAACTATGTATGCAAATAAATTGCTCAAGTGGGCTCATAACAATGCTTGGAATGTTACCATTTCAAACTGGTGTTGCTGTGTTTTAATCGGAGTTTATTTCTATTTTATTTCTTAAAACTCATTAACAAAATTGCACTGTTGGTATATGACACCAGAAAAACTATCTAGAATGTATAAAGGTACTTCAAATTTATGTTGGAAATGTGAACAACAAGAAGAGTCATTTAACATGCTTGGTAGACATGTAAAAAAGCTAGAAAAGTTTGGGCTCAAATACATACAGTGATTCAGAGGATATTGAAGATAAACATTCAGTTGAAATCAGAACTTTTCCTCCTGGGACTGATGGATAAACAGTTAGAAAGAGCCATGGAACTTTGTTTTTATATTTGATAATTGCAGCGAGATTATTATATGCACAAAGATGGTAAGATTTAGCAATACCTACGATGGAGGACTGGTTGGTAAAGGTGACAGAACTTGCTGAAGTGGCTAAATTAACTTGTTTGATTAGTGTCTTTTTTATGGACTTTTTGCATAAAAAAGAAAAAATGAACTTATTTATGGTTTTGATGATTTTGACAGGGTGGATTATGGAAAGAAGAGTGTCATGATGTAACTTAGAGAGAGAGAGGTTAAAATATAATTGTACTTATAACTGCTGTGAAGATGATCAGAAGCCACTTCTTTATATCTTTCTTTTTTTTCTTCTACTTTTTTTCTTCTTGCACTTTTAGCTTTTTCTCTTTTTTTCTCCCTTTCCTCTTCTTTCTTTCTTTCATTTGTTGGTTTATATTTCAAATTTAGTCACTGCCCATCTCACTCAAAGAGCAACTCTGGACTCTTTTTTCATTCCATTTTAGTTTGTATTAGTTCTGATTATTAAAACTTTCAATAAAAATCAAAATCAGTAACAAGTTAAAATCTATTAAAGGAAACATTGATTTGCCAGGGAATCCTTTTCAAAGAACATGTCGATGAAGGTTCTCAGTCATCCAGGTGGAATTGTCTGTAGCTTGAATCATGTCAACTGGATTTCTATTTTCTCAGTGGAAACGTTTCGCTCCTTATCCAAGGATCGTTAAGATTACCATGCTGCTGTTGAGCTTGCGAAATGGTCTTAATCTTCCTAGGCACAGAAGACAAAGCAGGAAGGAAAATAGGGGAAATGATCCTCCTTTAGATGATAAAGGGACTTAGAAATAACATCTCAAAATAACTATGACCTAGCCCCAGGTGCAAGGTCACACAGCCACCTAGAAACATATTTAAGGATTCCCTTACTAACTTTGCTCAGACTGAAGAAGCTCCTTGGATAAGGAGCGAAACGTTTCCATTGAGAAAAATAGAAAATAAGCTCAGCTATAGGATTGTCCCCCATATTGTGAACCCATTGAAATAACCGGGGTCAACTAGTGCCATGGTTTGCATGTCATACAAAGGTCTTTGTTAAGCCACAGTTCCATGAATAAACTTCAGATGACAAGATTCAAACGCCTGGTCTTAAATCATAGTTTACAAACCACAGTGGCTGTATTCATATTAGATGTTAAACCCAGGTTAAAGAGACTGCATTAAGATTTAGTATACTATGTAAACCTAGGCACATTCTCAAGATAAACTAACTTGTAAGGGATATGTCTATGAAGGTTCTCAGTCATCCAGGTGGAATTGTCTGTAGCTTGAATCATGTCAACTGGATTTCTATTTTCTCAGTGGAAACGTTTCGCTCCTTATCCAAGGAGCTTCTTCAGTCTGAGCAAAGTTAGTAAGGGAATCCTAAATATGTTTAACACAGCTACCTAGAAACATATTTCATAGACTGAAGAAGCTCCTTGGATAAGGAGCGAAACGTTTCCACTGAGAAAATAGAAATCCAGTTGACATGATTCAAGCTACAGACAATTCCACCTGGATGACTGAGAACCTTCATAGACATACTGCTTCTCTTAGGTCTTTCAAAGTGGGGAAATGCTGCTTGATGCTGCTTCTCAAACCAGCTCTAAGGAAAAGCCTCATCCAAAGCATCACTGAAGAACTAGATTTGCCATTACGATGTCAATAATGAGGATGGCAAGCAATTTCTTTAAGGCAAAAGAAAAAGGCAAGCCGTGTCTGACTTAATACATCACACTAAGTCAGGAATTCCCAAACTTTGTGAGCAAGTGGGCATGCCTGGAGTTTTAAAAGTCTGCTACTGGCTCTCCCAAGGTGACTATCAATCACAAAACATCTATTGACCAGAAGGCTGATCTTCTAAAGTTGCTCCCCAGCACCTCCTCTAGTCTTCCAAGAGGCTCTCTACATCTCAGCTCAGCAGGCAGGTAGGTAGGGGCGTGGTGGCTCAGCCAGTAAGACGCCAGGCTTGTCGATCGGAAGATCGCAAGTTCGGAGGTTCGAATCCCTAGCCCCGCGTGACGGAGTGAGCTCCCGCACTCGCCCCAGCTCTTGCCAACCTAGCAATTTGAAAGCATGCAAATGCAAGTAGATGAATAGGTACCACTTTGGTGGGTAGGTAACAGCGTTCCGCGCGTGTCATGCGGCCACATGACCGTGGAAGCATCTTCGGACAACACTGGCTCTTCGGCTAACAAACCGAGATGAGCACCGGCCCCTAGAGTCGGACACGACTGCACAAATGTGTGGGGGGAACCTTTACCTTTTTAGGAAGACTTACAAACCATAAAGTGCGCAGTCACGGGCCATTTTCTTTTCTAAGATGGTTCATTGCCCCAAGTGGCAACCTGGGAAGTAAAGATGATGCTTGAGGTTTCTGCTTTGATTTGGCTAGCCATTCCCTTCAAAATAATAATAACAATTATAGTAAAAAAAAAAACACAAGTGAGCAAGAAAACTGGTAGAGGATGCCAAAGAGTTGTTGCCAGGCAGATTCATGACCTTGGATACCATGTTGGAGATCCAGGCACTAAGTCATCATGTGGTTGGACTTCTTTTGATTTTCCATGATGGTTAAAGCAGGCTGAAAGACATTTGTTGGGTTTAGCCCAATGTGTGAACCCAACAAATGTCTTGCAGTTTGGTTATTTAATTAGTAATACATAACGTGATTTTTGGCCGTGTATGGGAAGATAGGTCTAGTAAAGGCATAGCTGCCTGGCTAAGTGGGAAAGAGTTGATCTTCTGTCCAGTTGCTTCTTGGCCTGCAAGGGGATGGTTTGTACAAGAGTTATAATCTGATCAGCCCTTTGGTTCTAAAGGAAATCACACATCTACATAAATACACACCCAGTTACAAAATAAGTGGTTTGGTTGGAATGCTGAAATGAGTATTTCAAGACACTCTTACATATGTATGTTCAGTGTCATTATGTGTGTATAAAAGGGGCAGAGCATGATGCTCATTTCATTATCCCCACCCCCCATGGTCACCTATGTGTTTAAGGCAAAACCTCTCTGCTCTAATTGATGGAGCCTTGGGGGGGGAGATGGGCAGTGGCAAAATTTGACAAATAAATAAATAAACAGCTGTCCTCCCATGATACCTGTCTTCAGAATCTGGATCTTGCAATAGCTAGCTTTGAAATGGAGTTTCCATTTAGCCATCATGTGTAAAATGATGTGTAAAATGTATAATATATCCCTACAAACTGTCTAATGTTCCTATTTTTTTAAATTTCCTTCCCCACTTCTAGGTCTTTAGAACATTCCAAGTCTCTGTTTACTGTCCTTATTTTTGTACTGAGGATTTCCTTTTCTCCCTGTCTTTCCTAAAAAGTTCACAAGGTTAATAAATGGTGCTAAAACAACAACAAAACACCCCATTACAATATCAAACATTTGCAAGAATAAGAAAGCTATACAAAACCTTTCCTTCCTTCCCACCCATCCTATCCCTGTGCTGTTTTGATGCTGGATTTGATTTCTTTCATATACTCAGCTGATGATTAGTTAGTTGGAATTAAATTGAGAGACAGTCAGGCAGTTGTGAGTAAGTAATTGCTGCTATCTGATCTGCAGGAACCAATATGTGAAATATAATTTAATCCTTATTGGGACTGGACTTTGATCTGATCAATGTATGAAAGATCACAAGACACACAGTGAAAAGTTAGAGCTTTATAAAAGAACTAGAGAATAGGAAGGAAAAAGAAGTGCATAGTAACATCTTTACCCATTCCGGGTTATAATGAATAGCTGTGAGCCTGTCTGTCCAATTCCACACACTGAATTATTCCCCCTTCCTGGCCACCCACCATTTTGTTTCTCATAGATTTTAACCATCTTGCCTGCTAATGAACTTCTGGAAATTGTTAGCACGTTATCTTGTAAAGAATCAACTGACCTGTGAAATACAATCCCCTTAAGATACATTTTTGATTTTTTTTCTTTGATCAATATAATGGATTTTGCCTTTCTTTTTTTTTCATTTTTAATCTTTAGCATTTCACTCCATTGTTATTTTATTCCATCTTTCTTTTTAAAATCTCCCAGGAATCTTTTAAAAATCTCCCAGGAATCTTTTAAAAATCTTCCAGGAATCTTTTAAATATCTCCCAGGAATCTTTTAAAAATCAGTTGAATTTCTTTTCCAGTGTGTAAAAGGAGGGAAAATGTTCTATAAGGAATATATTAATGGGAGGCAGTTCTACAAGCCCCTTTCTGTATAGATAAAAGGTAAGATGTCCTTCAAGATGAGCTCAGCTTCTGGTGATTTCATGGACACAACCATGCATTTCTCTTGGCAGCAATATAGAAGTGATTTGCCAATGCCATCTTACAGAAATATTTTTGAACTTTCTAGTCTAGTCTACAGCCATGATATTTTCTGGTGATCTCCCATCCAAGTACTAGCCATGTCTGACTCTAGTTTTCAAGGTCAACCAAGGTCGGGAAATGCTAATCAATTGCCTTCTCAAAATGTAAAGGCTGGACAATTATACTGTATGTCCCCAGCATGATCTTGTACACTGCCCCTTTGGAGTTCAGCTGAATATGAGTAAAAGTATTTTCTAAACCTTTCTCCTGCAACATAGGGTCTTTAGAAGAACCTCCATATCTGAGAACGTTCAGGATGAGGTTGACTGAATTCTGTACCCTTACAGAATTCTAAACTTATGTGCAAACAATCACCTGAATAGACTTTTTTCTCCATGAGTTTGTCTAATTCCTTTTTAAAACAGTCAGAATTGGTGGCCATTGGTACATCCTATGAAAACTAATAATGAACAAACTTTCAGATTCACTTTTTCCCCACACTATTCTGTTTTTAAAATGCTTTTCATTCCATTTATGGAAACATTTGCCAATTCTGGTTAGGGCAGAACAAAATCTCCCCTCCCCCCCATCCCTAACAGAAGGAATTTCTGAAGTTTACTTATGTGCTGTGTGAACAGGGGGAGAATTTCCTTCCAGTAAACCACATGTAGGATTTCACTTTTGGTCATCTTCCTTTCCAAACGGGAAACTCCTAAATTTTTTAATGTTTCCTCAGAGCGAAAGTATTTTCTCTATTGCAGAAATTCAACTTATCAGACATTCAAATGTTTTCTCAGACAAATACAGAAAGGCAACAATGACGATGATCACAGTTGCATGCCATCATTCACCAAAGAATCATACGGTGGTTTATAAAACATTCCACAATTCTAAAACACACACTGCAAAAGACAAAAACTCGACACCTTCAAAATCAGCAAAGGAATCATGAGAATCCCCAAATATACCCCTTATTTAAAAAAAGGGGGGGCAAGAGAAGGGTTTGGAATACTCTTCGCAAAGCACACACCCAACAACAGCATCTTACTTGCCAAAACTTCTTATCACATAATGAGCAAGTGCCTACTACCTATTTTCCATTGTGCTGAACTTTTATAGGACTTTTGTTTTCTCTCGTCCCCTCCCTCCCTCACCCCCCTCCTCATGGCACCATAGTCCAGGCTAGTCTGGTTGGACACTCCCCCCCCCCTTTCTCCAGAGGCCCTGAGCTGTCCCTCGTTAGGGTAAGTGTTAGGAAGTTGCTGAAGTGAGAAATGAGCCTGTAAAAGCTCGTTGTCCTAATTAAACTTTGTCAAGGAGAGTGACAAGAAGCATCAGAGAGGAAACAATGTGCACAGTGTTTGGGAATCAGCCTTAAGCTGGGAAGGTCTTTGTCCCCCAAACAAAAGCACTTGTTTGCATGTATTAATGTCCACTAAACTTCATGGGGTCCAGGTGCAGTCCCCTTCTCCTCCCTCTGTCCTTCTTCACCCACCCATCCACGGTCTTCTCCAAGTCTACCCAATCTCTCTACCAAGCACCAAAGATTCCTGAAGCTGGACTTGGGAACAGGCTGGGTGGGAAGAGGCAGAGGAATCCAGCTCTTTCAGGGGCTAATATCAAAGGGGCTGTCTTACAAAGTAAATATTTTGATCTAAAATGAATTATTGTTGCTGTTTCTATCAGCCCAGTGTGTGGAGTGTTGGGTGAAGGCATCAACAGAAACTGCCAATGGACTTGGTTAATGAGGAGAGAGTTAATGAAAACCTTCATTAACATGGTTAATAAAACCACACAAAACAGATGTGGAAGACAACAGGGGATTCAGGATAACACGAGTTTGTTCATTCATTGATTTAATTTTAGTCCACTGCAATTGGTAGACTCTTGGTGGGTTACAAACAACAATTTGTAATAAAGCATTTACAGAATCCACAGTATTAACCAGATAAAATGGCCCAAAGTTAAAATCATGATGTCCAAAATGTAAGTGCTAAGGAAAAAAATGACAAGAAATTAATGACTAGATGGTCACTTGCAGATATCAAAAGCTTGAACAGTCCTTTCTAATAATTTCCTAAAACTTAATGTCAGGGCTACTTGAATTTTACAAGGGACAGTGTTCCAAAATATTGGAGCCATGACAAACTAGAACAGCTGGGAAACCCCCCTCCCCACCCCTTAGCTCCTGAAGATGGAGAACTTCTAGGAACTTTGTAATGAGCAGGTCAAAACTGAGATGGTCCTGAAGCTATCTCAGCACCATGCCATGTAGGGCTCTAAAGGTCAAAGCCAACACTTTGACTTGCACATGGAGATGAAAAGGCAGCCAGTTCAGAGCCTGGAACACTGGTGTCATGTGCTTATGTTGGCATGTACTCACCAACAACTGGGATGCTACACTCTAGACTAATTGATGCTTCCAGATGGTCTTCAAAGTAGAATATGATTGCTTGAGTACTCTCGTAATGGAATCCCACATATGGTAAAACAGACTTGAATTGATGCATACTGAAAGGGAGGCATTTTTGCCTTAGTCAGCACCCAGTCACCTTGGATAACAGATAGGATCCCAGGGTCAAAGGCATCTGTGCAACCTCTCATGACTGTCCTCTCATTAAATCTTTGGGGGTTTCTATTTTCCTTTAACCCGCCAGGCACTGGAGGAATGCTAAAATAAGGGCATTGTGGAAAATTCCCAGTTAATCCCTGGGTTGAACCCTGAACTGCTACTGTAAATAAACAGTGATTGGGCTGTACTAGTTGTATAGGAGAGGGATTTCTAAGAGATGATTTTCCCTCACTATCGCATGGCAGATTTCATCTCTAGCTCTCTTCTATGGAACTGTAATAGCTACAACAGAGTTTTTAGTCAACTAAGAAGGGGAAGAGATGGAGTAATAAATGGAAGTCTGATGTCTTAGCAGAGTCCATGAAAGCACCCCTTATGATTGCAAGGCTGAGAAGAGTTAGTTCCTGCTTCTTTAGGCTACTTTTCAGGATGTGTTTAAATGCAGGATAATAATGTATTTCAGTGTCACATCTTTCAGGTTAAATTCCAACTGGAAGAAGCTTTTATTCCTGATTAGTTGGGAGGAAAATTATGATCATCAGTAGTATTAGTATCACCATTATTAAAGGTGGAATAGAATCAAAGGAAGTGAGTTTGCTAACCAAATTTGTATTTCCTAAAGTCTGCAACTATAGGCTGCGGGACCAAATTTGGCCTGCTCTGGAATACCTGATGCAAACAATCTAACCCAGTGAAAAATGGCGTTTCTGATTAATTGTTTGCTGACCAGGTAAGTTTATGATGGTAAAGAAAAAATTATTGTGGTCATAGCTAGGGCTAGTAGTAACTATAAGAGTGGTATGTCTATGAAGGTTCTCAGTCATCCAGGTGGAATTGTCTGTAGCTTGAATCATGTCAACTGGATTTCTATTTTCTTAGTGGAAACGTTTCACTCCTTATCCAAGGAGCTTCTTCAGTCTGAGTAAAGTTAGTAAGGGAATCCTTAAATATGTTTCTAGGCTGGCTGTGTGACCTTGCACCTGGGGCTAGGTCATGGTTATTTTGAGATGTTTGTTTCTAAGTCCCTTTATCATCTAAAGGAGGATCGTTAAGATTACCCTGCTGCTGTTGAGCTTGTGAAATGGTCTTAATTTTCCTAGGCACAGAAGACAAAGCAGGAAGGAAGATAGGGGAAAGGTTATGCCTGAGGCCCCCACCTCTATTCAAGGAAGGATTTTCCAAGTTGGCATGAATGGATTCCTTGACCCCTCTCTCAAACCACCTATCTTCTCTGTCTAAAATGTGAACATTAATGTCCTCAAATGAGTGTCCTTTTTCCTTTAGATGAAGATAAACTGCTGACTCTGGTCCTGTGGTGTTACTTCTCCTGTGTTGGGCCATCCTCCTGTACAAAGGTTGTTTGGTTTCTCCAATGTAGAGTTCAGAGCACTCCTCACTGCACTGGATTGCATACACTACATTGCTTTCCTTGTGTTTTGGAGTTTGATCTTTGGGGTGTACAAGCCTCTGTCTCAGTGTGTTGGTGGGTTTGAAATATACAGGTATGTGGTGTTTGCCAAATATCCGTTTTATCTTTTCAGACACGCCAGCCATGTAAGGAATGACCAGGTTCTTCCGTTTACTCTGAGTCTCAGCCCTATCTGTCGCTGTTTTAGGTCTGGTAGACTTAGATTTAGTGAAGGCCCAATTTGGATATCCACAGGCCTGCAGAGCTGTTCTCAGATGCTGCTTTTCATTCTTTTTGGAATCCATGGAGGTGGGGATGGTTTCTGCTCTGTGTGACAATGTCCTGATGACTCCTAGTTTGTGCTGCAGTGGATGGTGGGAGTCAAACATCAGGTATTGATCTGTGTGTGTGGGTTTCCTGTAGATCCCTATTTCTAGCTTGCCACCGGTCCCAATGAGGACTTCACAGTCTAGGAATGCCAGTCTGTTGTCCTTGGTGTCTTCTCTGGTGAAGCTAATGTTGGCATCTATAGTGTTTATATGGTCCGTGAAGGCCTGTACTTCCTGGGCCTTGATTTTGACCCAGGTGTCATCCACATACCTAAACCAGTGGGTGGGCACCGTTCCCTGGAATGTGTTGAGTGCTTTCTTCTCCACTTCTTCCATGTATAAATTGGCCACAATGGGTGACACAGGAGAACCCATGGCACAACCGTGTTTTTGTCTGTAAAAGTCACCTCTGTATGTGAAATAAGTGGTGTTAAGACACAGGTCCAGAAGATGGCAGATCTGGTTTGGGTTGAGATGGCTTCTCCTTTCCAGGGTGCTGTCCTCTTCTAGTCTCTTCCTGACAGCGGATAGAGCATGAGTGGTGGGGATGCTGGTGAAAAGGGAGGACACATCAAAGGAGACCATAGTTTCATCTGTATCCAGTTTCAGGATCTTTGCTTTGGAAACAAATTCTTCCGAATTATGGATGTGGTGTTCAGAGTGTCCAACTAGAGGTGCTAGTATGGTAGAGAGGTGTTTGGCAATGTTGTATGTTACCGAATTGATGCTGCTGACTATGGGTTGGAGGGGTGTTCCTTCCTTGTGGATCTTAGGAAGTCCGTAGATGCAGGGGATGGCTTCTCCAGGATACAGACGGTGGTAGGTAATCCTATCGATGGAGCCAACATGTTCCAATTGTTTCAAACTGTCTATTGCCTTTTTCTTGTAATTGTTGGTGGGGTCTCTTTTCAGTTTTTCATATGTATGGTGATCCTCCAAAAGTGAGGTAATTTTATTGTGGTAGTCTGCAGTGGCCCAGCATCACAAGACAAAGGAGAGGCAAACTAAGAAATTTGACATTCTTCTTTCTCGCAGCAAGCAGAAACAAGGAACTGGAGAAACCGCTGGGAGGAACAACAACAACAGGACCACAGAGGACAAAAAGAACATGTGGGTGAAAAATCTCTCAGACAGAGAACTTACCCAACCAGAGAGAGATGTCCTAGCCAAAGGTCTTAATTTTGCCATCACTCCCAAGCAAGTTCCGGTTGTGGAGCTCATTACAGCCACAGAATCTGCCATCCACAACAACCACCTACCTTTTGAAGAAGCAGAACAACTCCGGCTTAAAATATCTGCAGCTCTGTCCAGTGCTCAACCTCCTCCCCCCAACCTTACCGTCCAAGAGAGGAGAGCCCTGACAGCCCTCAGCAAAGATGAAACCATCACCATTTTACCTGCTGACAAAGGAAGATGTACAGTGGTTCTAAACACTGCAGACTACCACAATAAAATTACCTCACTTTTGGAGGATCACCATACATATGAAAAACTGAAGTACTTTGGCCACATAATGAGAAGACAGGATACCCTGGAGAAGATGCTGATGCTAGGGAAAGTGGAAGGCCAAAGGAAGAGGGGCCAACCAAGGGCAAGATGGATGGATGATATTCTGGAGGTGATGGACTCAACCGTTTGGGAGCTGGGGATGTCGATGGCTGACAGGAAGCTCTGGCGTGGGCTGGTCCATGAAGTCACAAAGAGTCGGAAGCAACTGAATGAATAAACAACAAAAAAAGCAGGAGCAAGATTTGTGTCTTCAAGAGCTGAAATCATACACTGTGAGAATCCTTGTCTTCATCAAACTATAAGCTGCCCTTTGGGTCTCTGCATGATTTACTGCTCTGGATTTGCTTCCATCCAGGCCAAAAGATTTTGTCATGTGCCTGTTTCGGATGGCAGGTTGTCTGAGGTCTTTCTATGATTTAATTTGGAGTGGAGAGAGAATACATTATTAAACATCACTTACTGTATATATAAATGTAAGTCAATTTTAATTTGATGGCAAAAAACCTTCCTTCCTTCCTTCCTTCCTTCCTTCCTTCCTTCCTTCCTTCCTTCCTTTCCTTCCATCCATCCATCCATCCATCCATCCATCCATCCATCCATCCATCCATCCATCCATGCTTTTACCCCATTATGATGTTTCCTTCCTTCCTTCCTTCCTTCCTTCCTTCCTTCCTTCCTTCCTTCCTTCCTTCCTTCCTTCCTCCCTCCCTCCCTCCCTCCCTCCCTCCCTCCCATCTAAGCAGACTGTTTTTACAGGGTCACAATTCTCACTAAGCCATCATTTGTTTCAAAGGAGATTGACTGTTGAATCATGCTTGACTCCTGGTGACTACATGGATATAGGCTGCTCACTTGGCAACAGAACAGACAACAGTGTCTGCAGCAAACTGTGATGGTGCCAAAATGATGACCCTTGTGCAAAGACATCATGATGCATAGACCCCCTTATGTATTGTATCATGATGCATGTTTTATCATTCCACTCCATCCCCCTCTGCAGCCCCCCATGGGTATGGTTTGTCATTATCTTCTTCTGGGTTCTTTTTTTTTTACTTTGAGGTCTAGCCCATGGACTTTGATCTCCCATCCAAATTCTAATCAGGCATGACCCTACTTAGCTTCCAAACCCAGACACAGAGAGGTATTGCCACCTATAACTATGGTTTATTGAATAGATCAAAATTGGCTTGGTTCACATGACAAAGCAAGCCTTTACCCATACTGCATTTACACAATGGGTGAAGGCAAAACCAAACATACACATTATGGCTTAGTGCGCTATGAGAACAAGGCCATATTTATCTAGATATGTCTGTCCCGTATCTGTGCCATCCCAGAGATATCTACTCAGAAGTAACCAGGGACATCCATGGGGTGGGAAGGGAGTACAGGGATACAAAAGGAATGGGGCTTCAATTGCAGTGCTGCAGAATTTGACATCCATCCATGTATGCCTCTGGAAGAAACCTAACCAGGTTTGCTGTTATGTAAGCAAGGGATTCCTTTAAAAATCAGCCCATTTTGATTTAGAGAAGGAAACTTTTGATCCCAAGCAAATCTACCAATTGTGCCAAAAACATGACAGGAGGTGTGGCAATCTGTCTTCCTAAGGCTGCAAAGCATCTGGGGGCAAATTTCATGAACCCTCAAATTTCAAAAGGTCTCTGCAGATGATAAGATCACCCTTTTGAAGAAAGGGTACAGTGTATCAGAGAGGGAGGAAAAAGAGAGAGAATTGGCATAAGGGACAAAGAGAAAGTGTTGGTGTGTGTGTGTGTGTGTGTGTTACATGCCGCATTTTTTCTTAGTTTGTTCATTTGATCTAGTGATTTTTTAATATACCACTAACTACCAAATCGCATAATCTTAAAACCCAAAATTATAACCTTAGCAATCAATCCAGGGGTGTCTGCAAGGGCATGATTAAAAAAAGTCAAGATGGCACCTATGAGATGCAATCAAAGCTCTGCCTGGTTTTTTTTATGTGCCACACATAAAAAATGGGCACAGATTCAATTGTACCATCGTGGCCACCATCTTGACTTTTCTTAACCACACCCTGTGGATGCCCCTGAATCAATCAATCAATCAAAACCAAACATTAGCAATGGAAAACCTGCTCAGAAATGTGATGTAAGATGTTTGACAATGCCAGCAAAGCAGCCAATTCCCTGAGTTTAACAGGGAGCACCTTCCAGAGGCCAGGAATGGAAAGGAGGACAGCCCAAAACTGGGCCAATGCTACACTCTGGCTCACGCAGGCACTTGCACAGTGTCCTCAAGAGAAGGGGAGATACCCTGGGCTGTGTAAACCATGGTTAATAAGCAACACTGGCTGAACTGACATCTACCTACCTACCTACCTACCTTTATATGGCCACCCATCTCACAAAAACGTGACTCTGGGTGGCTTACAAGATATAAAACAATAAATATATCCCGAAAAGTCATTATTAAAAAGTTTTTTTAAAAAATCATACGGCATAGAGGAGATTAGATGTTAACAGCCATATATGGAGCCACCTCAAGATCTCACCAGTCCCCTGGGACCCCCATAGCCAGGTCTTGAGGGACTTCCGGAAATAAGTAGAGACTTGTTATGCTCTCCCCACCTCAATCCAAGGCAAGGCATGGCTTAGTGAACTGGGCAAAATCAGCCCTCTAGTCTCCATTTAAAACACAACCCTTGATTAGATAGGAATCCCCCCCCCCTCTGGTTCTAGAGCATTTACACACATAAGGGCATTTATTAACTCAATTTCTACGGCTGCCCACTCAGCCCAAGACTAAAAGGAACAGCTGCCGTTCCTCAGGAACTCCCATCCCATCTTCATTCTTCCATTGCTGCAGACGGTGTGGCTCAGGGGTTTTGTGGTTGAACAAGTCCAGAGGGTGGTCGCAATGGTGTGATCCATGCTGTTCGATCACGCCATCATAGCCACCATTGTGACTTTTTCAACCTTACCCTGTGCACACCCCTGGAGTGGCTGGAGTGGACAAACCGGGGGCGAAAAAGGAGTCAAACTGGTCCTCCTCACCTCCACTGGAGCCAGAAGACACTCCAGCTGGTTCCCCTGGAGCCAAGGCAAGCAGAACAAGCCAGAAGGGGAGAGAACACGTGCGGACATGGGAAGGATGTAGAATATCCTGCTCTTTCCTCTGTCCATCAGCCCATGGCAGAGAATTATTTGTGTGGCGAGGCCCTGTATGCACACACGTTTATATTCCAGGAGGGAGGAGGAGAGAGCTGGACCGTCCTCATAGGGCCGTTTTTGATTAGGAGTTAATCTGATGTGAGCTCATACCTTCTCGCGAGGAGTCCGCGTACCTCCCCCCCGCCACGGATAGAAAATGCTGCGTTGCAATACAGATGATTTCCTCCGAGGTTTCTCTTTCCTTCTCGTTGGACGTCCGCGCGTCTCAGGCTTCCCCCCACCCTCCCTTTGCAACGGAGAGGAAGAAGCGGGGAACCTTAACTCTTTCCCATCCCTTCTTGGCCACCCCCAAGCCAGCTTTTTGCACAATTACCATCATTGTTTGGGGAAGGGAAGGAAGTGGAGGGGGCGTCCAGGGAATCACAGCTGGAATAAACGGGACAGCTGCTCCGCTTGGAGGAAGAGGAATCGAGGGGCGCCCATCCATGCCTGCGCGCGGTCTCGCCATCCTCCGCTCTCGTTCGCTTACCTGCAGCTGGTCCAGCGCGGCCCCGACCCGTGGGCGTGGCTACCAGCGGGCCACCCTCCAGCCCAGCCCCCGCCCGGGAGCGGAGCGCTCTTAAAGGCAGAGCGCGGCAGGGCGCTTCTGTTCTCTTGGCCGGCGGGGCGTCTTGTGGCGTGCAGGAGGGCAAGCGCGTCCGGACCGGCTCGGAGGTTGTGGTGCGAGATGGCAGCGCTTAACGGGGCCCTAGAGAACGGGCAGACGGAGAAGAAGGCTTCCGTGCCTCTACCTCATCCGATTAGGAACTTGGAGATCCAATACACCAAGGTAGGGAGGTGTGGGTGCTTAGGTTCACACGACCCGCTCCTCCTGATCAGCATTTGCGCAGCCGGCTTGCATGGTGCAAGCCTTGATTAGATATCTTCCTGGGGCTCGTGGGCTGAGTGAACCCATCCCGTCGCGAATGCTCCAAAGAGCGGTGCAAATGCAGAAAACAGGTTAATTCAGTAACCCGGCGAAGCGTGTTGTGTGACTGCAAACTAGGTTCACGTGTGTGGGTTTTCTGTTGCTTAGCTATCTTTTAAATAAAAGAGGGTGTTCTTTTTTAAAAGAAAAACAATAGCGTTTCGAGCTTTCAGAAAGTTTTTGTTGGTTTTATTTTTGTTTTGTGTATCCTTTTCTTTAAACACTTTCCAAATGTTTTTAAAGAGAAAGTAGGAGAGGGAATTTATTCAATTGCTCCAGCTGCCTTTTTTTGGGAAGAGGAGAACTTGAGGGTAATTATTCCCAAGACACCACAAATAGCCAAGCCCTACCTATTTTTCATTCAAGGCAAAGAAACTAATTGGTTAAAAGGGAATGTCAGAAGTCATCTCAGAAAGAGTTGGGATTTCCTCTCATTTACAGCACTGAGGATGCAGTGGAGGGAAAAAAGTGGAGGTTCCAAAACATATAATATAAAAAAGTAATTTAATAGTAAAATGTTTAGCTTGCATCATGTTTCATGTCTGGAAGCGTCTTATTTCTATGGATATGAGATTACATCTTTAAAAACCCACACTATAAATCTTACCTTTCCCTAGTTTGCTGTAGATAATAGTACCTCCCTTACAATTGTATTTGTTTTACATTGGGACAAATTGTGGTTGGCAGCCTAGATGATTTGAGCATTTAAATATTCTAAAAACAATGTTAAGAGAGAGTAATACTTGCCAAATAACATTAGCTGAACCAAGTTAAAAGCCTGCCTGCGGAAAACTAAAAAGTGTCAAGCAGTATCCTAGCTGGGAGATTTGGTTTTAAAGAGGAGTTAATTCTTAAGGACCAACTTGGTTGGTTTTTGGAAGTGCCTCAGGAAGAGGCTTCACAGATTTCTCATGGCAAAGTTTTGTAGCCCTGAAGCCACTGTGGACATTTGAAATCCAAAGTACAGTTTCATTGGGAGCCCTCAGCCTTGGAGTGTGGATTCCCCAGAATGTAGTCCTTGGCGTTCAAAGCACCTGTCCGCTGAACTCTGCAGATTCTCCTTTCATCTGTTCTAGAGCAGGGTTTCTCAACCAGGGTTCCATGGAACCCTAGGGTTCTGCAGGAGATCACTAGGGGTTCCCTGGGAGATCATGATTTATTAAAAAAAAATTATTTCAAATTCGGGCAACTTCATATTAAAGAGGTACGTTTCATTCTTTATTTTTACTTTAAGAACACTTCATGCATATATATACAGGCCTATCCATGAAACGAATAGAATAATCTTGTAACTTCTGGCCTATGCTTGAGCCTGAATGTGCAGGGGTTCCCTGAGGCCTGAAAAATATTTCAAGGGTTCCTCCAGAGTCAAAAGGTTGAGAAAGGCTGCTCTAGAGAGATGAATAGCATCAAGGTTTTGCTGCTTTTTTATAGATACTTATACAGAACATCAAAGGCTTTCGCACACTTCTAGAACACAAAGGGCAGCATTTGTGTGATCCATGTAGCTCTTACATGGGAAGGAGCCAAGCATTTTCATTAGACCTCCAGTTATCGATGGTGTAGTGATGGTGGGGGTGAGAATAAAGTCACTTGTTTAACAGAACTGAACAACTCGGGAGACATTTCAACTGGAGGGGAGGGCGGGGGGTCCCATGATTTACAGGGACATGACCTTTTTTGAGTCATGACCTGACTTGGACAGCCCCAGATGCAACCTTTTTTTCCTTTGCATGACAATAGAAATAATTTTATATTTTTTGTTGATTGATCATATTTGTATAGCCCTCCATCTCACAAGAAATACTGGTCAATCTCCCGTACATGTGTGAGAGAAAAGAGGGAGTGAAAAAGGGTCATAAAACACATCGTGTTGTTAGCTAGAAATGAGAAATCATTGGTGAACATGCTGATTGCACTTTTTATGAATACTTCCTTGGAGATTGCAGCCTGAAGCCCATGGTGTGTGAGAAAATGGTTTATTCCTATCATAGTACTTTGAGTTTGCACAGTTTTATGTAATATGTACAGAGCTGTCCTATGCTTCTTTAAAAAAGAACGATGTCTTAAGAGTGCTGACAACCAGCCCGTGATGGAGGTTTGCACCTTCTGAGATATTCCGCCAACTTGGCTGTTTTGACAAACAACACATTGGTCAAGGACTTTAGATTCACTGCTGAGCTTTCTCCTACATTTCTTCTAAACATGGACAACTTTAAAAGTGTATTAGTTGGAATTGCTCCACTTTATTTGGCAGTTTTCAGTCTTTCTAATTTCATGTCAATTTTTTTTTAAGGTAGGAAGTCTTTGTTTGCAATCTAACACTAATGTTCAGAAGATGAGGTCTGTTCTTCTTCCTTCTTTTTGAGAATGATCTGAAGTAAGAAAACAGAAGCCTGAAAATAAAGCTAGCCTAATTATGTTACGTTTATGTTCGCTGCCTAGAGTTGTGACTGGCAAGATGGTGGTTATATAAATGGATGTAATGAATAAATAAACAGAGAAATATTTATTATATGCGCAAAGGTGGAAAGATTTGTCACTACCTACAATGGGGGACTGGTTGGTGAAGATGATGGAACTTGCAGAGATGGCTAAATTGACTTCCTTGGTTAGCGAAAAGATGATATCTATGTCTATTGCTGACTGGAAACCCCTTATAGACCTTTTGCGTGAAACAGAAAAAAATGAACTTATGATTTATGGTTTTGATGATTAGAACAAATAGATTGTAGAAAAAAGGGTTTTTTTTGTAACCATAGAATAAGAGGTAATTTTGTATTTGTACTTATAATTGCTGTAAAGAAAATCAGAAGCTACTTCTATTTCTTTTCATTATTTCTTTTTGTACTTTTGGCTTTTTTCTTTCTTTACTTTATATTAGTTCTTAGTTTTTATCTCCTTTTTAAATTTTTTAATAAAAATTATATATATAAAAAATAGAGAAACAAACTAAAAGTATGCAAGAAAGAAAGAGTTCAATTATTGGCTCAGTTGGAATATAATATACAATATAATATAAATCACATTTATATAAATGCATTTTCTTTCTATTTGATGTGGCAGAGTCTTATACTCTTCTATTTAAAATATGCTTAAAGCATCTCTAGGTTTGGCTGTGAAATCAATGTATTGGTTTATTTACAGTATACAATTTTAAGGCCATCTGACTCCCAATGACTCTGGGCAGCTTACAAATAATAATTTAAAAAAGACTAATATAGTATATATGAACCAAAACCTCAACCATCAGATGTGCATGCATGTTCCCGTCTATTTGGAAATGATAAAAATACATCAAAATATGATATTTTTTTAAAGGTTTGTGTGCATCTTTTAACTAGGACTTCCTTTAACTATTATGCTAAGCAAGCTACAATGTAAGAAACTTTCTTGGTTTTGGGTCTCCAGAGCATAGGCATCTCTTCTTAACCACAAAGATGCCAAAATGACAAAACAGGTATTGTGATGTCATAATGCTATGTCCTTTTGTATTTACATTGCAATGTTGTGGTTCACATTTTGTCACTTCCCTCCTTGGCCCCCATGGACGTACATTTATAATTATATAGAAATGTAGAATTTTTAAAAAAATTAAATAATGGAGTTTTGCAGCAAAAAACATTAATTTGTAATTCTTCCATTTCCACCAGCGAAGTAATGTTAAACTTATCAACAACTTGTAGACGTGTACTGCTTTGCAGGCTTTGAAAAAAATGGTGATGTTAATCTTAATACAAATATATTCAATTGGGTTGTAGTTCAGCATTGTTAGTTGCAGCTGCAGAGATTCTTACCATGAGAGAGAGAGACTATTTTTTTTCAGACTGAAAGTACCCTGCCACATTCCAAAATGGAAGGAAAAAGTCATTTTAAGATTAAGCTTTATCAGATTTGGCTAGCTCAGCTGCTGTGTTTACGTGGTTTTTAGGCCCTTATGGTTCCTGAATTGTTTTTGCTAATTGTCAGCAAGTCATCCACGAAGATGGCTTGATTAAGTATACTTAGAGTGATATTGTTAACATTTCATTAGAGTTTGTGATTCTCACTTTTGAATCTGGAAAAATCCATGCATTACTTTACTTTCACTAGAACCTTTAAAGTGCTATTTATTTCAAAATACTTATGTAGATCTTTTGAATTTTCTTCAATCGCAAGTCTCTGTAAGATATGGACATCATTCATTGTGGATGTCATCACAAGTCCAAATGAATGTAATTGCTTTTGCATTTAAAAAGAAAGGGTGGCATTGGCAGTGTGTCTGTAAAAATCTAAGCAAATTCTGGAAATGCTAAGCACATTCTCCACTTGAAATCTCTGTAAAAGTTTTCCAGACCTCCTTGAAAGGAAAAAAAAGTGGCTAATTGGTGATGTTCTCTTTAATATGCAATATAAGCTTTCTATTTTTTTTTCTTTCCTATTATGGGCAATACTTTCGGTTTCGTTAAACTGTTTTAATCATTATTGATTGTTGTCTAGGAGCACGTTTCTGTAGGAAACTGGGCAGTTTTTTTGTAAGAAACACCCTTTATATATATATCCACCTTCCATTTAGACACATTTTTCTGTTCCCATTTTTGAATGTAATGAGGTATTATGCTTTCCAAAGGCCATACATGCCTTACTAAGGTCAAAGAAATCAAAGAAGTTGATGCCGCCAAAGGCTCATACAAATTATTATATAAACTAATTTGTAAAAATTCCTGATTGCCATCACCATCTCACTGTTTTATTCACAAATTGATTAGATTAAGTAATAGGTTTTTTTTTTTCTTTTACCGTTTGCAATTCTGCAGTTACGTTGCTGAATTTTGAAATGGTCTCCTAACTACTACTTGTTGGGATGACAGTCTGCTTAAAACAACCTAAATATGGCACATTAAATAGGATTTTCGTTCCTTTGTTGCATTTTAGTCTAAGTAACATTTAACAAACATGGTTTTCCACTGTGATCTGAATACACTTAATTGGAAATATCAAATATAACTGTGTTTTTATCTTTCAGAATATATGGTTAAGGTGCCTGCTTTAATAACTTGGAAAGTGTGTTCGTTTGTCAAATTTATATCTTGCCACAATCTAAACTCTTGCCAACCTAGCAATTCGAAAGCATGCAAATGCAAGTAGATGAATAGGTACCACTTCGGTGGGAAGGTAACCGCGTTCTGCGTGCGTCATGCCGGCCACATGACCGTGGAAGCGTCTTTGGACAACGCTGGCTCTTTGGCTAACAAACGGAGATGAGCACCGGCCCCTAGAGTCGGACACGACTGCACAAATGTGTGGGGGGAACCTTTACCTTTTTACAATTGACTAACTTTACTAACTGACTCTCGGTGGCTTACAACAAAGAATAAAACACAAAGCACGTAATACAACGAAATACCTAAAATACCCCATTGACAACAGTGAAGAGTCATCATACCCCAAATACCCTATGGAAGAGTTCTGTCTTCAACTTCTTCTATAAGGTGGATAATAAGATTTCTGGGTTGCGGCTCTCTTGACTTAAAGAAAATGGGGAGCAGCCAGCTTTTTTCCTCGCATGTTCAAATCAGTCAGGTCAACTCCTGTAGAGAAATGAGGTCCTTCAAGTAACCAGGAGACAAGCCAAAACAGGCTTTCTCATTCAAACTAACACTTTGATTTTTAAAATATCTATCTTTCTATAAATATTTTAATTGTTGCTTAGTTTGAAATATCTCCGACTGAATTAAAACTGAAAGGGAAGTGTACTCCAGCCTGCAGTTTTAAAAGCAACCTTCAAAAATCAATTGTACATTCCTACAATCTGTTTGGAGAACTGAGAATTTAATGTTGGTAGCTAATCTTTACAGTTTTCTGACTTCTGCCTAATTTTCATATTTATTGCTTTTTATATTCTCCATTTCAGACAGATCTCTAATCCCCATTCCTTTCTTTGGAGCAGAAGGTAGTCTTTTGATAATTAATAACACGGCTATGGATTTTTGGGGAGGGGGGATTTTAAAACAGTGAGCAGTGCAGAACAATTGGACCCCTGAGGCATAGTATTCTGAAAATCTTTCAGAAAAAAAACCACCCCTCCTAATTATGAGTCAGGGCGTGGTGGCTCAGCGGGTAAGATGCCAGGCTTGTCGATCGCAAGTTCGGAGGTTCGAATCCTTAGCCCTGCATGCGGAATGAGCTCCCGCACTAGCTCCAGCTCTTGCCAACCTAGCAATTTGAAAGCATGCAAATGCAAGTAGATGAATAGGTACCACTTCGGTGGGTAGGTAACAGCATTCCGCACGCGTCATGCGGCCACGTGACCGCGGAAGCGTCTTCGGACAACGCTGGCTCTTCGGCTAACAAACGGAGATGATCACCGGCCCCTAGAGTCGGACACGACTTCACAAATGTGCGGGGGGAACCTTTACCTTTTAAATTATGAGTCACCTTTTAGTCTATAGTGTTGGGTAGACTTCCATTTGGTGCTCAACTGTTATTTTGGCTCTGAGATTTGCTAATGACCAGTTTCTGAAAGTGCTTAAGAATGAAAGAGCAAGAGAAGACATATTCCTTCAATAAACTCTGGTCTACTCAATAAAAAGAGTCTGAAAGAATCGTTTAAGCTCAACTAGGGTTCTCTTAAAAGATTTAGGCTTGGACTTCTGCACAAAGAAGGGAAAAGTTATGATCAGCATCAATTACATAGGAGAAATGGGAGAACAGAAAATGGTGCTGAGAACTGCAATTTGATCAATGAAATGCTATAGCCTATCACTCTTTAGAAGGCAATCTTTTGTTGATAACTGTAGAAAGTACAGGTTTTTTTTTATAGGGATGGCCTTTTCCAGAATCCTGATTTCATGTGTATTTGTTTAATTTCCACTGAAAGCCCTCATTAAAACTGTTGATCTTGAGAGGAAGAATTGAAGGAAGAATTCTCAAGTTTTTGTGAGCAGGGTTGGCCTCTGAATGCAGAAATATGAATGATATCCTCTTAAAGTCATGGTGCAGATACTAATATTTTCATCCAGCTGAGCAATTTCAGCAATTGATGGAGAAAATCCTACAAGCATCTCCCTGTTTCATTGCAGGTGATAATAGATAATGTTCTACTCTTCCATGATAATCGCCGCTGAACAACCAAGAACACTTCCTCATTTTTCCTAATAGTTGGACAGGCATCTTTAAAAAACCAAGCAGGCAAACTTGTATTGTTTCACCTTTACAATTGAGCTGAAAGCAATTGAGATGAATTGCTTCATCATATTAGCAGATTTATTTTATATAATTTGTTAATATGATGAAGCAGTTTATCTCATTAGCTGGTTCACGCATAGGGCTGAGTGATAATATAGCACAATGTAAACCATAGTTTATAGTGGAGCGTGAAGGATTAGTGCCCTTCCAAAAACCTCTGGCCTCTAATTCCTAACAATCCTAGCCTAGTGTTACATGTGACCGAAGTTGTCCGATTCTCGGAGACTGCCTGGACAAGTCCCTGCAGTTTTCTTGGCAAGGTTTTTCGGAAGTGGTTTGCCATTGCCTTCTTCCTAGGGCTGAGAGAGAGTCACTGGCCCAAGGTCACCCAGCCTGGCTTTGTGCCCAAGGCGGGACTAGAACTCACGGTCTCCTGGTTTCCAGCCTGGTCCTTAACCACTACACCAAACTGGCTCTCCATGTGAAACTATTGTATTGGTGATTTCTCCTGCTTTTCTCCTTGGTCTTCCCAGAGTATCCATTCCACCATATTGAGAGTGGCATCTTCAGCTTTGCTGTAGACTGGCTTAGAACACATTCCGAAAGCATAATGTTGTGGCATATCTGAAGCGATTGGAACGGATTTCTCTGCTGCTTCAAATGCCCTTGGAGGTGGAAGATTAAGGAGATAGTCACAAAAATTCTTGGTGCAAAACAATTCTCTCCAAAGGCTGAAATCCAGCCCTATAAAGGGAAGATTAGATTGTTTTGTGACCTTAAAGGTGTTATTATTTGGTGCCCTTTGAATGATATTTTGTTCTTTGGAAGTCTGATTGTTTTCCTCTACTTCCTGTTGTCTTAACATTTATTTATGGGAAGTATACCCATCTTTCTATTCTAGCAAACAGTCAAGGCATATGAGAAAATAGAATACAAGAAGTTAAAAATACAAATTAGAACTGGGGATAAAATTAATATTAAAATGATAAAAGGCTCGGTACAAGAGATGCATTGTAACAGATTTTCTGAAAGGGGAGAGAATGGAGTACAACTGAATGTTTTATGGCCTGGGCTCAATGCAGGAGAAACTCTCTTGTGTGTGCCAGATGGATGAGCCTCTGGTGACAGGGGCATCTTCAGAAGACTTCTGTTGATCTTATGGGCACAGCTTCATAACAGGAGGGGCAGCTTCTTAAATAGTCAAGCCTAAGAAGGCAATATCAACCCCTTAAACTATGCATGGTAAGCAATTGGCAACCAGGGCAGACCGTTCAGGCAGCTTATGATCTCTGTCCCCTCGCTGGATTGTCACCTTGTTGTGGTGAGTGGGCTTGTGTGTTCCCAATGAACCCTGTGAGCGAAGCCGTCGGGAGTCCGTCAGATTCCATCAACGCTGCCTCCGAAAAATTCTGCAAATGACTTGGGAAGATAGGCGGACTAATGTTAGCGTATTAGAAGAAGCGAAAACCACCAGCATTGAAACAATGATCATCCAACATCAACTTCGCTGGACCGGCCATGTTGTTCGAATGCCTGACCATCGTCTTCCAAAGCAGCTACTTTACTCCCAACTTAAGAATGGAAAACGGAATATTGGTGGACAGCAAAAGAGATTCAAAGACACTCTCAAAGCTAATTTTTAAAAATGTAATATCAGCATTGAGAACTGGGAAGCCCTAACTCATGAGCGTTTCAATTGGAGGTCAGCCTTTATTAAAGGTACTATGGACTTTGAAGAAGCACGAGTACAGGGTGAAAGGGAAAAAAGAGCTAAAAGGAAGGCACGTTAAGCAAACCCTCATCATGACCGTCTCCCACCCAGAAACCTATGCCCTCATTGTGGGAGGTTGTGCGGATCCAGAATTGGCCTTTACAACCACTTACGGATCCACTGTTAAATTTTTACCCTTGGAAGACAATCATACTCGGCTACGAGTGATCGCCAATGAATGATCTCTGTATTTTGCACCAGTGGCCGTTTCTAGAAGTGTTTTGAGGGGAGCTACCCAGAGAGCATCTTGGAATGGTCAAGATGGGTTGTAACCAAGGTGTGATTAACCATAGTCAAATCCAACCAGATCAGAAATGGGCGTAGATACTGCCTGGGACGTAATTGTGCAAACACCTTCCTTCCCGTAGTTGCCAAACCTGCAAATCCAGGACTGTTGAAGGTCAAGGAGCTCTCTTGGACTAGGAACCTGGTCTCTGAGGGGAAATGTAGTCCCATCCAAAACAGGTTGAATCTCAATCTACAAATCCAGTTCCCTATTCACCAACAAGTACCTCTGTCTTGTCTGGAGTTAAACTTTGTTCTCTTTCATCCAGCCCATTATTGAACTTAGACAAGGTTCAGGGTTCATAATTGTTTCCTTGGAATTGAGCACTAGAGGGCAGACTGAGGAGGATTCTTTATGCAAATAAAATGACACCTGGAGTTGGAATAGTTGAATCGCTGGTTCATACCATTATATTATGATTCCTGGAATAGATTGATAATTCCCCTTATTGCTTTTTTTTCCTGGGCACTTGATGAATGTTATGTCCATTAATGTAGTTAAATTTTCTGAAATTGTAGGATTCATTTGCAATTAAGAGTTGATTAATTTATCTGATCATCTTAGTGGGGAAATATAACTATTGTAGCATGCTCTAAGTTAAAACACTAATTGGCTTATATCATGTTTTATTGACTTTATGTTTTTCCTTTTTTTTGGCTGTGGAAACTGTAGTATTTGGCATCTGTTTTATTTAATCTGTTGTATTGGTCAGTAGCCATAATAAAGAAGTAGTAAAAAGAAAATAAGCAATTCAGCAACATTTTTAATGCAGTCAACTGATACCTTTTTTCCATTTTTTAAAATTAATTTGGTTTATGCACATATAATTTTAAAAAATCTTTAAACTTACAAAAAACCTTTAAAAATTATAAGAGACAACCCCAAACAAACTAAAATAAGAAGGAAGGAAAAAAAGAAAAAGAAATCTACCTTTTATTTTATACTTATCAATAGTCACTCTTTTACTAAGGAATACACTACTTTAAAGGGGCGTGGTGGCTCAGCGGGTAAGATGCCAGGCTTGTTGATCAGAAGATTGCAAGTTCGGAGGTTTGAATCCCTAGTCCCACGTGACGGAGTGAACTCCGGCACTAGCCCCAGCTCTTGCCAACCTAGCAATTCGAAAGCATGCAAATGCAAGTAGATTAATAGGTACCACTTTGGTGGATAGGTAACAGCGTTCTGCATGCGTCATGCTGGCCACATGACCGTGGAAGCGTCTTTGGACAACGCTGGCTCTTCGGCTAACAAACGGAGATGAGCACTGGCCCCTAGAGTCGGACACGACTGCAGAAATGTGCAGGGGGAACCTTTACCTTTACACTACTGTAATATGATCAGTGCAAAATATTACTGTAAAATATCACAAAATCTTTGCCATAACACATATTGCTGCATCCTTTGATTAGTAGAAAATACTGCCTTTTCCAAAACAGATAGATCACACATTTCCAACAACCATTCCTTGACATCTGGAATAATATCACATTTCCAATTTTAGCTACCCCCCATGCTCAATGCAACCATAATTCCTGATAAACAGTCAAATTCCAAAATTTTGGTAATTGACTGATATCTTGGTGATTGCAATTGTAGAAGAACTTGTAAGAGAAACGGAACACCACCAAGTATGGTCAATTTCTCTAATAGTGTATGTATTACTGGCGATACATACATGCTCAGCTCATATAAGGGCTAAACAAGATAATGGTTTAACTGTCAAGTTGGCACAGATACCTGCTTTTTAATATAATATTAAGCAGTAATGTATCTAATTTTAATCAAGATTGCCATATGTAGATATGGTAGACTTATCCTTCCAACCCCAGTAGAATCTTGGTGAAAGTTGCCCCAACCTCAACATGGCAATTGGGATTGGGGAAGTAGAAACTCTGGTAATGCTAACCAGAGCTTTTTCTGTATGCTAAGAGGTGCCACTGGGACAGGAAGAGAGAGAATCCATGCTTCTCTTGCAGTGGTCTCAATGAATTGAGATCTACCCTATCTTTCTGCAATGCCGTCCATGACGCCTTCTATAAATAACGTCCTCCAGTTTACCGTAACGTTTCATTTATACTGCTTTCCTTGAAGGGTATTCAGAAGCTACAATTAGTACAAAATATGGTAGCCAAATTACCTGGAGCATGTTATATAGACTGCAAAATTCCAGAATGAAGACAATTCTGCTGACTTCCAACTTGTTTGCTTCATACTTATTGCAGTAAGCCCCAAACTAAAATCTGAAAGGCTGCAACCTACCATGTGAATCTGCTTGGACCCTACATGCATGTGAGATCCTGTTCTGTGTTCTGCTTGAAGAGAAAGGACACGGGTAGAATTCAGGGTGGGCCATTTAATGTGGCCGCTCTGCTTGTGAACCTTGTCTCTAGGAAGAATCAACTAGTTCCTTGGTGATGTATTATTTTAACTAAAACTTTCACTAATGAATGCTACTTCTTCCTTTTTAGACCCCTTCCTTGCTCTATTGTAATGTCCTTATCTTGTTTAGCTTCTGTGATTTTTGTATTTGCCCTTTTTATTTTAAAGAGCAATCACTAATGGAAGGGGGCAAGTCCATATTACATTAAATTGGCAGTGGGATTCATCTGCAGCAAAGAAGTAATAGATTAATACCCCAGAATTTGATAGCCTTCTCCCATGGATCTGGAATTGTATTTGTGAATTGGTCTCCTGGACCTCAGTGTGATTTACCTTTTCTGTTGGAACTGCATCAATAAATATTTCTGAGTGTTTGCCACATCCATACTGCTTCCCGCTGTGATGTGCAGTTGGTGGCTGGAAGTTTAACTATTTTAATCCACCCGGCTTCTAAGCATCTCCATGTTATAGGATGCCCACTGAGAAGTAATTGCCTGCATCTCACTATTACAGCAAGCCTGTACCATATTCTGGCGGGGTGGATATGATACAGTGCTTCTGAATATGAGAAATATTGGTGCTATTCATGCAACAAAGGAGACAAACCAAATCAGGGATAAAGTAGTCTTGTTCATGCTTCTTCTGATCCATTTGTTTCCTCTCCCCTTAGATATTTATTAACAATGAATGGCATGAGTCAAAAAGTGGAAAGAAATTCCCTACATTTAACCCCTCAACAGCTGAGAAGATCTGCGAAGTTGAAGAAGGTGACAAGGTCTGTCTTTCTAAGTTCTGTTCTTGTACAATCATTTGTTTGTCTTAATCAAAGAGCAAAAGCTCTAACATTTGGGGATGCTTGGGTGAAAAAGAAATGAAGCGAAAGGGCTTTCATGTAGTTGCTCTAATCTGTTGGAAAGGAAAGCTGCTTTGCTGTTGTTCAATTGAAAGGGTGAAATCCCCTTTCTTAGGATGGAGAGAAAGTGCTTTCAGGTATGCTTCCCCAATGACCAGAACGTCAAATCAAGTCAGAGCAAGGAAGAGGTTAGCAGGAGAAACGAGGACTACTCCTACATGGCATGAGAACATGAGAATAACCCTGCTGGGTCAGGTGTAGGCCCATCTAGCCACCATTCTACCTCACATGGTGGTCCACCAGATGCATCTAAGAAACCCATAAACAGGAGATCAAAGCAGCCTGCCTTTTTGCTCCTGTGCACCAGGTAAGTAGAGGCAGATTGTCCCCATGCCTGGAGGTAGGAGCCACTCATGCAGGCTAGTAGCTAGCTATAGACCTGCCCTTGAGGAATTAGTCTAGTCCCCTTTTGAAGTCATCTGAACTAGCGGCCAGTAGCACATCTTGTGACAGCATATTCCACAGATTGATAATACACTGTGTGAAGCAATATTCCCTCCTATTAAATCTTCTAGTCAGTTTCAGGGTGGCTTCTAGTTCTACAAACTCTCCCTCTTCAGTCTTTCTTTACCATGCATAATTTTATAAATCTGAGTAAAGGTCTGTAGCTTGAATCATGTCAACTGGATTTCTATTTTCTCAGTGGAAACGTTTCGCTCCTTATCCAAGGAGCTTCTTCAGTCTGAGCAAAGTTGGTAAGGGAATCCTAAATATGTTTCTAGGTAGCTGTGTGACACAATAGAATAATAGAAATCCAGTTGACATGATTCAAGCTACAGACAATTCCACCTGGATGACTGAGAACCTTCATAGACATTCTGAGTAAAGGTCTTTTCTAAACAACCCAATGAGCCTTGTGGTGTCATGCCAATTTTTTCAATAGCAATGGATATGCAGAAAGAATGACATCTTGACAAACAGGCAGCTCTCTCATAAAAGTGCAAATTGTTTCCATAATGACCAGACAAGTGCACACAACATGTATGGAAAAAATGGGGTAGGGTGTGTAAAAACAAATGCACACAGCATATCTCGGGTGGGGGAGCCCTTTTCCATCCCCTAACCCATGTGGCTGCAACAGAGAGAAAACTGATATGGCCATGGAGACAGAATTTATTTTATTTTTATTTTATCAAATTTCTATCGCCACCCATCTCCCCCTCAAGGATGCCATGAGAGGGCACACTTTTGCAGAACATCTCCTGGACATTGTTATGGAAAATAGACGAGCTACTCAACTCCCTTTCAGCCATTTGGATAACATTTGGACTGACTGGCATTGCAGTTGCATTGTGGTTTGCAATCAAAAAACATGGATTGAGTAAAAATTTGAGCAGTAAAGGTGTCTCATCTGGGAGTGATCTCAGTGGTACATTCTGAGGAAAAACTCCTATGCAACCTTTAATCAGTAATCTTTAGCAAGACAGCTACCCTCATTTTCTGTTCTTCCCTCACTTGAAATGTGTAAATTCAAATTCTTCCTATCCTCTTCCTGAAGCAATTAGCAATTTCAATTTGTTGTTGCCTTCTTCCATGATATTTATTGAACGTCCTATTCTAAGTTGTTGGAATCATCAGCATTGTCTTATAAGCTTAAGGGGTTTTTTTTCTAGTAAAACACATCTCTATTGTGCTTGTGGGATGTCACATGGGTCACCTGATTTCCACTTCCTCCTCGAGTTTGGGGGATTAACAACCTCCATTACTCTTTGGGCACACCTGCAAGCAGGAGGGCTGCACAATGCAGCTCTCGTCAGTTTCATCTCGCTTGCACGCAGATCTACAATGAATCTACTTGTATCCTGATATACTGAATAAATGTAAGCTATCTCTATTTTCCTTCATCTAACTAATGTGTGAAGACTGAATTTATTTCTGAACGTAATTAAGCTTAAAGTGCAAGTTTCCTGCTGGTCCATGCTTCTACTCTGCAAGATTGTTGTTAGCTGCTTGGAGTTCTTTTATTAACCTTCAAAACTCCATCATAAGTAACAACCCAGGGATTTCCTGGCAGTCTCCCAACCACGTTTTACCAAACCCTGACCCTGCTTCGCTTCCAAGCCCAAATGAAATGGCCAAGTCCCCCCCCCCCATAGGAGTTTCAGTATCAGAACATGTTTTTAAAAGGGGAAAAAAAGTAAATAAGAAGCTAGCATAGCAAGGAAAAACGTGACATAAAGTTCTTTGTCCTACAAGGTATTCTTATTTAAAGAGTCAGTTCACACATCACGCTAAGTCATTATCTATTTTAATCTGTGGTTTGAATAAACTACAATAGCTTGGTTTACACAACATCTTAAGTATATTTGATATAAAGCCCAATGGCTGGGTTAAGCCATTTGCTCACCCAAATCGAACCAATCACATTATGGCTTAATGCAACATATTATCCAGCCTCTCTGTGTGTGTGTTTTAAAAAACAGGCTACTCTTATCTAACTATTATTTCTCTTCCCCCACCCTAGTCTGAAGCTGTGCAGTCCCCGCTCCTTCATCGTCAGTCACCTTAACTCCGTGCATTTGAGCCCAGGGCTTGCCATGGAATTATGAAGAGCCATAATCCTGTAATTGAAGAGACATAAGCTCATTGTAAGGCTGTGGAACTCTGGGGTGGCTTTCTCTTTATGGTTAATTATGCAAGCTGGCTCCATTGCTTCTCAAGCAGTCATCAGAGTATAACCAGATGATCTCTCTTTGTCTTTGGCTGCAAATCATGGGACCCGGGGGGTTCTGTGTGTGAGAGCTGTGTGTCTCCAGCTGTAATACCCAAACCTAATTGCTTTTCTCCCTCTCCAGCTAAACGGGTTTTAAAATATGGTGACCAGTAAGATGAGTTCTTGGAGACTGTTTACTCCTTCCTGCCAGGTGTGTCCCCATTAGAACTCTTAGAGGATAATTCTTGGATTTGCGAAGTAGAACCTCCAACGGAGTTCTTTTGTTTTTGCCAATCCACTGTGTCTGTAATTTTCACACACACAGATGCACGCACAGTCTTCTTGCTCTCATACGCAACCTTTCTCTTGGATTACATCTTCCATCAAGCCCGCCAGCCAGCCATAACTGAATGTGGATTGTGCGAATTCTAGTCTGGAACTGCATTGGGTTGGAGAAAGCAGTTCTGTGGTCCTCCTTGAATAAACGCAACGCAGGATCTGTAATGTTTACCAGCGCAATCCAGAGTTACCATGCACCAAAGCAATGTGTTATAATTAAGGGAAGAATAAGTGGATTACAAAGTTCACATGTTTCTGTTTATAGCAGACACATTCAGGGCTACTATTGCAAAAAGTACAATGCCAGTACATACTATTTCAGCTTCCTTTGGTAAAAGATGTTAACTGTATGTGGGGCTGTCCAGGTCTTTAAATAAAAATGTTATATACAAGATTTAAAATAGGTTCAAAGGTTGACCAACTTCTCTTGTCATCAAAGGAAAGGAAATAGAGGAGAAAGGTGAGTTTCCTGCTCACAGATCTCTCCCCTTGTCTCAGCAGTGGGGAAAAATGTTACAAAACTGGTTCTATAACTTGAAAGTGTTCCTACCCATATGAGGTGCAGTACCACTAGCGTGGAACACACCACCATGGCAAAAATAACATCAGAAGGGAGGGTTGGGGTACACATCATTTGTAGCATCAGTCATTACAGAAGTGAGAAAAAGATCCTAGTGTTGGTTGATCTTGATTCGTAAGCACATCTTTAGCCAAATTTCATTGGAGCAGAATATGATTCAGCCATACCTTGGTATGGAAGAGTAAGAATCATGTGACGTCACATAATGTATAATGGGGGAGAATTGAGAAAGCTACAGTTAGAGAGAGCCAGTTTGGTGTAGTGGTTAAAGCTGCTGGACTAAGAGCAGGGAACCCCGAGTTCTGTATTAGACACGGAAGCCAGCAGAGTAATTTTAGGGCAGTTACTCTCTCTTACCCCTAGACTGGGAAGTCAGAAAATATCCTGGAAGATGGTAATGGTCAACCACTTCTGGAATGTTGCTGGGAGTCACGATTGGCTTGAGAGATCATAACAGAGAAAGCTAAAACAG
This sequence comes from Charina bottae, assembly GCA_023362775.1. Taxonomy (NCBI): domain Eukaryota; kingdom Metazoa; phylum Chordata; class Lepidosauria; order Squamata; family Charinaidae; genus Charina; species Charina bottae. The sequence continues at coordinate 9,272,250 of JALMGJ010000010.1, forward strand.
GACTGCCAACTTAGCACTCCCATCTCTTGACTGGTTCCAGCTTGAGATTTTTGTATGTATTTTCTTAATAAGATTACACACATTGTGCTAACCCATGTTTTATTGAATAAGACACAGTTGGCTGGGTTCACTCAACATTTTAAGCCATAACGCCCAGGTTCACATAATGTGCAAAGCCCAAACAGAACAAAGCAATTGAGGGCTCCGGGTTTTGTAATAACACTTTCACTTTATACATTATGGAGAGGGAAAGGGAAACTCTAGTGTGAAACATAGAGCACTGTCTCATCTCGTTCCCATGATATAGTAGGGTGGGCTACTCCAAGTGGACCTCCTGCCCGGCTGAATATTTGACCTTGATCCAAGTCTATTAATTAGCTAGTTTTGATGGTTTGCAGATAGTTCTGATGATGCTTCAATGGTCCAATCCAGCCCACACTCATATGGGACACTTAGTATTTATCATGCAAAGAGAGTATATCAGGATGAAATCCACATACCAAAGACTCCATATAAGGTAAAGGTAAAGGTTGCCCCCCACACATTTGTGCAGTCGTGTCCGACTCTAGGGGCCGGTGCTCATCTCCGTTTGTTAGCCGAAGAGCCAGCGTTGTCCGAAGACGCTTCCACGGTCATGTGGCCGGCATGACGCACGCGGAACGCTGTTAGCTACCCACCAAAGTGGTACCTATTAATCTACTTGCATTTGCATGCTTTCGAATTGCTAGGTTGGCAAGAGCTGGAGCTAGTGCAGGAGCTCACTCCGCACGCAGGGCTAGGGATTCGAACCTCCAAACTTGCGATCTTCAGATCAACAAGCCTGGCGTCTTACCCGCTGAGCCACCACACCCCTCTAAGACTCCATATGCTCTGGCTAAAATCACACTATTCCTGGATCAAAATCTGGAGTAACTATGTGAAGGCTTCTTGGGAAGATAGCCAATAAGGTGTGTTTGGTAGTAATCTTTTCTTATATTTATTCCAGGTTTTTATCAATGCTCTTCTTATACAATGATTATTAAACGTTCTATTTACTTTAATTTTGTCGTACCAAAGATATGCATGCCAACCGAATCGGACACCTATATTTATTTTTTTATTTTATTTTATTTTATTTTATTTTTTATTTTTATTTTTTCCCTCTTTTTATATGTATGTATATATGATTTGTGTGTATGTATATATGTGATATGTGTATGTGTATGTATATATGTTGTACGTTGAAACAATTTTATATAATAAAGTTTCATTTAAAAAAAAATCTGGAGTAACTATGGTGGGATTTTATATGACTATGTCACGTTCAGAAAGGTTCCTTCTGCATAGATGGGGAGTTAAATTGAGGGTGGTGCACTGGCTTTGCAAATGGGGTGGATATCCTGGACTGTCCAGATTGGATCATGGATTTATTTGAAAACATCTTCTAAAAGGCTTTTTTTTTTAAAAAATGTTCTCCCTATCTTAAAAGTATACATGAACCTTTGACGTGTGATAGGTAACAATTGTAATGGATTTAATTCTTCTTTCTTCCTGATCTTAAATTTTAGCTGCACTTTATGCCTTTGTATTACAAAATCTCTGTAATGTAACACTGATTAAGCATTGGGTGGATTCAGATTGGAATTTCAGCCTTGCCCATAGAATTTCCTTGTTCTCAATATTCTTGTAACTGAAAGAGGTTACGTGGGCCTGGACTGACCTTTCCATTGGAAAAACTTCAGCCAAGTATTTCCACTTGCGTAAATAATGATTGTGTATATCTCAGATCACATGGAGGAGGTATTAAGATAGTTTTCATTGAGTCGCATAGGCTGAATTCATCTGCCTACCCTAATGTAGTCATATACCATAGCACAGAGCTTTCCAAACTTTTCATGTTGGTGACACACTTTTTAGACATGCATCATTTCGCGACACACTCTTACAGCAGGGCACAAGGCAGGCACTAGGACCTGCGTGGAATCACAGCAGGTTTGGAGGCAGTAGGGCACAAGGCAGGCACTAGGACCTGCGTGGAATCCTGGCAGGGCTCGGAGGCAGCAGCAGCCACGACACACCCAGACACTGCAGCCGACACACTAACGTGTTCAGACACACAGTTTGGAAAGCTCTGCCATAGCATGACAAGACTCGAAGGGTGCTCCATTTTATCTGGAGGCCATCAGATTGAGAAAGTCTAGTGGCACAATAGTGGCACATCATAGTGTACGTTGGGCTTATGGGTTGAATCTAGAGGGTTGGAGTTCAGTCTACCAATGATGTCTAGTGCAAAATGTGCATAGTTGCCAGGTTCTAAGGATTTTAAAATCATAGTTTGAACAAGTTGTAGCAGCTGAGGTGGGATGTAACACTGAGCCCTAATGGGTTGGTTTGCCGAAAGCTCTAAGCCAAAAATAGCATTACGGCTTTAGTGTGATATTTGAACCAGACCTACATATACATTAAAAATGAATAGAGAAGGAATATACTGTATTCTTGTCTGTTGCTTTCCTGGGAATTAGGTTGAAGCCAATAAAACCTGGTCAGGAACTGTAATTGCTGACTGGTTAGCCCTCCCATGTGAAATATAGAAAAGATCAGATCTACCTGAACTTTTCGTCAACTTCGAGACTAGTGTGCAGAAACATCTCTGAATTTCAGAATTTAATGAACAATGTATTCTTCTTCAACCAGTGTTTCGGTGCATGAACTGAGGAGAGTTTTTGATGCAGTGCAGCCCCACAGATGTAAATAGTGATAAATGAAAAGGTCCTTGCTTCGATGAAATTAGAGCATTTCTTGACTTTTGTTTTTGTCGCGCTCTTGGTGGGCTCGCTTCCCCACAGTATTTAACCAAACATGCCTCCTAATTGCATCACTCACAAATGTGGTGGTGGTTTTTGGAAGACTTCATTTGCTTAAGTCTCTTGTAGTCGATATAATGGGTTTGCTTGGCGCTACAAACACACTTGCTAGGCATCTGCTCAACTCAACCCCATTCTTTCATTCTTTTAACAGTTTTGGAAATTCTTCTAATTGCCCGGGATAATGTATCTGGACTTCCTTTTAAAAAAGTATTTATTTGCGGCTTTTTAATGTTATTCTATTGTAAGCCCATTGAGGCCAGAAACAGTACTCTGTTCTAAAAGAAGGAATAGAAATACGATAATTCCTGTGATCATTTACCACTGACCATACTTGGCCTTTCATCTACATGTTCAGGGTTTCTCACTCAAGGAAAAATGTTACCCATTTATATTTCAGTTCTCAGTGGTATTAATCACTTGATTTTTCTCCTCTTCTTTCTTATCTTTGCACGTAGCCCGATATTGACAAAGCTGTGGAGGCGGCAAAAGCAGCTTTCCAAAGTGCATCTCTGTGGAGGCAAATGGATGCTGCAAGCCGTGGACGGCTGCTGAATAAACTGGCAGATCTGATTGAGCGAGACAGGGAGGTGTTGGCAGTAAGTGAAGCTGGTGCATAAGCAGGCATGAAGAATCAACCAGAAAGTGTTGGGGTATCCCATTTAGCTAGAAACCCTGAGCTTCTTGCTCCATTGTTGACCTAACAATATGTGGTGCTGTTGAGAAGGAGAAGGAAATTAAAAGGAGGCTGGAAGATTAAACTTCTTTGCTTCTTTCATGTAGACAAGAGAACAAAATTTAGTATTTAAGAGGGATGTTGAATTGACAAAGGTAGGTGTAGAATCTGGCTTTGCCCTTCTTGCCATAAAGAAAAGAGGCCAAGTAAAATCAACAGAAGGTCCTTGTTATTACAATACATTTCATCTTCAGTGCTGAAGAACAATATGCAGGAAACCAATTAACAGAAAACATGTGGAGTCCTTGGTGCTCTCTGAGCTTGGTTGTTTGCAGACGTTTCATTACCTGACTAGGTAACATCATCAGTTTGCTCCCTGTTTATATACAGTAGCTTGCCCTGACAGTGTTGCTGGGGGTGTGGTTTTCTCCTTGATAGTTCCTTGATTAGGGTATTGTTTTCTGATTGATTGTTTGTCTCCTTGGTAGTTTCTTTATTAGTGTATTGTTTTCTGTTTGATTGTTTGTCTGGTGTTAATCCCTGCTTATCTGGATGTTGGCTGCTGGAGGGGATGTGTTCTGGTCGTCTTATTTGTTTGTTTCCTTCTTAGCTTTTTGTTGTCTCTTTTGAATGGTGTGTAAATATGGTTTATTTCTATGTGTCTGTTGATAGTTGATCAATAGACAGACACTGGAAACTTCAGTCACTGGACACTTTGGACACAGGGAAACCATTTCTCCAAGCTTTCTTTGTTGACTCTGAAGGTTGCATAAAAACCCTGAGATACTATGCTGGGTAGGCAGATGAAATCTAGGGAAATGTTTATTGATCAGCCATCAATAGACACATAGATATAAACCACATTTACACACCATTCAAAAGAGACAATAAAAAAGCTAAGAAGGAAACAAAAAGACCAGAACATATCCTCTTCAGCAGCCAACACCCAGATAAGCAGGGATTAACACCAAACAAGCAGAAAACAATACCCTAATCAAGGAACTAACAAGGAAAAAATCACATCCCCACCAACACTGGCAGGGCAAGCTACTGTATATAAACAGGGAGCAAACCCCACACTCACTCACGCTGATGATGTTACCTAGTTGGGTAATGAAACGTCTGCAAACAACCAAACTCAGCACCAAGGACTCTACCGTTCAACCCTGAGCTACATATATTCTCTTCTATTGGTAACAGAAAACATGCATGGGGAGCTTCCACCCCTTGAGTGACTTTAGTCTCCAAGGCCTCCCATTCAGGCCTGCTGAGCAAAACCAATTAATCTGGGATTGGCTGTCACTCCAGGAAGACGTTGGGAGTACAGGAAGCCTTTGCAGATAGGGTTCTCCAATCTACTTGGTTGACCAATTGATTCTTGACATCCATTGTTTCCACCAAAGATGTGGTTGGGAAAATACGTTCCCAGTAGGGATTGACTCTATGTATAAGATTCAAATGCAATATTCTTGTTTGTTTTTGTTTTCAGACGTTGGAAACTTTGGACACCGGGAAGCCATTTCTCCAAGCTTTCTTTGTTGACCTTGAAGGTTGCATAAAAACCCTGAGATACTATGCTGGATGGGCAGATAAAATCCAGGGGAAGAATATTCCTGTGGGTAAGCTGGAACTGATATCTCCTTTGCCAAGTTTCTTACCTTATGTCTGCCGAGTAAAATTAACCTGAATCTACAGACTGGAGAGAAGTCATAAAGGCCTAATTCAGATGCTATGGTTGATTATGATTTGGCTGTCAGGAATAAATCTGGGCTTATATACACCCTCTCCTCCTCCAGTTCTTTCCTCGCAGCCTAGTTCTTAGAAACCCTGCCATATGAGGAGTTAAAACATTTTTTGTTGAAAGCCAGATGATGGCTCTCTGCAAACTTTCTTGGCATAGAGTCAAAGTACAGTAACATTCATGCTTAACCTGGCTCCTTTCCTCTTGGAGAACTAAAAGAACCCCAGTCCAAACATATTTCTGATGGAGATTACCCTCTTTCCCATGGCCAGTAGTGGTTTTCTGCTGAGAACTATCCCATACTTACAGTAGCTGCCATTTGCCCTGAAGTAAGGATGTAAGTTGATAGCTGAGAGCCAATTTAGTGTGATGATTAAAGTGCTGGACTAGAAGCAGGGAGGCCCTGATGACAAATTCTCTCTTAAGCATGAAGCCAGTTGGGTGGGTGACTTTGGGCCAGTCCTGCACTCTCAGCCCAACCCACGTCATAGGGTTATTTTTGTGGGGAAAATAGGAGGCAGGAACATTACTGGGTTGTACAAATAAAGGCAAGGTATAAATCTAAACAATAAATAAATAAAAAAGGAAGCAGCATTTGGGAGAATAGAAATCAGCCAAGAGGGAGTGATTTTCAAAGGGAAGCCAGCACAGAACCTCACTAGAGTACCTTCTAAGTGAGGACAACTGCCTTTTTAGAATATAATAAACGAAGGTGGATCAGACCTCAGGACCACATAGTCAAGTATTCTGCGTTGTGCTTCCGAGTGTGCAAGCTGCCTCCCCAGTGCCTGCCAACAACTCCTTAAAGCAGCTGTGTCTTTTCCCACAATTGTACAGCTGTCATCTGCAGCTGCAGCACTATTCTGAAAAAAGAGGTGTTTGATTTGAGGAGCTGTAGACAGGGGCTATGTACCCATTTTGCCTTCCGACCGGAACCATAGTGCAACTGTAATATGCGGGTATTACAACAAATAGCTATTAATAGCCTTATTCTCCCTGAATTTGATCCCTTTTTAAAGCCCCCCAGCTTGGCGGCCTTTGCTAACAGTGCAACTTGAGATGAGTTTTATTTAGCTTTTTCCCAAAATCAGAGCAACCAGGTTAAGTACATTTAAGTTTAAATGGGTGATTTACATTCCATATAGTTGAGCTGAAGTTCAAAAGTGATGAGGTTGTCGGTCAGTTCTACCCATATTTCCTTGATGTCAAGATGTTGGAAACCGAATTAAGCATGATGTGACAAGCTTTCTCCTTGTAAGCAATTCAAACTAATAATCCAGCAAAGAAAAGATTAAAAATTCCATCTGTTTCCATGGACGCTGTCTTAAGAATATAGCTGATACTTTTTGCTATGTAATTCCAGTGTGCATTAGACGTACATCATGCATACACATTCATGAGTATCTAACATGAATTTTTTTTATTGAAACAATTTAATTTATTCCTCATTTTTTGATGAGGAAAAGAAATACACATAACAGTTACTTGCTAGGCATATGTAACAATTCACTTCTTTCATCATTGTTCTTTAAATAAGAGAGAAATAATCAGTCACTTAAACCACATATTATTGACTAGACATTTTAGCAGTTTAAAACAAATTGTTTTATCTTCCACTGCTTCTATATAACTAAAGAGTTTCCCAGGAAAAGTATTCGTGGGAAGTCAGAGGCAAAATATTCAAGCTGCATGATTCTTAAGTCTTGATATTCAACTTCTGTTTGGAGTTTCCTTTTTCTTAAAGGCCTTGCCATCTCTTGTTACCATGTGAGAACATACACTAAATAGGCAATTCAGTTATAGTTGCCAAACACTAATGTTTATTTCTGCTGAGCCTCAGAAAAAGTTTTCCAGCCATCTCATTTGTCTCCATCCCATAAGATGATTCATATCAAAATCATCCTTGGTTGATAACATATCATGTTCTCAAACCTTTTGCAGATGAAAACTACATCTGTTTCACCAGGCATGAGCCTGTGGGAGTTTGTGGAGCTATAACACCAGTGAGTAGGATGTTTTGTATTCTGATTTCTGTGCGGGTCCGGAGGGTGGAGAGAAGAATTATTATCTTGATGGTCTCTAACGTCCCCCACTGTCACTTTCCGTAACAAAATTAGGTAGGTCAAAGGAAAGGTTCTAGAGTAGTTAGAATTCAGAGGTGTCCATATACTCACCAAGAGTTGAGCATGATTTCAGGGAAACTTGACTCTTTTTTAACCACTTCTAGGATCCTGGTTTACCCCAATTTGGCATCTCTAAGGTTGAGCTGTTCGTCTGCTAAATATTACCCAGTGGCTGTCCAAATATTAACAGGGCATCGTTTTCATACCTCTGCCTCTCTCCCCAACGTAACTTGGAAGTTGACTCAGTTGCTTTGCTATTGTGAAGGAGAATAAACAACAGTTGCCAAAAGCCAGCAAGAAGATGTAAAAGCAAAAGTCAAGTGAAGGACCAGTAGATGTCCATTGACACCAAAGGCTGACATCATTCCCACTGAACCGAAGGTGTCAAAATAGCCATTGGACATAAGAACAGTTCTGATCCACATTTGGATTGGATGGAAGTTTGTTCCCCTTCCTAAATCCCAAAAGTAGTTACTTGGAAATGAATTGCCTTCATTGAAGTGGACTTTCTTTTAAAGAATTCTCTTCCTAATTGTGGGGGGTGGGGAATGGGATTAAAATTGCAATTCCACGTTTGCTCATACTTTGCACTAAGTCATAACTTGTTTTATTCATGATTTAATGAATAAACCATAGTGGCTGGGTTCAAGCCATAAACCAGCACTGGCAACCATTTTAGCTTTCTGAACATTGAGTACATCATCTTTGCTTCGCTTTGCTTTGCTTCGCTTCACTTCACTTCACTTCAGCCAACTTTAACAGATCTGATCCTGGGGGTGCAATAAAGAGGTTTGGGGACCACATATTAGCTGTGGATTGCCCATGTATGCTATCCACCCTAGTTTACAAATCACAGTATCTAGGTTCACACACCATGCTAAGAGAAAAACAAGCTACATCGCAGTTCACCCAGCCTGAATTTATAGTAATTTAAACAGACCCCCAGCACAAACTACCAATACTTTTTGTCTGCAGTAGACTCATGGCAGCTGATGTTCTCCTCTTTCTCTGTGGGGGGAAGTTCCTATATCCAGATCTGATGAAAATTATGAAAAGTCCAGGGCTCGGAGGGCCTTAGTTATCCCTTCCGCATTATGAAAACTCCCAGTTAATTATGCCACAGCAGGAATGTTGGGGTGGTTGCAGTGCTACTCTGTAGTTTATTTTACATAATGGTTAATCCCAGCATATCATGGCCCATTCTGTTGATTACGCTGCAGGGGAAGATTGCCGCTAGCAATTACCTCTCCTTAATCTACAGCAGGTATTTTCATTGGCAGAAGATGATTGTAACTAGGCTGAGAATGTTTACACAGCTGTCGGAATAAAATACCACTCTGGGATATTTCCTTACCACTGCTGGGATTTAGCCAGCATCACATTAAACTTGACTAGATATGACATCTGATGTCTCTAGGAAAATAAAAATGCCCCATTTTATCTGTGCAAAAGAGATTCTACCGATATGAGAAGTTTAGAACATGCTATGGACAATCCAGTTAGTTCAGAACAATTTACTACAGTATGTTCTAACAGGAACCCTGAGATCCCTCCTGTTTCTGTCTGAGATCTTTCTAATTAGGTGTGGGATCTTTCTAATTAGGTGTGGGATTAGAGTTACTGTAGTTTCCAGGGGGCGTGGTGGCCCAGCGGGTAAGACGCCAGGCTTGTCCATCGGAAGATCGCAAGTTCGGAGGTTCGAATCCCTAGCCCTGCGTGACGGAGTGAGCTCCCACACTCGCCCCAGCTCTTGCCAACCTAGCAATTCGAAAGCATGCAAATGCAAGTAGATGAATAGGTACCACTTCGGTGGGTAGGTAACAGCATTCTGCACGTGTCATGCTGGCCACATGACTGCAGAAGGGTCTTCGGACAACACTGGCTCTTCGGCTAACAAACGGAGATGAGCACCGGCCCCTAGAGTCGGACACGACTGCACAAATGTGCGGGGGGAATCTTTACCTTTTTATAGTTTCCAGAGAGCCAGTCTGGTGTAAGTGGTTAAGGCAATGGGCTAGAAACCAGGAGACTGAGCTCTAGTCCGGCACAAAGCCAGCTGGGTGACCCTGGGCCAATCACTCTCTCTCAGCCCTAGGAAGCAGGCAAGGGCAAACCACTTCTAAATCTTACCAAGAAAACTGCAGGGACTTGTCTTGGCAGTTGTCAGGAGTCAACACTGACTCAAAGGGACACACACACACACACACACAGTTTCCATCATAATTCACGTTGTCCATACTTCACTTGGAGGGCTACATGTCTCTTGTCCTTGTTCTAAGTAGAAATACCAGGAATTAATTCTGGTGGATCTTATTTACATTATTTATCATATTTATATAGCCACCCATCTCACATACAAGTGACTCTTGTCGGCAAGCAAATAATGTAACCTTTTATCAAGTAGTGACTACCTCTTCCTCCCCTTCTCCACCAAACGGAAAATGTGAATCCTCTGTGAGTGTTTTTAAATCATCAACTTGAACTATATCTTCAGATCTCTTCTATTGTCAACATATTTATTATATTAATGCATTAATTAAATGTATACCCTGCCGCAATCATGGGATTCTTGGTGGCTCACAAAATAAGCATATACAATAACAGTAGGGAAACATAAGACAGTTAAAACCCAGACACAACACATGGTATCAGGCCAAAAGCTCTGTCTTCAACATTTTCCAGAAGGCAAATAATGTTGGAGGTAGACATATCTCCAATGGGGGGCCATTCCAAAGGACTGGTCCCTTCACCAGAAAACAATGCTATGCCCCTCTAGCTCCCAGAAATGGGGGCAGTCAGCTGTTTCTCTGGGCATGATCAGAGTGGTCAGGGCAACTCTGTTGGGGAGATGCGGTCCTGCAGGTAACTTGCAGAAATCCACATGAATGTCTCTGGGCTGACTGTATTTGAGCACAGCTCAACTTGAATCATTGATGTTTGAAAATTACTTGGCCAACACATGCAGGACTGCTCTTTTTTTAGACCCTTTTGGCTTCCCATAGTTTTCTTCCTGTGTACATGTGCTTTGTGCCAGCACATAGCTGACTTTAGCTGATTTTTAAAAGGAAAGGTGGATTGCATCTGGTTAGTACTTGGACGGGAGACCATCATTGGCTGGACAGGGAAGTAAATGATGGTAATCACCGAGACTTTTATATTGCTGTCAAAAAACCATGTGAATATGTCCAGGAAGTCACCTTTATGTCTGTTTATGCTAGACAAAGCTTTCAACAGTAGCTCTTCCCTGAATGTAACTTTTTAAGAAGGGCCTATGAGCCAGTCATCATCATGACCGTCTCCCACCCGGAAACCTATGCCCTCATTGTGGGAGGTTGTGCGGATCCAGAATTGGCCTTTATAGCCACTTACGGATCCACTGTTAAAATTTTACCTTTGGAAGACAATCTTACTCAGCTACCAGTGATCGCCAATGAATGAATGAGCCAGTGTTCAGCAGTCAGTGGTGGTTTCTCCTCCGGTTATAGCTAAAAATCAGTGCATGCAGCCCCACAGCAACATCTAGAGATGGGATATAGTATAACAGCCATGATAAAAGGAATATGGTCCTGTTAGAACACTAGTTCCTGTTCTTCAGAGGAGAATGTGTAAATTCTACATCCTATAACAACCCCAGTCAAACATGTTACAATAAGCATGGATATTAAACTGTAGAATATGTCACTGAAGTAGTGACTGCTGTTCATTATGGTGGTGGTTTAATTGCGAGACTTGGTTGTATCTGTTTCAGTGGAATTTTCCTTTGCTCATGCTGGTATGGAAGATGGCCCCAGCTTTGTGTTGTGGCAACACCTTAGTTGTGAAACCTGCTGAGCAGACACCCCTCACCTCACTCCACCTCGGCTCTTTAGTCAAGGAGGTAAGTGCCATGAATAAATCAAAGTTTTAGAGCTGGCCTTTAGAGAAGGTATGAAACAGGCATGAAAGAGGACTTGGAGATTACACAATCCAGAGACTGAGGGAAGTATGAGAAAGAAGCTCGAAATAACTCCATGATTTCTTTAGTATAAGAGAGAAACTTGGACAGACTTTCAAGATTTCTGTTACCATACCTTACAACAAAGTAGCATTCCTGGAATCCTACGGAGTCTGTTTTTTGAGCTGGCCATTCCCAGGCCATTGGATTGATGTAGCTTGACTACCTGATTTAATGGAGGGGTGGGACTCTTAAGGCCCTGCCTGGGATGCTATCATATTGGGAGATGTTGCCTGTGCGAGGAGGGGGCGAAATGCTGCTGGGGTGCAGATCTCACATTCCAGAGGGTGCCTAGAAAGGCACAAGCTCCCTAAAGTTTTATCTGGAAGTCCCATCAAAATGAATGGGGGAGTTGGAACATCACCATTTTTGCAAAAGCAAAAGTGAGAACACTTTGTGTATCCATTTGCCATTAGAATGGGGATAAATGTCATGAAGGGTGGGCAAACTCAAATTTCAAATGGGCCTGAAACAGCCTTACATCACCTCCAAAATGATTGGAATGATCCACTTCAAATGTGGAACAGCTGTTTTGGGTTGAAAACAATGACTTCAGACTCAAAATGGTATATTTTGAATTTGAAACACTTCAAATTTGGGGAACTCTCAGTTCAAATCAATAGGGCTTTCTTGCCAAGTAGCTTTTGGCAAACTTCTCTTCCTCAGCCCAGTCTACCTGATTGCTTGAGCTTCTTAGAAGAAGGCTAGAATAAGCAATTACAGCTTCTAATGAATAGATAGTAGGGATACAAGCTAATTATGTTCTAATGGATGAATCATGAGTTATACTAGAATTTTCACTGGATTAAAAATAGATTTTTGAGTAGAAGGCTTCTTTGTTTTTAAACAAAGGCTGCATTTCAGATATTGGGATGTTCAAGAAATTCTATTTTGTGAATGCTGAACGGAATGGCACTAATCCCCTCCACAACTAATTGCAAGCCAGTATGTGATGGTGGACTTCTCTAAATGTTGTACTACTCTAAATTTTGGGATGCACAAATATTTATGGGAGATATGTTCAAAACATATATTTAATCTCTACAAACTTGTTGATATAGTTGTATATAGAGCTTTTTAAAAACGGAGAATGGATTCATGAATGAATAAAATACATTCAGATTATAGTTAGAAAGGCATATGCAGGGGTGAGGGGAAGCAGAATATTTTGCAAGATGTTATGTGAAGTTTAATTTTTTTTTAAATATCTTTTAAAAATCAATTGATGGTTGTGGTGGTGGTTCAGTCACTTCCAACTCTTTGTAACACAATGGACATACTTTTCAGACTTGCAAGATTCTGTTACTGTAACCTTACAATAAAGGTAGTGTTAGTACTCATGGTTTGTGCTTCTTGTCTGGACTATCTTAAAAACCTGATATCAATCTTGCTAGTCTCAAAGCCTTTCTCCCCTTCTTTACTTTTACTTTCCAGAAAACTAGGGAGGGTCCCTTCTGAGACGCTTCCCACACACACCCTCTCCTTCTGTGTGCTGAGATACTTTTTTTTAATAAGAAGTTTATTGTTTTTTTCCCAAAGTATAATTAAAATACGAAATATAGAGTATAGAAAAGCTAGAGCATAGGACTAAAGAAAAAAGAAAAAACTACAAAAGTGCAAGCAGATAGAAAACAGAAACAGACGGTGACTTCCGACTTTTTCCATTACAGATGAATAAATTTACAAATATAATCTCTTACCATTGATTAAACTTTAGTAACATTATTTCTATCAAATCAAACCATTTAATCACTAAAACGCAAAATCAAAACTTCATTTTTTTTAACACAAGCAAGTAATCTAAAAGTGGTTGCTAAGTAGAAATAAATCCAGAAACAGAATTTTCTCTTATTAACGCTGTCAACTTAGCCATTTGAGACAAATCCATTAGTTTAACAATCCAATCTTCCACTGTAGGTATTTGTGAATCTTTCCAATGTTGTGCATATAGAAGTCTTGCTGGTGTAATCATATATAAAAGCAGAGTCCCATGTTGTTTCTCAAGTTCCTTCTCCATCAAACCCAAGAGAAACAGTTCTGGGTTTTTTTATAAGTCAACTTGGAGGATCTTTTGAATAATAGTACATATTTGATTCCAAAATTTTTTAGCCTTCTCACAAGTCCACCAAAGATGATAAAAAGTTCCTTCACCCTGTAAACATTTCCAACAAACATTCGTTACACCATTATACATTTTTGACAACTTATCAGGAGTTAAATACCAGCGATACATCATGTGGGCTGAGATACTTTTTGCATGATGGTTGTCTAGGCTGCAGCTCTCCCTCCTGTCTCCCAAGGTCATTCCTACATTCCTACATACCATTACAGATTCAGAGGCATCTATCGTCTATCAAACCTACATATGCCTAGTGAAAAGTAAATCCTACTGAGTTCAATGATAATCTTGAGTTCCAGGTAACTAAATACAGAATTTCAGTCAAAAAAGTTATGGTGGTTTTAGTAAATAGGACTGTTGCCACATCCACTTTACTTCTGCCCCTTTCTTAACAGTTCATTTTAGATAAGGGCTGTTTTTTCTCATTGCTACTCTGGAATAAAACATTTCATTACTTTTCAGGCAGGGTTCCCTCCAGGGGTAGTGAACATTGTACCAGGATATGGACCAACCGCAGGGGCTGCTCTTTCTATGCATCCCAAGGTTGACAAAATAGCTTTCACAGGCTCAACAGAGGTAAGTAATTGAAACATTTATGGTTGTGTGCCTCTTTTGTTCCTCCATAATCCATTACTTGGCAATTTTTTAAAATAAAAGTTAACTACAAAATGCTTCATTTTCCAGGAAAGCCAGAAAAGATTCCCAGGCATATTTGCAAGTATTGCCAGATAGTCTGTATGGGTGGTTGTAATAGAGAAACCTCACCTTTTTGTGTTTAAGTATTATAGAGTAATTATGAAGGTGAAATAAATCAAATCTGTTGCTGTTAAAGAATAGGAGATCAGAAACCCACATTGATCTCTTGTACATAACCAGAAACTCTGCCTTATATTTGTTTTGCATCAGTGAGAGCCCATTTGGCCTGCTCTTTTACCATTTATGGAGACTCTCCCCCCAAAATGTCTTGTATTTGATCTAGGAAGAGGTCATTTGCCCATCAAGTCTCTTCTTAACTGAATCCATCTGGAGATAAGCTGACATGTGTGGCTCTGGGTTTTATTCAAGTTAGCCTGGGCTCTGAAAAGTGTGAGCTCTCAAATGCCCTTTCCAGAAACCTCATCCACCCCCCACTTACAGTGTTTGCAGTTGAGGACTTGATATCCTTGCTGGCACATTGTCAGCTCCGTTATGGTCTTCCCTGCATGCTTGAGGTGCCCTCGTATAATTATGAGAAATTGCTGTCAACACCAAAGGTCTCTCAAATGCCTTACAGTTGGGAATCTTGGCATGCAACAGCACCACCTACTGGTTGCGCCCTGAATCCTTGATTCTTGCAAAAGTGGTTTGTTCTGTTTCTGGGCCATTGCATTGTGAGAGCTTCTCAAGGCTATTACTAGATCTCAGGTGAATTTCCAGGGTCTGGTAGCTGAGAGGCCCATGATGGGGGTTAGTAAGGTAAAGGTAAAGGTTCCCCACACAGTCGTGTCCGACTCTAGGGGCCGGTGCTCATCTCCGTTTGTTAGCCAAAGAGTCAGCGTTGTCCGAAGACGCTTCCGTGGTCATGTGGCTGGCATGACGCATGCGGAACGCTGTTACCTACCCACCGAAGTGGTACCTATTTATCTACTTGCATTTGCACGCTTTCGAATTGCTAGGTTGGCAAGAGCTGGGGCGAGTGCGGGAGCTCACTCTGTCACGGGGGGCTAGGGTCTCGAACCTCTGAACTTGCAACCTTCCGATCGACAAGCCTGGTGTCTTAACCGCTGAGCCACCGCACCCCCTATGATGGGGGTTAGTAGCCGAGTATAAATACCTGAGTTGACATGGCCCTGTTTGGACTCATAGTGGCTGATGATGTTTGCAAACCTACCTACCTACCTACCTCCAACCCTGGGATTTCCTAGCTTTATCCCATATGAGAACTAACCACATCTGACCCTGCTTAGCATTTTTGAGATTTTTGGCAGCCACCTAGCTGGGTTCATCCACCATGGAACATACAATTAAATATTCAAAAAGGGTGCATGCATTTCAGTTGGACTTAATTAAAAAACTGAAACTGTGAACATGGATATGAGCATGTATGGAAGGCAATGTGTTTTTTCTTTGGGAATCTTTTACATTTCTTTTACTTATGTCTTAATAGAATGTATAAGATTAATGACTGAATTATAATGAGGTTTTAATGGTTTAAGACATTGTAGGAGAGAGCCATGTTAGGCTATGGTGGCAAAAAATGAGAAGTCTGGAAGTGCCTTTTCCAACCAACAAATTTGATTAAAAGGCAGAATGTGAAATTAAACCTTCAATGGCTTAAGCAGCACTTGAGCCCGAAGTGCCCTGTGCATCTTTTGAATCTTTTCTCCCCATTTCTTTGGATTGGTTTACATTGGTTTACATTTTGCCATCCTATTTCTATCTATCTATCTATCTATCTATCTATCTATCTATCTATCTATCTATCTAAAATTTTTATTAAAGACATTTTAAAAGAATAAAAACAATACAAATTTTGAAAGAGAAAAGTAAGGAAAGTAAAGAAAAATAATAAGTGAAAAAGTGCAAAGAAAGAAATAGAAAAGAAAAGAAAAAATCATAAAGAAGCAGCTTCTGGTCATCTTAACAGCAGTTACAAGTACATTTACCCTTTCTCTCTAACGTTACAACATTATTTCCTTCTTTACATAATCTACCCTTTCTAATCATCAAACCCATAAATCACAAGTTCATTTTTTTCTTTTTTCAGTAAAAAGTCCATAAGGGGTTTCCAGTCACTAATAAATGTGGTAATTGTCCTTTCTCTAATTAGACAAGTCAATTTTGCCATCTCTGCTAATTTTGTCATCTTCACCAGCCATTCCTCCATTGTGGGTATTTCAGTGTCTTTCCATTTTTGTGCATATACAGTAATAATCTCGCAGCAGTTACCATATATAAAAACAATCTTATAGTTATCTCCTATAACTCTTTTCTAATCGTCTATCCGTTGGTCCCAGAAGAAAAGTGCATTTTGCCATCCTATTTCTAAACCTTCGGTAGAGGTTCCTTGCAGCTGAGAATCCCTCTGACTCATCCCTTCAGTCAAGTAACTTAAACTTGTCCCAGTACATGTCTACTTGGAAGGACACTCTAAAAATCCAATGGAACTTGTGTCCTCAAAAGAATTCAAGAGGACACTTTTCTAGAGAATTCTTGGTATTCTTGGACATTGCTTTTTAAGTAAGCATGCAAAAAATTATTCTTTTAAAGGAGATAATGAATTGGAACTGGTCATGCTTGGATTAGACCAACTATGAGAAATTTCAAAATACTGATATCCCTGTTTCCTAGTTCAGGAGAAGCCACAATTCAGTCAACTCTCAATAGTTTTCAAGTCGATTCTATCTAAAATTAGAAAATTAACATGGGCGCTTGTCAGATATAAGTACCAATATGGGGGATTATTTACCTGGAAATCAATCACAGCAAATTCCTAGTTAGTTCTTTTTCTGCCTCCTGGCTGAGAAAAATATTTGGGAACAAAGTTTTCTCCTTTTTGTGGGGGGAGGATGGGGAATAAAATTAACTTTTTTTTCTTTTTTGGCACAGGTTGGAAAGCTGATCAAAGAAGCCGCTTCAAAAAGCAATCTCAAGAGGGTGACTCTTGAGCTCGGTGGAAAGAATCCTTGCATTGTCTGCGCAGATGCTGACTGTGAGTGGGGTCCAATTTGGAAACTTCTGTTACCGCTGCAATATTTATTTATTTATTTATTTATTTGAATTTATCACCGCCCATCTCCACGACAGTAGACTCTGAGCAGTTTACAACATTAATATTAATATTAAAAACCTATACACATTATATTATTATTATATTACAATTACATACATTATATTATATTATATACAATATAATAATAAATAGATAAGAATCCAGAGGATGGGAAGATCTTAAAAAAGGAGGGTATTACGGGGCTAACCACCCCCAGGAGGAACTATTACCTCCTTTGTCCCAAGCAAGGCGGCAGAACCAGGTCTTTAAAGACTTTCTGAAGGCCAGGAGTGAAGGCGCCTGTCTCACCTCCAGGGGCAAGATATTCCACAAGGCAGGTGCTATCGCAGAGAAGGCACGTCTCCTGGACCCCGCCAAATGAAATTCCTTCATTGATGGGGTCCAAAGCATGCCCTCTCTGCATGACCGGGTGGGGCAGGTAGATGTAATCGGGATGAGATGGTCCCTCAGGTACCCGGCCCCATGCCATGAAGGGCTTTAAAGGTGATAACCAACACCTTGAATTGGACCCGGAAGCAAACTGGTACCCAATGCAGCTCGCGCAGCAGTGGTGTTACATGAGCTGATCTTACTGCACCTGTAACTGCCCGTGTGGCCACATTCTGGACCAGCTGAAGCTTCCGGATACTCTTCAAGAGTAGCCCCATGTAGAGCGTGTTGCAATAATCTATATGGGAGATGACAAGGGCATGAGTGACTGTTTGGAGGGCCTCCTGATCCAGGAAGGGGTGTAACTGGCGCACAACACGAACTTGTGCAAAGGCCCTCCTGGCCACGACTGCTCTTTGAGCAGGAGTCGTGAGTCCAGGAAGACCCCCAAGTTCCGCACTGAGTCTGAATGGGGCAGTGCCAGCCCATCCAGAGTTAAAGATGACAACTTCCTGGAAACCGAGAGGCCATCAATCCACAGCCACTCCGTCTTACCAGGGTTCAGCTGAAGCCTGTTGTTCCCCATCCAGGCCCCTACAGCCCCCAGGCACTGATGTCTCAGCGTGTCGACTGCATCACTTACTTCACTCGGGATGAAGATATACAACTGAGTATCATCAGAGTATTGATGATACCTCATCCCGTGGTGACAGATGATCTCCCCCAGTGGCTTCATGTAGATGTTAAATAGGAGAGGAGAGAGAACTGAACCCTGCGGCACCCCACACAAGAGGGGTCAAGAGTCGGATCTCTCCTCCCCTATTACCACTGATTGGGAACGGCCCTGAAGGAAGGTGGTGAACCAGTGCAAGACTACGCCGCCCACCCCCAACTCCCTAAGCTGCCCCAGAAGGATACCGTGGTCGACAGTATCGAAAGCCGCTGAGAGGTCCAAGAGAGCGAGAATGGATGCACTCCCTCCATCTCGCTCCCACCAGAGATCATCCATAAGCGCGACCAATGCAGTCTCCGTCCCATATCCCGGCCTGAAACCTGACTGAAAGGGGTCTAGATAATCCGTTTCATCCAGAATCCTCAGAATATGTTTGTTCCAGCCTTTCAAGATAGCAAACAGAAGCTATGAAACTATACTGTTTGGGTGGGGAGGAGAGTTAATAGTGTGGGTAGGTAAAAAATCAGGAAAAAACCCCAAATGCTTATTCAGACTTCAGGGTGCACTACGGCTTCCTGTGCTACTATTTTTACCTCATTCTCTCTGACCATTTTCCAGTGGACTTAGCTGTAGACTGTGCCCACCAGGGTGTCTTCTTCAACCAAGGTCAATGCTGCACAGCTGCTTCCCGGGTCTTTGTGGAGGAGCAGATATATCCAGAATTTGTCAAACGTAGCGTGGAATATGCGAAGAAGCGACTCGTGGGGGACCCATTTGATTTCCAAACTGAACAGGGGCCACAGGTATAATATTACCTTTGTAGAATTGTCTGTTTATCCCAGGGCTTTGGTGTAGCTTGTTAAATATCAACTGTGCTTATAATGTGGTCATAAAGCAGCACTTCTTTATGAGGGGAGATGTCTTCTGCTGAGGCCTAGCCTTGCAGGTTCAAGCTGCAGTGACCAGTATATTTGATTGCTTGCTTTTAACCCAAATTCTGCCTGTGAAAGTGTGTGGCTTGAGAACTCTTGTTTGTCCAGTTTATTTATTTATTCCTCGCATTTATATAGCCCATCTCACAAAACATGACTCTGGGGGCCTACAAGAAAAACAGACCATAAAAAGAAACAAACATTAACAATTATTCCATAATAAAAACATTAAGATTATTTTAAAAGATTAGGAGAAAGCACCTCTGATGTTACATACAGTGTAGCCATCTCACCAGTTCTCCATTCCACTTCATCTGATGTAGTCTGATTTAAAAAACAACAACAAAAAACTCTTCTCCCTGAGTTCCTTGGGCAAGGAGAAATCAAGGCCACTATCTCTCCCCCACTGTTCACTTGGTGTTTTCTCTGTTCTTTAGTGAATTTCCATACCTGATTGCATTCTGTAATAAAATCTAGTCCATACTGTAATCTTTGTCACTTTCAGCCTCTTGATTCAAAGCTCCCCTGCTTGATTTTTCCTACTTATGTAAAAAAAAACAAAAAATCCTTTCCTTTCCATTAGCAAGCATCTTTCAAGGAAAACTAGTTCCACAAAGTTGTAATACAGTATTACCAGCAGTGTGTGGAAGCCTCCATTGCTTTTATTAAGGTTTTCAGACAATCCAAGGAAGAAATAGATTTTGGAGCAGTAATTGTATCAGGTAGGGGGCACGATGGCTCAGCAGTTAAGACGCCAGGCTTGTCGATCGGAAGGTCACAAGTTTGGAGGTTTGAGACCCTAGTCCTGCGTGACGGAGTGAGCTCCCGCACTCGCCCCAGCTCTTGCCAACCTATCAATTCGAAAGCATGCAAATGCAAATAGATAAATCGGTACCACTTTGGTGGGCAGGTAACAGCGTTCCGCGTGCGTCATGCCGGCCACATGACCAGGGAAGAGTCTTCAGACAACGCTGGCTCTTTGGCTAACAAACGGAGATGAGCACCGGCCCCTAGAGTCGGACACAACTGTGCGGGGGAACCTTTACCTTTTTAATTGTATCGGGGGATGTGTTATAATAATTAGATGTGTTATGTGTTCCATGAGGGAGGCTATTAATGCATGGATGAGAAATAAGGCCCAGGTAGATCTGCTTGTCATGTTACTAGTATCCATCCATTTCTAGTAAAGAGAAAGAAACCTGTATGAGCAGTGCAACTTCCATTTTTATTTTGACAGATTGATCAGCAACAGTTTGACAAGATCTTGGACCTGATTGAAAGCGGGAAGAAAGAAGGGGCCAAGCTGGAGTGTGGTGGCTTAGCGATGGGGGATTGTGGCCTGTTCATCAAACCAACCATTTTTTCAGAGGTTACAGACAATATGCGAATTGCCAAAGAGGAGGTATTATAGACATATATTTGGGGTGGTTAACAAAGAACTGATTTTTCTTCATAATCATGTAAATTCACACTTTAAAAAACAAAGAGGCACATGGATGAAAGTAATAACTTAAGTGTCCCTTGCCTGGTGCTCTCCAAAATGTATTGGGACTTCAGGTTACAGAATTCTGGCTTGCTACAACAACACAACTGAAGGTCACCAGATGGGAAAGCTATACTAATGTGATTGCTGAATATCCAGTGTAAAAGGCAGTTGCTTATGTAACTCAATTTATTAATTGTCTGATGGCCCTGATTTTAATCTCAACAGATTTTTGGACCTGTGCAGCCCATAACAAAGTTTAAAAGCCTAGAAGAAGTCATACAGAGAGCCAATAATACAGAATACGGACTCACAGCAGCAGTGTTTACAAAGAACTTAGACAGAGCCTTGACATTAGCATCAGCACTACAATCTGGCACTGTCTGGTGAGATATTTTTTTCCTTTACTGCAGAAAGTAGCTTCATTAAGTAATTACACTTTAATCTTCAGCTTGCAGACATTGTAGACAAAATAAAGGAATGTGCCCTCTCCTCCATATCTTCTGATCTTAGAGTGCATTAACGTATTTTTCCCTTGCCTAGTTAATGCATGGAGCTACTTGGAAAGGGGAAGGGAGTTGTACGTGGGGTTAACGCATCATGGTAAGTCATAATGTAGCTTGTTTGGCTGTGTCTTAGTGTGTTGCCAGTTATGGTTCCTTCAACAAAACATAGTTAAGCACACCAAGGCGTAGCATAAAGTGCACGCTCTACCCATACAGTATAGCAGTATTATTAATCTGTCTGCTTTTCTACCTTCACAGGATCAATTGCTACAACTCCTTCTTTGCACAAGCTCCCTTCGGTGGTTTTAAAATGTCAGGAAATGGCAGAGAACTGTAAGTTCTGTTTCTTTTTTAACGAAAAAAAAAGCTGGGGAGTGGCAGGAACAAGAAATTTTCCTTTGTGTTGACTTAGAGTTTCTTGCTTCCTAGCTTCCTTCCTCCTGGACTTCAGATGTTCCTTATTCTCATGTGACCCGTGACCTTGAAATTTGGATGAGACTTTTATATGCAGATCTTCCCATAGAATACAAACTATTTCTCATTAAACCTGCACTTAGGCCATAAGCCTATGATACTTCGAGAGGCATTTTTATTTTTATTCCACCCTTCATTTTACCAAGATGATATACACAAAAATAACAACAACTAATGATATAGTTTGAGAGCCAGTTTGGTGTAGTGGTGAAGTCATCAGGCTAGAAACTGGGAGATCCTGAGTTCTGATCTCACCTTCTGATCGCATGAAAGCCGGCTGGGTGACCTTGGGCCAGTCCCTGTCTCTCAGCCCTAGGAAGGAGCCAATGGGAAACCAGGAGACTGAGAGTTCTAGTCCTGCCTTAGGCATGAAAGCCGGCTGGGTGACCTTGGGCCAGTCACACACACTCATCCCTAGGAAGGAGCCAATGGCAAACCAGGAGACTGAGAGTTCTAGTCCCGCCTTGGGCATGAAGCCAGCTGGGTGACCTTGGGCCAGTCCCTCCCTCTCAGCCCTAGGAAGGAGGCAATGGCAAACCACTTACAAAACCTTGCCAAGAAAACTGCAGGGACTTGTCCGTGCAGTTGCCAGGAGTCAAGACTGACTCGAAGGCTCTCTCTCTCTTACGATAGTTTACAGCAATAAAGGCAGGAAATAAACAGCTCATATTATCCAGCATAATAAACCAGTTTAAAATATCCA
The DNA here is from genome assembly GCA_023362775.1 of Charina bottae. Classification (NCBI taxonomy): domain Eukaryota; kingdom Metazoa; phylum Chordata; class Lepidosauria; order Squamata; family Charinaidae; genus Charina; species Charina bottae. The sequence goes on from JALMGJ010000010.1 coordinate 9,294,658, forward strand.
GACAAAGAAATAAGGTTTTAACCTGCTGTTCTCCAAATGGGCACTAGCAAACAGAAAACTCTCTTCCTTGTCACCATATAAGGTACCAGCAGTACTTGGAGAAGAAGTTGTTAAAGCAATTGCCCCAATATGGACCTCTCCAGATGTGTGGACTTGGGTTGTTGGAACTCCTCAGTGAGCATAACTATTGCTGATAATTCTGGGAGTTGACATCCACACATCTGGGGAACATCAGGGGTGGGAAAAGCAAGGAGAAGCAAGTTGGTTTAGTGAGGCACATCTTTGCATAGTTGGGCTCCAAGGCATGTAGGACTTTTAAAGGTAAATGTTTTACTTTGAGCTGGATGCACAAGCCAAGATTTTTATAATTACTTCCTACTCCCTACAAATCTTAATATACAGTAATTAGAATATTCAATACAGGTAGCCCTCGACTTATGACCACAATAGGGACTGGAAAATTCATCATTAAGCAGTGCGGTCATTAAGCCAAGGCATCACGTGACCACACCTGATTTTATGACATTTTTTGTGGCAGTTGGTAAGTGAATCACGTGGTTCCCCATTGATTTTGCTTGTCAGAAGCCAGCTGGGAAGGTCACAAATGGTGAACACTTGACCCTGGGACGCTGCAACCGTCATAAATCCAGTTGCCAAGTGCCCAAATTTTGATCACGTGACCATGGGGACGCTGCGATGGTCATAAGTGCAAGGACTGTTCATCAGTCACTTTTTCCAGGGCTGTTGTAACTTTGAACAGTCGCTAAACGGATAGTCATAAGTCGAGAACTACCTGTAATTGTCCTTAGCCAAAAGGAGTCTTCTAGGGAATGCTGCTGAAAATGTACATTAGTGCATAAGCCTTCATGTATCATATGGACATGCATTTCAAAATCACACAAGTCACCTTTGTGATTCGGTCCTGAGCTCTAATTATAATGTTCTGGGACAAAAAGCCTGACATGCGGATAGATTTTTAAGAACACAACCATTATTTGACACTCAGGTTTTCTAAAGACAAAAGAAGACGGAAATATGACACCAAGATTGTTTACTTTCGTCTTTGGCTCTGAAGGATGGCCATCCAAGGTCCATCTGCCTTTTTATGTCATGTCTGGAAAGCTTACAATCTTGTAATCATGACTGACATTTAATCTTAGTGCATTAAGCAGGCATGGGGTGGGAGGGAAATAAATATAGAGTGGCTCCCTGGGCAGACTGAAGTACTTGTATCTTAAACTCAAACCTTTTGTTCTTCTGCAGAGGGGAATACGCGCTCTCGGAATACACAGAGGTGAAGACAGTCACCATTAAACTGTCCCAGAAGACTCGTTGAGCAACGGACACAAGGAGGCTAAAAACTCTGACACTCTGAATGTTGATGTATAATGCAGATTGAGGGGCACGTGCTAAAATTGGAAAGGGGGAAATTGCCGACTTTCCTTTCTTTAAAAAGGAAACCAAGCAATTTTTTTTAGAGGGTTTTGTTGAGCTGCTCCTTCCAACTCAAACTTAATTAACTGGTTTTCTGAAACAGACTTGGTCCTATCAGCTGCAAGGATCTTTCCTCCAATCTGGCATCTTCCAGATGGGTTAGGATTTGATTTCCCATAAGTCCTAGTCTTTTGCCATGGTGCTAGGCATTCTGGGAGCTGAAGTCTCATCTGGAAGGAACCAGTTGGGGAAAGACGAAGAATGGAAGAAAAGCATGAAAGTATTTTCAAGTAGCCAGACTCCAGCCAACCCAAAGAGATACCCAGGTTTGGGAACAGATTTCCAGGTGGAGCCCTGATGCCATTCAATATTTTTATACTTCTTCACTTAAGACTGTTTTCCAAATCCCTAAAAATGGAGGCCTTCAGAAAATATTTTAACCAGGTGCTGAAGGATAGATGGCAGGCAGTTTCTACTCACAACATTTTTCCCCTCTCCCTGAGTCCTTTCCCACACTACTTAGAGTAGGCCTTTTTGCAACTTAGCAAACAGGCTCCATTTTCTTGGGTTTTCAGGCAAATGTTTTACTATTGGCAAATGTTAAAGTGATTTTGAAACGTTCCATGAACATGAGAAAGGAAGGACCCCAGATGCCCTTGTGAGTTTCTTGTCCATTAATTTCTCCCAAGCACTTGCACAGACATTTTCCCCTCTGGGTGGCGAACAAGAGGTGATAAAACAGCTACAATAATTGCCTCTTTCTTGTGCATTTAATGACCACTGTCCACAGTGCAATCTGGAATATTTGGTTTATTTTTTATAGACTCGCTTTTTAAAATAAATATATTCCATGTTGTGATTTCAAGCTTTTTCAATGTCTTGTAATTACTGACGGCAATCAGATTTTATTATGGTTTTGTACACACTGAATTTTTTTTACTTTGGAAATTAAAATCTTAGGCACTAATTGTAAAGTACAACCCTGTAGAGACTTTATATTATTTCATTGCATGTTAGTGCTGTTTTTTGGTATGAAGTATTATCATTAAATGTTTAAATATAAATATATAAATATATATATAATATATTTATAAATTAGAATGCAATTAATCTAATGTATTTTTATTGCTGATTGTACATGGAAATAATTTGCCTATTTTAAAAGTTATCTCTTGTAACAGTAGCACTACAGTTAATAAAATATTATAATTTTTATGATCCAGCTTGCTCGTACCTAAGGGGAGATTCCATATACTGCAAAACAGAACTTTTTTAAAAAAATGTCTTTTGAATTTAAAACAATAATAAAAGACAATACAAACTAAACTCAGAAAGGAAAAGAAAAATAGAGAAAGAATAGAAAGTGCAGGAGAAAAAAAAGGAGAAAGAGGAAAAAATAAGAAAAAGAGAGGAGAAATGTTTAAAGAAGTGACTTCCGATCTTCATCCCAACAAATTTAGTAATTCTTTACCTCCCATAAGGTTACATGCAAGTATCTCTTTTCTCATAACCCATCCCTTATCCATATGCAAATCCATAAATCATTAACATTTCAGTCCTGGTATCAGCAAAAGGTCCATAAGGGTTCCCAGAATTTTATAGAAGCATGTCTTAGTTTAACCTTGGTCAAACAAACCAACTTTATACTCCTTCCTTCTGCTTTTAGCAATCTTAATCTTTAATTCATTCAGATGTTGTAGGATTTGATTTCTTCAGTTTTTCTTTTTCCCATCTCAAAGGCTTCTTTGAGGCTTTAGCAAACCTCTTTTGTAAATCCAGTAAGTTGTCATTATCCAGATCATTCTCTTGGCTTGTAATTTGTATTTCCACTGTCATCTCTGTTTTATAATCCACATTTTATTTTCCAATATTTCAACAATTTCTTTATATTCTAATATTACTGCATCAGATGAGGCTTGTTTCAGCTCTTTATCCTATAGATCTTCCAAAGTATTCTCTTTCACATCTGTCATTTCTTCTTTAACATCTTTTGGACATAGTCTATCCATAGAAGCAGACATCATTGCTGACATTTTAGCTATTAGTTTCTGTCCCCATTCTTCAAATATCTCCTGGAGTATTTCAAATATCGTATCATTCTCTGTCATTTTGTCAGCCTGTGTCTTTTTTTTTTCTTTTTTCTTTTATGCCTGGAATCTTTAGTCCCCTCTAGTGTCCAATTTATGAAATCATAAAGTCTTGAATTTCTATTATGACTTAAGGTAGACTAAACAATTTAGATCCCATTAAGATGCTGTTTATTTATATAATTATTTCCAAAATCTTATAGCAGAAAATCCTAATATTCCAAATTTGTCTGGTGCCTTAATTCATTTATAACTTTCTTGGATTAAAGTCTTATTTAGGTTTTTGTCATTTGTTTCAAATTCTTTAAATTCTTAAACTTATAGTTAATTTTTCTTTATTCTGGAATGAAGGTAAACTCACCAGGTGGCTTTGCAGACTTGTGGTTTTGAAAGTCTCTAATAACCTTAAGAGAGTTAAATAGGTAATTTCCAAAAGTGATTAGAAAGTGATGTCAGAGTCAGCGGTACTGGGGCGGCCCGATATCCCAGAAGCCTTAGAGCAATATGTTCTTCCAGTCCTGATAGGAGTAAACAGACTCACATGAAATGAGGTTTAGGTAAAAAGTCTATTTACAATTTATACATACACAGTTTTCATATACAGCAGCCCAAGAAATACAGATACGTTGTCCAATGGCACATCAAATGAAAGAGAAAGAACAGCACCTTTACACAGTACTTTTATACACATATCTGTCCAATCAGGAGACACATTACAGTAGCATTGCATCAGCCACATAATACATTTGCATACTCTTGCCAGTAGGTGTCATCCATCTTTCACCTGATAGAATGACATAGCAGTTTCTCTACCCTTTCACCTAGATACACTGAATACATTTCCAGTCTGTTCTAGCTGTAAATTCCAGGTTTTATTCTCAAACCTTAACAAGTGAGCAAATCGTGTCCTTTAAAAGCCTCTGACATGGTTGTGAGTATTATAGCTTTCCTTCATCTCCCGATGCTCAAACCTGTGGGAAACTGCTATCCTGCAGTCTCCTTGCAAGGAGCAGCTGTTTGGAGCACAAATGGGCAATCTCCCATCCTCTCCTTATCTGGAGAGGTTTTGTGGAACCAGTTTACTCACTGGTCCTTCTGCCATGGCTACAACATTGTCTCCGCTCATTCGGAGACATGCTAATTTGCCATTCCGCACCCAAAAATCCACTGCAAAACGTAACTGAGTAGAATTTAATTCTTGTTTTAGCTAAAGAAACATTGGAAATGAAATCTTCAGCAATTCTAAAATGAATGTACTGATTTACATCTCCTGGGACTAATAGGAAGATTACTGACATAATTCCAAAACATGCATTTTGGATCCCACTCTTGATTCATGTATGAAAATGTGTTTTAAATATCACCATGTTGCTGGATAAAGTTTTTAAAAAAGCAAGACTCCTCCCAAATTATTATTAAAAGGCTCTCTTTCCCTCCCAAGCTATACGCTACCATTTCTGGTTTTTAAGCATTGTGACAGCAAATTTTGAATCCCAAGAACCAAAATAGTCTCCTCTGACTGTGGAGATGGAGGTGGCTCAGGAGGTCATGGCAACTGTGGCTTGACTATAGCCATTGCCTGGTTCATAGCGGTAGTCACACATGAGATCTATTTTTTTGTTTGTTCGTTTGTCTTGGGGGATTGGTGACATGATCTGCATATGGGGGACATTAAAAATCAATCCCTTGTCATGGTCAGTCTGTTATTCATAGCCATTCCCTACTACAGGAAGGTAGGACCTATTTGATCAATCTGCTCAGGTGCCTAATAGATCATTTCAGGTTCCAGAGGGATGATGTAACAGGCTGTGAGAATAACCTTGAGGAACATGAGGAAGAGCTACAACCAAGACAATGGTCAGATAAGAAAAACTTGAGTCCAAAACAGAAATGTAATTTGAGAAAACGTCTCATACTTGACCCACCCTAGTTCTCTTGTGGATAAAGGCAGGGAGGGGGGAGGCGCATTCAGACTTGCAAGTTTCTGTTACTGTAACCCTATAATAAAAGTAATATTAGCTTTCATAACTGTGGTGTCCTAGTCTGGTCTTCCTCTAAGGGCTGATATCAATCTTGCAAGTCTCAATGTGCCTGTGTTGAGTGAGTGGTCATATAAATTAATAGAAAGAAAAGAAAGAAAAAAGAAAAGACATTCAGTAATGAAGTGAAGGGTGTTACACAAATAGAAACATGGAAGGAAAGTTCCAACAACTACTAGTATATTATTTAACAATTTGGTTTATTAGATTTCTATCTCAGCTTACCTCCAGGAACTCAAGGTAGCTAACATCCAATCATCCCATCATTTCATCTATTCAAAAATCCTGTGAGACATGCTGGGTAAATGTGACTCACCCACCATAATCCAGTGAATTTCTCTGGCGGTGGGTCTTCTTGGTCCTAGTTTAATGCTGGGTTCTTCAACTGTGGATCACAATTCCCTGGGGAAGAAGGGGGGTGTCTTTTTTGTTGTCGTTAAAGCTGATCCGGCTTGTGTAGGCGAAGTAGGACAACTGTCAAAACTCATGCTTGGTTGGCCTGGTATCGGGAAAGTCCCACAAATTCTTTTGACATGTTAGGGGGTTGCAGGATTTGCAGTTTGAGAAGTGCGACACCATTCTGGCTCTTCTGGTCACACACTTAATAATGCAGGTTCTGCTTCTATGCACCTAAGGTGAATCCAAGACCTTTTCAAACCTCTCAGCGTGAGGTCAATGATGTGGGGACTAGGAGCTTCAGCATGAACTTAGACGGTGAGGCAGGGGGGCAGCCCAGCTTGATCCCTTGTATGTTTTAAGAACCCACAAAGAGAACTTGACATTTCAGTTGTTACACAGTTGCCAAGTTGATGATCACTCAAGGATATTTCCAAAGCCCCAGCCTACATTTTCCTTGGGCAACCATTCACAGCAGAACATCTGTTAGCTGTCAAGAGCAGCAATGTGGTAAATGACTTAATGCTGGAAGAAATGAACTGCAATGGTACACTTGATTTGCTTCATAATAAATCCTGCACTTAGTTGTAATGATCTCCACTCTTCCCACTTCTCTTGCTTTGATTGCACACAATGCATTACAAATAAGAAAAAGATTGATTCATGTTGACTGAAAGGTTTTTAACTGATTTACACTGGCACAACATATTAAAAGTTTCCCTGGCAGGGAATAAACTTATTTTTTTCTAGAATGTCCTGACCTGAGGTCTGCAAAGCCTCTGACATCCAATATTTTCTTTAACTTATCTTTACAAATTGCTTTACTTCCACAGTAGTAACACCATCCCAGTTTTGAAAAGTTGCTTACAACCTTCATCCTTTCATTTTACAACATTAGTGCTTCTTTAACTTGTTTAACTTCCTAATACATTGTTCTTTTTGAAACTATGCGTAGGCTTTGGATTGTCTGTATCACAGAAATTCATGTGATAATTAAAGAGCTTCATCGATTTACTGTTCAGCATTTCTAAATCAGAAACGTCTAATTGTTCTCTGCCACCTTGATCTTTATTGATCTTCCATGGTTTCCTATATGGTTTGGTACTGAGTGACTTACAGGACCGTTTTCTCTAGGTAGAAGCAACCTACTAACTTGTCTATTGCACCCTTGCCTTTACAATTTCTTAATGTGGCCCAGATTGGGAAAGGAAGGGGCAAGAGTGCAATTTTTTGGAGTTGCACCCCCATATTATAGAAGAGCCTCCTTCTGGAAATTAGATTAGCACTTTGATTGTTGGCCATCTGGACTTTATTGAAGTCAGAATTGTTCTGGAGGTCTTTTGGAGAGTGGATGGTCACCACTGCACCATTGCATTATGATCAATTTGTGCCTTTATTGGTTTTTGGGTTAGGGTTTGTAGGTTTTTGATGATGTAAACAACCAGGAGTCCTTTTTTTTCAGCCCAATGTTTTATAGACATAATTAATAAATAAGTAGGCCATGTGGGCAGTGCACCAAGAAACCTTCATAGTCCAACTCAGAAGTCACAAAAAGAAAAATGGTATTACTGAAGTATTTTTTTTAATCTGTTCAATCATGTCCAGTTCTTGGAGACTCTCTAGACAAGTCTCTGCAGTTTTCCTGGCAAGATTTCAGAAGTGGTTTGCCCTTGCCTCCTTCCTAGGGCTGAGAGAGAGTGACTGGCCCAAGGTCACCCAGCTGGCTTTCTGCCCAAGACAAGACTAGAACTCTCAGTCTCCTGGTTTGCCACTGGCTCCTTCCTAGGGCTGAGAGAGAGTGACTAGCCCAAGGTCATCCAGCTGGCTTCGTGCCCAAGGCGGGACTAGAACTTATGGTCTCCCAGTTTCTAGCCTGATGCCTTAACCACTACACCAAACTGGCTGTCATACTGAAGTATTACTTAGGCTAATTGATGTGGGCTTCAGCCTTGAGCAGGAGATTTGATGAAGAACCTTATGGTCCCACTTCTGGACCATACTGGTAACAGAATTTTTATTAGCTCTTATCATGGTTCCACTGATCTCGACTATATTAAATAAATCTAGCAAATTGACCTCGCCCTATGCATTCCATGTGTCATCACATATTCTTGGCCAAATGTGGGTGACCTGGTGAAATAGCAGCTCCCGTAGGGAAATGAATTCTCCCCTGGGTGGGGAAGCCAGACACATTCCACATTCTCCACACGGATTCTTACATTTTAAAGGAATGGGGTGTTGTTGTTGTTTTGACACTGCCCTGTGGATGCCCCCGGGGCTACCCTACTCTGGAAGATCTCCGGCTGGGTAGACTCTTTGAGGAGCAAAAGGGGGCACTCAAGTTTGGAGAAATAAACGCAGAACGAAGGAGTTCTCCATCATCATCATCCTCATCATCAGAAAGATGAAGATAGAGCATGGATGCTAAGAAATTCGGAAATGATGCCTCGGTTCAAGAGAGTGGATGGGATGGCGAAAAGGACTGGACGGAGCGCGCTTCTTGCAAAGCCTGGCCGGCGGGCGCGCTGAGCAGAAGCGCTCTGCGCGCGGCCACACGTCGTTGCAGTTCCCAGCGCTCAGGCTCCTCTTCCGACCCAGCTGGGTTCGCCGCCCGGGCTCGCCTTCAGCTTAACTTCCAGGAGCTGCACCGCCCGTCCCCGCCTCGCGCCGCCCTCGAAGCCGGAGGCGGCGGCTCAGACCCGCCTCGGCGAGCCGGAAGACCCCTCCCGCGGCCAGGCAACCGAGGAAGTGGCGGGGCTGCTTAAGCGGGGAAGCCGAGCGGCGCCGCCTCCTCCGGGTTGGCTCCGTTTCCCAGCGCGCAGGCAGGGACTGGCGTCCCGCCGGTGGGCGCCCCGCGCGATCGCCCTTCCGCTTTCCCCCGCTTCGCTCCCTTCAAAGCCCCAAGGCGTCGGGGACGGGGCGGCGGCGAGGCTCCGCGCAAGCCGCCACAGATGGAGGGCGCGGGGAGCGAGGCCCCGGTAAGTGCGCGCAGGGCGGAAGCCTCGCTGCGCGGTCAGCGTGGTCAGTCACGATTATTAACGATTGCGATCGCTGGAGCCGTCTGTGGTTTGGATCGGAGGAGGAGCTGAGTGCGGTTCTCAAGACTGGGAGGAAGGAAGAAGCGCGAACCCTCCAGATTCGCCGGACTCCAAGTGCCTTGACCCTCATTGGAGTCGCGCGCATCTGTGCGAGGCTGGCGGGACCGGAGGCTGGCTTGCCCGTTGCCAAAAGCTGCAGCGAGGCTCGACCTCTCCGCTGCCGTCCAACCACGCTGGCTTCTGGCAAGAGAGGCTGGACCCTGCAAACATCCAGACGACCACCCGATGCAGCGAAGAGCCAGATTTCTGTATCTGCTGCCGTCGCGTGCTCGTCCGGATCTTCCTAAGTCGGCCTTGCGTGCCCTAAGGCAGGTGAAGTGAAGTCGGTCCTGCTCTTCCGCCTTACCAGGAGGTTGGAACTTCGCTTTCTCTTCCTTTCCACCTTGTTCCTTCGCTTCCACGGCTCTCCCCTTTACCAGCTTTAATTGGCAGGTGACGTCTGGGTGTAACACTTTGGAACCGTTCGCCCAAATGCAACATGCTGATTGACAGCCAATCATGTAATTGGAAAGTTGCAAAAGGCGGAATTGGACCTATTTGGAAGTGCCCGGCTTGTGGGAAAGCTGCTGTACTTCTGTTTTTTTTCTAGGAAACCAAGCATACTGCGTGGTGACACTTGCAAACCGAGCAGACAAAGCGCTTCTTTTCATCTTGTTGATTTCCCAGTCGAGAAAACTTTGGGATTTGCAGAGTTGCATGCTGAATTGCTTTTCTAAAAGGACAGGGCAGGAAGAAGTTACAATCTTTTCAGAATGGCTTTGGGAATTTTTCAAAAATGGGGCAGAACTTCAGGAAATCTTTTTGAGCCTCTGGTGAACAATCTGGGGGACAAAGTAAGAAATCTCAGGTTCAGTGGAGGCTTAGTTCTGGTTAACCCCTTAATGTGTTGTGTCTGGTTCTTGCTTAGCTATGGAACCCATGTCTGGGCTGCAAAAATCCAAATGATCCACTAAACAGCAGCAAAGAGTTAGTCCTCTGGACCTCTTTGCTGCCATCTTGTTGTTAACCTGGTTTTTGCAGCCCAAATATGGTTCTACCTTAGTACATTGTATCAACCCAGCAGTGTAGTTTCATTAAATCATAGTCAGAACATCATGGTTTATTGAGATGTCCAAGTAGCTCTGTTGAGTAAACTAGCGGTTTGAGTGGGATTTAGTAAGTCATGATGTTTTTAAATCTCATAGATTTTTTTAGGCCTACTCCAAGTATGATTAAGACCAACAATAGCTTCCAAATGTTCTTTGCAAACTCCATGTTTGTTTGCTGCCTCTCAAAGCTGGAAAAAAATGCCTGTTCTCCAGAAATCTTGTTTCATTGCTTAAAAATCCAGGGTTTCAGGATTTTCCAGCAGATTTGAAACTGTAAAATATATTGCAAGCTTCTTGATACGGTACATTTCTTTGTTTAAGGAGCTATTTCAGGGATGGGTGAGTGTGTATAAACACACATCTGATTCTAAAATAGTACAGTTCAGGAAGTTGTATTTTTGCATGTTCAAAAATAATTTGAAATATTGATGCTTTCTCTAGTTGCCTTTACACATTTCCATTTCAACTAGTTGGCAAGGCAAATAATTGTTATCCCTCCTCTTTGCAACATCTTGGTTTAAAATAATCTCTGCATTTTTAAGTGTCTTATTAGCCATCATACTCTTGTATATTGCAGAATAGGCTCAGAACAAATGAAGCAATTCTTGCAAATTGGATTGCAGGAAAATATTGGTGGTGATGGGTAGACTTTCTCCAAGGCAGATCGTTTTAGGAAAATAAACCTCCTGAGAAATCCTGAATTTTGTAGAAGTACATTTTTTTTAAAAAAATGCAAAGAGAGCACAAAGTAAAAACAAAACAATTTAACTCAAAAACAATCCAGGAAGGATTGAGTTTGTATGAACTGTCAGCTGAGAAACAAAGACAGTGAGAAAAGGCTGGAGCAACATGGCTGGAAAGCAAGCTGGAAATTGCAACAGGAGCAATCCAGTTAGAAAGAGAAGAAAATGCTACACGTTTTTGGTCCTCTAACTTTGATCTTGACTGGTCCAGTTGGAAGCAAATTAGGTCTTTAGCTGCTGTCAAAGAATAAAAGTGTTTTTTTTCCCAGAATAGTTGAAACAATGATCTCTTTCATAATACAAACTATGATTGGTTTATTTACTTTTGTCCCGTTGTAACTCTGCCTTGACTTCTGACCATGTTAAGTTGCATCCCTTATCAGGGCTGCAATTGGACTATGAGAAAGAGTGAATATTTGCCTGGAAATCCTGTCTTCTACTTCCAGGCTGTGCCTCCTGAGTCAGAGCCGTTAAAGTTATAGTTCAACTCATGATTTAATGTATATATGAGATAAAGAACAGGTGGATTTCTTATCAAGGGGTGTATGTTTGTGTACTCACTGCTTTCTCAAACCTGGCATCACTTGGTTGCTAAGGTCGTAATTCAGCCCTTTGTAACCCTGCCAAACAGACCTTGAAGCAACAAACCTTTTCACCTCAAACCAGAAAAAGTAGGTTAATAAGGAATACTGTAGGTGGGTGCTGATGCCTCCTGTTTGAATACCGTTAAGATACCTTGCGATGGAGTTTGGGTCCACTCCTTTAGTAGCAGTTTGATAGACTTAAATGAAGCTGTGGGGTTCCCAGAATTTTATTACTTTTCCAGGAAAAGCTTCCATTACTTCAGTTCTGTGTGCTAATATTTTATCTGATCAAGTATTGGAACAGCAATAAAAGGAGATGGCAACCAGACCCGTAAATGGTCTGCTAAACAATGAAACAGAATTTGTAACTGTTAACAGGGAGGTGGAGCTGAAAGAATTCCAGTTTTACTCTCATTTGGGGTGGGTGATCAAGGCCCTGTGCCTGCAGGCAACCTTCAAACTCCCATTGGCAGGCTTCAGACTTTCTTCCCAATTGTTGACATGGGTTGTATTGTTTCCAGCCCAAATAATGTTGGGAAGAAACTACGTAGAGGGGCTTGGGACTCTGTCCACCAGCAGAAAAACTCTCTGAACATCAACAAGAACTGGACCAAATTTGGGGAGGGGAGAGAAGCTGGCAAAAGAAAGATTGGGTTTGAAAATGGGTCACATCTAGCTGGGGCTAGTGGATTTCCCCCCAATTTCTCCATTGCTTCTCTGGGGCAGGGGAGCTGAGCAGCAGCTCAGAATGTTGTTGACTGCTCCATTCTAAGCCTCCTTCTGTCCTCCCTCTGGTCATGTGAATTAGGGTGGACCATATACAGCAGGGGTGGGCAACGTCAGGCCCGCGGGCCGTATAAGGCCCGCGGGGTTCCCGCCTAAGGCCCACGGGGCTCCCACCCGCAAACCCCGCCCCTTCCACGTGATTGGCTCCGGCCCGCAAACCCCGCCGCCAGTGCTTGTGATTGGCTCCCGCCCGCAAACTCCGGCCCCCGGTCCGCGGAAATCCCAGAAACCCTGCCCCCCGGTCCCCGGTTATAAATATCCAAATGGCCCTTGGCAGAAAAAAGGTTCCCCACCCCTGATATACAGCCTGCCCCCTATTTCTCAGTATACACTTTCCCAGCAAGCAGAGATGGAACACAAGGAGATAATAGAAACAGCCACTCAAATGCATCATTTTACTTCATTACATAGAATGTAACGTTTATACAGTTTATTCAGACTCCTTTATTGGCCATTATCATAAGAGGTGTTAAAGAATTTGGGAAGCCACACTTTGCATGCTTTCCCTACCTTGTTGGTGCAGTGCAACAGAATTGCAGCATGAAACTTAAAAATTGGCTTAATCCATGCCCAAAGAAGGGGAAAAAATGAGAATCCCCATCGATCTGCTCAATGCAACTTACAACTTCAGAGCTTTCCCATCTTTGTTTTAGGACAAAAATATGCCCAAATAGTTTGCAACTCTCTTGTCTCAGCAGCTTGGCAGCCCCAAATACACTTTCCGGCCCCCGGGGAAGCAGGAAGCAGGAGGGGGCTCTTCCCTTCTGCAACTTTTCAAAGACATGGGAAACAGCAGAATTCATTTCAAGCAAGGAGACTTCACATTGTTACTTAAATTGCCCATAACTTGCATAGGTAAAAGGTTTAGTCTTTTGGGTTCTTAGTGTTCTCTGACCTTGGTTGTTTTCTTGCAGATGTTTCATTACTAGGCTAGGTAGCATGTCTGAACACCAAGAACCCAACAGTTCAGCCCTGAACTACATATGTTCTCTACTCTTGGCTTGAGTTTGTCTCCTACTCTCTCCATGCTGGTCACAGTAGAAAATAGCATCAGAGGCGACAAGAAATTATGGCTGGCTACTAAGCCTCACCAATATCTGTGGACCTTTAGAGGTCACCATCTTTTTCTTGTATTTTGGCAGTTTGCAGGACCTGTAAAGGCAGCAAAATGCATGTGAATTTCTTTCTTTTTTTAAAAGAATTTTATTTAAGTTTAAGACAAAGATAAAAACTACACAACAAAACAAAAAAAAACTACAAAAAGAAAAAAAAACTAAAAAGTGTAAAACACAAGAAAAAAGAATTTTAAAGATTACATATAAAGGTGACTTCTGACTTTCAACAGCAAGAATATACAGCAATTTCTCTAATAAATCTCTTACTCTATATCAAACCAAGATCACATCATTTCTATAAATCTTTCCATTAGCACATATACAAATCACTAATGCAATTGCTCCTTCCCTCTCTATAAAGAAAATGAGTGTGTGTGTGTATATATATATACAGTACGTACGTACGTATGTATGTATGTATATGTATGTGTATGTGTGTGTGTATATATATATATATATATATATATATGTAAATTTCTAAATCAACTTCCTTCCCCCATAAGACATCCATTTAGTTATTTCTTTCCTATCACTGTTCTCTATATTTCTGTCCACTATAATGAAAATCAAATTATAAATACATATAAATTGTCTGCTTTTATGATTAATAATACTAAAATAATCTTAACTCTATTAAACCTAAAAATCAAACTTATTATATCTTATAAATATCTAATAAATCTTCCAAATCAAACAGATCTTAAAACAATTCCAATATATCTTAATCCAAGTCATTAAAAGAAAACAAAATCATCATAACCTCATTATCAGTCCAGTTATACATTCTTAAATTTTTACCCTACTTCAAAATAAACTAAAACAGTTACATATTTCCCAATTACATCCAAGGCATTTTTCTTACAAAAATCAAACAGCTCAACTGCCCCCCTTGAAAACCCAAACCTCTCGGCAAAAAACCTCCCACATAACATATTCTCTTCTTTCCCATAGCAATCCTTCAGAAAGACATAACAATTTCCCAGAAAAACAACTCTCTTTATAATCTGCAGTTCAGACTGTTGCTGAAACCCCTTCAATTCCAAGATGTAGTCTTCGCCTGGCATAGCTTCAATATCACTGACCACAAAAGCATCTCCCTCTTTGCCAAAATCTTCATATTCCTCTATACCATCTTCAGCCAGATGACACAGTTTAGAAATGATCTCTTCCCCAATATCCCGTATATTCTGCAGAATAACTTGACAGTACTCTGAAAAGGTCTCTTTAAAGGACTGCTTAAGCTCACAACGAAACTCCAAAAAAATCTCTTTAAAATCTTCCATTTTTCAGGCAGTAGTTTATGGCGCCCCCTAGCTACTTAACTCACAGTAGATAGGAGTTAACAAGTTAATAAGTTGATACAATGTTTCCGCATGAAATTGAAACAAAAAAAGATATACTAACAAGCAGATCTCAAGGAAAGTGAACAAAAGACTAAGAATGAAAAACAAGAAATCCAACGTGTAGTAAGATATTCAATCCTTCAAATTCAATGCAAAAACAATAACAGGAAAGCAATTATTTGTTCTCAGTTTTCCTTAATCTTGAAACGGGAAAACAAGTCAAAACTTAAAAAGATTTTTAAAAGTATTCCAGAAATAACGATAAGCACCAAGAGAGTCTGTTTCTTCTTACTGTAAAAAGCCTCTCCTAGGGTATAAAACTTAAAAAATTAAATTGGGTGATTAAGAAATGGGAAGGCAGGACTTACTGTCCCTTTAAGGGACTGCAGCGCGGCTCAGAAATGGAGAAATCCCAGCCTCCCTGCGAAGTCTTCCCTGTCAACCGTGCACGCCATCCACAATCTCCTGGGTACAACTCGTCATTCGGAGGACAAATGGGTCGATTCCAACCTTTTTCTTTAATCCAGAAAAAAAGCTCTGGGGTACAGGAGAACCAGCCTGAGCCCGAAAAAATGCCACAATGCGAGTTCTGCCCACAGAGCTCGTGGGCACAGCTGCTCAGTCCGCCATATTCCCACCGGAAGTCCTAAATGCATGTGAATTTCTATCAGCGTGGGCAGATGCTAAAGAGGGGGATACCCATCGAGATAAAGGTGGTGATGACCACGTTCTTCCACATCAGGCATTGGTCTCCATGTTCTACTCCAGTCGTAAGGAATGGAAACTTATTGTGGCTGACTTTTGTATGTACACAGTCTAGGCTCCTATACTTCCTTTCTGGGCCATCTGGGCCTTTCCACTTCCTGCCACACTTTCAGAGGGTTCTGTGGTGGTTTGGGAAGAGTGTTCGGACAGCTGCAGCTTGCTTCATTTCTGTGTAGCCTCTGCTTGGTTTCTTCATTTTCTCCTCTCTCTAATGCAAAGTACCACAGCACAGATTGGCACTTTGGAAAAATGGAGTTGACCTAGGACAGATGTCATGCTTGTGTTGTTCTGAATCACCAGCAGCTGCAAGTACAAACACACACTGGTCGAATCCTCTTGGAAGTGATGCTTATTTGTACAGACTGTTTACAGATTTTAGCCCAATAGAAGTCAAAGCTGGATGTCATTTCTTCCTTGATGAACATCAAGATGTTCAATAGGGCATTCATATCAAATTACCTGTACATAGGAAGACCAAAAATGCATCTGAGCAACTGACCAACATGATCCTGCATGTCATTTTCAAGGTAACACCTTCCATTTTGCTGCACAAATTAGGTGACTTTGGAGAAGATGCCCAGCTACATTTATTCCCTACACATTTTGGCCTGATTTACAATAAAAGTAATTCCAAAGTGGAGTTTTTCAAAGCTGTGAATGTGTAGACCTTGTTGGGCATCCTATAGATCAGCCTCTCTCATCTGGCACCCTCCAGATGTGCGCATGTGAGTGTGTGTGCATGTATTTTATTACATTTCTAAATTGCCAAACAGCTACAGTTCCCTGGATGGATTGAAACAGCCATGTTATTTAGACAGATAAAAACTGGCAAAATATTCATTAATGTACTTGATACAATTTCAATAAACAATATTCAGGATCTGCAATGGACTGCTAAGTACCTGGAAAAATAAAAAGGTTTTTATCTAGGAAGATCATAATGTGGGCGCCAACCAAGGCTTTCTGGGGACAGCATTCCACAAAAACATGCCAAAACCAGAAAGGACCGTCCTCTTATTGTTAACCCTCATTGGCCATTTTGTTAGCTGAAGGGTTTGGGGAATTCATGCCAAAGGTCTGGAGGGCACCAGGTTGGGGAAGCCTTGCTACTTCCCCAAATCCAGGGGTGATGGCCAAGGGCCACATATAACATTGGGGAGGGGGGATCCTGGTGCAAAGTGGATAAGATCAGGACTTTCTGTTTTTTCCCTTTGAACTGGGGGGAGACTGTAGCTTGAATCATGTCAACTGGATTTCTATTTTCTCAGTGGAAACGTTTCGCTCCTTATCCAAGGAGCTTCTTCAGTCTGAAGAAGGACTGAAGAAGCTCCTTGGATAAGGAGCGAAACGTTTCCACTGAGAAAATAGAAATCCAGTTGACATGATTCAAGCTACAGACAATTCCACCTGGGTGACTGAGAACCTTCATAGACAACTGGGGGGAGAGTTTAAAGGGGCTTCTTTGTTTTCTGAACTATAGTAACCCTATTTAAGACTTACACGACCAGTTTGTGACCGTTGTGCATCTCTAAATGGCAGGAAACTGCCATCAGTTTTGAGCTGCTGTGGTTAGAGGTTGTTTGGGAGTTACTGAAAAATAGTCTGAGGGCTGCAGATTGCTCCCCCTGGCCAAAAGCAAGAGAAAGAACTTGGTTACCAAACATAGAATATTGTAGTGGTCCTACGGGGAATAACTTTGAGTTCTTTTAAGCTTGACATTTGAAGCATCTTGCCCTGCAAATGTTCATGGCCTGGCAAGGCTGCCTGCAGAAGCAAGAGCTGCATAACCTTTGAGCCTCGGAGCAGTTGCTCTGCTGCCTGATGAAGTGTGCTGGCATTTGCATAATGGAAAGGGGAAGTGCAGGAGCTCAGCGGCAGTGGCAAAATGCAGAAGCAGCGCTCCCTAAGTGGATGGCGGAGACTTGGCATTTTTATTGGTTCTCTGCAAAAATAATTGCAGGCCACCCATCCAATAGATTCTTAGAAGTTTGCTTTTATGATTGAAGGGCAGCTTTAGAAAAGATCCAGTCTTTCTTGATTTGAGCTTGAACAGGAATCGTCCATGTGGTTTTCTCAGCAACGTGGCAGAAGTGATTTGCCTTTGGCTTCTTTTGAAATATTTTTTTTCAGCGAAATCTAGGCTGTAGGGATTTCCAGATTATTTATTTGTTTATTGGCATTTAAATATTTTATTGGCAAAGTATAACAATTAGAAGATAGGATGAAGTACAACCAAATATATAACATTGCTAATATAATCAAAAAAGAATGTACAAAATAGCAATTAAATGAGTAATATTTAAAGAAGCTAAAGATCTATCCATAAAGTATTAATACAGAACTATGTTATGTATGTATGTATGTATGTATGTATGTATGTATTAACTAACTAACTAACTAACTAACTAACTAACTAACTAACTAACTAACACTTTTATATAGCCGCCCATCTCACTAAATGTGACTCTTGGCAGTGTACAACCAATAGTTAAAACAATCAAAGACAATATTTGTAGCTCAGGGTTGAACTGTGGAGTCCTTGGTGCTCTCTGAGCCTTGTTGTTTTCTTGCAGACGTTTCATTGTCAGACTAGGCAACATCTTCAGTGCGAAAAGGGAGTGGGACTTGCTGTCTGTTTATATCCCATGGCTTGTCCTGCTTGTGTTGGTGGAGGTGTTGTTCTCCCCTTAGGAGTTCCTTGATTGGGCAACAACAGCTCAATCAAGGAACTCCTAAGGGGAGAACAACACCTCCACCAACACAAGCAGGACAAGCCATGGGATATAAACAGAGAGCAAGTCCCACTCCCTTTTCGCACTGAAGATGTTGCCTAGTCTGGCAATGAAACGTCTGCAAGAAAACAACAAGGCTCAGAGAGCACCAAGGACTCCACAGTTAAAACAACATCACAACTATTAAAACATTTTTAAAAAAACCAAGATAAATAAGATAACGAAAGCAAGATTGCAGGAGAACACCCATCTAAACATGATACAACCATCACGCAGGCTCCCCATGGGATCCCCAAGGCTGCAGGAAGAACCACATTTTCAGAGCCTCTAGGCGCGTTAGAGTAACGAGTGTAGATAAGAGAAAAAAAGTGGATGTTCTGTCAATATTAAATACAGTTTTGGATGTTAATGTTACAAGCATTTTGATGATTTGACTTTTTCTTCAAAATTAAATGTAACATTGTAAATGAAATGAAAAAATAAAGGAAGTGCATACATCAAGATATTTGTTTCATAATAAGGGTTTCGGTCTTAAGCTAAATTTAGTAAAGTCTCCATCGTGTTATTACTAGGTATGTACGTATATATTTTTGTATACATATATGTATGAGTATGGAAAAATAAGTGAACAAAGCAAAACAAGTTTAGCAAATTTGAAACACTTTTTTTCAGATTTAAAACTGCCTAGCTGTTTTTGAGATTAGCTTACTCTGCTGGGTCCCAGGAAGACTGATGAATGCTCCCAATTTTGAAAGTTCAGTGGAATCTTAAAATGTAAAAGAGATTATTCATTGCTTTTTTTAAAAAATAAATTTTTAGTTAAAATTAAATTCCAATTTTGGAAGGAAGATGATATAGAAGCTCCAAATGAAATAGTCTTGGATTTTGAAATCGATTGGCAAATCATGACTTCTCATGAATGAAACATATAACATTTGAGAATTGATTTTTGATAATTAATTTCCAAACCCTGATCTGGAGTTCTTGTTGCTCTCTGAGCTTGGTTGAGCTTGGTTGTTGACTTGCAGATGTTTCTACCATCTGCATGATGATATTACCTAGTGGGGTAATGAAATGTCTGCAAGCCAACAACCAAGCTCAGAGAGCACGAAGAACTCCACAGTTCAACCCTGAGCTACATATATTCTCTTCTATTAAAAGTCTACTTTTTGAAATTTCATATGCAATAGATCAGAATATCTAGCCTAATTTATCCTGTCGTTTCCTTTCTCCATCATAATTCTAAGCATATTTATTCTGATTTTTAACCCAGCTGGTCCCACAGGTTCCATGTGAGTTACAACAAATTCATATACACTGGAAGTAAACATTAAAATTATGTAAGCAGCTATAGGGTATAAAACGCATACAGGAATACAGGAAAACCAAATAATTGCAAGGTATTAATATCAATACTGTACAGTAAAAATGATTTCCAGGAACAGAATCCATGGGAATAAAACACTTTAGAGAAAGTATAAGTATATTTAAATCCCATGCAACTGGAAAAATTAAACTAGGTTTGCATTTTTTAAAATACTTCTTTAACTATCCCTGTTACTGTTTTCTGTTGATTTTTTTAATAAAGGAAATTTAATTTAGATTATTGTCTTTGTTTCATTCTTTTTTTTAAAACAGAGCCATTCTCTTCTGAGATGTGATGAATAGCGTGGTGCTTTGAAGGTGGATATGCTAACCTGGCTTTGCAGACAATGTTTCAGATATTAGATGTGTTGGACTGTTGATGGTTTAAAACTTTCTATCAAGAGCCCAGAATGTATTGGTGTGTCGGGAGACAGGAATCTTCAGAAAATGGCGAGAATACCACAGAGGAGCAAGAAGGTAACCGTGATACCAACATGCCTGTTTTTTCTGTTTATCCATTAGTTTATGGAAGGTTTGGTCAAGTGGGTTGAATCCTTACATGGACCAGTGTGAACAAGGATGGGGTAGATGGACATGGATTTCCCTACCTGTGTTTTTCCCCACCATGCCAGCTTTCTTTCTCCAACCCAAGGGAGATACTTATAGACTGCTTGTACAGCACACTTAACCAAGTGAGTTCAAGACCTAGCAGCTGCATTCACAAATGATACAAAGCTCGATTGCTGTTAACTATGGTTAGGTTTTTTGGGGGGTGTATGTGATTTAGCATACTGTGCCAACCCAACTCTTTTGGTTGTTTGTGGTTTGGTGGACTGCAGAAACTCAGCTCAATATCTTCATAAACATGTGGGAACATTCAGGAGTGGCCTAAATTCTTCCACCCCATACTGGCAAAATGTTAGTGGTTTCCCCAAAAAACATTCAGGGCTTTTTGAGAGCAAGGCAGTCTTGTCATTAAGGAAAGTAGAACAGTTTCCTCAGGTAGCAGATTTGGATGTCAGTTTAGCAAATTGTCATTTACTTAATTTTTTATGATTGCTACAGATGCAGGGAATATCTCTGGGGTTTTCTGTGCCATGTGCTAAGTAACTTGGCTGGTTGTGAGTTTTATGTGTCATGTTTTAGGTAGGAAGGCAAACCACTGGTTGTTGGATCCCCTTAGGCTGTAAAATGTCTTGAGTCAGCCCTGCTGGACAGAATATGAATTTGGGGTTGTCTTAGGAATGCTTGTAGGGATCTGTTGATGGAGAGCTGGGATGCCATCTTGCCTGGTGAACAGTCTGGAAAGGCTGTAGAGCTTCCCAAAGCTGAAGCTAGATCTGTCAGGCTGTGGGTTGTTGTTTTTTTTCCGGGGGGGGGGGGGAATGGAGGCAGGACTCATGTTGGGAACAAGGTGGAAGTAGGAGTAAGTTAAAGCAGAAAGTGGACATGTGTGGAGTACAAACTTTCTTCTTATAACCTGATTTTCTCCTTTCTATTTTAATCAATGTTAAATCCATTCTGTTTAATTTTAACTTGTAGAAAATCAGTGGCACTGTGGATGGGGCTGTGGGCAGGACAAAAGGACTTTAGAAGGTGGCCTATTTGTGACTCTCAGGCCACAGGTCATGGTCCCATGCCTTTAATATACCACCCCCACCACCCCCATTCCCACCCAGCTTTGCAGTCGTCTTTCATGTCCATTCTCTCAGTGTTCATTGTAAAAGATGAAACTTTGCATCTCATTTGAGAGTTTAATGGAAGCATGGTGTCATGTAATTGTGGCAGATTTCCTTGCATCTGCAGCAATGATGATCCTACAAGGGAGTCATGAGCAAATGCTCCATCAGCTTCTAGTGTTACAATTTGGTCTGCTTCCTCATTGCCCATCCCCTTCCCTTTGTAGCCAACAATTCATTAAGAAGGGATATTTATCAACAAGGATGAGTGTTTGAGGCAGCTGTTCAAGTTTGGATTTTTGTGGAACCGCAAAGAAACACTGCTGTTTTATTTTGCCCTGTATTAGAGAAACTTTTCACATGCAGTTGGGGAGCTTCAGTATCAGTCTGTGCATGGGTGAAATGTATGCATATTTTTCTTCTTTCTACTTTATTATAAATCTTTGTTTGTGTGTATGCAGTGCTTGGCATAATAGGTGATTGATTATGTGCCATAAAATCAGTGTTCACTCTTAGCAAGAATATAAATTTATACCCGTTCTTTGCTGCATGGAGTTGCTGTGAGAATGGATGCACTGCAAGGGATCCCTACAAATTCAGCACACGTAGCATGAGTTCTTCCTTTGATGCCTTGTTTGTCTAGCATGATTTATCTAGTGTGGTTTTTTTGTAGCCAGATCCTGGTTCAGAAACCTTGGCCTGCCCTTTAAATTGAAGAATGTCAAGCACTGCCTTTTCAGTCTTATTCCTCCATTGGTTTGCTTGACTTCACCAAGGAGATGGGAGCATGATCAAAGAGCAGATCCGTAGCTGGCATGACTCATTCAAAGAGATAAACAAAGTCCTCAAGATCTGCCTCTCTTAGGAGGACTTTAACCTTAGGAGAAATCAACCACTGAAACATCAGCTATATGGCCATTAAATCTTTGCGTAAAGAAATTTCACAGAAGAGAATCCACTACCTCCTGAAACAATGTGTACTTCTGGTGTGCTTCCGGGTGCAATTCAAAGTGCTGGTTGTCACCTTAAAGCCCTTCATGGCTTAGGACCAGGTTACTTGTGTGACCATCTCTCCCCAATTGTTTCTACCTGTCCTACCCAATCTGGCAGGAAGGACATGCTCCCTACCACTCTGTCAGCTAGGGAGGGTCAGCTGGCAGGGCCCAGAAGGAGAGCCTTTTCTGCCGTGGCACCCGCCCTTTGGAACATCATTCCCCCTGAGATTAGATTGGCCCTGTCCCTGTTGGCCTTTCGTAAGGCCTTGAAAACGTGGCTTTGTGCCCAAGCGTGGGGTCCTGAGCATGGATTAGAGCACATCTCCTGGTTGTATGGACAATAGGTTGGATTATGCCCAGCTGCTGTGTGTTTTTATTTTGATTTATTTTATACAGTGTATTTTGTGGTTTCTATTTGTTTTATTGTAAGCTGCCTAGAGTCACGTAAAAGTGTGCAGCTATATAAATCAAGTAAATAAATAAGTAAATAAGTCAGAAGGAGTCTGGTAGTCCTTTTTCCGACTAACGCATTTTATTAAGAGGCATAAGCTTTTGTGAGCCGTAGCTCACTTCATCAGATACCTATAAGATACAAGCTTGGAGGGAAGTTTATTCAATAAAGGATCAGTTTATTAGTCCATAAAAATAGCAAAAAATAATAAAAACAGGTGTGATAATTTTTGAGACAGTATCTGATGTCATCAGTACCTGAATATAAGTAGACTTTCCAATGCCAGGAGATGGGAAGCTCCATGCAAAGCCCCCATGAAAATGAAGACATTTGATAAATTATGCAAACTTGGCAAACTTAATATAGTTCATTGTGTTATATTATATAATACTGTAAAGAGGTTTCAGTCCTTCAGTGAATTTCACAATCAAATTAAATCTTTTCTACAACAACCTTGTGAAGTTGGTCAGTTTCATCGTCTGGATATGGAAGATGAATATAGCACTCAAGCTGAAATGTTGGATTATTTAAGAAACCCCCCCAGGACAGGATTTAGTTTGAACTTTCCTTGCAGAAATCCATTTCACTTGCTGTGAAATGCAGGTTTCATTGTGTGAGAATGTTTTGAAGTTTTAACATTAGCCGAAAGTCAACATCTGCTAGTTCATTATCCATTAACTGAAAAGCCTGAAAGCGGGTCTTTTTTCTCACCCTGCACTCTGTAGTGTTGTGCACACTTTCAAGTATGTTTAGCAGGCTTGTGTTATTATATCAGTTCTTAGTTGAGAGTAGAACTCCAGTTCAGATGCAAAGGGGGTGCTGGTAATTGCTCCAGACAAGAACATGATGAACAATTCTATTTTGCATCTTATCAAAGAATTGGAAGACATTCCAGAAAGCTGTCTGTAGCTTGAATCATGTCAACTGGATTTCTATTTTCTTAGTGGAAACGTTTCACTCCTTATCCAAGGAGCTTCTTCAGTCTGAGTAAAGTTAGTAAGGGAATCCTTAAATATGTTTCTAGGCTGGCTGTGTGACCTTGCACCTGGGGCTAGGTCATGGTTATTTTGAGATGTTTGTTTCTAAGTCCCTTTATCATCTAAAGGAGGATCGTTAAGATTACCCTGCTGCTGTTGCGCTTGTGAAATGGTCTTAATCTTCCTAGGCACAGAAGACAAAGCAGGAAGGAAGATAGGGGAAAGGTTATGCCTGAGGCCCCCACCTCTATTCAAGGAAGGATTTTCCAGGTTGGCATGAATGGATTCCTTGACCCCTCTCTCAAACCACCTATCTTCTCTGTCTAAAATGTGAACATTAATGTCCTCAAATGAGTGTCCTTTTTCCTTTAGATGAAGATAAACTGCTGACTCTGGTCCTGTGGTGTTACTTCTCCTGTGTTGGGCCATCCTCCTGTACAAAGGTTGTTTGGTTTCTCCAATGTAGAGTTCAGAGAAACAAACATCTCAAAATAACCATGACCTAGCCCCAGGTGCAAGGTCACACAGCCAGCCTAGAAACATATTTAAGGATTCCCTTACTAACTTTACTCAGACTGAAGAAGCTCCTTGGATAAGGAGTGAAACGTTTCCACTAAGAAAATAGAAATCCAGTTGACATGATTCAAGCTACAGACAATTCCACCTGGATGACTGAGAACCTTCATAGACATATTCCAGAAAGCTGTTTAACCAAATCCAAATTGAACATCACAAATTCCTTCTGCCTCTCCTCATAGGGCATGCCCTCAGGTCCCTTCCTCTAAGAAAGCAGGATCCCTGCCTCTAAGAAAGCAGGATCCCTGCATCTAAGAAAGCAGTCTTTATAAGAGGTGCTGGTTTTATTGGCTTGAATTGAGATGGAGAGAGTTCCAGTAATATGCATTCATACAGTAACATAGAATTCTTTGAAGAAGGTAAGCTTGAGAGTCCATGTTTGTCCTAGCTCACTGGGAGAGTTTCATGGTGGAATGGATGTCGATGAAGATTCTCAGTCATCCAGGTGGAATTGTCTGTAGGTTGAGTCATGGAAACTGGATTTCTTTCTTTTGGTTGAAACGTTTCGCTGCTTATTCAAGTAGCTTCTTCAGTCATGGTGGAATGGAGTTTTGAATCTGGATCTCCCTGCCTAGAGATGGCCTTTATGTCAAATCTGCTTGGTGGTTCATTTTCTTAGCCTTATATTCTTTTGATACAATTTTTACTTTAGTTTTATGATTTTAAAAAATGCTTATGAAAATTTGTCCCTGTTTTTAGGCATTTTTCTTGGAATATGTGCAGATTTGTATGGAATCTTATCTAATTATGCTCATATACAATACATAGAAATGTAGTTCTCCCAGGGATTGGAGTAAACAATATCAAGTGTTCTTTTGGTTCATAGTAGTTGAGAAAACCCATAACTTGGGAGGCAGTTGTAGAGTTTTGGCACCATCACTGAAAAAGGCTGTACCATGTACTTCACCCGTAGAATCATAGAATTATAGAACTGGGGAGCATCTAATCCAACTCTCTGTAATTGCAGGAAAACCAATTAAATCCTTTTCAAGCTTCTTCTTCAAAACCTCCAGAGATGGAGAACTCACAACTTCCTTAGATAGACTGTTCCACTGTTATACAGAATTTACCATCAGGAAGTTTTTCCTTATATTTAAATGGGATCTAGATATCTATTATTTCTGTCCCTAGTTTCTGTGGTCAGGAGAAATACAATAGTTCTTGACCATCTTCTCTATAGCTTCCCTTCCTTTCCCAAACACAACTATCATGTTTTCCCTTAATCTTACTTTGTCTCCAAATTGAACATCCCAAATTCCTTCAGCCTCTCCTCATAGGGCATGCCCTCAGGTCCCTGTATCATTGTTCTTGTTCTCTAAATCTGTTCTAACTTTTCAGTACCCTTCTGGAAATCGGGGTGCCCAGAATCATACACTGTATTCCAGGTATGGTCTCTCCAGTGCAGAGTAGAGGGGAATAAGGGCTTCACACATCTATGATACAATGCATCTTCTGATGGAGCTCAGAACTGAGTTAGTTCTTCTAGCAGCTGGCTCACACTGCTGGCTCATGTTCAGTTGGTTGTCAATGACCGCACCCAGGTCCTTCTCCAATAAGATATTTCCAACCCATGAATACCCAGTTTTGTATAGGTTCCCTATAATCTTCCTCCCTAAATATAATACCCTACATTCAGGCTATTTTTTTGCCAGACAAATGAATCCTGGACTTTATAGACCCAGAGGATGAAATAATTCAAAGATCAAACCCAACAAGTTTTGAAACCAAGCTGACAAACAGCAAAGATGGCACAATATTGGCACAATATGATCTGATAGAGAATGTCTTGTCCTGTGATCTGTGGAAAGATATTGCATGGTTTGAGCAACCAAAAAGTCTGGCTGCAGCAAAATTCCAATTTCCAGTGATGCCAGTTGATTCCTTAATTGCTGTGATGTCTTCCCCCCCCCTTCTTTTAATTGAAACAATCAGAACATCAGTCAAATATCAAGAAAGAAAATAACAAACAATAAAAAGTGGAAAAAGCAAAAGCTCACAAAATAAAATACCTCCCCCCCTCAGCGGGTAAGACGCCAGGCTTGTCGATCGGAAGATCACAAGTTTGGAGGTTCGAATCCCTAGCCCTGCGTGCAGAGTGAGCTCCCGCACTCACCCCAGCTCTTGCCAACCTAGTAATTCGAAAGCATGCAAATGCAAGTAGATGAATAGGTACCACTTTGGTGGGTAGGTAACAGCATTCCGTGCGCGTCATGCGGCCATATGACCATGGAAGCGTCTTCGGACAACGCTGGCTCTTTGGCTAACAAATGGAGATGAGCACTGGCCCCTAGAGTCAGACACAACTGCACAAATGTGCGGGGAGAACCTTTACCTTTTTTACCCCAACATGAGTGTACAGGATATAGATGTCATATTAAGAAGAAAAATGGACATTTTAAGCCTGCTCATTTCTACCCAGAAATACATTTGCATACATGAATGTATTATATTAGGACATAGAAGGGTTAATGCATTTCAGAATATGAGGAAATTTGAGTAGACTAATCCAATCCTCAGTTGATTGGGGAACTGATGGGGTTCTCAGATATCATTGTCAAGCCCCATATACTGTATTTAGGCAAGATCAAGGAAGAAAGAATTAACATAGATTGGCGGAGTTCGATGGCTGTTGTGGGTCTTCCGGGCTGTGTGGCCGTGTTCTGGAAGTTAGGAACCACAACTTCCAGAACACGGCCACACAGCCCGGAAGACCCACAACAGCCAATTAACATAGACTTCTGTAAGGATGTCTTTAAGATTCTCTATGGGCGTAAATACAAAATCTTTGAAACCACAAAAGGAAATTCCAACCCTCACTTATTCGTGAATTCATTAAGGTGGGAATTCTTGGGATGTTTTGAGCTGTTTCTTCCCAGGTGTTTTGCAAACTGGGCATAGTTATTGTTTATGAAATAAGCTACCAATAGACCTCTCATCTCTTGTTTATATCTAACATTCCTGTCAGCCTCCCAGGTAGACCAGACAGGAAACACGACAAGATGAGCTAATTCTACTTTATTGTAAGGTTACATTAACAGAATCTTGCAAGTCTGAAAGTACAAATCTCCCACCCTCTCTTTTTACAGCCTGATAAGTTAGGGTGGATCCCTTCTTCTAAGTTTTTTTCGCTGCCAGTTATGCAGTTGCGGGCAGCTCCCCCTTTTATCTGATTGTTCCCTAGGCAGCATCTCTTCCCCTCATCTCTCAAGGTCATTCCCACATACCATTACAATTCCTTCCATTGCTCTCCCAGCCTTCCTACAATCTCTTATAATTGTCCAGCTACAGTTTCTTCTGACAACCTGTAGAGAGTAAGGAAGATGACCTTGAAGGAGGTATGCAGGAACTGTTACCTAGGCAAAATGGGCTGGAACTTTTTTCTTTAAGTCCCAATGAGATAACATTCAGAAGTGGCTCAGGCAAATGCCTCCCTAATTTACCGGGATATAAGGAGGAGGGGAAGGATAGCACAATCAGGCTTGCATGATTCTATTATTATAGCCAATCTCAATAGAAGTAATTCTAGCTTTCATGTGGAGTTGATTTACTGGTCTGGCTTACCTGGTGGGGCAGACACAATAATCCTTTGCTTCCACCCCAGCCATCATTGCCAGCATGGCTCCATTTCCAGGACTTGAATCCTGTCTTCCTTTGGTTCAGCTCCTCTGCCTTGGAAAGAGAACAGGAAAGCAAATGTTGAGAGGCAAAGGGTTGCTTACCGTTATGCGTGTTTCATAAATGCACCTGAGTTAAGGAGAGGGAAAGGCGGCTGAAATCAAATGGTAACAGAACATGCTTCACTGCCCTCTGTAGAGTATTTCTAACCTCCAGGCCTGGACTTGAGCCAGGAAATTAAATACAGAAGCTGAATCATTTATTTTCATCCACCGTCATCTGGCATGAGTGGTGCATCTCAATCTGAGGCCAAGAGGATGAGGTGTGTTCCCAGCAAAATCAGAGTTTAGGAATGGTCAGGCAGAGCAAAGCATGTCCCAGATTTGAGCACTTTTGCTTTGCCATGATGTTGGAGCCAAACAAAGCTGGGAATTAAAATAGTCTTCCATGAATTGGTGTTCTAAGGGTCAAAGGAGACCAGAAGATGGAGACGTATTATTGGATTTCTCATGTCATTGAAGAATTTTATAAAACACCATGAGGCTAGATGCTCAGGGCAAAAGGGGTCAATTGTCCCAGGACCCACATATGGATGGAAACGGTCTCATCCAAAAGCTGGTACATTCTTTGAAACCGTTAGGTGGATCAATCCATTCCATTTAAAGCTGTACAATAAAATTAACAGAGTTAGGTGTAGAGTTGTTTGGGTTCTTTTCTCTTGTACATAGTTTGTGTTTCCTATTTGGTTCCCATTTTCTTCTTTTATCGGCTAAAAATAAATTAAAAACGGGGGGGGGGGGAGATTAGCTCTTCTAAATGGTATCTAAACTCATTGATATCATGCTGGGATTTGATAAGCAAAATCACTCTGAAACTGTCTGTAGCTTGAATCATGTCAACTGGATTTCTATTTTCTCAGTGGAAACGTTTTGCTCCTTATCCAAGAAGAAGAAGCTTCTTGGATAAGGAGCGAAACGTTTCCACTGAGAAAATAGAAATCCAGTTGACATGATTCAAGCTACAGACAATTCCACCTGGATGACTGAGAACCTTCATCAACACTCTGAAACTGGTTATCCTGCTTCCATCTGATGATCCTGAAGCTCACATTTCACTCCTAAGGGACATTGAGGAGGTTTGTTACCATCAAAGCGAAAATTCTCTCATTCTTTCAGACAAAGGAGGTTCCTTTTTTGTGGCAGGATGATAAGACAGCTCAGTAGAGACATGGACAGGCTTTGTCAAGTTAATAATCCTGAGAGTTTCTGAGCTCGTATTAGAAACGACAGATTGTGGTGGTTCCAAAGGGACCTAATGCTCTGTTTGCCATGAGAGGTTTGGAGATACCCTTGCAAGTAATGACGTGAAGGTGAGTCCTATGCATGCAGTGATAACTTTATGCGAATTATGTCAAGAGCTCCCTACCCTCAAATTTCTGCACTCAGTCCTCATTTACAAGTTGCAGGAAATGTCAGAATTGTATGTGAACCAATTTTTCCTGTGTAGTAAAGTTGTCAGATCAAGCTGTACATTGTGAAAGTAGGTGTGTCAGGAATCTTCAGAGCTAAAATTCCTTGTACAAGGATAAAAGCTATAGAAGTCTAAAATCTTTTATAGAGATCAAGATGTTTGCTTCCTTCCCCAAATACTAAAGTTGTTGTTTTGGTGTTAATAACATAAAAGTTTTGTGGCACCGGCATTAGAATAGTTTGCAGAAGATGCCAACAAACATAGTAATCCTTTCCTCAGGCCAGTAGACACATATTCAGTGGTCTGTTGAGGCCGTATTTAAAGTATCTACTTACTTACTCTGCTTACTAACATGTGCAATAGACTTATTTCACTCCTATGTGCTTTAAGTTTGCATAATACCATCAATTGCACTCAGATTCGGTTTTGTTTATGTGCTTCGATTCATGCAATTGCTGCTCAGCTGTTTTATACTGCAGAAATTAGGTGAACATCAGGACAAACTTGCCTTTGATTTTAAAATGGGATAATATTTCAGGGGACAAAAGTGTTTCAAAAGTTGCATCTGAACACTGTTACTTGCTTCTTGCTGGATGCTTCCAGACAGGGCTTGCACTGTACAGTTCCTGTGCCTTGTTTGTGAAATTTCTGGGTGGAGAGAGTTGAACAGAGGGAAAGGGAGAAGAGATGCATGGTCTTCTGTGTTGTTTTTGTTTTCCATTTTTTATTAGTTGTACTAAAAGCCCTCAGTGTTGGAAGTACAGAATATCGAAGTTTATAGCTACAGTAAAGAGCAATGGTTTGTTCCAAATGTTGAATTTCATTATAAATTAAAAATACTGCAGATGGACAACACATGGCAATGTATTTCTCATGAACCCTTTGATGGTGCCATGTTCAGTATTCAGTGGGAGATCACAAGGAGAAGAACCAGGAGACGAGGGGAGGAGAGAAGGAGAAGGGATGATTTCCTATTAATTTTTGGCAGAGAACCAAACTATCAAAGTGTGAGATCTCAGCCAAGCATCCTCTGATGGGACTCTTTCTTGGCCATGGTTCTCAAATGATGGCAGCAGAAAGCTGAAACAGCACCTTCAGTTGCATTAACATGAGGTCAAGGGCATTACATCATCCTGAACCACCCAATCTTGCAGAGAGGGCATGCTGCGGACCCCCTCTATGAAAGAGTTCCATCTAGCGGGGTCTTGGAGGCGAGCCTTCTCTGCAGCGGCACCTGCCCTATGGAACTTCCTCCCCCCAGAGATAAGACAGGCCCCTTCACTCCTGGACTTCAGGAAAAAATTAAAAACTTGGCTCTGTGATCTCGCTTGGGGCAAGAAGGAAAGTGGTCAAGCTTGGGGATGGCTGATTTCTTAGAGCCGCCTCAAATATTTTAAATATGTTTAGCTTCACTGTAAGAACCACCTGCCACTTGGATTTTATTGTATTTGTTGTATTTATATTTTTACTGTTGTTTTTATTGTATTTTAACGGTGTTATTGTGGCTGTGAACCGCCCAGAGTCCCTCCTTGAGGGGGAGATAGAAATTTAATAAATAAATAAATAAATTACCGGCAGAGTGATGCTGTTTGGAATCCTCTTGGGCCAAAGAAGAGCAGGTGTGACTTTGTCTAGGGCAGGGCTTTCCAAAGTGCCGCCGCTGGCGTGTCGCAGGGGCGGCACGGCGGCGGCGCGGGGGCGCGCGCTTGGGGGCGACACAGGAGGGTGTGCAGCGGCGCGCGCGCATGGCGGCGGCGCAGGGGGGCGTGTGGCGGCGCGCGCACGGCGGCGGCGCGGGGGGGCATGCGGTGACGCAGGGGGGCGTGCGGCGGCGCAGGGGGGCGTGTGGCAGCGCGCGCGTGCACGGCGGCAGCGCCAGCGGCTGCCGCTGCCACCGTGCGCGCATGCCGCCACTTCCGGGTGGTGTGGCGACACACTTTTGTGTCGCGACACACAGTTTGGAAAGCTCTGGTCTAGGGGCTGGGTGTAGAAGCATGCTGGTTGCTGAAGCCAGTCTTCAGTTCAAGCCTTCAGCTTTTGCCTGCCTGGATTTCAGAGCTCCTGCCTTTGTTTGTGCATCCTTCAAACACCCTCCACAGCCTAAGAATTACTCTGCAAAAATTATCGATGCCTTTGCAAATCCCCGAAGCCATCTCAGATGTCTCGGTGACTTGAGCTCTCTTTTGAATAATTGACAAGGAAGACTTGATGGGTAGCTGGGGCTGTCTGATTTCAAGCGTATTTGTTGACTTCTATAGATGACTCTTAAGTCTCTGCTTTACTTTGTTGCTGCTTGAAATATGCCTGTATGGCAATTGTCCTTTTGTCAATGAATGGGACATTGCATCACCTCACAGCAAGGATGCACAACTGGAAATCCTAGGACTGCATGTGGCTTCTAAAAGTCTTAGGTCTGCCCCAAGAGTCCTTCCAAAAATTGCCACCAAACTGCAGCTTTGAAATTAATCAAAGGGGGAAATTATTAAATATAAAGAGAATAATCCTATTAAGTATAATTAATTTAATGTCATTTTAATGCTTGATCAGGACTCATCCACTTCTTTCTTCCAATCTCTGCTGTTTCCCTGAGTGGGGCTTCATGCCATTCAGAGATAACATGTAGCATTCAACCTCTAAAGGTTGTATACTCTTGGTTGATGACTTCCAAATATGTGTATATACCAGCCTTTCTCAACTTTTTGACCCTGGAGGAACCCTCGAAATATTTTTCAGGCCTTGGGGAACCCCTGCACATTCAGGCTCAAATATAGGGCAGAAGTTACAAAATCATTCTATTCGTTTCATGGGTAGGCCTGTATATATGCATTAATAGGGTTCTTAAACTAAAAATAAAGAATGAAACTGACCTCTTTAATGTGAAGTTGCCCAAATTTGAAATAATTTTTTAAATAAACCGTGATCTCCCAGGGAACCCCTAGGGACCTCTCATGGAATCCTAGGGATCCACGGAACCCTGGTTGAGAAACCCTGGTATATATTGTCAGGCGCTATGAGCTCCTCCAAGGGCAAAATAGATTTGAATAAAAATACCACAATATTGGTAGTTCTATTTTTTAATGCTTTCCAAGTGGCTCCCAATGTGGAGTGAGCCCTTTGAACAACATCATAGTTTTCAGCTAACCTTTTGTGGAGCGTCACCTTTCCAGGTCCTATTATTGGTTGTGCACTGTCAGCTCAGACTGCACCATTGTACATGCAGAATCAGATGTTTAGGACCCAGATGCGAATCCTTTTGTATTTGCTTGTATTAAACTGCCTCTACCATTTTCCTGCTCATTTTCCTCAATTTGCAGAAATTTTGAAACTTTCCAATATTCCGTACTGTTTTAGCTCTACAACGCCTTTTTGTCATCCACAAATTTAGCCCCCTTGTTTCCCGATAATTTGTGAGCAAATTAAAAAAAAAGTAGTGAAGTTATAATGGTCCTTGGGAGGTCCTGTTCTTGATATAGCCTGTTAAGAAGCACTGCCCATTTATTCCTGCAGTCTTCTTTCTGTTCTTTAATCAATTGATCTGCGAGAGAACTTTCACTCTTATTCCATTATCAGTGAGTTTGCTCAGCAATAAATAATAACTACTGAATCATTTGTATTTGGATGGTATTAGCACTCTCAAAGAAAACTAAAAGGTTAGTGAGTGATGATACAGATTTGCTAAATTCATCTTTCCCAAGTCCTTTCTCTAGGATTATCACTTTGGTTTTCATGAATATTTACAATGTAAATGAAAACTCTAAATATAAATACACCATGTTAAGAACAATCACAGGGATATTTTGCTGTAGGAAACAATGGTTGCCTTCAACCACCAAACATGATTCTACCTGATTTTGAAAACAGCACAGGGTATGATGGAACGTCAGGAGAACGTGGAACAAATCTCAGTCCTGGGAGATTGGAAAGTGTGAGAAAAAAACTCAAGACAACTCCACCTTGATTGGGTTAGATATAAGTTGAAGTAGGGAGGGGCTTTGACAGGCTTTCAAGATTCTGTTGAAGTATCCTAACTGCATTAAAGTACTTTCTAAGACTCCTAGAGACTCTTCTTTCCTGAACTTGTCTACATTGAAGGGCTGACACAGTGCCTTTGTTTTGCTAGGAATCACCCCATGGAAAGTACCATTAGCAGAAATATAAGGAAGTTGTTTTGTTCCTTTCATTTCAAATGTACATACATACTCAGGCAGTGCATCGAAAGAACTTTCCACTCTTTCCTTTCATGTGCCAGATTAATACTGATTGGTTTGGTTAGGGTTTTTTATTGTTTTATTTTTAGATTGAAGGAAGAATGAAAGTTGGCAGACATGCAAATTGTATTAACTCTCATCACAAAAAGTAGGTTCGGTGCTCAAAAGTATTCCATTTGAAAGATTCTTTTTTAAAAGCTGAGTATGCAGTTGATTGATTGATTAAGTGCCATCAAGTTGTTTTCAACTCCTAGCAACCACATAGATAGGTTTTCTTCATGACGTTCTATCCCTAAGCTGTTATTTCAAGACTCCCAACGGTTCACCATCACCACTGTAACCGAGTCCATCCACCTTGCTGCTGGTTGTCCTCTTCTTCTCTTTCCTTCCACCTTTTCCAGCATTAGAGCCTTTTCCAGAGAGCTGGACCTTCGCATGATGTGTCTGAAGTAAGATAATTTGAGCCTGGTCATTTGTGCCTCAAGTGAGAACTCTGGGTTGATTTGTTCGATGATCCATCGGTTTGTTTTCTTGGCTGTCCATTGTATTCTCAGAAGTCTTCTCCAACACCAAAGTTCAAAAGCATCAATACTCTTCCGATCCTGCTTATTCAAAGTCCAACTTTCACTTCACAGGGAATACCATGGCTTGCACAATTCTGATCTTTGTAGGTATAGACACATCATGGCATTTGAATATCTTTTCCAGGGCCTTCATGGCTGCTCTACCGCGTGCTAGTCGGAGACATATTTCTTGACTTGTTCTTTAAAAAACAGTGGTGACATCATTTCTTTTAGTGAAAGTTGCTAGAAACTGCTGAAAACTGGAAGGACTGACAGTAAATCGGCTTGAGTCTGCCAGTTAACAATAGAAATATTCCTCAGGGGCTCACACTTAAGAATCAGCCATTTAGTGGCTATTGGAAAAGCTATTCTTTATTGACATCCAACTCAGAGAATGCCCAGCCAGATGGGCAATTCTGTTAATTTCTGATTCTCTTAGTGTCTCATTTTGGTGACTATGTCAAGTTCATTTCATCAAACTAAAAATGTGCACATATTATTGTTAGGCTGACCATATTTCAGGATGGCAAAATGGGACGGGGTCTTATGTAATATTCCGTATTCATGAAAAAGATGGGTCCCCGGTCTGCGCAATTGGCTCCGGCCTGCAAACCCCGCCCCCTGGTCCACGCGATTGGCTCCCGTCTGCAAACCCCGCCCCCAGTCCACGCTCTGGCTCGGATCCTCCTTCCATGCCATTCCTGCCGGGTTTGAAAAACGGGACAAAATTGAGATTTTTATGAAAACGACAGGACGGTTGAAAAATGCTAAAAAAACGGGACTGTCCCGTTCAAAATGGGACGTACGGTCAGCCTAATTATTGTGCACCTTTTTTTCCAGTTACATGCATTTTATATGCAGCTTACCTAATATGCAGTCTTTGCCTTCTGCTAATATAAAACGTATTTTCATGAAAAGATGCATTTTATGCAGGATTACCGCTACTATATTTTTCATTTTAAGGGCAAGCAAGTATCCAAATTTTCAGCGATAATGAAATTTTAATTCCTGTAATAGTTAAAAATACAAAATTAGCAAATGCAAACTAAAGGAATGATACCTGCATAGTGAAGCAACACACTCTTTGCCTGGGGCCATTGTCATTTGGTTATACCAAAGGATCATCTACCTTTTATTTTGTTTTACAGCATATGGCAGCACCTGGACATCCTTGTTTGGGCTTGGAAGCTAAGTGAGGTCAAGTCCGGTTAGTACAGAGCTTTCCAAACTGTGTGTCGCGACACAAAAGTGTGTCGCCACACACAGTCTGGTGTGTCGCCACACAACCCGGAAGCGCTGATCATCATCAGCGCTTCCGGGTTTTCCCGCGGCGACACACCAACTGCAGTGCGCAAAACCCGAAAGCGGCAGCAGCGCTTCCGGGGTTTTGCGCGCTGCCGCAAGGACGGCACTTCCGGGTTTTCCCACAGCAACACACCAACGGCGGTTGGTGTGTCGCCGCGGGAAAAACTTTGGAAAGCCCTGGGTTAGTACTTGGATGAGAGTCAACTAGGAAATCCCAGGGCTGTAAACTAGATTAGGAAGTCATAGTATATCCCAGAAAAAGGAAATGGCAAACCATTTCCCTATTGCTGCTGTGAAAACTACTGGATGTAGTCAAGCTGGACAAAAGAAGCATCACCCTATTGATTTATTTAACACAATTGCTAACCCACATTCAGCAGGTTTAGATTGTTTTACTTGTTACTCTACTTATCTGTTCTTACCTATCGTCTGTTTTATTGTCATTCCTGTTAAAAGGTAGAACACCAGTCTCCCTTTTACCCTTTGCGTGCAGATATGCTGGACATGGGTGGCCAACAGTCCACAACAGAGTCTTTCTCCATTGGCCAGTCCTCTGTGACCGAGACTATTCAGAGTCTGTATCAAAGCGGAGACTTTGAGGCTGCTCTACAGCTGGTCAAAGCAGCAAGCCAGAGGGGCCTCTCCCAAGAAGAGAAGGTGAGGGCAGAGGAGCTGTGGCATCTTTACTAGAGAGAATGGAGGAAATTATGTCTTGCCCCTGAGAGTCTCAGGATGATGACGTCAAAGGTAAAGGTAAAGGTTCCCCCCACACATTTGTGCAGTCGTGTCCGACTCTAGGGGCCGGTGCTCATCTCCGTTTGTTAGCTGAAGAGCCAGTGTTGTCTGAAGACGTTTCCATGGTCATGTGGCCGGCATGATACATGTGGAACGCTGTTACCTACCCACCGAAGTGGTACCTATTCATCTACTTGCATTTGCATGCTTTCGAATTTGTAGGTTGGCAAGAGCTGGGGTGAGTACGGGAGCTCACTCCGTCACGCGGGGCTGGGGATTCAAACCTCCGAACTTGCAATCTTCGATCGACAAGCCTGGCGTCTTACCCGCTGAGCCACCACGCCCCTCTGATGACGTCAAATGAACCTGTAAATTAGGACTTTTCCCATATTCCATACAATTTTGTAGACTCTTGGATTTTGACTGTGTACACAAAGCACTTCTGGGGAGGGGGAGACAGAATCAGTGACTGGGAGACCTGGTTGCTCATGGTGTTTCTTCATTTTTTCCCCCTAAAGTGAGTCTTGTAAAACAAAGTGGGTATAGTGGACAGGGCTTTCTCAGCCATATATCTGCTAAGAATAAGATGAACATATTGTAAAATTCTTGGGCAGAGGATGCAAGGCAATGAAATATATTTATTTACCACCTTAAGCAAATAAGTATTTACATGTATCAAGTGAAAATAAAATAGGTATTCCAGTGTCTTTAGATCAGGAATGACAATTTCTTTTGACCTCAAAAGCTGTTCTTTGTACCTGGAGGTAAAATTGGAGGTATCTCTGCTAGTGCTAGTGATGATGTGACATCCCCAGAGTGGATGAGGCCAACATTTTTGGGCCTTTTTTGCATTTTGAGAGGCAAAATGGGTGTCCTAAGCCTCTGTAAGGCTTAAGACATTTATTTCTCCCCTTAAACTCTCTCCCAAGTCCCCAAAATTAAAAAAAAAAAGGGTCAGTTCCACCCACTCCTAGGAGAATCTGGGATTAAAAATTGGATACTTGGGGGCAGATGATTATCTAAACCAGGGTTCCCCAAAGTGGTAAATATCAACCCCCAAGGGTCAATGGGATTATCCAAGAAGTCATTGTTGTTATTATTATTAGTACTATTATTACCATAGTACTATTAGTTAAAGTAGTATTTATTAAATTATTTTCATATAATAAATATTAGGGGGTTGTTGAATGAACTGAAGCTTCATGAAGGGGTTGAGGAGCTGAAGAGCTTGGGGACCCCTGGTCTAAGCACTAAACATTTTCTTTATGCTTCCCTTTCTCAAATCAGGGACAGCTCTTGAGCCTTTCAGCCACCTATGGGGACTTGCAGGCAGTGAGATACTTGCTAAAAGAAGCAGGCGTGACCATATCCCTTGAACCCAGCGATGATAACCCAGCAGTGGCAGCTGCGTATTTTGGACATAAAGACGTAGCACAAGAATTGCTAGATTCGTTTCTTGGTAGGTTATGTTTCCAGCCCTTCTGCTTCTTCCATACATCTTTTGCTTCCTCCAGTATCCATTATCTTACAGTATTCTGTTCTTGATCGCATTGATTTGCTGAAATCGAAGCCCTGGAAATGGTGGTTCCATTAAGGCAGGGTTTCTCAACCGGGGTTCCGTGGCACCCTAGGGTTCCGTGAGAGGTCACTAGGGGTTCCCTGGGAGATCACGGTTTATTTAAAAAAATATTTCAAATTTGGGCAACTTCACATTCAAGAGGTAAGTTTCGTTCTTTATTTTTAGTTTCAGAACACTGTTAATGCATATATACGGGCCTATCCATGAAACAAATAGAATAATTTTGTAACTTCTGGCCTGTATTTGAGCCTGAATGTGCAGGGGTTCCCCGAGGCCTGAAAAATATTTTAAGGGTTCCTCCAGGGTCAAAAAGTTGAGAAAGGCTGCATTAAGGGATGAAATGTTATATCTATAGAAGCTTGCCTAGATTGTATGATTATCCACAGACACTGCTGTCTAGCCAACCTTTACGGCTCCCAACATCTTTTTAATGGTGACATCTACTCTCTGAAATTGTATTTGGCATGTTCTTTCATAACCTTTAAGTAAACATTTTAATGAACTCCTTCAAACTGTGTACTGGTTTATCACAGTCTTCTTTATATCATTTTTAACTGACATTTTAATTATGTATGTTCTATAGTTTCCTCTTTAACACTTTTAAAATAATCTGCCTGGTGTGGATTTGCTCCAAAAGGCAGGTTGTTTATGAATAAGTTAGTGACAGATAGGGAAGATCTGTATTGCAAATGATAACTCCCTGGGCCCCTTGGAGAAATTTGTACCTGACCCATGTTTTAGTAAGAAAAAGCTAGACACTTTTTCATTTTTGAAAATTAGATTTTCTGGATTCCAAACTGCATGGTTGATGAGCAGGAAAAAGGAAAATCCTGAAGATTTTCAAGAGAGGCTTGTTTCTCACCGAAAAGTGCTTATTTTTAAAATAAAAATGTCTAACCTAACTCCCTTCAGAATTCCCAGCCAGTGTGGGAACCACCTCAAAATAATTTGTACAGGGAAATCATATTTGGTTTCACATTTGTTTTTGGAGGTTCAAACAGTAATTCTTGGTGGGGAATCAGAAAATCAAACTGTGATATTGTCAACTGGCAGTCCTGCAAAGACACAAAATAAATCACATATTATGCTTCCTTTCACAATCCCATGCCTTTCAGGAGGTGCTAGACTTTCAACCCATATCACCTCCAGCCAGTATTGGAAGGCACCAGACTGGGAAAATGGATCTCACAGTCATGTGATCATGCGATGTAATGTTATAGCAACATTAGCTGACTTGTTATTTGTAGACCTTGTTTTTCAGCCCACTTGTTTTCTGTCACATATTTTTTTAATGCTGGGCAAAGCATTTTTTCCTACATCTTTTTCTATCGGATTTCATTCTACTTGATGAAAGAGAATTTTGCCTTTGAAATTTCTTTCAAAGGAGAAAATTTGAAAGAGATTTTTGTATATGGTGTGTAGCACATTTGCACACATATAGATTTGACTTGGTCAAAGAGTGTACATGTGAATGTCCTGTCTTTCACTGGAGAACCTTCTCTCTGACCACCAGCAGCTTCTTGGACTTCCATTGGATAATGGAAGATCATGATGAGGAACTCTTCCCAGGGGCATTTTCAGGAATGGTGCTCCTATCACCGCTAAGAAGGAGTTCCATCCTTGAGAAATTATTGGAGAATCCCAGAACATTTTGGAGAAATGGTCTACCCTATTTCTGTGCCTGCAAATTGCATGGATAGATCTTCTGTTTGGGCCCAAGACTAGGAATGCAAAAAGAAAACCTTACAAAACCCAATGACATAGTACAACGTGCATAAAAGAAAGGACGCAATTTAAAATTGGATGGGGGATTTCCAAAAGCCATTGGTGGCCTGCTCTGAATTTTCTTGGAACCCTACCCATGTTGTCTTTGCTGGGTATGGTTATAATACTGGTCCATGAATGCTTGCTTTAAAAGGTGCAATGAATGTCTCGCAACTCCTGAATTGGATGCTGGCGGTGGCTTGTCAGCAAGGCCATCTAGAGGTGGTTAAGCTCTTGGTCCTGGCATACAAAGCCGATCCTGACAGCTACGCCGTGAGAAAGAATGAGTTTCCAGTCCTCCTTCGACTGCCACTTTATGCTGCGATGCAAGCAGGTGCGTCCTGGTTGTTCTTTGCATCGCAAAGGGCCAATTTTCCCCTTCATTGGGTGGTCAGGGGCTGCTTTCCCAAAAGAGTATGGCCAGAAAAAGGAGTAATTGGGGCATGAGAGCGCATATGGTGTAGTGTTTAAGCCAGGGGTGGGGAACCTTTTTTCTGCCAAGGGCCATTTGGATATTTATAACCGGGGACCAGGGGGGTGGGGGCGGGGTTTCTGGGATTTCTGCGGACCGGGGGCTGGAGTTTGCGGGCGGGAGCCAATCACAAGCACTGGGGGCTGGGGTTTGCAGGTGGGAGCCAATCGCGTGGAAGGGGCGGGGTTTGCGGGCGGGAGCCCTGCGGGCTGTAGGCAGGAGCCCCACGGGCCGTATGAGCCTGACGTTGCCCACCCCTGGTTTAAGCTATAAGATTAAAGCCAAAGAGAGCTCGTCTCAAAACCCTAGTCACTATCCCTCAGCCCAACCTGCTGTATGGGCTTGCTCTTAGGGTAAAATGAGGGGAGACTGACCTCTGTGTGCCTCACCATAAAAACAGGATACATATGTAGTGAGAAATTTGAATCAATTGCATTTATATTAAAACAATTGATACGATTATTCACCATGTTATTTTAATCGTTTGCTTGTTAGTTAACATTAACAGTTACAGTTTGGTGGCCACTCTGGAGGGGTTGGGCTCAACTTGGAGAATGAGGCTGTACTAGATATACAGGTAGACTGCCTTGTTTAGCGACCATTCACAGTTACGACAATGATGAAAAAGTAACTTTATGACCATTCCTCACATTTATGACCTTCTCAGGTGTTTAAAGCAAATAAAAGCTGAACTAAGATCATAAGCACAGTCACAGTTTCACTTAGCTATTGCTTCGCTTAACGACCAAATGGCCAGTCCCAATTGTGGTCACTAAACGAGGACTACCTGTATCCTTGTTTTAAGGAATGACTTTCAGAATTGAGTAATTTCAAAATGCAAGTCCTCAGTTTTTCATTTTTTAAAAATAAAGTCTTGGAAAAGAGGTATTTTAATTGGGAGTGCTAACATAGCTTCTGCCCTTATCTGTGTTTGCTAGGGCATGACGATGTCGCTGCCTTCTTGCTGGAGAATGGTTCGTTCTTTTGTTCCTATACCCTAATGGATTGTCCCAATGCAAGCAAACGTCTTCTTTGCAAACATTTCATTGAACCAGTCCCTTTAACCAGGAATGTCCAGGCAAAACCAGTAAGTCAAGCTGGGGGGAGAAATTGTTTAACTATTGTAATTGTTATCTATTACAATTATATTAATACATATATAAGTTCGAAAAAGTAAATACACAGATGCAAACAGACACTGTGATTTGTTGAATCTTGAATGCACCTTATTACTTCTTTATTGTTGTTTTCTCCCTGTCTTTTGATTTTATATTTATTGAGATAAATAAATATATAATATGTAATTATATTTATAATTTTATGATATTTTATTTACTATGAAGATATTTTCATATAATTGCTTATTTGTGATTATTATAGTGTGGATCATTAATCATTAATTCCTGATTATTACCCTTCAAGAATCTATTGATGATGGCAGGCTAAAATCAAATATCAAATATCATCAAATAATATCAAATAATATCAAATAATATATCAAATAATATCAAATATCAAATCAATACATACATAAATACATACTATGGGCAGGAGATATGCTAAGCTGTAAACCATGGTTTGGAAACTAATAGCTGATTTCACCTAACACACTAAGCTGAATTTTTAAAAATTCACATTATGGTTTAGTACTATGAGTAAACTGAGATGGAAAATAGGCTGTATGTTATTGGGTTAGCATTTGTAAACCCAGAGAGATAAAAAAAATCAACGTATTGCAATGTACTGGGGAAAAAAGAAGACAGCTAGTTGAAGTTTTGCAGTATTTTATTCTTGAGATGCATCCTTAAGCATCAACCTCTGCTATGGAAGATCCAGCTGTAGTCTGAATATGTTGTGAGAAGTGAGCAGATTCAGCCATTCTGTGGTTTTCTTGTTTCGGTTTCTCTCTGAAAGTCACTCTCATCTGCTTTTCAGTCAGAATTTTTGATGATCCCCATTAAATGTCCCTCATCTCTTTATCTTCAGGGTCTTTCTGTGAACTGGTCAAAGCTCAGGCTTCCTTGGGTGGATTTTGACTGGCTGATAGATCTTTCCTACCAAATAACGGAGCTCGACCTCTCTGCTAACCATCTGGCCTCCCTTCCATCTATTATCCCTTGGGGACTGATCAACCTTCAGAAACTGAACCTCTCTGACAACCGATTAAGTCAGCTGCTTGATGTACAGTCATCAGATGGAATCATATGCACAAAGCACGTGGCCCTTTTTCTTAGAGAAATGTACCTGGGAGTAATTTTGAATGCTTTGTTCTTTCATTTGTGCCAAAAGAATAAAGGGTCTACATATATGGGCAGAATTCTTGTTCATCTTCTGCCTGTTAAGCTAAGATACAACTGCCTAAATCCATCCTTTTTTTAGTGTTGGAGTACAACTCCAAT
Organism: Charina bottae; assembly: GCA_023362775.1. Lineage (NCBI taxonomy): Eukaryota > Metazoa > Chordata > Lepidosauria > Squamata > Charinaidae > Charina > Charina bottae. The sequence continues at coordinate 9,337,021 of JALMGJ010000010.1, forward strand.
AAGGTCTTTCTTATAGTCCTTTTGTATTCTTACAGTAATAAGTAGTTGAATGGAAGAATCTTTTGGCTTAGAAACTTTCAAGGTGAAACTGGATCTTTTATAGATGGTTCCTTTCAGTATAGCATAATAGTAGCAGATTACATAAACCAGGATGTATTCTGAGTTCTAGTATTTATTTATTCTAAATCTATATTTTTATTAGGAACAACCTAAATGGCATACATGCAGGCAAGCTTTTGAGTTCATAATTAAGAGATTCAGAGCTCTTAATCAGCCAAGTTTTGAAAAAACGAGGGATGAAAAGAGTGCAAGAATGCCCTTTAAAGTTAGTTTCAGGTCGATACATTATTTGTGGCAGAGCTTGCTCATATCAGATTACCAGATTGTCTTCCCCAATTTGGGCACTCTCCAGATGTCTGGTCCTTAGTCCCCTGAATTCTCAGCAGTAGCCATGCTAGCTGTGCCTTCTGGGAGTTGAAGTCCATTCATTTTGAGAATTGCCACATTGGCAGGAACTAAGTTCCATCTACCAGTCAGAGACAAAAAGAAGAGAGAGAGTTTTTCCATCCTGTCTCTAAAACCTCTCTATATATTTATATTACAACTTGGTTTCTTTTTTTTTAAATCCACAGGTTACTCGAGATTGACATATCCAACAACAGATTCCTCAGCCTTCCTTCTGGTTTCTTGCACCTTTCCAGACTTCAAAGACTTGTTGCTGCCAAAAATTATTTGGAAAGATTATTTGACGAGGAGAATGGTAAGTACATACCTTCAAAATGCAATGATTTGTTTTGGGTTTGAAACAAAACACATTTTCTGCTTGTGGACCTCCCTATCCTTTGACCTATGGTGCCCTTCTTTATGTTCAGATTCCACATCTTCTCAAGACACTGGAAGTTACTGATTCTACCTTCTTTTCTTATCCTGAAGCCATGTTCAATGTGCAATCTGTCCCCCCTTCATCACACACACAAACCCCATTCTTCATTTCTTTTTGAAAGCCCTTAGTGATTGGGAAAATATATAACTTAATATTGTTAAGCTACAAATCATGTTTACGCATCACAGTGATTGGATTCATCTAATTCCAAACCAAATAAATTGCATGATGGCTTAGTATCATGTATGAATTCAGCCATTGTCACTTTCTGTGAAAACTAAATTGCCCAAGAAGAAAAGTGATTCAAAGAAAAGATTCAAGAGTAAACCTAACTAGCAAAGATTCTCACATTTGTTGATGTGCTATTTTTCTTTGCATTGTTTTTTCTAGCAACTAACTGGATTGGATTAAGAAAACTGCAGGAATTAGATGTCTCAGACAACAGGTTATCGGAGCTGCCTGTTTCCTTTCTGCACTGTCTGAAATCATTGCATAGCCTCAATGGATCTAGCAATAACTTAAAAGTGTTTCCTCAACCATGGGCCTGTCCCTTGGTGAGTCAGTGTAATCATCATGGTAGTTTCACGACCACTGTGTATTTTATAATGTGCCATTTTTAGAATGTCTGAGAATCACACTGGGAACATTGTGATACATGTTTAAGTGATACTTACAAGTGTCACCACTAGAAAACCTCTCCATGAGATTTCATCAGAAATGGTTTCTTTCTTTCAGACCTGTGCTCACTTTCTTAAGAACTAGAAATGTGGTGTGTGCATATGTGTGTATGTGTACAATGAAGAAACTTGGCATTCATTGATGTAATTGAAATGCGTATCCCCATCATTTGAGCTTATATATATTTTCACACACTTGTTAGATCCATAAATGTATAAAAGCTGAGATTTTGATGATGGACAAATATGAACTTTTCTCTTCCTTACATTTTCAGAAGTGTTGCAAAATCGCTAGAAATATGTTGGAATCTCTACCTGATACTTTGACGGTGTTTTGGAAAAACCATCTCAAGGAAGTAGACTTTTCTGACAATTCCCTGAAAGAAGTTCCACAGTGTCTCTTCCAGCTTGAAGTAAGTAGGGAAGAAACCTGTTCTTACCACTTTGAGCTACTTCCTTTATTCTGCAAAACAGATTTGGATAGCTTTCTTTATGTTGTTTACAGTCTCAGAACAGCAGAGGTGTCTGATGAATATCTGAAGGGGCTACACTGCCTTGAAGAGATATTCCAGCCAACCACATTGATTCATTGATTATGTACCATCAAGTCAATTCTTAGCAACCACGTAGATAGACTTTCTCCAGCCCCCAGCCTGGCCCTTCAGGTCTTCCAATGGTACATCCATCACTGCTGTAATCAAGTCTGTCCACCTTGCTGCTGGTCATCCTCTTCTTCTCTTTCCTTCTACATTTCCCAGCATTAGACACTTCTCAAGAAGTGAGAAGAGCTGGGTCTTCACACAATGTTTCCAAAATACAAATTAATTCTGGTCATTTGTGCCTTGAGAACTTTTAATTAGCTACATTAGAAACTCAAAATCTAGCTTGCTTGAACTACAGTGTAGTGATGGAAGACAGCCACTATAAAGTAGGAGTGATGCTGGGAATGCCCAGAAGCAAAACTTCCCTTATTTCCATGGTGATTTTGGGTCAGTCATTTTCTCTTAGCTTGACCTTCCTAACAAGATCATTGTGAGATAAAATGGGGGAAGAAGATCCATGTGGAAGGGAGGATGGAATTATAACTAGCAGCTTCTTGATGTACCTGGCTGGCCCTTCTTCAGACTTTGCTATTTCATAAGCTGCTCTGCCATTAATTAAATGTAGAATTAACAACTTGTAAAAAATAATCTTACGTGGAATAGGAAGTGGCAGAATCATCCCTAGTCATGCTGCTTCTTGAACTTTGATGGTAGCATGTGAAATTAATCCCACGACTGTGAAGATACATCCTGAATAACACCATACACCACACTACATACAAACTGTCAGCCTTACCAGGTAGACTGGACAGGAAACACCACCAGATGAGCTAATTCTACTTTATTCTAAAGCTACATTAACAGAATCTTGCAAGTCTGAAAGTACAATTCTCCCGCCATCTCCTTATCAGCCCGAGAAACTAGGGAGGGTCCCTTCTGAGCCTCTTGCCCTGCCCACTATGCAGCTGGGGGCCATGCTGTTTCTTATCTGACCGTTCCCTTGGCATTGTCTCTTTGCCCCATCTCCCAAGGTCTTTTCCACATACCATTACATCACCCTCCCCATCAGAGTCATCCCCTGTCTCCTTTACCGCCCAAGAAACTAGGGAGAGTCCCTTCTGAGCCTCTTGCTCTGCCCACTATCCAACTGTGGGGTATGCCCTCTCTTATCTGACCGTTCCCTAGGCAGCATCTCTTCGCCCCATCTCCCAAGGTCTTTCCCATATACCATTACACAAACACATATACATTATTCAGGATACTTAGGAATTTAAAGAGGCTGCCACTTATTGCCTGGATAAACTGATCTTGGATTCCTGAGTGTTTATATGGGTTTCAAAGGTATATATATTCACTACCTTACCTACTTGTGGCTTCAGCTTATGAAAGTTGGCTTTCCTTGATGGAGCTGAAATGCATGTAATCTCAGTCATTTGAACACTAGGGGGTGCTCCTCTGTTACTTATCTTTTCTCTGGACCATTCCTTATTATGGTTGTGTTAGTGCAGTGTAAAGACATCCATAGTAATAAAAAACAAAACAAATTCATAGCTTTGCATAATTGTTTTATGCCAAGTCAGACCTTTGGTCTGGTTTGTCTATGCATCTTTACTCAGCATGACTTCCTGCAGAAGGGTTGGGCTCCAAAACCTACAACATCAGCCAGCTGCTTTGAAAACTATGGAAATTTTCATCCAGTGCTTCTGGAGAAGGTGTCAGCTGTCCAGGATTTCACACAGGAGAAATTTCTAGCCTTAACTGGGAATGGAAAATATTGAACCTAGAATTTAGGGGGCCTGTAATTATGGCGCCGTTCCACCTCACGTAGAACAGAACTGATTCCATTCATCTCCTCTTACTCTTTTGCTTCCTTCTGTTCTCGTTGCTGGAACTTAGTCTGGTTTACTTTTTCTTTAGATGACCCTGTAATGCACTCCTTTATGTCTCCTTTATGGTCACTGGATAAACTAGACGGATAACTTGTGATCTAGGGGCTGCGTATGCCTGCAGAGAGACTTCATAAAACCTCTACACTGAATCAGTTTAGGCCTTCAGCAATTGCGACTTGTCCTTCTTACAGCATCCTGCTAAGAATCTGGGCAGAAAAAAGAGAGAAAGGGCCTTCTGGATCTAACTCTCTATTTCAATTAGCAACATTTTCAGGCAGCAAGCATCTCTGTGCATGAGAATAAAGAGACCTTTCAAGATTTCATTACTGCAGGAGATCATGTCCAGTTTTGGGGGGAGGTTGTTTTTGTTTTGCTTTTTAAAACAGGCCAGAACACCCCTTGATGACAACAACAACAACAAAAGGTTTCCCACCTGAGATGAATCAGTACCAGAATGATAGCAGTTTAAAATCATTATTGCTATTGTTATGATTACTATTCTCATATATGAAGGCAAAATAGTTTCACTGGAATATATATTTATCCTGTGCTGATAACAATTAAAAAGGCCCATGTGGGGGAAAAAGCCTGAAAACTATTTTTTCCACTTTTTAAAGTTTTTCCCCAATTATTCCACATCTTTTTTTCCCTTTGAGTTTTGCTTCTCCTCTTTATGTGACTATCAGAGGCATCTGCAGGAGTGTATATGTCAAAATCTGCTAGATCGTGATGCCATATCCACCATCTTGCAGATTTTGAACAGCTCCCTCCCTGGGACGTCTATGCAGAATCCGTCATTATTGACTTTCACTTTCAGGCTCTGATCTGCTTGAAACTCTCAGGAAACCAGATAGCCATGTTGCCTTCTCCAGAGAAGTGGTCTTGCAGATTGCTGAAATCTCTGGATCTCTCCAAGAATCAGCTTGGAAAGTGAGTTCTTTTGGTTTCTCTTAAGCAACACCACAGAAGAAATCTTCCCATTTCATTGGTCTTTCTTTACATTTGCCTGCAGAACTGAGGAAGGGAGCAAAACTAAATGGATTCCATTTTTCACTACAAGGAGCAGAACTTGTGCCGGCACGGAGATAGGTAAGCGTGTGGGTGTATTAGAGAGACAGACAGACAGATGCACAGAGTGAATGAAGAACTGAGTGGGTAGGAGTGTGAATGTTCAAGTAAAGCCTTCAATTTCCTTGATGGCTGCTTCCTCTACTGCAATTTCTAGCTAAGAGTGAGCCCCTTGTCTTTAAAGAGACCCATAAAACCAACTGATATGTGAACAAGACTCTTTGATTAGGTCACAACCTTTTTTTACCTACATACTTTGTGGGGGGAGTGTAGGCGGCTTGTGGGCCACATGGACCCACTATATTGTTATTTTGCAATCTTCTGAGCCCATTTGACCACTTCCCCAAATTAGTAGCAAATGACTACTTGCAGGTTACTTTTCTTCTGCTTTCTTCGGGTTTATTTCCTATTTTCCTCCATAGGGTTGGGGGATTGGAAAGGATTTTTTGGTTTTTATATTATTTTTTGAAATCCCTTTTGATCTCAATCCCTTCTTCATCATGAGCTTGTCCTCTGTCATCTTGTGGTCAAGTGCAACTCTCTGCTGTAATAAAAATGAGCCAAATGAATGTTTTAATATTAATCAATAACAGATTGTTCTCCTATCCCTTTCCTGTTACCTGTGATTGACAGCAGGCAAACAGGATGTGGAGTAGGTGGCTTTGTCCTATCAGAGCTGATTGCTATTTTACAGACTGCATGTGTTCTGTATCTTCTCTTGTCCTACTTATATTTATCTTTTTCCTTTCTTCAGGATCTACCCTACAGTTTCCTGAATTCCTGGCTGATACTCTGGAGGTCCTCTGCCTGAATGACAACCAAATCGACTCCATCCCACAGTCAGTTTGCCTCCTCAAAGGGCTGTCAGAACTCTACTTAGGAACGTGAGTTCACTTCTTCCAAGCAGTTGGAAATATTGCATCAGGTTCACTAGCCACTGAAACTCTGGAGGCTTCCTTTGATGAACTTGGCTGTTCCAGTGCACAGACTGGGTGCTGTATGGGGTAAAAATCCTGATGCCCTCCAAATATTTTTGAATGGGTTCCCATAATTCCAAGACAGCATTGCCAAGGTGCAGATGATATAGGAATTTTAGTTCAACACAGCTGGAAGACCCAAAGACCTAAGAATGGGGAGATATAGGATCAGATTCCAATTCTATCTTTAAGTTTGTTTTTTTTGGGGGGGGGGATATAACAGACTTTAACTGAATGGATTGTGTTTCTTCTTAGCTACCCAGAAAGTAGAGAATCTTCATTTGTTCAAGAGACGTAGTTAACTAACTTTTTTTTTTTTTTTTGCTTCCATTGAAATTCCATGACGGTTTTGTCCAAGCTAACAGTTTCATGTTATATCTCCAAATGTTCATTTGAAGATTAGATTTGTTGCCAACTTCCATTTAGATGTCTTTCTTGGAAAGGCTGTTGGTTGGTCAACGAGTGTGTTTCCTTTTTTGCATAGTAACCCAGGCATCCAAGAACTTCCTCCTGAGCTTGGACAACTGGTTAATCTTTGGCAGCTGGATATCGAGGATCTAAATATTGGCAATCTTCCAATGGAGATCAGAAAAGAGGGTGAGGTTCTTTCCTTTCTGAAACTTATTAATCTCAGCTGTTTGAACAGCAAGGGAATCCAAACCAAGCCTGCTTTTATTTATTATTGAATGGCAGGCAATATGGAGTGGCATCTGTCCAGGCCGTTGTTGTGAAATAGAATTGCAGACCTAAAACTTTCCATACGATTCAAATTCAGTTCGATCAGTTCATTTGCAGGCAACCTCCTCCCTCAAACGACAGCTCATAGTACAGCCATTTAATGGTTGCCATTTTTCCCCCCTTATTTTTTTGGCCATTTCTGTGTAAGTGCTGTAGAAATGATGGACAATATTTATATTTTGCAGAACATCAGACTTTTTGACACCCACAACCAAGAGATGTCAGTTCTGTCACTTCCTGGCCCAAGGCTGTATTTTCCAGAGAGATTTTTCTGCTGTTACTGAATTTATTGGCAGTTCTGCAGCATTCAAGAGAAACCATAACTGGGAATTAAGGATCCTTGGCTTACATAAAATCAAACTTCTAGCGTTTACTAATTTTGAATAGGCATATTATTGCTACCTTGAACAATTGATCATGCACATTGGTTGGTTTATTTTTGCAATTTATAACCTCCATATTCAGCCCAAAGTTTAAATCAGGAGACCCCAATATATATATTTTTAAAAATATCCATTCTCTCTTAATTTTTTTCCTTTGTCATCCTATCTTCCTGCACTTCCAAGGAACAGGTGGGGGGAGAAAGAAAGAAAGAAAGAAAGAAAGAAAGAAAGAAAGAAAGAAAGAAAGAAAGAGAGAGAGAGAGAGAGAGAGAGAGAGAGAGAGAGAGAGAGAGAGAGAGAGAGAACACAGATCTCTCTTGTTTTTGGACCCAAGTTGATTGCCTGTAGAGGGCTTTGAAAATCAGTCCAAGGACCACCAAGATGACTGCAGGTTGCTCTCCCTACACAAAATAACCTTTCTCAAACTTTTGGCTAGCTACCATCTGTGTAATGATTTCTCCATCCTTTCTATCTGCAGGACCCAAGACCATTTTAGCTTACTTACGTGCCCAGCTGCGTAAAGCAGAGAAATGTAATCTGATGAAGGTGGTGGTGGTGGGTCCTCCACGGCAGGGGAAATCCACCTTGGTTGAGATCCTCCAGACAGGGAAGCCTTCTCTATCAATGCCTGACAATGCCACCATCCGGACCACAAAATGGGAGCTCCAGAGACCTGCTGGATTCAAATCAAAGGTAAATAGAACAAGAGAAACTTTCAACTTTCCATAATTAGCTTTGAAGAGCGGGATGGGTCATGCAAAATTTGATAGTTCTACATTGATCCCAGTTGGATTTCTGGTTAACAATTCATTTTGCCCACCTGTTTCATTGATTAATGAAATGATGTTAAGCCCTTCTTGCTTATTTTAAGGACTTTTCCCATTATTGGCTGCTTGATATTCCACCATTATAGGCAAATACTCAGTTTCTCTGACAATGGGCTACCCAGGCAAGGAATTATGGCAATTCAAAGCTAATACACATAGAGAAAACGAGGTTGAAGGATGTTGGTGCAGGTTTCTTTTTGCCACTCCTGAATCATACCCATCAGTTTTATCTCTCACCAAACAGTAAATAATTCTGGGATTATGATATGAAAAAAGGGCAAAGTTCTATACGCTTGGACATTATCTCATTTGCATACTTTTAAAAAAATCTCTGTCACGAATCCATAACAAAAGGTATAATGAACATGGGGTATTTGGAAAAGGAAAATGTTTCTGAAAGTGAAAGTTAGTCACCTTCAGCAATTTCAGATAGCACCTCAACAAAACAAAACAAACCCACACCCATTATTATTTGAATCCATCTGGAAATGCATCCATATTGGGCCTTTTGAGGACACATCCTTACTAAATGGGGAACATGTCACAGAATTCCAGAATTAATTATCTGGTCTGTACTCCATTCAGAATCTAAATAAAATTGTCAAGGATGTAGAGGACTTTGGGGGTCAATTTAGTGACAATAGCATAGATCCCAGTTTATTTCACGATAGATTTGTTTGTGTCCACCCATTCCTTTTCCAAATGTGGCCTTTCACACCTGGGCTTCATAAGTTTTCAATGGGATTCTAATAAGAAGCCTTTGTTCTGTTTCATTGACTGTTTTGCAAATTCAGTAGCAGATTAACTGTTTGGATTGATGTGGAATATGACCATGATGCCTCTTCTCTGTCAGGGCTGGCTTCCCCTCTAAATCTTAGCCCTGAGAATGTGTGGCTGCTTTAAAAGCAAGCAATTAACTTACATTTCCTGTGGGGAAGGGATCGCCCCCCTTGACAAGTGCTCTTTCTTCAGTTTGAACATTGATACCCATTGATGCCTAGGTGCCGTACATTATGAAGATATTGGAGGTTGCAAGCTCATTATGCATTCACCATTATCTCTCTCTCATTTGCTATCGGGGGGGTGTTCGGGCTCTTCAATGTAGCTCTTTGTCCAATTAGGTTGATGCTGTTGAGTTTAACGTCTGGGATATTGGAGGCCCCGCCAGCATGTCAACAGTCAACCAATGCTTCTTCACAGATAAGGCATTGTACATTGTCATCTGGAACTTGGCGCTGGGGGAAGAAGCTGTGGCAAATCTTCAGTTCTGGTTACTCAGTATTGAGGTAGGGGCAAAGCCATGGGCTGGCTTGCAGAATTTCTATGCCCCAGGGGAAGTAAAGACAGGTTTAGACAAGTTCGGCAAAAGGTATTGTTCATTTCTAACAGCTTCACCTTGAAATTCTTCAGGGTTGACATCTCCCTTACACCAACTATCACCCAACTATCGTGCCCCCCCCCCCGCCCCCCATGGCTCTGTGTCTTGTCCGTTCCTAATGTTTGTTCCAAAGACACATTCATGAACATCTACCCTAGGCTTCCCTGCCCTGCCATTCTCCAGATGAGTTAGATTTCACTTCCCACAATTCCTCAGGGTAAAAGTCCAGGCTGTTTTGTTGCCCAAGTTGAAGAATAAAATGATTTCCTTTCTTATCCAGGCACAAAAGCTGATAGGACTTGAAGTAGAACCTTTTTTCAATCCTCTTAATGGGATACCAGTATCTACCTCACCTCAAAGCATGATGTCTGAATGCAGGCTTTGTTATTTGAAAAACTGTAGTTAATGCCATGTTCAGCATGCTGAGTGATATGCCATTGTGTGATAAGAAAATGGTGGCAGTTGTAGACACTTGTATTTTCTAGCTTATCCTGGTTTATTTGTCTGTCCTACCTAAGACTTCCACAGAGTACCAGGAAAGAACAGCTTTTAAAAAAAGCAGTCATTAGTCAACTAGGATATGGTCACTTTATTAACCTGCTAGACCGAATCTAGTTTGTTCTGGCTCTGCCAAGCAACTGTGGTTTAAATAAACCATGGCTTAGTGCCAATCTCTCTTTCCAGGCCAAGGCTCCAAATTCAGTTGTGCTGGTGGTAGGGACTCATCTGGACTTGATTGAAACAAAATTCCGCGTTGAGAGGATTGCCACTCTAAGGGCCTACGTCCTAGCCATCTGTCGATCTCCCTCGGGTTCAAGAGCCACGGGTTTTCCAGATATCACATTGAAGCATTTACAGTAAGTTGAATATTGGGTGCAACAACAACTCATACTAGCAACTGCATTCTAGCATACTAGCTGCATACTAGCATTTACTTCCAACTGCTTGCCTTTCAGCTACTCAAGTACGACTAAGGAATAAAGAGATGTGTCATGGATCTAGCTTGAGCAAATTGGGGAGTTTTGCTGCAGCAGATGTACTGCTGTGAAACATCCTTCCTGGAATGTTGTACGTTCACATGGCCTTCCAGGAAGCACTAAGGAAGTGGCCACTATTCTTCTAAGGGCCAAACATGGCATAAGTGCTCTAGGCTTTTAAAAAGTAGACAGGACCACTCATTCACCTCACAAGGCTTGTACAGTAAATGCACCCTGCATGCATCTGGCACACTTTCCGTATAGATTGATTGATTGATTGACCAGATTGGAAATCTCTCTCTGAAAATGGACAGCTGATCAGAATGGACTAGTCCTAGTCCACAGATCTGAAAGGCTACAGCCTTAATACAGAATGTTTTGATTCCATGCTGGTAGATTCATTGACGGAGTTATGCCTGTCTGTATCATTTCATTTCTTTTGTTGTTCCTTTTTAAAAAGAAGAAAATGTCTTGTTTCCATAGAATGCTAGGGGGTGGTTGTTCTTTTCTTTCTGTTTTGGAAAACTCTTTTTCAGCGGCTGCTCACCATCCTTCCCCATTACCCCCATAAGGCAAGGCACGGGTGTTCCCATCTCTCTGGCCGCTGTGGTGGCCTGCAAACCCTGCTGATGCTTCTTTCCCAACCTTTCCCTAAAACCCTGGTTCATCTCCCAGCAATCCTTGCTCTTTTTCCAGCTCCATCTTCTCATGATTTTCCTTTCACCTGGGGGACTACCGTAACAGCCTTTTCCAGTCAACCTTTGTCCCCTCAGACAATTCCTCTTACTCAGATTCCTCCACCTACTGCTACCAGCAACACTGCTGCTCTGAATGGTCAGGCCAGGAGAAGCAGTGTGCTGTTTGGTGATGCTGTACATTGCAGGAAACCTTTAGTATGCTGGAGACAGAAGCTCCCTTATCTCCTGTCATTGTGCGGTGGTCTCCTTCCTTCCCCCCACCCTGGTCAATGGTGATTGGATTTTAGCAATAGAAGATACTGTTTCTGAAGAAATACCCTTTAGTTTCCTTCCCTTCCAGCCTAGAGAATATGTGGAGAATGAGCAAGAACAAGACTTGGTGGTGAGGCACAGAAAAAGTCACTCCTCATTATGTGAAGACCAAGGGGAATGTGATACAGTAAAAACAGTTGTTAAAAAGCAAGAGATTTTTTTTTAAATGTCTGAGACGAGGGCCTAAGCCCTGCTGTTGCCTCACAAAATTGTACTCCAGTCATACTCTTTTCCACAAAGCAGGGCCTAGCCCTAACGTTTTAATTTTACAGCTCAGTCCAACATGTACCACAAGCAGATCACAAGATAGCATTTCCATGCCATGCTTAAGCTTTCAGGCTGACACAGTTGCTGCCCACAAAAATGTGTGGGTAATGAACCATCTATGGCTTGGTTAGCCAAGCTTAGCAAGACATTTGAATGTGAGATTTTAGCTTTCTCAGTGGAGAAGGAATTAGAGGTCAACAATAGCTTATTGTCTGGCTTCTTCAGGACACATGACTTCAGAGTCTCTTCTCTGTTTATTAATTGTATTTCCTTGTGCCTAAGACAGTGGTGCATCATTAGAAAAACAGCCTTATGGCTTAGAGTACAGATCTGGCTGTAAATGTAGCAAGCCTATTTTGCTAATAAGGGACAGGCTGGGTACTTAGCAGTGTGTGTGTGTGTGTGTGTGTGTGTGTGTGTGTGTGTAATAACACAATCTTTTCCCTTCTAATTTCAGCAAGTAATGCCATTGGTTAAGGAGCAAATGTAACAAGAAACACTGAGTTGATCTTGGCTTATCTCAAAAAGCTAAGCATGATCAGACGTGATTAGTCCATGGGTGGGAGATCAGTAGGAAATCTAGGACTGTAGGCTAAATCTAATTTTTTTATTATTAATATTATTTAGGACTGTAGGCTAGATTATGAAATCAGAAGAACGTTTCAGATAACAGCAGTGGCAAAGCATTTACATATTGTTTTCTTTTGCCATTTCTCTTTGCAGTGAACTCTCATGCAGAACATTGGAAGGCTTGGATGGATTGCGACAGCTGATCTTTCACATCAGTGCAAACATGAAGGACGTAGGAAGTTCCATTGGCTCGCAGAGGCTTGTTGGGAGATTGGTGTGTAATTTCCTGTAGTGGACAGCTGAGTCACTTTGTGTGGTTAGGGGTTTCTCAGTTTTGTAATTTTTAAGAGACACATAAGCCCTACTGAGAAGTAATGTAAACATGGCACTGTTTTGTACACATTAACACTCCTTAGCTGCAGTTGTGTGCCCAGAACATGCGGATGTTGGAGGGTGGGACAAACTAGTCTGCACAGTGTACATTTACTTTATGACTGGTTGTGACTTCTGAGTATGGCTGTAGTTCCAACTCATTTCATCTAATCTCATGTGGGAATAATTTTGACTGAATTACAGCAGCAGGGAACAGCTTCTCTAGCCTTATTTCCTTAGCCTTCTATATCAAGTGGGGAGAACCTTTGGCTGTCTAGATGTTGGTGAACCACAGCTTCGAAGAACTGCAGCCAGCTGATGATGAAAGCTGGGAGTTGTATTTCAGCAACATCTGGGATAGGAGGAAAACACTCAGGTTGCTCTTCTCTAGTTCTACATTCTGTTTCTCCAGCCCACTCCCTCCAATTTGAGTGGGTCAGTGCCCGCCTATGATCTCATAGCAACAGTTACTTATTTAGACAATCCTGAAACAGGATTATAGATTTGTGAGATGTGTTTGAATTGTTTGAAAGCAGGGCATGAGATTGATGGCCTTTCCCTTTCATTCAAACATCCAGCATCCCGTTTTCAAAGATACAATGCCTCTAGACATGTTGGTTTCACTTAGCTCTCAAAACCAGAAGTAGAACCATCCTCCATGAGTTTGTCTAATCCAGCCCAATGACCTCCACGTATATTGGGATGGCAGCTTCTAGAATCCTTGGAGCTGCTTGGAGAGGACCCATCTGCGTGAGACTAGTTTACACCCATCTAAATCACTGACCATCACCACATCTTTTGAACAGTTAATTAGCATACTTTATCAGCCTTTGATGAAAACTTTGACAAAGTATATCTTACTTTTTGCATCCAGAACCAAGGCTCTTTTATTGGCTGATCCTGAATTCCAGTTAATACAGTATATGGGAAGAAAAAAACACCCCTTTCATAATAACCACAATCTCAACTTCATTCCTTTTTAGTCTCAGCAACCAGAATGTGCTATATAACACTGAGAAGATACATTGCTTTGATCAAGTGATTGATTTGCAGTATCATGTAACAGGTCCCAAGGAGCTATCTGAGCCTTCAAGTATCTGTCATAATTGAGCAACAGAGGAGAAGCCAAAACGATAGTGTGCAATATCTCACTGACAAGGAGATACAAGAAATCATTGAGAAAACTCCAGCCAATGACATCAAGGACTATGAAGACATGCAGTCTGGTATATATACATGGAATAATTTATCAGAGGCCAGGCGTACAGTATGCTTGGCCGTGTACAAGTATATTATGCGCTCAAACTTTGCCTGTGTGTGCAAAGTTGCAGTGGCAAGGTTTTTCTGGTGTTCATGACACCCAAAAGAGTGAGCTGCAATTGCATCAAAGTCTTAATCCAGCCCCAAGGGAAACACAGCCTAGTTCCAGCCTTATTAAAGTGTTAGAATTTGAATAAGGGACTGATATGAACAATTAAAGACTTTTAAAAGCTTTAAAAGCCTGATAATTAACAAAGACTTTTAAAAGCAGAAAGATATATTTCAAATAAATAATTTGAAAGTGGAAATGGACTGTTTGCAACTCTCTGAAAAATGTATTTCATAGTTTAGGAATATATTTGGAAACAATGTACAGGTACTCCTTGACTTATGACCACAATTGGGACTGGAACGTCCATTGCTAAGCAAAATTGTTGTTAAGTGAGTCATGCCTGATTTTACGACCTTCTTTGCCACAGTCTTTAAGTGAATCACTGCGGTCATTAAGCGAACCCGGCTTCCCCCTTTGACTTTGCTTGTTGGAAGCCTGCTGTGAAGGTTGCAAATGGCGTTCATGCGACCTCAAAACACTGCAACTGTCATAAGTGCGAGCTGGTTACCAAGCGCCTGAAATTTGATCACGTGACCGCAGGGATGCTGCAACAGTCATAAGTGCAAGGACCGGTCGTAAGTCACTTTTTCTAGCACCGTCATAACTTTGAACAGTCGCCAAACAAATGGTCATAAGTCAAGGATTATCTGTATTTGGCTCCAGTACAGATTGCATTGGGGAGCTTTGTATCTTGTCCTACTTTTGTATTTTTTCAGTAATGAGAATATATACATCCCTTCCCTCCAATCCCATCTGTGGGCCTGGCACTCTATCTGCTACAGCAGACTGTGCGTGGAAAACCGAAGAGAATGAATGGAGCAGAAAAGCCCCTGGTGCAAAGGAATTTAAAGACATAGTCCCAATCTCTGAATGGCAATCTAGAAAGAAGGGATAAGAGTAATTAAAAGGTGATTGCATCCCTAGCTTGACTGCGATATCTTCCTTTCCCCACAGCCATCAATTTCCTGATAGAAACAGGAACGCTGATGCATTTCCCGGACACAAGCCATGGGCTGAGGAATCTCTATTTCCTTGACCCGGTGTGGTTGTCTGAGTGCCTACAGAGAATCTTCAACATCAAAAGCTCAAAGTCAATTGCCAAGGACGGTGTGATCAAAGCAGAGGACCTCCGGATGCTGATGGTGGGGACGGGGTTCACCCAAGAGACAGAAGAGCAGTATTTCCAATTCCTTGCCAAGTTTGAAATTGCATTACCGATAGCTAACCACAGGTACACTGGTAATTGTCGTCAGAGTGGAGTGGCTGAGATTCACGGAACCAAAAGGGCATGAAAAGAAGTCACTCTAGGCTCCCCTCTTTCCCTCTCTCTCTGATTGGGTTATTTGCAGAGAGACACCAGACTCAAAGGGCATGAACAGCCTTTTGAAATTCTCCAGCATATTAGGTGGAGACAAATTAGGTGGACAGTTTCTCCAAACTCCAGGGAAGGAGAAATGCTCCAACAATTTCCCAAAAGAAGGATTCTCCCTTAGGGGTGTTAGTAGCCCTGCAACTGAAAAGGCTCCATGGGAGAAATCCAACCCTGTTATTTTTCCTTTGCAATTTAATGGTAGGGTAGGAAGGAAGCCAGAGAGGTTGCAGGGATGACTGTATATGAAATGTAGAACATTCATGCTCTCCTTGGCCATCTTATCTCTAAATAAATTCCATCCATTAAAATTTCCCCCAAAAAATCTCCTTTGGAAGAATGTCTAAAGCAAGGTCTCTTTCATCAAATGGAATGAAAACTAGAAGAAAAATGCAAGGGAATTTTTCTTCAAGACATTTGCATAGCCAACATTTATTTCAGCTATGCTTTGTTGACCAACCCAGAGGCAGTCTGATAAATCATGTATTCATGGCTCATTCAACCAGTTCCTGGATTATTTTCAGGAATAATTTCCATTTCACTTTCCTATATCCATATGGGGCAAAAACCAACTTGTGTTCCAAGCTCAAACGTAACAAGCAGTGGTTAAAACCAGAGTCATATTTGTGGTTTATTGGCTGTGATGGGGTCAATGTTCCCGATCATCTGTTTCTTTTTGCAAACAACTAGAGCCAAGAGGGATAAGATCTCAAGATGGTTGTCACTTAGCTAACCTTGTTTGGACTGAAAAGATAAGCTGGGTTAGGCTTGATCAGTACTTAGGCGGGAGACCTCCGGAAAATTATAGGGATGTAGCTAGAATTTAAAAAATCATCCTAGAAGAAATTGGTGGCAAAGTTGCTTCCATTTTGCTGCCAAGAAAACTGGACCATGTAGTCATCAGAAGTTGCACTCAACTTTAAAAGTAAAACGTTACTTTTGAAAAGAACAAGGCACCATAAAATAATTTCATCTGAAGGGAACCAGCTTAGACACACAAAAAGCACTCTTTGACAAGGTGCTTATGGCTAAGACATAATGTGGGTTGGTTTACACGCAGCATGATGTTACATGCATCACCCATTCATTATGGCTTAGCTTTATGTGTAAACAAAGCCACTATGGCTTATTCAACAGACTGTGGTTTTAAAAACCCTGACATAGACTTGTGTGTGTGCAAACCAGACTAGTGGGCCATTACCACGTCATACTTACACTTTTCAAAGTTATTTGCACTTAATTATTTACACACATTTACATTTTCCTATTCAACCCCCATAAGGGGTGTGGTGGCTCAGCGGGTAAGACACCAGGCTTGTTGATCGGAAGATCGCAAGTTCGGAGGTTCAAATCCCTAGCCCCGCGTGATGGAGTGAGCTCCTGCACTCGCCCCAGCTCTTGCCAACCTAGGAATTCGAAAGCATGAAAATGCAAGTACATGAATAGGTACCACTTTGGTGGGAAGGTAACAGCGTTCCGTGTGCATCATGCTGGCCACATGACTGCGGAAGCATCTTCGGACAATGCTGGCTCTTCAGCTAACAAACGGAGATGAGCACCGGCCCCTAGAGTCAGACATGACTGCACAAATGTGCGGGGGGAACCTTTACCTTTACCTTTATTCAACCCCCATTCTTACCTCCCTAAAGGATCACTTACTCTAAGGACAAAGCTACAACTGAAAATGTATGTACAGAGATACTGTAGCTGTGCATAAGGGAGAAGGAGCAATAATTGGGATTATGAAGTGGGCAGGGGGGAATGATAGCCCTTTCTTCCTGCTTTTCCTCCAAATCCCTTCAAGCAGTTGTTTACAAAACAGTTTTCCAGGCAGTTGGAAACCAAAGGATGTTCCTCCTTTTGGAGCGCAGACATGCCAGTTGGGACGGATAAAGGATGCAAAATGGTGCAAAGTATTAAAATTCTCCAGAAGCAGAGCAGGGAAGCTATGCATTTGGCACCATGTGGCCCTGCCTTGTTGTCATTTGCATTGGGAAGGCCTTCATGGTGGTGGTGGGCACTCAGGATTGACTCCTCCATTCTTTGTGGCTCCTGTTCGCATCACACCATAAAAGAAACATGCAGGAAGCATGGGGAACCTAGTTGCTTCCAGGTTTTTGACACAACAATCCCTTGCCACTGGCTATTCTGGCTGGGGCTGATAGGAACTGTAGTCCAACACTTTCTGGAGAATACTGATAGAATGTGTCATTATTGCAAAGGCCTGTTTCCCTTCTCTTCAACGCAATTCATTACATCTGGCTGTCAGGGAGTGCCTAAAAATAATCTCAGTGAACTTTGCACATGAAGCTGACACGTTAGCAGATCTTTCTGCCAAGGAGATAGAGTGTCAGGTCTTTGCATTCCCCCGGAAGGAATTTGGAGAGATTTGTGTTGGACTTGTCTTAAGGAAATGGATTCTTCAATGTTGCCATCATAAGCTTCTCTGAATTATGAGTCAGAAGCTACTCTAAACACCAGAAGCTGCTTAGTTTGGAGGCTTAAGAAACCAGATTTTTTTCTCACGTTCTTTCCTCCTTCCTTTCTTTTCTTGCCAAGCCAATCACAGCAAGGAAGCACATAATTATGTCCTCCTTTCTCAGCCCTTTTCAGTGCCTTTTTGTTCAAACTATGCTGCCGTTTATTGACACTGTTACTACGATTAGCTCTTTCGGGTGGATCATCAGCAATTAGTGTCTGGATTGTTGGACAAGAGGTTTGCGACCCCGTGGTTGGGTAGAAAAACAATTGTCTGTTTTATCAGCCAAGAAACGTATTTTGGAATGTTTCTAACAGAGATCATGCACTCTGTGCTAAAGATCTAAAGTTTAAGGGGTATTCTGAGACTGTAGCTGGCTGTTCCCTTTTGTCAGTCTCATATGGAGTGGAATTTGGCTATAGCTGAAAATGCATTATACAGGACCATTGACCACAATTCATAGAGATTCTGACAGTAGCAGTTTTCATCAGTACAGTATATTTTTTTCTGGAAGGAGTTCCTGAACTTAAAAGACATCAAGATCTTCTAGCATTCAATTATAATATTTTTTAATGATAATTATAATTTTAAAGACATATAGTGTTCCATATTTTTGCAACTAGAGTATCATAGCAAACCAAGACAGGATCTTTATTGGAAGCT
Organism: Charina bottae; assembly: GCA_023362775.1. Taxonomy (NCBI): domain Eukaryota; kingdom Metazoa; phylum Chordata; class Lepidosauria; order Squamata; family Charinaidae; genus Charina; species Charina bottae. The sequence goes on from JALMGJ010000010.1 coordinate 9,355,462, forward strand.
CTTTTTATGTATAAGACACTTCCGTGGAAAATAGGAAATAGGAAATCCTGGAAAGGGCACATATTTGGGGTGACCAGTGGTTTGGTTGCTGTAGAGCACTTTATGGGTGCAGTTTTCTATCTGCAAAAGTTAGAACAATCAGAGGGTTTTTTTAATAAATCCTTTCCTGTCCACTGATCCTTTGGGGAATGCAAAGTTAAGAGTGTGCCCACTGTTCTTGCCCCAGCCTATTCATTTTCAAGAAAAGATCCTATTAATAATCCCAATATAGTCAGTTTCAGTCCCTTCTAGTCAATTTCGAAATGCTGCCCAGCTTGATCTTCTCTGCTTCTGTAAGTAGCACTTTCCGTGTGCAAAGTCCGATAAGTTGAACCTAACAGTATCACCCTTTTTGAAACACCATAAATACAGTAATGGAGAACAGCTGCCATTGCCTTTTAAAAAAAACCCATAAAAGTGGTTGGGAAAGAATCTAGATTTTTGAAAAAAATAGGAAGGAGGATAAGCTGGAACATATGTTTCTGAAAGTGAAGTATTTAACACAGTAATGGGATATAACCCCCTGTACTGTAGATGTAGATGTTTCATCCAGTAGAGGGAAATAAAGTTCTGCTTTCAAAAACTTCATCTTATATAATCTGAATGTTTAACTGGGTTTCAGTTATCTTCTGCCCCACCTGCTTCCTGCCAAGCCAGCCTTTGATGTTCATGGCTTACCCTACGAGACAACAAACACCATCCAAAGAGTATTCAAGATGAGCTTTGTCCCTGTTGGCTTTTGGCAACGGTTTATAGCCCGGATGCTGATCAGTCTTGCACAGATGGATCTTCAGGTATGTGGATGAAAGACTTGGGAAAGAACTTCAGCGTGTGATGAAAGGTTGAACAACAAAATTTCTTTGCAAATGCCATTTCTTTGACTAGGATGGAATGTAAATGAAGCATCAGCATTATCCTGAATATTTTATGATCTGTTCTTTTGTTGTGGGCCAAAGAAAGTCAAAAAGTATATTCATTAGTGAGGCCCAAGTTCCAATCCCCTCACAGCCTCACTCAGAATCCTTGGAAAATGTACCTTCTTTCAACTTCAGTTGTGTGCAAGAAGTGCCTTATAATGAGAACATACTAATATTAGCACATTTGCAGGGCACAGACTGGGCATGTTGAATGTTGATCATCTCTGATTCTACAGAAGGACAGGGCAGCCTAATCCTGGGAACAAAATGCCAAGAACTGTTGGGAATTTTGAGATTCAGAATCAAGTATTCTAATGGGATGGTTTTTGCTTGTGATGTCTGATAGCTCTAAATCTAATAACAACAACAACAACAACAACAACAACAACAACAACATAATAGTTTTCAGACAATGGTCACTTTCTAGCATGTCCGTGAACCAAAGCTATTATAGAATTAGCTATAGGCTCAGTTCTCAATGGCTCTGTTAAGTTGTCTGCAATCAGCAGTACTTGTGGAGAAGAAATCTCTGCGAAATTAGAGTTGTTGGATCACATCTCCACAGTCTACTTCAGTATTTTCCCATTTGCCAAATGGCTGTGGTCTGGAGGACAGAAATCAGGGTTTTCAGGAATAGTGTTGGAGGGAAAGCCATATTTGGGTTTGCTGATGGAGATCCCACTTGATTCAGTTCCTTACAATATACAGGCTCTTTCCCTGCCACATTTTTTTTACTTTGGTCAGATCCCAAAGGGTATTTTTTTAATGGCATCAAAAAGCACCAAAATCGCCCTTCACAATTATAGAGCTTTGTTTCTCTTCAAAGCAAAAGTGATTCAAGCATGCCTGTAATCAGTGTGTGTGTTTTGCTGAAGACATAATAGAAATACATTTGGCACTAGTTAATTCTAAGCACTTGATTACATTGGCATTAACTTCATGGGCAATCTGTGTAATTACCCACCCAATCTTGTTACCTTGTTATTATCCTGTCATCACTTCAAACTGTTCAGTTGATTTGTATCAGCACTGATGCTGGGAATAATTCTGCAGGACCTCAGGGGCATAGTAGGCTCCTTAGGAACATACAATTTTTGGAAAAAAAATTAAAAGTATTTCCTGGTAACATTGCAGGGTGTGTTCCTAGGATGGGCAATCCAGCTGCACTCTGTTAGACCAAGATTTCAGCATTCAGGGGAGACATCAGCGGGTAGCAATAAGGTTGAGTGTCTTTGATGCTTATCTTTGCCAAACACTGTTAATACCAAGAAAGAAGGTTGTCCTATGCTGGCCAGGATTACATGATGAGGTTTGCTGGTATTTTGTAATCAGAAGATATGCAATTTGCACTGCACTGGGAAGGTACCTTAGTTATGTTTAGCTTTCAGAAAGGAGGATTGAGAGAGGACATGAGAATACTGTTCAAGTACTTGAAAGCAAATCATATAGAGATCAGCTCATGACATCTGTCTATCATCCCAGAGAGTAGGACATGGAAAATGGCCTTAGGATACAGGAAGGCAGTTTCCAATTTAAAGTTAGGGGAAAGTCTCTAATGATAAGAGCAGTTCAGTAGAAGAACGAGTTACCCGGAGAAACATGATAGGCTTTCTCTCATTGAATGTCTTCAAGAAGAGACTATTGAAGATGCTCTAATTGGATTTCTACATTAAGTAGGGCGTTGGTGGTCTCTTCCAACTCTAGGATTCTGTACTCATGATGGCTATATATTTTCTTCTGAAAACCAGTTGCTCAATAGCTGAGCAAAAAGGGTGCTATTATTTTCATATTCTAATAGGAGGCATCTAGTTGGCTATGAAGAGGACAGAATTCTTGACTATACTGATCTGGTATAGTTTTTTTTTTTGTTCTAGTTCTTTGAAAACAAGAAAACGGCCAAGGACAGAACTAAAAGATCTGCAGTCTACAGCTTCACAGGCACACAGAGAAACAGATGCAGCACATTCCGGGTTAAAAGAAATCACACAATTTATTGGCAAGAAGGACTGTTTGTCTCTTTTGATGGAGGCTACTTAAGGTAAATGTTAAGGAAGGTGGACCTTGAGGTATTGCATACCAAACCCCAAAGTGAGATGGAAAATGCCTCCCATCATTTATATTTCTTGATAAGCAGAGATATGAGCTTAATTTTTCACAATCATGGTTAGAGCCATTACAGAGCCATATAAAATGGCTCGGGTCCTGGTCAACAGCTGCTTAGATTTGACTTAGTTTGACAAGGTGATTCTGGGCTGTTAGTTTTAAATCTATGGAGTTCAGTGGAGATTTCTCTCCAATAACTGTGAATACCATTGCAGCCTAAAAGACCAAAAGAAATGTTGATCCATTGATTCTTAGGAGTATCGCTTCTTGGCCTTTTGGCTAAGATCAGGTGTGTGTCTGATTCTTAGGCCTGAAAACATTTTATTTCTTGCCACTGCATTAACTGGGAAAAGCAGGAGGCTAGCATCTTCTCTGAAGACCCACTGGAAAAGAAAGAAATCACCACAGGTGATGATGCATATTTTTCTCAAGGCCAGCTTCCATATCTCTTCCTCCTCTTCTTTTTTACATTTTTCTAAAGGCCAGCTTTGTACTTTAAAACTCATTATTCTAAAACCCCACATTTTGGGTTATATGTTTCCTAAAAACTTTATCAGATTTGGACATGATGAAAGCAAAACATTTTTAAGGCTAGAAAGCTTGGAGGCCAAAATAGATATAGAGAGCCAGTTTGGTCTAGTGGTTAAGGCAATGGGCTAGAAACCAGGAGATCATGAGTTCTAGTCCTGTCTTAGGCATGAAAGCCAGCTGGGTGACCTTGGGCCAGTCACTCTCTCTCAGCCCAACTCACCTCACAGGGTTGTTGTTGTGGGGAAAGTAGGAGGAGGAATGAGTATTAGGTATGTTCGCCGCCTTGAGTTATTTATAAAAATAATAAAGGTGGGATAATAAATAAACAAACAAACAAACAAACAAATAAATATTTGTATTCTCCTGTTCACAACTTTCATCTTGCTGCAACTAGTGGCACTGTAATCTTTTTCCTTTGTTGATCTTCTTTGAGATCAACAGATTTTTGAGCTATGAGTTCTATTCTGATGCTGAAAACACAGTCCCAGACTTAGCAGTTTCTCCAAACACCTTAATCCTCAATGTGAATTGCCCTCCATAGGCACTTTTTTGAGTCTGGTTCTGCTTAGAAGAAATATGTGGGTCTAGTGAAAACAAAGTAGTTCCTGCAAGTTTGAAGGACTACAGTGCAGTCCTTGGAGCTCATCTACATTGCCTTCCAGACATGGTATTTCACTGCACAAATGCAAATGTTCAACTTCGTTGACCCTAAAACAATGAAGAGCAATTTCAGAATTCATGCTGTGGATTCAGACAGAGAGTTGTATATATAACCTCCCACTGTTTTATTTCCAACTACCAACCTTTTCTCCTTTCTGTTTATAAAAAGAACCCTGTTGTTTTTTCTGAACTGGAAATTAAACTGGAGTGTTTAATTCCTAGGAATAATTCCAAGTAAACTGTATTGCAAGAAGTGAAAGGGTGGGAGATAGCATGTCTAACAGTATGTGACAAACCTGGGCTACATGCTACATCACATGGGAGGAGGGAGCATTAGGTACATCACCTTTTGCACCTGAATGAAAGGTATCTCCCGGGAGAGATGGGCGGTGGCAAAATTTGATAAATAAATAAATAGATCTAAGAAATAAATACAAATAAATATTAGTATTTATAAACAATAGAGGTGACCAGATTTCTTATCAGCTGAGGCTCAGTGCAAAAGCTGTTGGAAATATACTCAATTCTCCTCGCTTTTGATCAGTTTCTCAATGTTCCTTCTCTTGGCTTTGGTTCTGGCAGTGTGGAGTCCTCTGATGTGAATTGGAAGAAGAAGAAAAGTGGTGGCATTAAAATCATCTGCCAGTCTGATGTGAGGGATTTTTCAGCCATGGCTTTTATCACTGATCATGTGAATTCTTTGATAGACCAGTGGTTTCCTGGTAAGAATGATTTATGTGTCATTTCTGCTATAGTGGGGATGAAGTGGCCCAAGCCTGAAATTATGTGATGTGATGTGATGTAATGTGATGTTATTTATTGTTTGTTTGTTTATTTTCTATCCCACCTTTATTATTTTTATAAATCCTTAAGGATGTAGCATCCTGGCTGATTGGATTCACACTTTACAAGAAGCCATGATGTGATTGGTTCTGTTTTGGCTTTTTGTGTTGTATGAATCCATCTTCATTCATTCATGCATTCATGCATTCATTCGTTCATTCAATTTATATGGCCACCTATCCGGCATGCCACTCTTGGTGGCTAACAATCAGCTAAAAACATAAAATATAACAAAACAATTAAAACATATCACCTCAGAGGTAGTTCATAACTAATAAACCCTATAGTAAAGTAATCACATAAACTATTTAAATGGGCTGAAATTTCTGGCCCGATACCTGTGGGAAGAGCCAGGTGTTCAACAGAGGTTATGGATGCTATGTTATGGATATAAGCCATAATTTATGTCTTACAGTATGGTGTGAACCCAGTTAGTCCATTATGACATTTAAGAAACCATTACCCAACATGGTTATGTGTTCAACCCCACTATCAGCTGGTCTACTTCAACTATAATTTGTAAAGATTGCATTGACTGCTTCTGGATGGTTTCTGAAAAATGCATAATTTTTTTCATCCTATGTCATATTATATTAACGTGATCACTCAAAGTTCATAAACTTGAGGATGATAATCTAATACAAGTATGTGTGTGTGCGTGCGCCTCTGCTCATGCACTCAAAAAGAACTAGTGGGCTAAAACCCCGAGAATGCATCTTAAAGAGGCATTTCCTCCCTTTTCTAAAATGTCAGTTATGAAATATGCATGTCTCATTTAAAGTCAAAGAATACTGTGCTTTTAGTTTCAGAATGTTATTTTTATTTGGATGCAGATTCAGATCATTTAGCAACCATGGTAATTGATTCATCAACTAATCATCGACAGTAATATTATTCCATTAATTAGGTTAACACTTTGATCATTTCTGAATGTTAGTAATGCATGAAAAAGAAGAAAGACATTTTTAAAACCATATTCAAATTCTGATCAGAATAGGTTTGGGATATTTGAACTGATAAAGAAGCTAAGTACTAAAAATACAGAACTAATGTGGTACTGGGAATGGTAGGCCTGATAGTCTAAGGTATGGAGTCCTTGGTGCTCTCTGAGCTTGGTTGTTTGCTTGCAGACGTTTCATTACCCTATTAGGGTGTTACCAGACAAACAATCAAGCAGAAAACCACACCCAAATCAAGGAACTACCAAGGAGAAAACCACACCCCCACCAACACTCGCAGGGCAAGCCACTGTATATAAACAGGGAGCAAACCCCACACTCACTTGCACTGACGATGTTACCTAGTTGGGCAATGAAATGTCTGCAAACAAACAACCAAGCTCAGAGAGCCCCAAGGACTCCACAGTTCAACCCTGAGCTACATATATTCTCTTCTATTAGTCCAAGATATCTAGTAGGCAACAGATTGGAGAAGGCTAATCTCAACTAGGTAGAGGAGGTATCCAACTTTGCATTTTTAAAATCATCCCCAACATTGTTTTGTGGGTGTTTTCTAATACTGTAAAAGAGCTGCTGTTGCCCACTTGACTTTAGGGGAAGTTATATCCATTCACTTTCTTTTTTACAAGCAAACATCTTTGTGTGCTCGTTTGGGTTCTGGTACATTCCCATGTTGCCTTAGTGTGTTTGTGGTCTACTTACATCAGAGTCCATAGGTTCTGGTTGCCATATTTGGAAAAGGATATAATACAGCTGGAAGGCAGTACAAAAGAGGGCAACCAAGGAGACTGGCAGAAAGCATCATTGAGGTGGATAAAATCATGCATGGCATGGAGAAAGTGGCCAAGGAAACATTTTTCCTCCCTCTTTTGAAACACTAAGTCCAGGGTCATCCAGTGAAGCTGATTGGAAGGAGAATCAGAGCAGACAAAAGGAAGTACTTTGAATTCAATCGCCATAAGATGTGGTGATGAGCATTTGCTTGGATGGCTTTAAAAGGGGATCAGATAAATTCTTGGAGGACGGTCTGTTAAGTACTGTTAGTCTTGAAGACTCAATGTAACCTCCTAGTTAGGCCAACATGCTCCAGATACCAGTTGCAAGGGAACAACAGCGGGAGAGGAGTATATGTTTGTCTGTTTGCAAAGCATCCCAGAAATATCTGGTTAGCTACTGTGATACACAAACTGGAGGACCAGGGTGGGCCTTGGCTTGATCCAGCAGAGCTCTTCTGAAGTTCTGCTGGAAAGGAGCACAACCAGAAGCCCAGAGCTATCTGTCATCCCTAGAAGCTTTGGGGAAACTCCCTATTGCCCTGTCAAAAGTTACAACCAAGTTGTCTTTGGCTTTTGTGGGCCAAAGGGGAAAATAATTGTATTAACTGCATTAACTAATTTAATATAATGTAATTGTGACATCAGTTAAATCAAATCAAATCTAGCTTTTGTCTTGAGTCCGAAGACTTTTTGGGAATGTAGTTCCTGGCACGGCAGGTCAAAGGCAAATTATGGCTCTTTGCCTGAAAAAAAGTTGCACAACCCAGCTTGAATTTTTAAAAGGGCCTGAAATTGATGATTTTGATAAATAGGCCCTCTAAGCTGCCATCTCTAACTCTTCCCTACCAGTTTAACTTCCTGGGATTTAGAATTTCCTACAAGGGGATGTATTTTTAAGTAAGTAGTGTTTCTAGCAAGCTTTTTAAAGCATACAGGAGGAGAGTTTTCTTTTCACTGGCCTTTTCAGACCTTGAAAAGAATTTGGCATGGAAGCTAGCACCTCTTCAGCGAGGGTCTGAATTTTTTGGCAGCAGGACTCAGAAACCCAGTTCTGGTGCAAAAACTAGAAGAAGTCCAGCAGCGTTTTTGTTACGCCTTTTAATACATTTGTTAGTCTGAAAAAGTGTTGCCAGATTCCTCCTGAGTTTTGGATAGCATAGAGTAGCAGAGCTCTCCTCCTACAATACCAGTTCTAGCCCAGGATCTTATTTGGGTTCAAGGGCAGATTTGCAGCTGTCCTGTCTCTGCAACCCCCACTGCACATTCTTCTGATACCCATCAAGTGATGCTCTGTGCAGTCCCTGGGAATTCTACGGCCTTGACATTCCATGTGTATTTTTCAGTGGACTGAACATGTTCCTGTTCCTTCCTGGAACAGAAAGAACAGCTGGTGCTAACCCCTCTCCTCCTTGTCCAGTTTTGGGCAACCCTCTTTTGAAAGAGGCATCTCCAGTGTGAACCGTTTGCATTTCGTTTTTCCAGCCCTCACCGCCACCGAGAGTGATGGGACTCTACTGATGGAGCAGTATGTACCTTGCCCCGTCTGCTCAACCGCAAAGCCCCGTGATGGAAAAGACAGCCCAAAGGAAGATGTCCAGTACTTCAACATGGAAGACTGTTTTCTCACAGCCATTGAGCAGGACAGCATCACCTGCGCCCAGCATCCAGATCTACCTGTCCCTTTAAAGGAGTTGGTCCCTGAACTTTTCATGACGGATTTTCCAGCCAGGTAATAAGGATCTCCCATTCTTTCTCCCAAAATTATGGCATCTGAGTTTTATTCCCTGGGGTTTCCTACTGTAACCATTTTTCAATCACATACTGTGGACAAGAATATACATTTGGGAGATGCTTCCAGCAAATTCCTTAAATTTCTGCCTACCTTAGTTTACGCTGGGAGGCTTTTCCAGCCTGGTGCTCTTCAGGTATGTTAGAACTTCAACTTCCAGAATCTCCACCAAAAGAGTTTGAGGAGTTGCATTTTCAATGCATCTGTTGGTGTCAAGTTTGGAAAGAGTGACCTAGTTCTATGTTATACTTAATGATGGGTAATAATGGGTAGCTTGGTCACAACTGCCCCACCTTCCCAAGTTGTAGGTGACCACCTGAAATTGTTACCAAATTGCAATTTTTGGTGTGATAGAAGATAAGTAAAAAAGCTTGACTACTGGTGACACCATGGATACACCCGTGCAGTTTTCTTGTCAGCAGTTCAGAATTGGCTTGTCATTTCTTTCTGGGATTTTTTTTTTATTTCACAGTCTAGCTTACAACCTGGGAGTTCCTAGTGGTCTCCTATCCAAGTACTAGCCATATCTTACCCTGCTTAGTTTTTTTGGGCATCAGCCCAGGTTGGCTGCCACCTGCTGGAGGAAATTATTAACTATACGAGGTTAACAATGCCTTTAATTACAGTACATCTAAATAGAAATGAAATGAAATCTCATGTAATTTCTACCCTAGCCCCACTCACTAATTTTTGGAAAGCATCTTCTGCACACTTTGTAAAGGCCATGTGTGAAAGCTCAGCCTGGAGAAAGTTGTACATCTCTGCTATAAACAAACATGCTGTCCCAGGAAAAGCTGGGGGGAAAGCTGTCACCCATAAATTGTACATGCCAAGAATGTTTCTTTGGTTTTCTAATGGAGGAGCCTACCTGCGCTTTGAAGTGATGCTATCCATCAAAAAATACATTAGCTGCTGCCAGTTAAGCAGCCTGACTATAAATGATGGTAATTACGAATATGTTCTCTGCTTGGTAATCTTCTAGTCAGCAGATGGCTGGAGAAGAAGACGCATCTTGGCCAGGGGAAGTGGGCACTGTCTGTTCTGGGAGATTAGGAGGAGGAGAGATGGGTGATCTTAAATCTTGGCTTGCGTTTACCGGAATTGCTTAATAATCCCATTTCTCTCTTTGCTCCATTCTGTATGCTTGGCAGATTATTCTTGGAAAATAGCAAACTGGAATACATAGAAAATGAAAACAGTATTCTCGGCCAAGGAGGAAGTGGAACAGTTATATATCGGGCACAATACCAAGGAAAACCGGTAGCCGTCAAACGTTTTCAGATTAAAAAATACAAGAGTTCTGCCAATTCAGCAGCAGGTAACGTGCCCAGATTTGAGTGGTGTGGAAGAGCAGTCCTTTTCTCCGTCCACATGTAGGCAAATGTTACCCCTTTCCAGCATCAGCAGCACCTGTTTAAATATAGCATCTACAGCTTATCTAGAAACTATCTGCATTATGGGAAAGAGGGATAAGAGTTTTGGCTGCTTTAACCCACTTTACGGAATTAAAAGCAGATACCTCAAACTCACTTGCTGCAGAATGAGAAGTAAGAAGAAAAGTGTGGTGTGGAGGTGCGGATTGGAAATACGGTTTTGAATGCAGAGAATTTGTGAAAGAATGTGTGCTTCTGCTGGGCTGAAGCTTTCTTCTGCAAATGTTTCTCATCTGTTCTTACTCGGTTTAAGGGAAACAATTTATTAAGTAATTTGAGTTACATCCTGCCTTTCTCCTCAGTTGCGTATTGAAGCCGTCTGAGTATAATTAAAATACAGAATGCAAGACTGGTAATTGATGCAAAAAGTAACTCTTAAATGTTTGGCAATACTGAAAGATAATGCACTGGGGGAAAGAAAAACATTGGTAAAATTCTTGTGGATGGAGTAGAGTGTTCTCACACATATTTAGTTACATGTTACTGAAGGAATATGTGTGAGTGTCCTATTTGTCATTGCATAATCCAGTGGCCTTCAGCCTTCCTGGCTTCCATGATTAATCCTAAGGGAAGATAACTTAAGAGAACACTTCCCATAGGATTTTTTTCAGATGGGAACTGTGGTAGTCAGGAAGGCTGCAGAGTGATAGAGGGTTGTTCAACAGGGAAGAAAAGTCAATGCCAGCAATCTCTACCTCCTACCAAGAGTAAGATGAGCTCAGATACATCACAAAAAGAAATCTGAAAGCACTTGAAGAATGAGATTGAGAAACAAAAACCTCTGCTTTGCCTGTATAAAATGTTAGACTGAGTCCCTTGCATTCCCAGGTTGTGTCTATCTGGAAGCTCCTAGGTACAAGGACTGGGAAAGTCCTTTTATTTGAAACCTTGGAACAGTGTTACAAACCCAAGGAAACCATGACTGAAGTTGATAAGTGCATTGAGAACAGTGATGGTCAAAAGGCAGCATGCAAATAATAGTGTTTTTTTTAGTTCAGAGTAAAGAAAGACAAAAACTAGAAAAAAAGAAGAAGAAAATCCTTTACCTATCTACTAAACTAAACTAGTTGTATATCTGGATCAATGTCATGTTACACAATTAATTTATAAATCATATAAGCCAGCTTATTTAACAATTTGGTCTAGTGGTTAAGGTGCTGGGCTAGAAACCAGGAGTCTGTGAGTTCTAGTTCCGCCTTAGGCATGAAAGCCGGCTGGGTGACCTTGGACCAGTCCCTCTCTCTCTCTCAGCCCTAGGAAGGAGCCAATGGCAAACCAGAAGACTGAGAGTTCTAGTCCCGCCTTGGGCATGAGAGCCGACTGGGTGACCCTGAGCCAATCACATTCTCTCAGCCCTAGGAAGGAGCCAATGGGAAACCAGGAGACTGAGAGTTCTAGTCCCGCCTTAGGCACGAAAGCCAGCTGGGTGACCTTGGGCCAATCACTCTCTCTTAGCCCAACTTACTTCACAGGATTACTGTTGTGGGGAAAATAGGAGGAGGAAGGAGTATTAGGTATGTTTGCTGCCTTGAGTTATTTATAAAAATAATAAAGGCGGGATAAAAATTAAATAAATAAAAATTAAATAAATACAAAAAACTGTTGGTGCTGCTAAGCCAAGCATTAGAATGGGCACTTTGCAAAGCATGTTGGCAGAAGCCAAATGTCTCTCCCTGAAGGCTGGAGGCAACTGCATCTTCTGGACAGCTTTCCTAGTCACCATCTGTAGGCATCTGTTGTCTGTTGTCTGGGCATGCATATGTGATGGGATGGGAGGCAGGACCACCATCAATCCTGCAAGGAAGCCAGCTCCATTGCCTTTCTCCTATCAGCTTTCACTTTCTTGTAGCTACTGTAAGTGAAAGCAGAAGGAGGAAGTGATGTACAACTGCTTCATCAATCTAGTCCCCATATGATGACTTGCTCACTAGTAACAGGCAGCTGTGCAGTTCCCAACTACACATCCGGATTCAGTCTGTTATGTCTCAAAGTGATGCAGTGAAAAGGTGGCAACAGTCATGAAATTACTGCTGTTTGTAAAATCATGCTGCAAAACGTAACTCTTAGGCCCACCAGCTTGCAAGAAGCATCTGGATGTCCCCTGTGAGAATACAGGGTTTCATGGGCGTTGGATATGATCCAACGGGGTTGTCCTTATATACATGCCTGTTTTTCTTTTCTTAGACACGATGCTGAGGCACCTGCAGGCGATGGATGCCATGAAGAGCTTCTCAGAGTTCCGCCAGGAGGCCAGCATGCTCCACTCCCTGCAGTACCCATGTGTGGTCTCCTTGATTGGGATCAGCATCCACCCTCTCAGCTTGGCCTTAGAATTGGCTCCTTTAGGCAGCCTCACCACTGTATTGTCAGAAAACTCTAAAGGTAAAAGAAAGATCTTCTAACCAAACATGCCCACCCTCGGGCCTTTAGCCAAAAAGGGTTCATATTGAGTTAAGACAGTCCCTGATCTCAGGTTTATCATTTAAAAGACCTATCCTGCAAGGAAAATGAGATGGGGAAGGAGAACGGGGAGTGGAAGCAAACATAGGCATCAGTTCTTATGGCATTTAGTTAGAGACCCAAGTGGTGAGTGATAGTCACTATCAAACTAAGAGCAGAGGAGACCATTTTAAGCTATGCTCAGCTGTGAAGGTCTTTAGGTGACTCTGAGACAGTCAGAATATCACACTCAAAACATAGTTCAGAGGGGTGTTGAGAAGATTCAGTCAGAGGAGGAGTGCTATTGATGCTACCCAAGGAAGAGCAGGATATCAGTGTAGCTGACAGTCTGATGGTCTTTTCTCCTGTCTCTTACTCTAGGAGCTTCCTATGTACCTTTGGGACACATGCTGACCTTCAAGGTTGCATATCAGATTGCAGCAGGCCTCGCCTACCTCCACAAGAAGAACATCATTTTCTGCGACCTGAAATCCGACAATATTCTCGTGTGGTCTTTAGACGTGAAGGAAAGCATCAATATCAAACTTTCTGACTATGGAATTTCTCGGCAATCCTTCCATGAAGGAGCTTTGGGGGTGGAAGGCACTCCTGGCTACCAGGCTCCAGAGATACGACCTCGCATCGTCTATGATGAAAAGGTACATGTAGAAAAGGTGCTGTGGCAGGCACTGTCATTCAAAGTGCAATTCATGGCACATATATTAGCCAGAATCATAATTCCATTCCCCAGGGCTGCTATTCTTAAACATCTATTTCTCTACTATGTTGTTGTTTATTCGTTCAGTCGCTTCCGACTCTTCGTGACTTCATGGACCAGCCCACGCCAGAGCTTCCTGTCGGCCGTCACCATCCCCAGCTCCCCCATGGTTGAGTCTGTCACCTCCAGAATATCATCCATCCATCTTGCCCTTGGTCGGCCCCTCTTCCTTTTGCCTTCCACTTTCCCTAGCATCAGCTTCTTCTCCAGGGTATCCTGTCTTCTCATTATGTGGCCAAAGTACTTCAGTTTTGCCTTTAATATCATTTCCTCGAGTGAGCAGTCTGGCTTTATTTCCTGGAGTATGGACTGGTTTGATCTTCTTGCAGTCCAAGGCACTCTCAGAATTTTCCTCCAACACCACAGTTCAAAAGCATCTATCTTCCTTCGCTCAGCCTTCCTTATGGTCCAGCTCTCACAGCCATAGGTTACTACAGGGAATACCATTGCTTTAACTATGCGGACCTTTGTTGTCAGTGTGATGTCTCTGCTCTTAACTATTTTATCAAGATTTGCCATTGCTCTCCTTCCAAGAAGTAGGCGTCTTCTGATTTCCTGGCTGCGGTCAGCATCTGCAGTAATCTTTGCGCCTAGAAATACAAAGTCTGTCACTGCCTCCACTTTTTCTCCCTCTATTTGCCAGTTATCAATCAAGCTGGTTGCCATAATCTTGGTTTTTTTGAGGTTTAACTGCAACCCAGCTTTTGCACTTTCTTCTTTCACCTTCATCATAAGGCTCCTCAACTCCTCCTCACTTTCAGCCATCAAAGTGGTATCATCTGCATATCTAAGATTGTTAATGTTTCTTCCAGCGATTTTAACTCCAGCCTTGGATTCCTCAAGCCCAGCACGTTGCATGATGTGTTCTGCGTACAGGTTGAATAGGTAGGGTGAGAGTATACAGCCCTGCCGTACTCCTTTCCCAATCTTAAACCAGTCCGTTGTTCTGTGCTCTGTTCTTACCGTTGCTACTTGGTCGTTATACAGATTCCTCAGGAGACAGACAAGATGACTTGGTATCCCCATACCACCAAGAATTTGCCACAATTTGTTATGATCCACACAGTCAAAGGCTTTAGAATAGTCAATAAAACAGAAATAGATGTTTTTCTGAAACTCCCTGGCTTTCTCCATTATCCAGCGGATATTGGCAATTTGGTCTCTAGTTCCTCTGCCTTTTCTAAACCCAGCTTGTACATCTGGCAATTCTCGCTCCATGAATTGCTGGAGTCTACCTTGCAAGATCTTGAGCATTACCTTACTGGCATGTGAAATAAGTGCCACTGTTCGATAGTTTGAACATTCTTTAGTGCTTCCCTTTTTTGGTATGGGGATATAAGTTGATTGTTTCCAATCTGATGGCCATTCTTGTGTTTTCCAAATTTGCTGGCATATGGCATGCATCACCTTGACAGCATCATCTTGCAAGATTTTAAACAGTTCAGCTGGGATACCATCGTCTCCTGCTGCCTTGTTATTAGCAATGCTTCTTAAGGCCCATTCAACCTCACTCTTCAGGATGTCTGGCTCTAACTCACTGACCACACCGTCAAAGCTATCTCCAATATTATTATCCTTCCTATACAGTTCTTCCGTATATTCTTGCCACCTTTTCTTGATCTCTTCTGCTTCGGTTAGGTCCTTACCATCTTTGTTTTTGATCATACCCATTTTTGCCTGGAATTTACCTCCGATGTTTCTAATTTTCTGGAAGAGGTCTCTTGTCCTTCCTATTCTATTGTCTTCTTCCACTTCCGCACATTGCTTGTTTAAAAATAATTCCTTATCTCTTCTGGCTAACCTCTGGAATTTTGCATTTAATTGGGCATATCTCCCCCTATCAGTGTTGCCTTTTGCTTTCCTTCTTTCTTGGGCTACTTCCAGTGTCTCAGCAGACAGCCATCTTGCCTTCTTGGTTTTCTTTTTCTTTGGGACGTTTTTTGTTGCCGCCTCCTGAACAATGTTGTGAACTTCTGTCCATAGTTCTTCCGGGACCCTATCTACTAAATCTAGTCCCTTAAATCTATTCTTCACCTCCACTGCATATTCCTTAGGAATATTAGTGAGCTCATATCTAACTGATCTGTGGGTCTTCCCTATTCTCTTTAGTGTGATTCTAAATTTTGCAATAAGAAGTTCATGATCTGAACTACAGTCAGCTCCAGGTCTTGTTTTTACCGACTGTATAGATGTCCGCCACCTTTGGCTGCAAAGGTTGTAGTCAATCTGATTTCGGTGTCGACCATCTGGTGAAGTCCATGTATAAAGTCATCTTTTAGGTTGTTGGAAGAGAGTGTTTGTTATGCACAGTGAGTTGTCTTGGCAAAATTCTATCAGCCTATGTCCTGCTTCATTTTGTTCTCCCAGACCATGCTTGCCTGTAATTCCAGGTGTCGTCTGACTACCCACCTTAGCATTCCAGTCTCCTGTAATGAAAATAACATCTCTTTTTGGTGTATTATCCAGTAGGTGCTGCAGATCCTCATAGAACTGATCTACTTCTGCTTCTTCAGCATCTGTGGTTGGGGCGTATATTTGGATCACTGTGATGTTAAATGGCTTACCCTGAATTCGAATTGAGATCATTCTATTGTTTTTTGGATTGTATCCAAGCACTGCTTTAGCCACTTTATTATTAATTATGAAGGTTACTCCATTTCTTCTGTGGTCCTCTTGTCTACAGTAGTAGATCTGGTGGTCATCTGATGTGAAGTGGTCCATTCCAGTCCATTTCAGTTCACTGACACCTAAAAGGTCTATATTTAATCTTGACATCTCACCAATAACCACATCCAATTTGCACTGGCTCATAGATCTTACATTCCAGGTTCCTATGGTGTGTTGATCTTTAGAACATCGGATTCATTGTTCACCACCAGCACTTTCGGCCGCTAGCCGTCCTTTCGGCTTTGAGCTAGCTGCGTCATCACATCTGGGGCTAGTTGAACGTATCCTCTGTTCCTCCCCAGTAGCATTTTGACCATCTTCCGACCTGGGAGTCCCATCTTCTGACGGTATACCGACATATCTCTGGTTGTACTGATCCATTTAGTTTTCACGGCAAGAATACTGGGGTGGGTTGCCATTACCTTCCCCAGGGATTGTATTTAGTCTGACCTCTCTGCCACGACCTTCCCGTCTTGGGTGTCCCTTCACAGTTTAGCTCATGGTTTCATTGAGGTGCTCAAGCTCCAGCACCACAACAAGGTAACGATCTCCTTTGCTGGAGTTCTCTACTATACCATGATGCTAAACTATAGTGGCAAACTGGCCAAATTGGACACTCAAATTTCCCCTCCCTCCCTCCCTCCCTCCCTCCCTCCCTCCCTCCCTTCCTTCCTTCCTTCCGGCTGAACAAGCTGGTTAGTGGAGTCCTTGGTTGTTTGCTTGCAGACATTTTAGTACCCAACTAGGTAACATCATCAGTGCACTGGTGTTCCCTAGTCAGGTAATGAAACATCTGCAAGCAAACAACCAAGCTCAAAGAGCATCAAGGACTCCACAATTCAACATAACAATATGTTCTTGACTATTCAATCCCTTTGCAAGCTACTTATTACAAAAATATTTCTTGTCCCTGAATTAAAAGTTAGGATACATAGACATACAAAAGTGCAGTTCGGTCTGACTTAGATTCCATTCAATCTTAAATGGGATTGACATCCATTTCATGTTGAAATGTGACACAATGTTTTCCCCCAGTGTCTCTTAATTTTGTATCTTAATGCTGTTTTTCCCCTATCAGTTTTTGCATTGATTGTTATTCCAGACTTTGGAAATAAAAGGAAAGCCAAGAAATGATGTATAAAGGAAAGGGCAAGCAACATGGTGAAATACAACTCCCACAATTGCATGCTGGTTGAGGCTGATGGGATTTGAAGGCTCTGCAGACTTGATAGTCACTTCCTTGCCTGCCCCACTGCAGTGTCCCTGAATCACAGTTTCTCTATCATTCTGCTTTGGCCTAGGTGGACATGTTTTCCTATGGAATGGTGCTGTATGAGTTGCTGTCAGGGCAACGCCCCATCCTGGGACAGCATCAGGTTCAAATTTCAAAGAAACTCTCCAAGGGCATTCGTCCTGTCCTGGGCCAGCCAGAAGAAGTGCAGTTCCACCGACTGCAGGCACTCATGATGGAGTGTTGGGACACCAAGCCGGAAAAGGTACGAGAGAATGTGGTGTTTAGGCAGAGTCCTGTTGTATATATTTCTGAGCTAAAGAAACTGAAGGAGCCCAGCTAGTCCATCTTGGCCAGCATCTGCTTTCTAACAATGACCAACTGAATGCTCAGGGGAAGCCATAAAGAAAAGGTATAGGTAGGTAGAATCATATCTGCTCTGAACTTGAATGTTGGGCTCCAGTTTTTGAGACCAAGAAACATAGCATAACAAGTGGCAAGGCATTGAGTTACAGAAAGCTCATTTAAATCCATTTTCCTTGGTTGTTGCTACAGCACTCATATTGTGAAAATTCATGGATGCTTTGGTCTTTTTAAGGTTGTTTCATAAGTTGGGTGCACATGTCATACTAAATAATGGTTTCTTTAAACTATGGTTTATTGGGCAAGCCACAGCCATCGTAGAGTGTAAACCATGATTTATGGTTTAGCATTTTCTGTAAATCCATCCTGTAGATACACACTGTGCTCTGAATAGGGATCAGGAGATTTTTATATAAACATCATTCTTCTAGTCTGTCCTTTCTTTTATACAGCGGCCACTGGCCACTTCAGTTGTGGGACAAATGAAAAGTCCCTCCTTTGCCACATTCATGTACTGGCTGCCATGTGGGAAACAGTCCTTCTTCTCTTCTCAAGGACAGGAGTACACAGTAGTATTCTGGGATGAGAAGGAAGATTCCAGGTTTGTATTAAAAAAAACCCTTCCATTGTGTTCCATGCAGTGTAAATAGATCACTTGCTCAGTGTTTCTTAAGCTGTTGAAAATGATGCCGTCCTCAAACACTGTATGAAGGTTTCCTTTACACTTTCTTGTCACAAACCCTGTGATTTGTTTTGCTCTCATTCTCACAGACTGAAAATAGTAATTGATTGGACAATTCTGCCTGTAAGACCTAGAGAACATGACCTTTAGCTTACTGGCTGGAAATTATGGGTATTCTTGCACAAACCATTTGGAGGGCATCAGACTGGGGGTAGCTAATGCAATATCTGAGATCTGTTGGGAAGTGCCCAAATAGGAAAGAAATCAATGGTCCGTTTGGTCTCCATTAATAGAAGAATGAGCTAGTTTGGTGTAGTGGTTAAGGTTAAGGCTAGAAACCGGGAGACTGTGAGTTCTAGTCTCACCTTAGGCACAAAGCCAGCTGGGCCAGTAATTTTCTCTCAGCCTTAGGAAGGAGGCAATGGCAAACCACTTACAAAATCTTGCCAACAAAACTGCAGAGACTTGTCCAGGAAGTTTCCAAGATTCAGACACGATTGAACTGATTAGAAAAAAAATAGGAGAACATGGCCTATTGGGCTATTAGAAAAAGAACCATCTGGGTAGCCAGATGCTCTTGAATTAAGACTAAAGTTTTCAGAGTTTGAACCTTCCATATTTTGCAACTTGTAGTATCCATGCTTTCCTGAAAAGGGTTTCTTAGCCTTGTATAAGTTCACTACAAATGCTCTGAGATCAGTGCTCTGTGTGCGAGATATGTAACTGTGCTAACAAAATGACCATTATATACTAAGGTAAGTGGACCAGGTTGAGGATAGTGGATCACTCATTTTCAACTGGTTTCAGCAATCCCCATTCTTGGCTTTTTTGTGGTGTTTGCATTTGTGTGTTTTCAGGCAGGGCAATAAACCAAAAGAGCACATCTGATTCAAATCTTTAGCTGCATAATGTCTTTTTTGTATCCAGTCTTTTAAAGATGTCCAGTATTCAGTGATTAAATTTATGAGTGCTCTGCGGTTTTTCCCTGAAAACACAAACAGTATCATCTTGTGGATAATGGAAAAACAAACTCTTTGTTCCTCTTTGGAAAAGCTCTCCTGGTACATTGTTTGAAGATGGGTCTAGCAACATTCAGACCCAATTATGGATAATCCAACTTAACTTCATGTTAAGTTACAAACATAAATTGCGGGCATGGAAGATGTGCAGGAGGAGAAGAATCAAAGTTGGGATAGTGTAGAACAGAGCTTTCCAAACTGCGTGTCGGGACACGTTAGTGTGTCGGCTGCAGTGTCTGAGTGTGTCGCGGCTGCTGCTGCCGCCTCCGAACCCTGCCAGGATTCCACGCAGGTCCTAGTGCCTGCCTTGTGCCTTGCTGCCTCCAAACCTGCTGTGATTCTGCGCAGGTCCTAGTGCTTGCCTTGTGCCCTGCTGTAAGAGTGTGTTGTGAAATGATGCCCTGCTGTAAGAGTGTGTCGCGAAATCCATAAAACATCATCGTTTCAGTCCTGGTATCAGCAGAAAGTCCATAAAGGGTTACCAGAAGTAACAACATACCTTGTTTTAACCTTGATCAAATAAACTAACTTTTTATTCCTTTTACTTCTAACAGTCTTAATCTTTAATTCATTTAATTATTGTCATAGGATTTGATTTCTCTTCATTTCTTCTTTGTCCCATCACACAGAATTCTTCAAGGCTTTAACAAGCCTCTTTTGTACATCCAGTAGGAAAAAATTATCCAGGTCACTCTCTTGGTTTGTCATTTGTATTTCCCTTTTAAATTTTAAAACCTCAGCAAGTTTCTTTTGTAGATCCATTGAAACATCCTTTTCTAAGTCATTCTCTTGGCCTGTCAGTTGTAAATCCACTTTCAATACCACTCTATCTTGTCAGATAAAATTTGTTCTACATCTGACATTTCTTCAATAACATCTTTTGGACATAGTCTATCCATAGAAGCAGACATCATTACTGACATTGTTGATATTGTGGCTACTATTTTCTGATTCCATTCTTCAAAAGTCTCCTTCGGTATTTTCATTGTTATAACACTTTGCAACATTTTAAAGGCTTGTAAATCTTTCCTCTAGTGTCCGGTTTTTGAAATCATGAAATTGCTTATCTTAGTTTTGTCTTGTAGAAACCAAAACAGAATCTATTTCCCATGAGAAGCTGTTTGTTCTTTATAATTAATTCCAAAACCTTATTGTAATAGTTTCAATATTCCAATTTTATCTGGACCCTTAGTCCATTTATAACTTTCTAAGATCAAAACCTTATTTAGCTTTTTGCTTTTTATTTCAGATTCTTTAAATTCTTAAGCTTATGATTAAAATTTTCTTTCATTCAGGATTGAAAGCAAACTCACCCGGCGTTTTCAAACTTGCCGGTCTGAAGGTCTCTAAAAGCTTAGAAGTAGTTAATGTTCCAGGGGCGTGGTGGCTCAGCGGGTAAGACGCCAGGCTTGTCTATCGGAAGATCGCAAGTTCGGAGGTTCGAATCCCTAGCCCTGCGTGCGGAGTGAGCTCCCGCACTCACCCCAGCTCTTGCCAACCTAGCAATTTGAAAGCATGCAAATGCAAGTAGTTGAATAGGTACCACTTCGGTGGGTAGGTAACAGCATTCCGCGCCTGTCATGCCAGCCACATGACCACGGAAGCGTCTTCGGACAACGCTGGCTCTTCGGCTATCAAACGGAGATGAGCACCGGCCCCTAGAGTCGGACACGACTGCACAAAATGTGCGGGGGGAACCTTTACCTTTACCTAGTTAATGTTCACTGGGCCATTTACTCTTATTTCAGCACAACCTGCCTCATAGAACTGATGTATGGGAAAATGAGAGGAGGGAATGCTATGTAATCTCCTGGGAGAAAAGGCAAGGTAGAAATCTAATAAATAAATAAACTTTGACGAGACATACTTATTAGGAAAAAGATCCAGACCAACACACAGTTGAGATTTTTCTGTGTCTCTCACTGGTGCTGGCCTGCTGTTGATGCTACCTTTTGACTGAATTGCCCTTCCTGGTTTCAGGAACTACACCGTAGTAAATACAGAGAAAGGATTCATAGAGGTTGCCAAAATGAGTTGTCCAGGAATGAAGCTATGCTGCCAGTTGAAACTTCAAAATTCTCTATGGACTGCAACAGAGGTATGTCTTACCCCAAGGGTTCTGGATTTGAACTCTTTTCTTCTCCATTACCGAGTTGGATTGCTTTGGCCATGAAACCTGCTAAACTGATTCTCAGTACGATTGAATACACTGTACGATTGAATACGGTCAATACGTAATACCAGTACAGTCAGACAGTATGATTGAATGTACTGTAGGGCAACAGGTGTTTCAATTGAGTAACTCGACATTCCATGTCACTTTTTAAACTGCATTCTCTTCTTAACAAGAGATGATAAAGAAAAAAAAACTTTTTATTGTATAAGTGCCTTGCTTCCTCCATGGAATGCTAAAGCCTATCCTGACACCATCCCATGTGCTGTGTTTCCCCATCACAATTCTATTTGTTGATTCTAATTACAGAAAATCATTTTTAAAGAGGGCAAGGTGGAATGCTATGTGATTCTTTTCACAGTTTAAAATCACCTCTTTACAATGAATCAGTGCTGTTATTTTCTATTTAATACTGACTTATTAAGAGATTCTAAATGCCGGAAAAGTTATCTTCCTAAAATATCTTCAGTGCAATTTAAGAAATGGGTACACAGGAGGCTTCACCATTAAAATTTTGATTTTGTCAATATTTAGATACCTAACTCTTCCTTCTTCTTGCAAACTGTTACTCCATATTTTGATAATGAGAAAAGTGACAGCATAAATACCATTACTATTGAAATCTACTTTCTTTTGATCTGATACAGGACCAGAAGATTTATATATACAGTTTACAAGGAATGTGTCCTCTGAAGGTTCCACAGAAAGGCATAGACACTCCAGCTGTTGTCACATGTTTTCTTGCAGTGCCTGTTGTGAAAAAGGTAAAACAAAAGAGATTTCAAATATAAGGCATTCATAACTTCCAAGTATACCAAAATTAAAGCTTTATTTTTGTTATTTATTTTTGTCTTAGAGTAGCTGAACGTATCAGAATGGCCATCAATTTAATGGCAGACTTAAAGCAATACCTCCACCTGCTGATAGGCTTAGGAATAATTAACCCTTGCATTTCAGTGAGCATTTAGTGTGTTCAATTATCTCAGATACACATTTTGGAATTCAGTCAGGGCAAGATCTGAGTGTGGTGCTAGCATGTTTGGGGTAGATGTGGGTACGACATAATGATGCTATAGACTACTAAGATATTGTAATGTTGAAATGAATATAAGCCATATGGTAAGATTCCTTTTACAGAGAGCTAGTTTGGTTTAGTGGTGAAGGCATCAGGCTAGAAGCCAGGAGACCGTGAGTTCTAGTCCCACCTTAGGCACAAAGCCAGCTGGGTGATCTTGGGCCAGTCACTTTCTCTCAGCCCTAGGAAGAAGGCAATGGCAAACCACTTCTGAAAAATCTTGCCAAGAAAACTGCAGGAACTTGTCCAGGCAGTCTCCGAGAATTGGACACAATTGAACGGGTTAAAAAAAATTCCTTTAAATGTATTTCTGTGTATTAGAAGCAGGATGCCCTACTTTGGCCAGAAATTATTACTTTGACAAAGCCTCTAGGGACCCTAGCCTAGTTTCCTACACAAGGAAATACTTGTTACACAAGAAGATACTCATGCACTATAATGGATCACCTGCACATCTGGAACACAAGTATTACTTTACAATACTCAGAACTTGGTTTACATTATTGCACAGTAAGCAATTTCTCTTTGGATTGGTTACATTGGTTGTTTACTCTGAACTATGTAATAAATAAATATCTAATAAAGAGTGTCCTTATCATTTTGCCACAGTCAGGATCTTACAGTTAAATCTTGATTAATGAAAATGTAATTCTTGATGATAACTCAAATTGCTATGGGTCAGAAGAGGCATTCCTTCAGCTCTATAATGCATGGCATGGCTGACCTCAGCTTGCCAAAATATCAGCAGAATCAATGTATTATTATTAATTATCATTATTACTATTATTATTAGCTTTATTATTATTATTATTAGCTTTATTATTTATTATTTATTTATTTATTTATTTATTTATTTATTTAATTTATATGACCGCCCATCTCCCCACATGGGGAACTCTGGGCGGTTCACAATAAATAAATTAAAATAGAATCTAAAAATATATAAAAACAACAATAATACAATACAATAAATAATTATAAAATCCAGATGGACGAAGGCATTCATTAAAAGAAGGACGTTAAAATTAGGGAATTAGCCACCCCCATGAGGAACTATCCCTTCCTCCTTCCCAT
Source organism: Charina bottae (assembly GCA_023362775.1). NCBI lineage: Eukaryota > Metazoa > Chordata > Lepidosauria > Squamata > Charinaidae > Charina > Charina bottae. Next base: position 9,379,013 of record JALMGJ010000010.1, read on the forward strand.
GCCAGGCAGCAGAACCAGGTCTTCAGCTCTTTCCTAAAAGTCGGGAGGGAGGAAATCTGTCTCAACTCTGGGGGCAAGATGTTCCATAAAGTGGGCGCTGTCACAGAGAAGGCCCGCCTCCTAGACCCCATCAGATGGCATTCTCTAATTGATGGGGTTCGTAGCAGGCCCTCTTTGAATGACCGGGTGGGGCGGGTCGATAACATGGGGATAAGACGGTCCCTCAGGTATTCTGGTCCCATGCCATGTAGGGCTTTAAAGGTGATAACCAACACCTTGAATTGTACCCGGAAGCAAACTGGCACCCAATGCAGCTCGCGGAGCAACGGTGTTACATGTGCAGATCTTGGCGCACCCAAAACTGCCCGCGCGGCCGCATTCTGCACCAGCTGAAGCTTCCGGATAGTCTTCAAGGGTAGCCCCATGTAGAGCGCATTGCAATAATCTACATGGGAGATGACGAGAGCATGAGTGACTGTACGGAGGGCGTCGCGTTCCAGGAATGGGCGTAACTGGCGCACTAACTGAAGTTGTGCAAAAGCCCTCCTAGCCACGACTGCCACCTGCTCTTCGAGCAGGAGTCGTGAGTCTAGAAGAACCCCCAGATTACGCACCGGTTCCGAACGGGGTAGTGCTACCCCATCGAGAACCAAAGATGATAATTTCCCGGAAGATGCTAAGCCATCAATCCACAGCCACTCGGTCTTACCAGGGTTCAACTGAAGCCTGTTGTTCCCCATCCAGGCCCTCACAGCCCCCAGGCACTGGGACAGGGTGGACACTGCATCACTTACTTCACCAGGGATGGAGATATATAATTGAGTATCATCTGCATACTGATGATACCTCATCCCATGGTGTCGGATGACCTCGCCCAGCGGTTTCATGTAGATGTTGAATAGGAGAGGAGAGAGAACCGAACCCTGCGGCACCCCACACAGGAGCGGACACGGGCTGGATCTCTCCTCCCCTATCAGCACCGACTGGGAGCGGCCCCAGAGGAAGGAGGTGAACCAGCACAAAACTATTACTGGTTTTATGGTTTATGGTTTTTATAGCTCTGGGTTTTATTGTTATGAGCTGCCCAGAGTTGTGTTTTAAGATGAGCGGCCATACAAATTAAGTAAGTAAGTAAGCAAGTAAGTATCAGTTTTCCCACTAATTCCCATATCTTCTATCTCAACTAACAACCTGGTCTTACAAATTTGTAGTTAGTTTATCTCCCTTGGGGCTTACTAAGCAAAGAGTCTACCCCCATCTTTCCTTTGTTCAGCAACCGTGAACAGAACTAGGAAAAGAGAGAGATCTTAACTGTCCCAGTTTCATTTCTCCTTTTTCTCCAAAACAATTCTTGAAGGCATCTTTGGAACAATATCTTACTTAAAATGTCTTTGGAACTAAAAAAGTTTGATCAGCTGGACTTTGCTAGGAATGTTAAAGCTGTTTAAACACCCAACAGTCACAGTTTATTCAAGGCTTGTATTTGTTTTCCTGTATGGATCATGCAGAGGTGGGTGGAAAATGTGGAAATTCTGCTTCAGAGGTAATTATTTTTCCACTCCAGATCTTACAACTGTATATTTTCTCTCTCCTTTCTTCACTGGGAATTTGTCAGAGTCTTTACATGGAGGTTCATGGATTATTTTTGTGATCAGTACCTACTTTTACCGTCTTTTCACATTTTTTATTCGTTTTATCTATGTGGTGGATGTTTAAATTCCTTTTCAGCAGAATAGATTGTCCTATCAAAGCAATTTACATTAGTTAGGGAAACATCAGGAGGGCATATTGAAATGATAGCACTATAATGCTATATAGCAAGATTAATTACTTGCTATATAATACTTAAGTTATATCCTGATGATACAAAAACAACATGAAAGTAAAGATTACTCAAATTCAAGCTTTCTCTTCCTTTTAGCTTTCATTCTGAAAACTGACAACTGTTATTCCTTGATTTCCATCTGTTTTTGTATGCAGTACTCCAGATTTGTTTGCCTTGTCAAAGGTTCATACAGTGAAACTTAGCTTTAACAGATCGAGAGAATGCCTATTATTACTGATTGTTTAATCGGAGAGTATATCATCTGCCAAGACGTCATTATGCAAATGCCATCATTTTGCATCATTTGTGTAACTGCATCATTATACAAATTATGCAAGGGAAATATTATCCCTTGCATCAAGATCCACCATATTCAGGATTCTGGGTTGACAAAAAGACAAGACCTACATCAGATTTTTCACATTGATGCCCTCCAGATTGGATTACAGCTCCCTGAATTTTCTTCCCAGCACATTTGGATGGTAGCAGATTGAGGAAGGTTATTGTGTTTATTTATGTAATATTATATTGCCTATGTTAAAGAATTATTAAGAAGAAACTAGGAATTAGTACCTACTTTAGGAAGATAGCACTAGGTGTCCACTTATCTCATTTGCTCAGCTCAGAACATTAGGTTTGGGTATGTAGGGCTCTGATCACAAAAACGTTTATCTAGGGTTTATCTTTGTCTACATTTAGAACTCCTGCCTGGTCCTGGCTGGCTTATCAGATGGGTTGATTGCGGTTTTCCAAGTCAGGAGGGGTGCCCTTGAGGACAACTGCTGCTATCTTTGCTCCCACACGGCAAACCGTTCCTTGTTCAATATCAGTGATGAGGACGCCCGCCAGAATCCTTACCCTGTGAAAGCAATGGAAATGGCTAACAGTGGGGCAGACGTCTGGTACAGCAATGGCCCTGGCATCCTCATCATAGACTGTGCAGCCATGGAAATCACCAGGCGACTGGAGCCCTACAGTCCACCATCCACAGTGGTATCCATTGTCTGCAGCTCAGATTGCAATGGGGAAGAAGTGGCTTGGTGTTTAGATGATACCACCAACTTCCTAGTGTTGTACTACACCTCTACCTACCAGCTCTGTGCCCGGTACTTCTGTGGAGATCATAGCCCCCTGAGGGACATGTTCACGATTCAACAACCCTCAGCCTTGATTCCTACAACACTAACTGCAAACAGGGACGTGGCTCCTGAAAGCACTTCTTTGGCCAATGTGAGCATCCTGCAGAGCCAGGAGCTCGGCACTCAAATACTAAACCATCAGGACTCCCTGACAGACTACTGCTCTATGTCCTCTTACTCACCATCATCTCCCAACAGGATGCTGAGATCCTCCTCAAGCCTCCCAAGCTCACCCACAAGTTCCTCCAGCATTCCTTTCTTGACTGATTGTGAGGAGCCCAAAAAGCTTCAGGAGTCAAACCTTCCCTCTGAGAAGTCTGAAATGTGTCTCCAAGCTGTGCGGATCCTGCCTGTGAAAGATCTCCTGTGGATTCCCAGGTAAATTGTGTTGGGAGCCACACAATTGTTTTTAGAGCTCCCTTGAATTGGGGGCTATGCTAGTTGTTTGGATGTTCTCATGCTTCCAGATAAATTGCATTGGGAAACCATGACAATCACGTGAAAGTTTCAACACTCAGCTAAATTGCATGTAGAGCCATAGCGGTTACTTGAAAGTCCTCATATTCTCATATAAATTGTGTTGGAAACTACAGGGAGTACATGAAATTTAATTGAAAAACTGCCTATCCCTTTCCCTCACTATGTAACAATTTTAATATGGTGGTATTTTTTTCAGATTCCCATCCTGACATTCTCATAGACCAAGGAGCAGAACAATGCAAATGTTCAAGATTTTGTGCTATAAAATATGGCTATGGCCAGTGGTCCAGATTAGGCAAATTCTTTAGAAAGATTATATAAGTCTATGGTTCTTTCTCTCAATGACTACTGAATCCTGATTGTTGGAGAACATCCATGGGAAAAGGCTATGCTTTCATGCCCCACTTTTGGGTTCTGTGTAAGCATCTACTTGCCCACTTTGGGGAACAAGATGGTAGAGGAAATGGAGTCTTGATCTGATCCTTCCATTATTAATGGCTGAGTTAATCATTGGGGAAGAGAAAAAGCTAAGCCATGAATCTGGAAATCCCCAGTTAAGATCTTGACTCTTTCACAAACTCACTAGCCTTGACTCTTCCCACCTAGTTTCCTTCTGATGTGTCCCAAAGTCCATAGCCAGCTTGTTTCTCCATTCTAGGCAAGGTGGCGATATCATTGTGATTGGCTTGGAGAAAGAATCCATTTCTCAGCGGGGGAGAGTCATCGCTGTGCTGAAGGCTGTTGAGCTGGCCTCCTATGGGTAAGGGGGAATTGGAAAGAAAAATGATCTTGGGAGTGACTGGTCCACAGTAATTTTTAATTTTTTATTATTATTTTAATTTAATTTTAATTTTAGGCAGGCAAAGGGAAAGGCTGTTCAACAAGGATCATGTTCTGCACCCAAGACAAAACTTAAGCTAAACATCATAGCAAGTTACGATAGAAAATGTACTGTATATATCATGCTAAAAACTTGGGACAACTTGAAGTCCTTCTGGTTTCAAGGATTTACTTCCAGAAACTGCCACTTCTCCTCACCCCCCTCATACAGCATGATGCAAGGTTTGGAGGAGGCTTGACATGGTCCAGAAGAAAACAGAACATTCCAGGGTTCTCTGGAATGGTCCAATCCTAGATTGACAAATTTTGCATATCCATACTAAAAACATTACATTTCTAGACACAGTTGATTCAGTTCTATCCCAAGGAAAGTAATCTGTCCTTCTGAGAGCTAGGTGCAGTATGCAAGTTGTTTACTGTTGTCACTCTGCATAATTTATTCTGGATTTTTAAATTGGTATAATTTAGGAGTAGGCAACATGGGACGTTTGGACCATAAGACCCCATCAGTTCCTATGGAGCTGTAATTTATGGGAATTATCTAAACCTTTGAGAGGATATCAGGTTGCTTATTCCTAGAATATACTGTAAATTAGTTAATCATAATGAGAGGCAAAGATATGCCATTTAAACATTACAGTAGGCCTATCTCTATGCAATAGCTACTATTACAAAGACATTTTCATTTATAAATCAATCAGTGAATGTTTTATTTTTCAGGACGCTGGTTGATGCTGCTGTTCTGGCCAAAGACAGGGTTGTATGTTGCTTCAGAAATGAGTTGATGGAATGGTGCTTGGCTTTCTGGAGGAGTTGGGGAGGCAAAGACTTTGACCTTTTCTACCAATCACATGAAGAACTAGGGAGGCTTGAAATTTGCCTGCGCAAGAGAAGGTAGTGCCTGTGGATCAGAGGCAACAACCAGAAAACTGACAACATTTGTTTTCTTTAAAATATCCAAACTAGAATGTTTATAAAAAGGGAGTGGTTGCTCCTTGGTTCTGCTGCTAAAGGAAACCTAGGTGGGCTTGTTCCTCTTTATGCATTTGAATTCTCAGCCACATAACCATCAAACAAATGCCCACACCCTTCTTCCAATCAGGTGCATGTGTAAAGCCAACCAACTCCATCTCTGCAGGGTTGCTGTAATGCTGTTTTGTTTTGTAGCCTGTTGCTAACACAGCACTTTAGAAGTGTTGTCTTCTAGGACAGAATATGACCAACAATTGCATCTCAACTTCCATTCTAGTGAACGACTGCAGAGGAAGACAGGAAGGAGTGGAGTCCAATTATGGTTGCAGGTCATTTCTGTATGAAATCCTCCAGCTTACAGTCTGAGTAGAACTATACTAGGTTAAATGAGGTTGTATGAAGAATGTCTTATCCTGGTGGAAAGAGGCTTCATGTTTCTTAATCTTCTATGTTAAACCCAATGTATTTGAGAATACACTTACAAAACATGCAAGCTCTCAATTCCACAGAAGCAAAGTCTCCATAAAGTTTTCAGGTTGGTCCCAAATGTATACAAACTAATTTTAAATCATTTAGGGATCAGTGACTTAATTGCAACTGTGTTTCATTGATTTCAGAGGTCCTTAAGCATAGCACTCTTTTTTCCCCGATTACAGCTCAAGAGCATGTAATCTTGAGAACCCAAGCAGTTTTTTGTGTTGTTGTTATTTATCATCATGATTTCAGCATTACCAGAACCAATCAGCACACAAAAGAAGCGGATCACATTTATATTTTTATGAGAATATTGACAATTGGAAAGAGACTTTTTGAGATCATTTTTCCAATAGAAGGATTTATTTTTAAGTTAGAAAACGCATTCTTATCTAATTGTGGGTTGTTTGTTATACGTTAGCTCTTCCAATTGCTACTGTAGTTTTACTATTAAGCTCTCAACAGTGCCTAACTCACCATTCTTAGTTAACTCTCAACTCCTATTTTGATGGGGAGGAAAAAGTAATTTTCGTATTTCAACCTTAGTATAAGCCTGGTTTCATTCATAGCTTCATCTGGCTTCAGCCAACTCCTTATATGGCTGCAGAAGCTTAGGAAGAAAGATGGGGCAGACAGATCAATTTTCCTTCAGACAATTCCTGGTAATATTGTCCTCCTCCTAAACTGTGTCTCTTAAAAGTATTAATTAAAAACTGAGCACCATGGACTGTCTCTCTTGCTAAACCACCCAGAGTCCCCCTTGGGTGGAGATAAAAAGGTAAAGGTTCCCCCTGCACATTTGTGCAGTCGTGTCCGACTCTAGGGGCCGGTGCTCATCTCCGTTTGTTAGCCGAAGATCTAGCGCTGTCCGAAGACGTTTCCGCGGTCATGTGGCCGGCATGACGCACGCGGAACGCTGTTACCTTCCCACCAAAGTGGTACCTATTCATCTACTTACATTTGCATGCTTTCGAATTGCTAGGTTGGCAAGAGCTGGGGCTGGTGCGGGAGCTCACTCCGTCACGCGGGGCTAGGGATTCGAACCTCCGAACTTGCGATCTTCCAATTGATAAATTTGATTAATAAATAAATAAAGTGTAGGAAGTAAGCTAAACAGGCCTCACCATGAACACCCTTCTTACCATTCCTGTAGTCCAGGGTTGGGGCAAACAATGGCCCTCCAGATTATTGAACTACCATTCCCAGTTCAGAAACATCTGGAAGGCCACCTGTCCCTGGCGAGAAGATGTTACAGAGGCAGAGAGCATGATGCAGGACTGCCATTTTTTGAGGTAGCCCTGAGCATTCTTCACAGTACGTATTTGCACTAACCCTTGGTGTCCTTCAACCCACAAATAGAGATAGTTGCTGGCTTTATACATATTACCATATTTTATGTAACCCTCTGAAATATGTTTATATAAGAGCCACCAGGGCTGTGTTTGGGCAAATATAAAATGAACCTTTTTGTGAATGCATGGATAGATGATTTTTTTTTAAAAAAAAACAAACATCCTAATTAAAAAAAAAAGTGTTTACTGCAGTGTCAGTGTTTTGAGACCTTACTGAAAATTTGGAGTCCTGTGTGGTGTATGGGAGTTGGGAACTTATTGTTAGACTTTAGGTGCTGGCTGTGACGATCCACTCCTTTGATATTAATTTAGAAACTCTTAGCACAAGCCATGGTACGATATGAAAAAGTTCTTTTGTTAATACAAGTGAATAGAATCGATGCAAAGAGCAGATTGAGCAAAAGCGTGCGCAATCACAACTTTAAACATGCCAGTTCCCACTTACTCCTCACCAACCCCTCCCCTACCGACTCAGTTCCCATAACTCTAAACTGTTAGTCCTTTGATGATCCCAGCTGAACGGCCTTGGAGTCTGGTTCCTGTCTCTCCACCCCCACATTCCAATGCCGTGCATTCCCTGCCTATCTCTAACGCTGCTTCTTTTTTTTAATTTTTTTTTTTTGAAAAATATCATTTTATTTACATTCAACATAAAACATAAAACAAAACACATAACACATAACAATGATCACATATAGCACATAACAATGGTTACATTTATGTATATATATTTACATTTGATTTTACATAATCATTTTTATTATATTTAATATAATGTATCCTTCTTCCTTGTTTTTTTTTGTCTCTAATCTTTTCCCTCCTTTATCTTTCAATCTCTTCTAACCTATTCTCTCTCTATCTTTTCCTTTCCCTTTCCTTCCCTTTTGATTCTTCCTTTTATTCCTTTTCTCTTTCATCCACTCCTTTCTTCTTTTTTTAACCCTCTCTCTCTCTCTCTCTCTCTAATCTCTTCTCTCACTTACCTTACTCACTCTTTCTAACCCTCCCATCTCTCTCTATCTTTTCCTTTCCTTTATCTTCCATTTTTATTCTTCCTTTTGTCCCTTCATCCATTCCTTTCTTCTTCTTCTTCTTCTTCTTCTTCTTCTTCTTCTTCTTCTTCTTCTTCTTCTTCTTCTTCTCCTTCTCCTTCTCCTTCTCCTTCTCCTTCTCCTTCTCCTTCTCCTTCTCCTTCTCCTCCTTCTCCTTCTCCTTCTCCTTCTCCTTCTCCTTCTTCTTCTTGACCCTCTCATTCTCTCTAATATCTTCTCTCATACTCCCTCTTTCTCTCTCTAACCTCTTCTCTCTCTTCTCTTCTGTTCTATCTTCTTTCCCTATCTTTCTTTCCCTTTTCACCCTTTCTATCCTCTTTTTCTTTCTAACCTAATCCTTCCTTTCTCTTCTTACTTTATATATGTTTATCACTCTTTTTCTCCCTTTCCTTTCCTTACATTATATTATTTATTTATTTATATATTTATATCAAATTCAATCTTAACTTTTAAATCTTTGTTTTATAATACATAATACAAACATACACTCCATTAAAATTCTTCCAGTTTTCTTTTCTTTCTCTAACGCTTCTTCTAATGTCCTGCAAGCATGCTAACTAATTACTGCCCCTCTACCTACTAACTACAAACCCCATTTACCTAATAACTACAAACCCCATCTAACTTTGGCAGGATGCCATTGCCATCCTGACACTGGCTGCTTTTTGGTGACCTTATTCCAAAACAACATATTTCTCAAAATAGAGTACTTCACCCAAGAATTACAGGACACAACTCAGACACTTTGTTGGCAGATGATGGTTGCATCTGCTGAAGGTGTCATGGCACCTTCCACATCACCTTGAGATTTGTCACAGCAAGCTGAAATGAGCGTTATCAGCAAGCTGTTGGCTTGGAAGCAAAGCAGCCTTGCCATTTCTTTGACATTTGCACATTTATTTAAAAATGTGAACAAGTACATGCCCATGTTGAAGCAAGAAAATTGATAAGGTACTAAAATTCCAGCAGCTTTAATGGATGGTGTGATTCTGGAGTAATAAAACAAATAGCACGACAAATTTTAAAAAAAATTCTAGATATTTCTAAGAATGAGAAGAAACTTTTGTCAGTAGCATGGGAAATTATTTCACTGTTCTCTCTATACTTCAGCAAATCATCAGTTTTAAACGTTAGCATTACACATATATGATCCTTCTGTTGATAACCAAATACAGCAGGTGACCTTGAAAGAGGAAAACAGGCTTGGATCTGATTATTGGATGGAACCAAGACATCCTAGGATTGTAGGCTAGACTGGAAAGTTAGCAAAACATGCTGGTAGACGATAATAGGAAACCACTTCTCTATTGTCACCAATAAAACAACATGGACCCATTAGTTGATTGACTGAAATGAACAGAACTTGTTAATTATGTGCCTCATTGGACCAAATTTCAATCTAGCTTATGGTTTTCAGGGGAAGTAGACTGCTGTTCCTCAAACAAGGTGAAAAGGCAGTGGGTTGCTCCCCAGCTTTCTCTCCAATGTATTTATAAACGTTGTAAATTCTTTTAATTAAAACAACAGTCCTGCATGGAAGCTGGTAAGCTGCAAAACAGAGTGGGGGAGACGTCTAAGGAAAACACCACCTTGTACCAACTGCCCAGTAAAAGAAAGACAACATTCAAGCTGATACTGGGATCTCCATCTTAGTTTCACTCATATTGAGCTTATGAAGGAACAAGGCTCTATGAAGAAGTGTTGGGGATTTAGAAAAGTGTGTAGGGAAGCAGCAGGGTTCAACAGAATGTACTCAGCCAAAATGCATTCTGCTTCTTGGTTTAATATGTTACATGACCCTAACAGTTGAGGTTTGCAAACTGTGGTCTATGGCTATGTGTGATCCATGCTTTTTGTGGCTTCTTCAGAATATATTTTAATTAAGCAATCTGAGAATACCATGGATAGCCAAGAAGACAAACAAATGGATCACTGAATACTGTAAATCAATCCAAAGTTCTCACCCGAGGCACAAATGACCAGGCTCAAATTATCATACTTTGGACACGTGAAGATCTAGCTCTCTAGAAAAGTGTATAATGCTGGGAAAGAGAATATGACCAGCAGTGAAATGGATGGACTCAATTACAGTGATGGGTGCATTGTTGGAAGACCTGAAGAACCAGACTGGCGACAGATCCTCCTGAAGAAATTCCATCTCTGTGGTCACTAAGAGTTGACCCCGACTTGATGGTACATAATTAAATCAATCAAGGCAAATTGTAGCTTGCCAGCATTTGATTCCCAACTAGTAGAGGAGCTAAATTAACACAACAAACCCATTGCAAGCTAACAGTGGCTTGTTTCAAGCAGAATTTCCTTTCTCTTGGGACTGTAGAAACAGAAGTGGTTATACTAGCAGGCTGCTGTGTGTTTTTTTCTATGAGTGAGCCTGTGTTAGTCATGAAGAATACATATTATGCAGTCAGGACTCCAGTTGGAACAGATGTTTTCTACACCAGAGAAATAGAATGCAGGGCAAAGTGACATTCCCTACACAAGGCAGAAGATAAATCTCCAAGATATACACGGCTGGGTTCCCACCGCACACTTAACCAGGCTGCTGCACCTGCACACCTTTCCTAGTTGGATTCATTTTTTAACTGATTCTTATTTGCTTTAGAATATGTATAGACTTCCTAAATTGTACAGACTCTAGGAAGTAAAGAGCAATAAAAACATTACATTAGAAAGTCAAATGGCTGCTGAGAATTTTCATCTAGTCAACAATCCATTAAAAAGAATAGTCTTTGGAAACATCAGAAGGGTGGGGACCCTGCATGTCTCCAGGGACAGCACGTTCCTCAGTGTGGGGGCCACCACTGAAAAGGCCTTGTCTCCAGCTTCTCTTTCTTTTTATTAATTTGTTTAAATTTTAAACTTTATGGTTTTTTTGTTGCTTAGGCAGTGTTCTGCAAGTCTGGCCTGACTTGTTAGCTTAAAATTCAGTCTATTATGAGAACTTGTATTGAGCTAAGTTAAGGCATTGGGTTTTAGGAATCATGGTAAGCTAAAGCACCAATCTTAAAAAAATATTTTTAAAAAACCTGTTACTTCTGGAGCAGAAAGATGAACTGCTTAGACCAGTCTTCCCCAAGCTAGTGCCATCCAGATGTGTAGGGATTGCAAAATCCAGATTTCCTAGGCCCCTCTGAGGCACCAGCTTGGAGACAATTGCTTAAGTTGGTAGCACCCCTAAATCAAGACACTAGGGGGAGTCTGATCTACAGAGTAATGAAACAACTCCAGTTCCATCAGCAGCTGGATACCTACAGAACAACTGAAAGAAAACCACCAGATGAAACAATGCAAACCTTTTGCCTTTAACTGTAGCACCAGAACTTGACTGATTAAATTTCTAAGCCACAATTATTGCTTTGGTTTTGTTTTAGTGAAGTGTGAACCCATCTTCAGTGACTTACTCAACAAACACTGGCTTAACATAGCGTATGAATTCAGTACCTCTCAAACTGCCCTAAAGTATTTCTGCATGGAGACTTCACTGTTTCCCCATCCACCCAAGCCAAGACCAAATTGTTTCAAGAATTATATAGTGGGTACTAATATGAAGACACCAGGAGTTTGACCTCCACTTGAAGATGTTCCCTTTTGCTAGTATTGAAGATGTATGCAATTTTGTGATAATAAAATATTATGGGCAAACAGTATCTGTTCCAAGTCTGGGCTTCACTTCACAGGGAGAAGGAAGATGTGTCATATCATTGTTTTTATCAGATCTCCTAAAATCTCGGGATAAGCACCTTTGCAGAAGAGGGATTTCCCTCCTGCATGAAGCATTAGAGGAAATGCGTTTTTTAAGGTAAAGGTAAAGGTTCCCCCCGCACATTTGTGCAGTCGTGTCCGACTCTAGGGGCCGGTGCTCATCTCCGTTTGTTAGCCGAAGAGCCAGCGTTGTCCGAAGACGCTTCCATGGTCATGTGGCTGGCATGATGTGCGCGGAACACTGTTACCTACCCACCGAAGTGGTACCTATTAATCTACTTGCATTTGCATGCTTTCGAATTGCTAGGTTGGCAAGAGCTGGGGCTAGTGCGGGAGCTCACTCCGTCACGCAGGACTAGGGATTCGAACTTGCGATCTTCTGATTGACAAGCCTGGCGTCTTACCCGCTGAGCCACCACGCCCCTTTTTTAAGATACTCATCCTCTAAAAACAAAAGTACCAGTAAGAACATGGCTATCTTCACACAACACATTAAACCTGATTAAGTGAAGGCTTAGCACATAAATTCCTCCAACATGCTAAAGCTGGCTAGCATTAATGTTGGTTAAGCTTTCGTAACAGGTTACCATTGTGTGGTAATGCTGCTTAAGGTGTGGTATTCGGGACTAGGAACATCCAATCTCAAGTCCCCCATCAGCTTGAAAAGTGGGTAACTTTGGGCCAGTCACTATCACACTGTTCCATTTTACTGGGTGGTGGTTATGGGAAGACAATGGAGAAAAGAGAACTGTATCTGCTGTCTTTGCTGCTGAAGTAAAGGCATGATGCTGATGCTGATGATGCTGATTTAAAGGACAAAGCATTTCTCTTTCACATTGCCCAGAGAAGTATTATCCAGAAGAGCAAAGCTGTCCTTTGCTTTTTCCAGACTAGCAGAGAACACCATATATCATCTGAGATTTACTCTCAGATACCTGGGGGAGAACCAGTGGCAAAGTGGATGGACTTGATCACAGTAGTGCTGGGTGCATCATTGGAAGACCTGAAGGGCCAGGTTGGGGACAGATCGTCCTGGAGAAAATAAATCTATGTGGTTGCTAAGAGTTGACACCAACTTGATGGCAATCAATCAGTCAATCTCTAAATTTCCATTTAACTCAAATCAAGGTAAAAGACAACCTTTGTGAGTGATATTTATTAATACCTTTCATTCAAAAAATGTTACATTAAGCATCTGTTCCCATTCATGGGAATATATACTTTGGACATTGTTGTCTTAGCACAGTGATCATATAGAGAATCTACTGTATTAAATGACTGGCAAGAGAAGGGTTCACAGATCACACTAGGCTGTAAGGTGATTTGTAAAGACTCAGTTGGCATTACTGAAGCTTCCTGCTCTTTTGTAACACAGGGTTCCTGTCTACCTCCTCCTCACTGTTGGGGATTTATTTGCTTTTTACCCTTTTGCTGTTGCCTTTGGTTAATGAAAGCACTCCTGTTCTGCAGATGATTACAGAACCCAAAGCTAATTAAAAGCATTTATATCCAATCTTTTCACAAGTGCTCAGTGATGCAAGCTCCTTGGGACAGGGAATAGCTGATTAACTAAATAACAACTTCTTTCTGCCCCTTCACTTTGTATAATTAATGTTTATAATCTTTCATTATACAGTTTTTCCAGACTTTGGCATTTTCTGTTTAAAGAACCGGAAGTTCTTCTGTCATATCTCTCTAGTCTCACTGGCATGAAGGAGACCAAACTCTTCTGTTTCTGCAGATTAGCTCTCCCAGTCTTGGCAAAACAATTAGTAAGAATTAAATGGTCCTTTCTATTAATATTATTGTTGTTATTGCTGTTGTTATCATCATCATCATCATCATCATCATCATCATCATCATTTCTTACTATTTCAAATTGAGATGATCAAACGTAATGCAAGAGATAATGAAAATATAATCGCATTAATGGTTTTTGTGGGAAATGAAGCAGAACATGAAGCTAAAATGAAGCTGAAGTGCTGGTTTGCAAGACAAGGGCACTATAAAAGCAGGATTTAATCCACTCACTTCCAGCCTTCCACCCAAAAAGTTTCTAGAGAAACAGCGGGTGAGGTTGGTGAAATGCTGTACCTACAAGGTGTTCTCTAAATTAGAGAAGTGGCTCCTGTAACTTGAACTCTCGTTCTGGATATTTATCATGCAACCTAGCTTTGTTTCCAAGCCACAGCACCAACAGGAACCATGGCTGTAGAGGAAGCAATAATCAAGGGCTCAGGTGGAGAGGGTGCAAAAGCAACCAGTTCAAGCCTACTGCTGGAGATCGAGAGCTCTCTCTTCAACTGAGCCTCTTCTTTGGAGCAAGAGGAAGGGCTAGATAATACCCCTGATGCCAGGAAAGGTGTCAGCTGTCCCAGGTAAACCAGACGGGAAACACGACCAGATGAGCTACTTCTATTTTATTGCTAGGCTACATTAACAGAATCTTGCAAGTCTGAAAGTACAAATCTCCCACCCTCCCTGTTTACCACCTAACCAGTTAGGGTGGGTCCTTTCTAAGTTTCTCTGCCGGTTACTCAGTTGTGGACTCCTTCCTCTTTTATCAAATTGTTCCCTAGGCAACATCTCCCCCCCCCCTTCCAAGGTTATTCTCACATTCCATTACAGAAGGCTACTGATGGCCACCAACAGTGCCCACCGCACTGACAATTCCCTTAGTACTTGTTGACCTTCCTGCATCACTTGATTTACTTTGGTTCAGTCCTTTTTAACTGAAACAAAATACATGGGAAGGTGGCATGCTTGCAAAGTGAAGAACTGCTAAACTTACCTTTATTTTCAAGAATGCCTCATGGCCCCAGATAAGCCTATTGGCATTCCTAAAAGAATAGGAAGAAACAGTCTAGGGATTTCTTTGGGAGTATCCCACCAGCTCGAGGGGCGTGGTGGCTCAGCGGGTAAGACGCCAGGCTTGTCGATCGGAAGATCGCAAGTTCGGAGGTTCGAATCCCTAGCCCCGCATGATAGAGTGAGCTCCCGCACTAGCTCCAGCTCTTGCCAACCTAGCAATTTGAAAGCATGCAAATGCAAGTAGATTAATAGGTACCACTTCGGTGGGTAGGTAACAGTGTTCCGCGCACATCATGCCAGCCACATGACCGTGGAAGCGTCTTCGGACAACGCTGGCTCTTCAGTTAACAAACGGAGATGAGCACCGGCCCCTAGAGTCGGACACGACTGCACAAATGTGCGGGGGGGAACCTTTACCTTTTTATCCCACCAGCTCAGGGGGAAAAAAAGGGTATTAGTTAACTGGAAAGGGTGCAGTGGATAGGGAACTGGAGAGGGTGGCTGAAAAACCTTCACTGTGGTGCCTGTGCTTGGAGCCCAGCTTCTGCTCGGCTACCACAGGGGTTTTATAGATAGTGTTTTTAATACATCTGATTGCTGGGCAGTACATTTATTTAAAAAGAAAACGATTATTGAAGGGATTTGGGGGGCATAGACCTTACAAGGCATCTTAGCATAAAACATCTAATAAAAGCAACGTTATGAACCAGGAGGTTGAAAACCAATTCCAATAAAATATAAACAAAGTTTAAAAGAACAGTTGGATATTAATATGTAAAAAAGGTAAAGGTAAAGGTAAAGGTTTTCCCCTGCACAGTCATGTCTGACTCTAGGGGGCGGTGCTCATCTCCGTTTCTTAGCCGAAGAGCCAGCGCTGTCCAAAGACACTTCCGCGGTCATGTGGCCGGCATGGTGCATGCAGAACGCTGTTACCATCCCATGGAAGTGGTACCTATTTATCTACTTGCATTTGCATGCTTTCAAATTGCTAGGTTGGCAAGAGCTGGGGCGAGTGCAGGAGCTCACTCCGTCATGCGGCACTCGGGTCTCGAGTGTCGAGGTTTCTGTAAAAAAAAATCAAATAGCTTTCTTCACTGTGTAATTTTTATGTTTACTATTATTCTGCTCTGTTCTCGTGGTGACGTGCAGTGCAGGTGGCCTGATAACAACTATCACGTGTGTAATGTTATGGCTAGTGTCTACACATTCTCATGGGAATAATGTCTTCTGATTTCCTCTGTGGGAAGTCTTGCTCTGTGTGGAGCAGGGAGGGGGGAGTCACATGCCTGCTGAGATGCAGCACTGCTATGGCCTATGCTTTAGGCCTGGTGTGTGTCACACCTAACTTCCAGCCAATCAGAAAGCTGGAAGAACTGAATATCTAACCATGCAAAATGGTGTTCTATGCTTCTTGACTTCTGGTCCTGTTGCCATGTTTCTGTATGTGATCTGGTCCTGTGTATAGCCTATACACGCCTGGCTGTTTGTGTAGGCCATGGCGTTCTTCACATCTGCTGATGGAACCAAGGAACGAAACTCTGCTTATGGTTTGTTTTTTTTCCTTTTTGCAATAATGTAACTATATATGCATTTATTGCCTTATGCTACAAGTAAACACTTTTAGTCCTAAACGCTGCACTCTGTTTGTTTACTCTGCGCCTTGCCCCATAAGCCAGCACATCCCACAGGTTATGGTTGCCCAGTGTGGAAGTCACGCTGTTTGCTGCGTTGAATCTGGCTGTAAAAGGGGGTTTGTTTTTTGAGGCTGCATTTTAGAGTAAACGTGTTTTTCTTTGAGTGGTCAGCATGGCTGCTACAGGACTGACTAGTCTGCCTTTTGAGCGCTTGGATGGCACAAACTATCGGACCTGGTGTGTGAAGATTAAGTCTTTTTTCTTAAAAGAAGGCTTGTGGAAATATGTGAAAGACCCACCTCCAGTTGGTCCCGTTTCTGAAGAAGTGCAATTGTGTTTGGATCGTGCTTATGGCAATTTGATTCTGGGACTGGAATCATCTCAGTTACTGCATATCAGCAATCTAGACACTGCACATGCATGTTGGGAGGCTCTCAAAGCCATTTATTCAAAGCAAACCTCTGCTGCCATTGTTGGACTATCATGTCAGATTTACAATTTGAAGCTGCAACCAGGTGGAAACGTGATGACCCACCTCCATAAACTCAAGACTTTGTTTCTTGAACTTGCGGAGCGGGATGTTGTAGTCCCAGATACGCAGAGAGCTTGTATTATATTGTCAAGCTTGGACAGCAGCTTTGACATGCTCATCGAGGCAACACAGACGTTAAGACCCCAAGACCTTACTGTGGATTATCTTACAAATCGGCTGCAAGAAATCCAGCAAGCCCGTGACCTGGAGAGGATGCAGGGTAAGCCATCTGTTGCTGTTCCTGAAACTTCGAAACAGCGTTTTCCTGCTGGAACAGAGTCTGCATGTGCTGTAAGAAGATGTTATCGGTGTAATTCTACCCAGCACTTCTTGAAAGACTGTCCCCGGCCACCTCACCCAGCCGGTAATGCCAGTGGAAGGAGGTTTGTGCGAAAGAAGGGGAAGCCACCTAGACAACGTACCCAAGTGTCTGCTCTGCTAACTGCTGTGAGTAAGCGATCTCCAGAGACTTGGCTATTGGACTCAGCTTGCAGCCAAATCATCGTGAACAACGAACAATTGTTGTTAACAAAATGCAAGCCTAAAATCCAACAGGTTGCTCTAGCTGATGGATCCATGGCTGATGTGTCTTTTCAGGGTGAAGTATATATTCGTTGTTTGGGGATAAGTGTGCAAAATGTGTTGTGTGTTCCTACACTTGATTTTTCCCTCCTCAGCGTTCCAGCCCTGGTTAAGTCTGGGTATACTGTTGTGTTTAAGGGTACTGGATGTTCTATTGAAAAAGATGGAATTGAATGTGCTAGGGGGAGATTAGTGAATCAGTTGTATGAAATGCTTCCTAAACAGGGGATTGTGGCTGGAAATTGTGTTTCCAATGTTCCCCCACATAATAAATGCATCCATTATTTTCACAGAGTTCTGGGACATCCCGGGTGGGGAAGTTTGTCCCAGATGGCCAAGGTGTATCCTGAGCTAGGGTCCAGAAAATGTGATGACTTTCTTGATTGTACTGTGTGTAAACAATCTAAGATCAAGGCTGCGCCTGTTGCTAGGAGAAGTGACAGTGTGTCAACTAGACCATTTCAGTTGGTTCATGGAGACCTAGCTGGCCCCAATGCTCCTAGTGAAGGAGGGGCACGTTTCATGTTTCTTCTGGTAGATGACCATACTCGCTTTACGTTTTGTTATTTGCTCAAGTCTAAAGCGGAAGCATTTGCTCGCTTTAAGGAATTTGTTGCAATGGTGGAGAGAAACTATGGTTATCAAGTGGGTCAGTTTCAGTCTGATCGTGGTGGAGAGTTCCTAAGCCATGAGTTCCAGAATTGGCTTCTTAGGAAAGGAATCTCCCATAGACTTGCCAATGTTGGTGTTCCAGCTGAGAATGGAATAGCAGAAAGGAAGATTGGTGTTGTTAATACCATTAAAAAATAGCCTGATGTTAGATGCTCAGGTGCCATCCCATTTCTGGGGTGAGGCTACCATGACTGCAGTGTATCTAACCAACAGGGTGTGGAATTCATCTGTAAATGAAGTTCCTTACTTCCTTTTGTTTGGCAAGCGCCCTTCGCTGAAGCACCTGCGTGTCTTTGGAACATTTGCATATGTTCACATCCCCAGATCTCAGCGAAGGAAGAACCAACCAAAAGCACAGCGCTTAAGGTTTGTTGGCTATTCATCAAGATCTAAGGGTTACTGTTTTTCTGCAGGCTATGGTCAAGTGGTTGTCTCCAGAAGTGCTAATTTTGAGCACCCTACTGGTTGGGACAGGTTAAATGCTAGTTCATAAGTGTTGTTGCAATCTAGTGTATAGACTACTGTCCATGCTCCTGTGAATGGACAACAACCAGTCCAGCTACCTTCTGTTTCCCAGTCTCCTAGTGTGGTGAGAAGGTCCCCTCAGGTGAAGGAAGAGGAAATTTCACCTGAGCAGATTCAGGACCTGAAGGGGGAATCAGATAGTGAAAAGACAGAAGACAGTGATGAGGAAGATGCAGTGGTCATTCCTCGTAGGTCCTCTCGTTCCACAAAGGGTGTGAAGCCTGACAGATTTGTGATTCAGCAGGTGAGAGTGTGTCAAATTACCTGTGAACCTCAGTCTTTTCAAGAGGTGTTGCTCCTGTCTGTTGAGGAGCAGGAGAAATGGATCACAGCTATGGATAAGGAGTTTGAGACTTTAGTGAGTCAAAAGGTGTTTGAAGTCACTGACTTGCCCCCATCCCAGAAAGCTGTAGGTTCCAGATGGGTATTCAGAAAGAAGCTTCTTCCTGATAATACAGTGCAGTACAAAGCCAGGCTTGTTGCTCAGGGATTTTCACAAGAAAGGTTTTTGAACTATGATCTCACATACGCACCCACAGCTAGACCAGAGTCTTTACGTATGGTACTTTCTCTGGCTGCACAGCGTGAAATGGTTGTCCATCATTTTGATGTTGACACAGCATATTTGAATGCAGATCTCCCTGAAACAGTGTGCATGAAGCAGGCTCCTGGCTATGCTTGTGACTATTCCCAGAAAGTGTACAGACTACGCAAGGTGCTTTATGGGTTAAAGCAGGCCGGTCGTTGTTGGCATCAATGCTTGGATGCAGCTCTAACAGAACTGGGATTTAAAAAGTCAGTTGCTGATCCCTGTGTGTACATAAGAAGTTCTGGAAGTAGCTATACAGTACTGCTCACGTATGTGGATGATTTTTGCTTAGCAACTGGTTCTTTACCCCTTGTACAAGAATTTGCCAATCAGCTAAGACAGTATTTTCAGCTGAAAGATTTAGGCAAACTTAAATATTATTTGGGTGTTGAAGTCCCTAGATCTCAGAGTGGTGAGTTTTATCTGAGTCAGAAGAGAAAAATTGATCAGTTGTTGAGTCAGCTTGATATGTCAGATGCAAAACCTACCAAAACCCCGATGGTTCTTGATTTCCTAAAGAGTGACACGTGTGAGGAACCTTGTCCTCACCCTGAATTATACCACTCTGCTGTAAGAAGTTTACTGCACTTAACACAGTGGACACGTCCTGACTTAGCTTACTCAGTTGGAGTGCTAAGTCGTAAAGTAGCCAAGCCGTCTATGCAAGACTGGCAAGGATTGAAAAGAATCCTGCGTTATCTCAAGGGCACAGCAAATCTCCGCCTTAAAGTGTCAGCTACTAAGTCTGAAATGCCTGTGATTTATGTTGATAGCTACTTTGCAGAGGAGGGAGATAGAAAATCTGTGAGTGGTTTTCTTTGTCTGTTCGCTAACACAGCCGTTGCCTGGCGCGCTAGAAAACAGACCTCCATAGCAATTTCTACCGCGGAGGCAGAGTACAGTGCCCTCAGTGAGGCAGTAAATGAACTACATTGGTGTAATCAATTATTTCATGATCTAACCGTAAACATAACTTTACCCTATACTGTATATGAGAATTCACAATCATGTATTGGACTTGCTGTAACTGAAAGTGTTAAAGGGCGCACGAAATACATTGATGTAAAGTTTAAAAATGTGAGACATGCTATACAAGAGGGGTTCATACGATTAGAATATTGTCCTTCTGAACTGAACGTGGCAGATGTGTTCACGAAAGCTTTGACCATTGAAAAACATGCAGCCATGGTCACGAAACTGGGACTTGAGCAAATATGTTTGGAATAAAAATCTTTTGTGTCTCTGTGTTCCTGCAAAATGACAGTTTCCACTCCCCAAAGTGTTCCGAAAGCCATTTGGAAGGGGTGTCGAGGTTTCTGTATAAAAAAATCAAATAGCTTTCTTCACTGTGTAATCGCCAACCTTCTGATCGACCTTCCAATTCAGAGCTGACTAAACCAGTTACCAAAATTGTACATAAAAGCCTTAAGAAAAGAAGCAATCTAGAGCAATTTAGTCTTTGACGTACTTTGAAATCCAACAGTAGGAAGAGAGGTCGACAAAATGGCGCCACCACTGAGAAGGTCCTGTTGGCTATGGTTGACCAGCTGATAAATATAAACAGCAGGACATTGAACAGTGTCTCCACTTAAGACCTGAAAACAGTGTTCATGGCATGATGTCATCCAGATGTTGCAACTCCTATCATTCCCAAATCGCCTAGGGCTTCTTTAAAAAATAACCTGCACTTTAAATTCAACAGGCAATCCTTGTTGACTTTTTCAAGTATTTTTTTGCCATAGTTTCTACTCTGTCAACTTTTTTTAAAAAATCAGTTAGATGGAAGAGCAACCGCTTTTAAGCTTTCTTTCCAAGGAAAAAATAATTTTGGTGAACTTCTTCTAGATGTTGTAGAGGGCTGTTGCATTTGTTGAGTGATGCAGTGGCCAAGTAGGTGTGTGCAAATATCTTCTCATTCATTATCCAATCCTTTTCTCTGAAGTCTGCCTGGCTTCCCAGATTTCCATCTAATCTTCTATTTGGGGCTTTTGGCCATTATATTACATCTAATATTTTGCAGTTTTCCTGGCTTCCCACCCTCCCATTTAATCACGAGGGAACATCTCCCATGGAGCCTTTTCAGATGAGAAAATGTGGGCCATCAGGGAGGATGCAAAGTGATAGAGAGCCACGTCAAAAAACTAAAAACAACAGAGCTATCTACTGCCTTACAAGAAAAACAAACCCATAAACATTCTCAGAAGAAATTCTAAAACAACCCAGAATGAGGTAGGAAACCAGAACCTTCTTTAGTGGGAGAAGAAAAAGAAAGTAGAAAAAAAACTTGGAGGGCTGAACTCAGTATAGTATAAATCATTTCAATTGACAGACAAAAAAAAAATCCTGTGTCAACTGAATTTCTGCTTTACATGCAGCCAGTAACAATATAGCAGCTGTGCTAGGAAGCAGGAAAGATTGTACAACCTGGCCCTGTGGAACTGAACACCAGGCAACTGTGAGAGCTACCAGAGTGGCTTGATCCAGAGAGGTGATTATCTCACACACACACACCCTTGGCATCAGCTCCTTCAGCTCCTCCAAATGGAAAATTATCCTGCGCCTCCATGCGTGCCTTGTTTCACAGGACACAGCCCGGGGCTCCAAAGCTCCCTCTCTCTATTTTCATTTCCTGCTCCTTGTCCTTTATCACAGGTTGGGCCAGCTGAAAAGCCCTTCCCAAGTGGCTTTCATTTCAAGCCAGAGATTTCCTGGCAGCTGGACCACAACAACGGCTGCTTCCCATGAATGATGAGAAAGGACGATGGGTAGCTGCTAGGAACTGCCTGGGGTCCCATTCCTTCGAACTTCCCATTCCTGAGAATGGCACTCCCCCCCCCATTTTTTTTACACCCCAGCCACTTCCTCCCTCTCCCACTCATCTCCCCCGCTGCCGGCAGATGTTTCAGAGAAGAGCCTTTGTGAGCCTGGCATATTGATTGGCTACGAGAGCCGTAAAATGGTTAACTTGCATCACCCAAGACAACAACAGGCCTTTGTGCTCCAGGGTGGAGGCTGGAATGCGGTCTGGAAGAGTTCTACACAGGGCCAAATTCACCGTTATGCTAAGAAGTTGGATCTGAGCCCTAGAGTTTTGAAGCCTGAATGATGGGGGATGGGGGCAATGGACATTACCCAGAGACCCTTTTTAAAACCCTAAAGCCCACCAAACTCAGCTAATTTTTTTTCCATTTGGGGGGTTTAAAGGCAGAGGGGGGAGTTACCATGCCTCTGCACGATTTAAGGCTCCCATTTTGCTCCTTCCCATTAAAATCAAGAGGTCCAATTATTTAACAGACTACAACGGCTGGATATGCATGGTATATTAAGCCAAAATGAAATAAAACACATTAAAACTCTGCAATGCATGATCGTAAATTAAGCTTGTCTCAGCTTTTCCCAACAGGGTGCCTTCTGGATGTGTTGGAACATGTTGGCTGGCAACTGGGACTCCCATGGGCCTCGAATTCTGCTAGTTGTAGTACCAAAACATCTGGAAGCTACCAAATTTGGGAAGAAAGCCATAGAAAAATTCCCTAGAAAATAAGGAAGTTATTTTCTCCAGTCTTCGTGTTAGTCCATCTAGCATTGTGAGGACTTCCTAAAGGATCTCCGTTAACTGGCTGAGTGGTCAACCAAATAGCAAATGTAATCAATTTAAATAAATGTAAATTAATGTATACTGGAACAATCCCCCTAATTGTGCATATAGACTGATGGTGTCTGAGCTGACTGTAACTAACCAGGAAAAGGTCATAGTGGATAACAAAATGAAGATGTTGATTCAGTGGGTGATAACTGAAAAAAACAAATTACATGCTAGGGTTCATTAGGAAAGAGATGAAAGTAATACTGCCAAAAATGAAAGAACCTTAATGCAAATCTATGGTATATCCACATCTGGAATATTTTGCAGAGTTTTGGTCACAACACTAAAAAAAGGATATAGCAGAGGTGGAAAAGGTGCAGAAAAGGACAACCAAAATTATCAGGGAGCTCAACCCTCTTCCTTATGAGAAATGGCTAGAACATCTGGGACTCCTTAGCTTAAAAAAAAGGTGACTGAGTGAGGATATGTTTGAGGTGTGTAAAATCACACATGGCATGGAGAAGGTGGACAAAGAGAAGTTTTTCTCCCTCTGCCCAAGCATTAGGATCAAGGATCATCCAGTGAAGCTGTTTGGAAGAAGGTGTAAAGGTAAAGGTCCCCCCTCCCCGCACATCTGTGCAGTCGTGTCCGACTCTAGGGGCCGGTGCTCATCTCCGTTTGTTAGCTGAAGAGCCAGCGTTGTCCGAAGACGCTTCCACGGTCATGTGGCCACATGACACGCGCGGAACGCTGTTACCTACCCACCAAAGTGGTACCTATTCATCTACTTGCATTTGCATGCTTTCGAATTGCTAGGTTGGCAAGAGCTGGGGCTAGTGCGGGAGCTCACTCCATCATGCAGGACTAGGGATTCGAGCCTCCGAACTTGTGATCTTCCGATCAACAAGCCTGGCCTCTTACCCGCTGAGCCACCACGCCCCCTTTAGAAGAATTAGAAGAAGGTTTAGAACAGGCAATAGAAAGTATTTCTTTCCACAGTACATAGTTAGCCTGAGGAATAACCGCCCAGAGTCCCCTAGTGGGGGGAGATGGGCGGTGATATAAGTTTGAAATAAATAGAAATAAATAAATAAATAAATAAATATATGGCTACAAATGTGGTGATGGCTATTAACTTGGAGAAACTTGGAGAAGACAGGTTTGTCAAGGGCTTTTAGTCTTGAAAAGTCATTGTTATGTCAAGTTGGAGAAAACATATTTCCTAATACCAGCTACAGGGGAACAATGGAGCAAGAAGATCTCCTGCTGGGAATACCCAGCACCTGCTCTGTGGAATATTCTTCCCCCAGAGTTAAGACAGTCCACCTCACTCCTGGACTTCAGGAAAAAACTCAAGACTTGGCTGTGCCAACAGGCCTGGGGCGGAAAGAAGAGCATAAACTCCTGGGGATGGCTAACATCGTAGGATGGCCCTAGAATTGCCCTTCCAATGTTTTAAAGAAGACATCACCATCTTGATTTTATTATATTTATTGTATTTTTAAATTGTTTATTTTAATGTTTATATTTTATTGAATTGTAAACCGCCCAAAGTCCCTTGAGGGAGTTGGGCGGTGAAAAATCGAATAAATAAATAAATAAATAAATAAGTAAATAAGTAAATAAGTAAATAAATAAATAAATAAAAATATTAGTTGGCCACTGTGAGAAACTAAATGCTGGAGTAAGCTCGGCCTTGACCTGACCCATCAGGGCTGCTCTTACATTCTGATTCCACTCATCCCCTGTATTACTTTAAGAGCCAATCACAGAGTGAAAACATGTGCTCTAAGTCCAAATCTCTGGTCCTTGAAATGAATGTTAATTCTGCATACCTATTAGTTATGCTGCAATATATTTGCCAATCCCTGAGAATGAATCTGCAATAGTTCATTAGGAGAATTATCTGAGGCCAGCGTAACCCTGACACCCGGCTTGAAAATTCTTTTCAAATAATGCACAGGGTCACATCCTGATAGGCCTGCTAATAAAGACAAGCATCTTAATATTCATGGGGAAGGGGGTTCTCTTTAGTTTATAATATGCCTTTGGAATGCTCTACACTGAAGCATTTTCTACATCCAACTTCTAAATTCTGTGTTCGGAGCATCCGATGTAGATGAAAGAATACCTGCATCTATTTGCTTAATATTACAGATATAATCTTATTAATCTGTGCTTCTCTTTATTGTCTTTCTAATGAATATGATATTTTCAGGTAAGGAAGGGGAAGGGACAAGTCATGATTAAGAATAGCCTTGCTGGACTAAACCATGTTAGAGATAGCTTAGTATTATGTTTCCTAAAGTAGTTGTAGAAGGAGAGCCATGTTAATCTCTGGTGGCTTTTTTCCTGAAGAAGGAAGCTAACGGTTGGATCCCACCGTTGTTTGGACCCCAAGCCTGTTATTTAGACGGAGCTGATCTACTTCTGTGTAACAGTGGCTCCATTTATAGCGTTTGGATAGAGCAGGGTTTCTCAACCAGGGTTCCGTGGAACCCTAGGGTTCGCAAGAGGTCGCTAGGAGTTCCTTGGGAGATCACAATTTATTTAAAAAATTATTTCAAATCCGGGCAACTTCACATTGAAGAGGTAAGTTTCATTCTTTATTTTCTGTTTAAGAACACTGTTAATGCATATACACAGGCCTACCCATGAAACAAATATAATAATTTTGTAACTTCTGGCCTATATTTGAGCCTGAATGTGCAGGGGTTCCCCGAGGCCTTAAAAATATTTCAAGGGTTCCTCCAGGGTCAAAAGATTGAGAAAGGCTGGGATAGAGGTATCCAAACGTTTTCCACATAACCATGACAGCCAGAAAATTGGGAGATTCTCAGAATACCCAATACTTGACATGGTAGGTGGATGTAGCAACTTGGCTAGGAATTATCTTGGTGACTCACCATATAAAAGATAGGATTGTATGATTTCCACCTGATCTAACAATAGGAATTATAAAATAAATATTTTTCTTTTAAAAATATAGATAGATACAGAAATGTTCATGTGGATGTTTATTGCGTTTATATGTTCCTCCAGTAGGTGGCATTCGAGGTTCTCCCCCACTTGTTACAACAGCCTTGTGAGGTGAACTTGGGTCTTTGCAGTCTCCATCCAATCATTAGGAGAGGTTGGCTTTCGATTTGGCTGCTTTTTGTTGTTTATTCGTTCAGTCGTTTCCGACTCTTCGTGACTTCATGGACCAGTCCACGCCAGAGCTTTCTGTCGGCCGTCACCATCCCCAGCTCCCCAATGGTTGAGTCCGTCACCTCCAAAATACCATCCATCCATCTTGCCCTTGGTCGGCCCCTCTTCCTTTTGCCTTCCACTTTTCCTAGCATCAGCTTCTTCTCCAGGGTATCCTGTCTTCTCTGCTACTGAAAATGGATTCCCAAGCTGATGAGATGCTGGTAGACACACTGTCCTTAATTTGAAGTTTCTAGAACTTCTGCTTCCTGTTGGATTTCAAGAGATTTAGGGTTTTTTTTAAAAAAAAGGCAGCACAGGGCTGTAATTAAACATTTAAAAAATTAAGTACGTTGAGTCCTGGAGAACAGGAAACGTAGTGGAATGGGATGAGATGACGATCCTGTCCAGATTTTTAAGGGGATGCATGTCCTGTATTGATCATGTATTGACATGATGTCCACATGTCCTGTATTGAGATTGCGTGTGATGATTGCGATTGCATCACATATCAAAACTGGGTTCATGCAAGACATTAGACCAGACTTTCTCAACCTTTTGACCCTGGAGGAACCCTTGAAATATTTTTCAGGCCTCGGGGAACCCCTGCACATTCAGGCTCAAAAATAGGCCAGAAGTTACAAATGCATTAACAGTATTCTTAAATTAAAAATAATGAAACTTACCTCTTTAATGTGAAGTTGCCTGAATTTGAAATAATTTTTAAAATAAATTGTGCTCTCCCAGGGAACCCCTAGTGACCTCTCATGGAACCCTAGGGTGCCACGGACCCTGGTTGAGAAACCCTGCATTAGACCATATCTACCAGCAAAACAATTCATATAGCTTTCCATCTGGCTATATGACCCATCAATAAACAATTAACCCATTAATTCTGTCAGTAGAATTAGGCCCCTTCAGAAACACTCCACTGACCTACCCCACCTTTCTTGAAATAGTTTCAGCCATATTCCCTCCCCCACCCCATTGTATACAACAGTTGACTCTGAAACTGAGTCTGCAAAATTGCCTTAACTTACCCCGATTTTCAAGGATAATCTTTAAAAACAAAACGAAGAGAAAAGCAAGGGTAAAGTCAGATAGAGTATGACTGCCCATATCTGCTCCTAAGCCTTTTAAAGGCAACTTGTATAAATCAGCAAAGCTGATGGAAATAGACCATACAGGATTGCCAGAAAATGTCTGCAGGTGATTTAATAATACATTCATTGATTTAATAATACATTCATTGATGTCATTATGGTTTTCAGATAGGAAAATATACTTTTGCCCATTCCTTTAAGTTAGCCTCAGATTGATTCAAGGTTAACCAGTAAGTGGCATAGCTGAGAAGACAGTAGAACACAGATCTAAAATAAGATACTCTTTCATAATTGGCCTAAAAGAGAATAGAATGGCATACCTGAGCCTGTAGGGTGAACATGTGGAGATCTCAAACCTCCTCTCCCTGAATCCCTCTGGGTCTGCATGCTCCAGCAGGTCCTCCTGCCTTGGTGTAGTGGCTTGATAGTTACTATGTCTGTCTTTAACCGTTCAGTCGTGTCCGACTCTTGGTGATTTTACGGACGAGGGCTCTCCATGCTGCCCTATCAAGCACGGCTTCTTTCAATTGCTGGATGTTCATCTTGGTATCTGTTTTGATGGTGTCGAGCCAGCGTATTCTTGGCCTGCCCCTTCTTCTTGTTCCACTAACAATTCCTAGCATCATCGACTTCTCTAGTGAGTTTGCATGCATGACATGGCCAAAGTAAGTCAGCCGTAGTCTTACAATTTTGGCTTCTAGTGATGTATCTGGTTTTATACGGTCCAGCACTTCTCTGTTGGTTACTCTGGCTGTCCATGGTAAATGTAAAAATTTATACCAGCACCACAATTCAAATGCGTCAATTCTTCTTCGGTCATCCATTCTTATTGTCCAGCTCTCACACATTATAGGAAAGACTATTGCTCTAACTAGTCTGCCTTTTGTATTTAGGGTAATATCTTTGCTTTTCCAGATCTTATTCATGCTGACCATTGCAGTGCGGCCTAAAGTTATCCTGCGTTTGATTTCAGGTGTGGATTTGCCATTGTGAACAATTTTTGATCCAAGAAAGATTAAATCCTGGACTGATTCAATCTCCTCATTGTTAATTTTAAACGTCACTTGTCCATCTGCTGTCATTATCTTTGTTTTCCTGATGTTAAGGTTCAATCCCAGTTTTTCACTCTCTTCCTTGATTTTCAAAATCATTTTTTCCAGATCTTCCTTATTTTCAGCCAATAATGTTGTATCATCTGCATACCTCAAATTATTTATGGTTCTTCCACCAACCTTCACTCCAATATCAAGCAACTCTAGGTCTATTTTCTGCATGATCACTTAAGCATAGAGGTTGAAAAGGAATGGAGATAAAATGCATCCCTGTCTAATCCTGAACCAATCTGTGTCACTGTAGAGTATTCTCACTGTTGCTTCCTGGTCAGTGTACAGTGATCTGACAAGTCTGGTCAGGTGGGGTGGGACACCAAGATCATGGAGAGATCATGATAGTTACTACTAACACCTATTTTCCAGG
The DNA here is from genome assembly GCA_023362775.1 of Charina bottae. Taxonomy (NCBI): domain Eukaryota; kingdom Metazoa; phylum Chordata; class Lepidosauria; order Squamata; family Charinaidae; genus Charina; species Charina bottae. The sequence goes on from JALMGJ010000010.1 coordinate 9,407,569, forward strand.
TGGATTATAATGCAAGGGTGATAGCCCTTATGCCCACCTTTTCCCTCTTCATCCAAATAAGTCAGCGAGCTTCCATTAATATACAGATTTCCATGTAGAAATATAAAACCCTGCCTTCAACCAGGCAGACTGTGTATGTTTATTAATGCCATCATCTCTCTTCTATAGTCCAGTCTTTCTTAACCTGGATACTGCCAAGTATGTCAAGTTCTACTCCCAGAATTTCCCAACCAACCTGGCTGTTGCTGAGAATTCTGGGAGTTGAAGTCCACACCTCCAGAGGGAAGGCAGGTGGGAGACAGCTGCTTTGGGAGCTGTCCAGAGGCCTGTGACAAAGGCTTTCACATTCACTACTTGCTGCTCTTTTAGTGGGAGAAACCAGTGACCACAAGAATTGCCTGCATCTGTTCTAGGTCTGGACTGTGAATAGCATGTCATGCTTAGGTCAGCCATAGTGCATGTTGCTGGAGATGATGATTGTTTTTTGGCTGATGGTTTATCCTGCAATAGTTTCAGGGGCTTCTGAAGCAGGCATGTAATTGAACTGAGCTAAAAGTTTTCTTTTTAAAAAAAAAGACAAAAAAAATGCAATGCTACATTAGATCTAGTTCTAGTTAAGAAAAAACAGCAGGAATTGAAATATTTCAATATTTTTAATTTTGAAAAGCATACCTAGGAGATTGGGATGGCAAGGACATATGACCTAGCAAACACATATGCACCAGGTAATTTTTTTTAAAAGATGTCCCTTCTAAAATATTTTTAATTTATCACAGATAGGTACCAGGAAATGGGTGCTTTTCCAGTTAGAAAAGATTAGTCATTCTGTTGCAAAGAGGGCCCTCTGTAAATACTCAAAAGCACTTTCTTCTTTATTTATACATTTCTGGGCTATGTCTTCATATTAGAAACCCGTTCCAGTGGTGTAGCTGCTCCAAGACCCAAATTAAAAACGACCTCCATGGTGTAATATTTATTTATTTGTGTGTGTGTATATGTGTGTTTAAACAATTTATATGGCTGCCCCTCTCACTACCGTGACTCTGGGCAGCTGCTAATCCTTGATGGAAAGGGCAACCTCCAAACTCCACATGTGGCTTTACTTTAAGGGGTTTTCCTTGTGCCAAAAAATCTAGCATCTGGGTTTGAATGGAACCCAGAATTTTGGGGTTCCAGAGTTACCACTTCCTTAGTGTGTGAGTGGATGTCACTTTAACCTGTCAAACTGAGCCCTTTTAATAAATGCCCTGAATCAAAAACGCTGATTCCAGAGCATTTTGCAATTAAAAGAGAAAAATCGTTTGGAGGAAGAAGGGTAGGATCTCAAAAACCACAATGTGGCCATTCCAACAGGAATGAATGTATAAAATGTATAACTGTGACAGCCCGTGGTTAGAAAGTTTTATGTTTTCTGCTGTTAATTGCAAAGTGTTTGCTTCAAAGAGGGCTACTTTAAAAGAAAACAGAGAGTCCTTTAAACGATCTCCAAATTGTGTATATCTGCAGGACCAATCCAACAATTAAGCAACAGGAGCCCCAGTGCATTTCATAATTTCCCCCTATCCCAACTGGAAACTGGAAACAGCTGCGATTTGCAGAACAACATAAAGAGGGCTAAACCTGGCCCTTTCATATGGGGATACTCTTTGAAGACAGCCTCTTCACATCTAAGGTACATTTTGGGTGGAGTACAGGCTGCCACAGGATGTGGTGAATTCTCTTTTGTTCAAGGGCTTCAACCCGAGGCTGGATGGCCCATTGTCAGAGATGCTCTCACAAATCCTGCACTGAGAAGGGGCTGGAGTAGCTGACTTCTATGGCCCCTCCCACGATTCTACAGGGGATTCAGCCCTACTAAATTCAAAGGGAAACACCAGCTTGTACTGCTTTCTTCCACTTTTACACCTCCGAAAGTTTTTTTCCCTTTTCTGGAATAAACAGTGTGTTATTTTAATTACAGTTTTAATAGCCAGTCCTACAATGTGACATTAGCCTTTCCCTCCCTTAGCTGGCGGTGCACCCCCTACGGGCTGTACAGAGAGCAAAGCAAAAAGGACCTGCATCGAGTCTAGAGTTAGATGTAGAAATCCATACTTTAACTCAGTGTTTCTCAACCTTGGCAACTTTAAGACCTTGGCAACTTTCCCCTTGCTTGCTGGGGAATTCTGGGAGTTGAAGTTCACACATCTTAAAGTTGCCAAGGTTGAGAAACACTGCTCTAACTGAAAAGGAACACAATAGATCTCCCCAAAGAGAGTTAGATTCCTCCAGGTAGAAGGTGTTGTTGATGATTGCAAAACATCTACTATTTGCCCAGATTTTTACATTTCTGGGTCTTTTAACCAGACAACAAAACAGGGATTCGCATCCTTTCCTTGAGTGAGGGTTGCATTTGAGCTTTGTCAGAGTCCATACTTCCCCCAAATAAAGGATAGCTCCAGGTCAGAAATAAAATTTCACATCATTGTGACGACCAATGAGTTAAATTACGTATCATTTCTCCAGGTGTCTAGTAAGTTCAATCACTGGATTTGAAGATTTCCAGAAGTCACACCTTATCTACATCTTTCTCTTTGCAATGCAGTTCAGTTCAGGGAATGGGAAAGGGCCTGCATTTTGCTTAAGAAAGTTGCTTAGCAAGGCATAAAATCAAATGCTGTTTAAAAGCATAGTTAACATATAAATATGCAGCCAGAGTCTTGGTAAGTGGAAGAACAAGAATTCCACAAAAACAGAAACAAAAACCCAACACATGCAATTACAAATCACAATTCAAAGTGATTTGTGGCATTGGGGTGGATAACATGATGATCCAATCATACACATTTTCAAATGATGTGTGCCCACACCACACCAACCCTTTACCCGCCAGCAGAGGATAACTGAAAGGAGGTCAGTGCCAAACCATGGTTTGCTTAGACAGCCTTGCACTAATTCTCTGGGTGATTCAGGGATCCAAGCATTTCCTGTGCCAAGATAGATCAGACTTCTTTCTCATGTACATAGACACACATGCAAATGTCACACAGAGGCTAATGGAAAAATGAAAACTTAGGGTACTTATCACACAGAGGTTCAGCTGGAATTGTGTGTTTGGTGAAAGGAACTTTGATCTCCAGGACCTTGGACTTATCTACAGTACTTGTTCCATTTATTAGAGCAGTGTTTCTCAACCTTGGCAACTTGAAGATGTGTGGACTTCAACTCCCAGAGTTGATGCTGGCTGGGGAATTCTGGGAGTTGAAGTCCACACATCTTCAAGTTGCCAAGGTTGAGAAATAATGTGTTAGAATAAGGTTCACATGTCATCAAAGGAGCTTGTCCTTCTGCTTCTGTATGAGTCACTGATCTGAAATGGTAAATCCAGAGCAGGCACTCATGCAAAGCCACAACTCATCATCTTCTAAGAGGAGTGACTGGGTTCCATTGGGAGCCACTGAATTAGCAGTCTCACTTAAAACAGGTAGAGGGCAGAATCATCAGCCCCCAATGGAGACAAATGTAGGGTGGTCATACATACAGAGACCTAACAGGCAATCTCCTCTGTGGTGGTGCGGGAGGGAAACTTTCAACAATTTTAATATGTCCCTCATTACACATGAGCACCTTTCTTGCACCAGTTGAATTACAATCTACAGTCTAAATGCAAAGAACTAGTACTGAGCTTGGGGGCCAAATAAAGTCCTTTCCCCCCATATGTCATTGTCACAATTGTTGCCTTCCTAGTAGGAAAAAAAATGCAAATAACATCAATCTTCTCTGGTTTGGCTGTTCTCACCGCAGTAGGTGATAAATCATGCTATTGATATTCTTCCCACTTAATTCTAACTTCTGGATGTAAAGAAATAATTTCCTCACAGCCACTGCCATTGGCACTCAAATGGTTTCCCCTCTGCATGGCCGGCCAATTTCTTCCTTTAATATTTTAAAACGAGCCTTTTCTTTCCTTGAGTTTCCCAGAAGTTTTGCCCATAAAGCATGGCAGAAACGTGATGCCTTTGGAAAACAAGGAAGATCACTTGGGCTTCCCTTTGGTTGTGACTTCTACCAGTGAATTTGGTTACATTTGTCTTAATTCTTTAGAACTGGGGAGGAAGGTTTTTCAGACTAAATGCTAAACTCCTCCTGGCTACTGATGGAGGAAAGTCTGGGCTGCCTTTTCAGATCAAATCAAAGACTTTCTCTAACCAAGCTAGACACCTGAAATATCTGCTCTATTATTTTAGCTCTATTGGGCCTTTTAATATGGAGGTTCCATTCAGCTGTAATAGTGTTTAGTTCATAGCTTTCCAAACTGTGTGTCGCGACACTTTAGTGTGTCACAACACACAGTTTAGTGTGTCGCGACACAACCTGGAAGCGGTGGTGGCGGCAGCGACAGCAGCGGCGCGACAGCAGCGCTTCCGCGTTTTAGCGGAAAACACTAGGCTGCCGCCGCTGCCGCCACTGTGCACACCACCACCACACGCACCCCCGCGCCGCCGCCACTGCCGCCGTTAGTGTGTCGCCAACGGCGGCAGTTTGGAAAGCACTGGTTTAGTTAATACTATGGAAAGAGCCATTCTCATTATGGTGTAGAGACTTGTGAAAACATCATGGAAGTTGTTGAGCTTCCATGATTGTTGAGGAAGATGCTAATTTCAGTAGAGGAGAATATGTGTGGCTTAGAGTTGAATGGTTGGAATCTTGGTGTTTTCTGAGCTTGGTTCTCTTCTTGTAGACATCTCATCACCATAGTCCTTTTTGGCTGGAATTGACACTTCAGCACAAAGAAGAACTTGTCCCAGTGCTTGAAGCTAAGGAATTAAGGGGACTTAATAAATTCCACAAGTTTTGTGTTTAATAATTTTCCCCCTTCTGTTGCGTTAAAAATAACAATTTGGGTACCAGCTTCAGAAATATCTGTAAGTTGTGGATCTATAACCCAGGAATAGCTTGATTACTGTAATTTTGTTTAGATTCTTGTTATGCATTAACCAGAAGGCTGTACTAACATTTATATTTTGCTCATCTCTCCATTTAAAAGCACTTCATTCATTCATTCATTCATTCATTCATTCATTCAATCAATCAATCAATCAATCAATCAATCAATCAATTTATATCCTGCCTTTTCTTCCAGAAGCTGAAGGTGGCCTTTTCTAATATTTTGCTCACAGTGACAATCCTGTGAGGCAAGCTGGGCTCAGAGACAGTGGCTGTGTTCACACAACACACTTAATGTGTGTTTCATGCACAATACATGTGAAAAAGGGACAGGGCTTCTATCACATGGTGGCAGTGCCACCTTGACTTTTTTAACCCCTTCCATGGATATCCCTGGAACAGAGGAAGATGATGGGCCCATTCTCCACTGGGAAAGACATCAGGGAATTCTGTTTCAGTAAAGGAGAAATACCAAATAGAAGGGATCAGTCATAGGAAGCAAAACGTCAGAGATCTCCAAATACTGAGTTTATAAAACATACTAAGCCACAAAAGTCCTCAACTACAGAGAACGGTTGGTTAAACCTATGTCATTTCAGAACAAATCCTGTTTCAAGGCAGCTGTATATTAATGCAACAGCCATAATACAGATGGCAACCAGAAATAGAGCCAACAAGTGCTAAAACAAAGGTTGCCAGTAAGAAAACAAAAATCCATTATTAGGCCATGTTGAGGGCACAAAATATCTGTCTGGATTTTCTTCATCAAGATCAATGTTAAATAAAGTAAGAGGAGAGATGGGGAAAATCTTGGCTGATAAAAGTCCTGCAATCTATAACTGGGTTGAATAATTTATAACTAGGTTGGCAGAATGTGCTACAATACAATCCATGGTTCCCAATTATAATGGTGTGTTTGTACAACTACTGTACTTCTTGTTACATTGAATCAGGGTTTTCTGAATTAACCCAGTTGCCTCATATCACCCTGGCTATAAATACATCACGATCAAGTTAAGGCCTACCACATGTATTTGTGCAGACTGGATTAGCTTTGTTTGTTTAAACCTTGGTTAGATTTTGTTGTGGCTTAGTTTGTTTATGGTTTAGTTAACTGTACAAACCAAGAAAATGGGTTAATTCAGTAACCAGCTTATGCATGTTGCACAGACAAAGCATCTGGACCTTAAACTTTGGCTGAGTTTATAAAACATACTAAGCCACAAAAGTCCTCAACTATATTTTAGATTGTACAAACTCAGACAACAGATGAGTTCACACCATAAACAAAGCCAGAATTGTTTATCACAGTATTGGTTAGTGGTTATCACAGAGTTCATACATCACATGAAGTCTGCTTAAGTAGCCAAAATGGCTAGGGTTACACAACTTATTAAACCATGGATTGCAAACCATGATGATTAGGTCACATAGCTGTGAGAATAGCCACTAATCTGAAGACAAAGAATGGCTTAGTAAAATGTGTGAATCTAGCTACAGATTCGAACTGGACTGTGAGAGAATACAAAGTATTGACTGTGCAGTTTTTAAAAATTTTTATTCACCAAAGGTTTTTAAAACAGTTGACAGCACTTCCTGAGTGGTTGGAAGAAGGTGCAGCTGCTTTCAAGAGTTGCAGCTGATGGATACATTGGCACCCCTGCACACTTTGAAGCAGCTTTTTGGAATGGAACCCAAAACATTGCACAGACCTAGAAAGTACTAATCAATGATTACAAATAACTACCACCACAACACAAAAGGAACTATAAAAATTGCAACCTCCAAAAATTCATTGTTAAAAGTTCATTGTACAGGCTAAAACACATGATTGCAGTGATAATATTTGCATGCATGCACTCATACACACATACATATTCAACACAAGCATTAAAAACAATACAGTGGCTAAAGAAAATTATTAAACTAGGTGGGTAAACAACCCACCTAGTTTTCAGTGCTTTTGTGTTAATATTGAGTCTGTGTCAATCTGATTGGTTGTGGTTCTAAAAGAATTTGCAACGAGCTCCTTTAAAGGAGATAGCTAGCATGACATTTCACACGAATGACAGCCCAGTGGTGTTTCCACTCCTGTGCTGTCAGTGAAACAGAAAAGCCAGGGTTAATTAACTGTAACAGACATGAGTCTCCAATCTGATTAAACAAGGTGGGACAAGGAATGGTAAAATTTTACAGGCATATGTAGAGGATCATGAAAGCTGAAATAGAGCCAGTTATGAAAAAAGTGTAGGCTAGCCTTCTCCAGTCTGATAACTTCCAAAAGTGATGACTGGGAATCATGGGGGTTGTGATCCAGCATAGTGTCAGTGTGTAATTACAGACATATTTTTATAAATAATTACCCTAAGACATCTCTTAGGTGTCCGCTGTGAGACAGACTGTGACCATGAGGACTTCCAATCTCCTAAATTTCAAAGTGCAGACAGACTCAATTCGGTTTGGATAAATGGCTTTTAAAAAGTAAATAGATGTGGTGTCCTCCCCTGCTGATTTGGATCAGGACCTTGGTTGGGGCAGGAGAGAGAGTGGATTAACCTTTCACTGCCCATTAGAAGGTCAACAGGGTGTTCCAGGTAGAAACAGACCTTCTTGGCTTCCATTGACCAGCCAATGTTAGCCATTTGCAGGCTTCGTTGTCTGCTGTAGTAAGATTGGAGAGGAGAGCATCTCCGGGCAAGCAGCCCGGCCTTCTTGTAACTCTCGCCACTGCTTAAGTCTCACAAAGCCAGCTGGCTTCCTTTCCGTTTATTTATTTATACACACTCAGCCATGGCTTAGCTCACCAAGGCTGATGTCATGAGAAGGCCTAACACTGCCTTATTCTTAGTGAGCTAAAAAAGGATAGAAGCAGCTTGTCTGCTTGCAAAGTAGGGAAGGCAGACAAATTGCATCCATAGCCCAAAGAGGAACACTGTCCACTCTCTAACCTTCCACTGAGGAGAACAGGGAGACTGGTGTGAAGCTGGAATGGCCCACTCTGGCCAAGGGCCGGCCCTACTCTTAGGGGAGCAAGACAGTCACCTCAAACAGATTTGAGCAATAGGAAAAGCAACACATTGTTAGGTATTTATTACGGCGTTTTTACTGCAAAGAACAGGCAAAGTACTTGTGGGATGCATCTTGATTTGGGGAAAGATCTTCCTAGTCTAGTCTACAGAATTGGATTTCTATGGCGGAGTCCCATTCAAGCACAGGAAGCCCTTGACTTAGTGGATCTTGATTTAACAGCCTTCAGATGCACTGATCCAGACTTCAGCCGCCCCAAAATAATGGGCAAGTCCATTAAATCAAACATTTGTTGTTTTAGGGAAAGTTGGGGAAGATCAGGGGAGGTACACAGGCTAGTGGGAAGGTGCTGGAAGGACCAGGGAGCATACAGTCTGGTAGAGGGGTGCTGGGAGGATTTGAATGGGTAGGCCATCAGAATTTAATACAGAATTTAATACATTCACCAAAGGGTGAATGGGCCTTTTATTTTATTTTATTTATTTTATTTTTACAGTTTGAAGGCCACCCAACTCCCAGCAACTCTGGGCAGCTTACAGTTTAAAAACTAAGAATTTTTTTAAAAAAAAAACAGAGAAAGAAAAATATCACGAGCAGCCTAAGAACAGAACAGAACAGAACAGAACAGAACAGAACAGAACAGAACAGAACAGAACAGAACAGAACAGAACAGAACAGAACAGAACAGAACAGCCACCCAACAGGAGCTCAAAGCCTGGGTGAATAGCTTGGTCTTTAGTAGCTTCCTGAACATCATCATGTGTGAGAGCCATGCAAGTCCAAAAAGTACCTTTGGATTTAACAGACATTCTGCTTTAACAGACACCCTTTCCCTCTGAATGACCCATTAAATTGAGAGTTTACTGTACTACCCACACCTGATCCTGATTACTTCCAAGCCCAGATAAGCTTGGCCAGGTACTGCCACCTGCAGAAACTCTCTTGAAAGTCCCCTTAAAAGCTATTGCAGAGAATCTGTGCTTCTTAAGAGAAGTCTTTCTCTTCTGAGTCTCTTGGGCAGGAAAGAAGTCCTTCTCTAACCCTTCAATATTCTGTAAATCTTGGAATCTCAAAAGTCTTTGGTAGGTGTAGACTCCCTAGATTCTCTTTTGTTGTGGAATTCACACAACACAAAACTAATGTTATTGAACAAGCTCAGTTTATCCACACAACGATGTTGATGCTATCCGTTCAATTGTGTCCAATTCTTGGCGATGGACCAGCATTCTCCCCACAATACATGGAACCAAAAACTAGCCAGATGAATTGGGTTCACACAAGAGGCTAAGCCACACAATATTATTAGAATTAAGACTAATCAAACTTAGCATGTTGCGTGAATACAGTTGTTAAATCTTGACCTGACTTGGTTAAGGGTGTTCTGTAAATATAGCCAAGGAGTCTTATTTGTGGGTGGACCATTTAAACTTCCAAATCAATAGGCATTCAGCCATCCACTTTGACTTGGCACTGATTTTTATATAATATTCTATGATTTTCCTTATTATTTTTTTGAAATAAAGCCCAACTATTAGACAGTATGGTCAGAATTCCAAACTGCGTATTTCATGGAATTGCATGTAACTTAGTCCTTAAAAAAGAAAATAAAAACAGTTCCTGGAATCAGGATGGAAGAAGAGAGGAATGTAAAGCAGTGTTCAATCCTTCCTCTGTTATCTGTTGTTTTGTATTATTACATTTTTTTTTGCAAACTATTTTTGCAGAAAGAGGACAAACAAAGGAACCCCTATCTTTTTTTCTGCAAGGGGAAAAGCTATGAGAATGGAATTTTGAGTAGCAAAACTGCTTGAGGGATGAGTTAAGGGCCAGGGCAGTGTGAATATTCAATGTAGAGGTTTAATTCAATGGCATTTGAATCAAATTTTTGGATTGAGTCAGCTTTCTGAATGGAATGGGAAAGTCATTTCAAATCATTGATGGATGCCTTCAACTGGGTTGCCTTCAACTTGATTTTGGCATCTTGGATTCTGTTCTGCCTGAAAATAGATTTTTCTTTTTTAATCAAATCTGAATCAAAAACATCCCATTTAATAGTTTGAGCCACTCTTCTCCATTTGCCAAATTAAGCCAACGATTGGAATTGGATGTTCCCCAGTTCATACAGATTTATTAAGCACACTCTCACACCTCCTCAGCCAACCTTTTTCCAATTCACTCTTCAGCCACAAAGGCTTGGCTTCATTGTTTAAACAGTAAAGAAAACAGAATATTGTTTTTCAAATCAATGTCGAATTTCATCTTCAGCTAAGCATCACAGCAAACTGCTTCCAAGAAATTCTTTCTACCAAGGTCCTGGAAACAGAGCAAATTTATGTCTTGTGGGAAAAGCTAAACTTCCTCCACTCCTCATGTCCCTGTCCCCAATGTTCAAGTTTATACTCTTCTTCAGGGCATTGGGGGGTGGGGGGGAAGTATAAAAGGGTTGGACTTCCATCATGCAAGCATAGACACCATCTTGATTTTTTAAATCTTCTCCTACAAACCACCCTGTTCTCTCTTCAAGCTTAGGCTGCCTTCATACATCACATTAAACCATAATAAGGTTTCCTTGATTTATGGTTTATTCCAGATTTCCCAACCTTGGCAACTTCCAGATGTGTGAACTTCATGGACCAGTAGTGCTGGCTGGAGTGAGTAGGCCATGGAAGCCATTCTGAACAGCTTTCTCCAACATTAAACCTTCCAAGATTACAAACTCGGAATTCCCCCAAATCATAGAGTTGCAATCCCAATACATCTGCACATCAGGCTGAGGGCAGTTGACTTAGAACATTGGCCCCTAAAAATAGATTTCCAGTATTTGTTAAATAACCTTACTCTAATATTTTAAAAACAATTTGATAGCAAACAACTAATGAAAACGTACTGGAAATATAGAGAATTGAATGTGACATTCCCTGGGTAAGCTTTATGTAATACTTGTAAATCTCCAAGTATTTAAATTACTATTGAGGGTAGAAAACACACATACAGATAGATGATATAGATATAGATATAGATATAGATAGATATAGATATAGATATAGATATAGATATAGATATAGATATAGATATAGATATAGATATAGATATAGATGATATAGATATAGATATAGATATAGATATAGATATAACCAATTCTAAACCAATTACAAATATTAAGATGAGAATAATATTACAACTATTAAGATGGGTCTGCCTGGAATTGAATATAATTGCAAATGGCAAGATATTCAAAATGATCTAAACTACAAAAAAGCAGCATTCTTAGTTGCTAAATTCTAACCAGTTAGAATAGGTCTAGGTGGAATAACAGATACATGCAATTATTAAAATACTAATAGGTTTAATACATTGAGTGTGTGTGTGTGTGTGTGTGTGTGTGTTTGTGCATGTGTCAGTGTTTGTATGTATTTCAACTGATTGATTGATTATGTGCCATCAAGTTGTTTTTGACTCCTAGCAACCACATAGATAGATTTTCTCCATGACGATCTATCCCTAACCTGTTCTTTCAAGTGTCCCAATGGTGCACTCATTGCCACTGTAATTGAGTCCATCTTCTTCTCTTTCCTTCCATCTTTCCAGCATTAGAGCCTTTTCCAGAGAGCTGGGTCTTCACATAATGAGTCCAAAGTAGGATAATTTACACTGGTCATTTGTGCCTCAAGTGAGAACTCTGGGTTGATTTGTCTGATGATCTACCCGTTTGTTTTCTTGGCTGTCCACGGCATTCTCAGAAGTCTTCTCCAACACCAAAATTCAATACTCTTCCTATCCTGCTTCTTTAAAGTCCAACTTTCACTTCCATAGAGTGTCACAGGGAATACCATGGCTTGGACAATTCTGATCTTTGTAGGTATAGACACATCACGGCATTTGAATATCTTTTCCAAGGCCTTCATGGCTGCTCTACTGAGTGCTAGTCTGTGGTGTATTTCTTGACTGCTTGTTCCTTTACTGTTGATGGTTGATCTTAAAAGGCAGAAGCTATCCATCACTTCAATATCTTCATTGTCAGTTCTAAGACTAGTCATTCTATCTGTTGTCATTTGATTTCAAGTAAAGTCTTTCTCAAATCAGACTTGACTCCTGGAGACTTCATGAACACATCCCTGTAGTTTTCTTGGCAGCAACACAGAAGTAGCTTGCCATTGTCTTCTTCTGACCTGTTTCAACTTCCTAGTCTAACCATGGGCCTGTAGTTTCCTTGTAGTCTCCCATCCAAGTAATAAGTACATTTGACCTTGCTTAGCTTTTCTAAGATCAATTGAGGTCAGTTAAGTGCTGCCATTTGCTGGGAAATGTATGTATCTAGAACTTCAAATATATATATAATTTGGTATACAGAGTATATTTGCTGGAGATGAATTATCACTGCAGCTGTGATTTTTTTGCTACAATACAGAAGACACTGCCTAACAATTCCAAAAACCACAGTTCAGCTGGAATATAATATTGAAAGCACAACATTTTTCTAGCTTCAGAATTGGAAATCATAACATTTCATCTATGAGAAAGGGCCTGAATTAAAATTTATTATCTAGCTGAACTAGGAAAACTAATGATATCATTGCAGCCAAGCTGGAATCCATTTAAGAAAGATCATTTCCTTTTTTCCATAAATGCTAGATTTTAGGTTTCTGATTACAATTTATTTGGGGGTAATGCAACAGGATCCTCTGTTTCTTTCTTACTGACATTTTTCAAGAAGGGTTTTGTGTGTGTGAAAAGAGGTTTTACCACTGTTTACTATGTGTTCAAAGATTCTTAGCAAAGTATTAAAAAAAGAAAAGCAGAGGAAGACGACAGACTACATTACTCTTTAGCAACAAAGAACTGCTTTGGGGGGAAAAAGGTTAGCTGTGCCATAAAGTTACTCCCGCAAGAAGTAACCAAAGTGATTCAGAAGTTGCCAATCCAATCCAGATTGACTCAGCAAAGGAGCTCTCTTAAAATAAAGCTATTGTATTTCCCCAGCTGTTCTGCACTTTCACAAACTGTTCTAATTGTCTGTCTTCTCCCTTCAATAATGCCACATGTGAAGGGTTGGATCCAGGCCCAGAAGAAATTCCCTATCTAAGGGATAGTCCCAGAATATCATTAGAAGGTATGAAGCCACACAGAAGGCCATTTGTAATGGCCATGCCAATTTTGGATGCTTCCAGACTAGCTTTTACAATGCAATCACCCTACAACATTCACAAAAATATTATGGAGTATTCAGACATCAGCCTTGATCCTTCGTTGCCCTCCTGTGTTTTCCTGGGGGCTTCTTCCATCTTTATTTCTCATCACAAAAAGTCCAGAAAGAAAGAAAATGTTCTTTGATTGCTAGCAGTACAAATAAGAGGATATCCATAGGAAGACAGAATTATCAATGGGCCAAAAATCTATTCTTCTACATCTCTCAATTTTTCTTCCTCTCTGAAAGAGGATTCTGTTTTTCTACCTCAGTCTCAGGTAGACTTGTAAACCACTGAAGTTTTTAATTCAATTTTTAAAATTTACCATGAATGATAAGCATCACAGCAGGAGAATTGTAAAGTTATACAGGTAGTCCTCATTTAGTGATCACAATTGGGATCAGCAACTTGGTCATTAAGTGAAGCAGTTGCTAAGTGAAACCACAACTGTGCTTATGATCTGACTTCAGCTTTCCTTTGCTTTACAGACCTGTGAAAGTCGTAAATGTGAGGATTGGTCATAAAGTTACTTTTTCGTCACCGTTGTATCTGTGAATAGTCGCTAAATGAGGCAGTCACTAAACAAGGACTACCTGTATATGCCCTTTGCAGGAAAGTATGCACTTCATTTCTATCATCCTTGGACTCTGATTCTTTGCCTGAGTGCTTGGTGGGACTTACTGTAAGAGGCAGAAGGCTACCCCCACCCCGATATCAGGGAAACTGAAATTCCCAGTTTGCCTATGAGGGTTGAGAATTATGGGAGCTGGAATCCCACTCCATCAGATAAGGGTATCAATTTGGGGAAGCCTGGCCTATATGCTCACAGAGGCCCAAACTTATCAAAACCAAATCCAAGATAGAGAACCATCTCTGAAATAAATACAAATCTCAATGATTTCAGCAAATCCAGGCTGACCTGTTTGCAAAGCAAGCTGATCAACAGCCCTTCAACTGGAGGTAAGTTTTGCTTTCAGGAGATTAAGCTGCTGAGCTTTACAAACATTGGTTTGTAGGTCAACAGTGACTAAGATAAGGATGTTTGCACAGGCAGACTTAGATACTTCTGTGGGCTTATAAAAACATGCTTTAAAACAATACATTTAGAAAGTAACAGTTTGCCCTTAGGCTGAGTATAAGGAAGGACTGAGATGCTGAAGAAGAACCCTTGCAACATAACGAGAAGGGTGGGGTAGTGATCTGAATATGTCCTTTGTCTGGGTTATATAGTTGCATTTGGCTGCATTAAAAGTAGTTAAGGGAAGAAGACCACATAGCCCTTTGGCAGAAAGTTAATTTCTCTCCTCCCTGCCCCAATCATGGTCCCATGTCCCATCTTTTTGCTACCATTTGCCAACATTTAAAGAAATGGCAGATCAAATTGTATGTAGATCTCTTTTGTTTTGTCTAGCTTCATCCCTCTAAAAAAAATTTAGGTGGTCTCTGTCAACAGGATTGGAAACAAACACATCCCTTGAGAATCAAAAGGAAGAGATCAACATGCTCAGAAAAAAAACACACAAGTTTGTAGAAATCCAAAAGATTAATTGGGGAAAAAAATAAGGTCAATGTCTCCAGAAAGCAACAAAAAAAGAAGTAATCCATGAAAACTGAACATGCTGAATAGTCAAGGAATATTGGGTACTGAACAAATAATGGGAAAGTAAGGAAGTGGAAAATGGAACAATCTCTTTTATCCTCATTCAAATTATATTAGTTTGAAGTGGGCATGGGTGCCCTGGAACTCTGAAGAGACCTTTACCTGTTCATAAGTGGGGTGTTCTACATTGTTACAGTTTAGAAAGCATCTAATATTTTCTAGGTAGTGTGGGTTTTTTTTTTATCCATTCAATCATGTCCAATTCTTGGAGACTGCCTGGACTACTCCCTGCAGTTTTCTTGGCAAGGTTTTTCAGAAGTGGTTTGCCATTGCCTCCTTCCTAGGGCTGAGACAGAGTGACTGGCCTAAGGTCACCCAGCTGGCTTTGTGCCTAAGGCGGGACTAGAACTCACAGTCTCCTGGTTTCTAGCCTGATGCCTTAACCACTAGACCAAACTGGCTCTCTCTAGGTCAGAGCTTTCCAAACGTTTCATGTTGGTGACACACTTTTTAGACATGCATCATTTCGCGACACACTCTTACAGCAGGGCACAAGGCAGGCACTAGGACCTGTGCGGAATCACAGCAGTTTTGGAGGCAGCAAGGCATAAGGCAGGCACTAGGACCTGCGTGGAATCCTGGCAGGGCTCGGAGGCAGCAGCAGCCGTGACACACCCAGACACTGCAGCCGACACACTAATGTGTCCCGACACACAGTTTGGAAAGCTCTGCTCTAGGTAGTGAACCAATATTTAAAGATGACATGTGCCTTGCCATTCAGGTTCAAGATTCAAAGTTAAAAGACACAACACAAAAGGAAAGGTATTGGGAGGGAAAAGGAAAAGAGCCCAGCCCTAACTTCAGGTGCCCTAAAGTTTCCTATTACACAATGGCCATTATGGAATGGACTCTAAGAGGGAATTCACAGAAAGAAGATGACAGCTGATTCCGCCCTAGCAAATAGGCTAGCCTAGTGTCCTCTAGACGTGCCAGAACTACAGTTACCATAATGCCCAGCTTGAGATTACAGGAGTATGGTAGTCAAAGATATCTACAGGTCACCCAGTTGCAGATTTGCTATTGACCTTCCAATTCCTAAACAATGCTTTCAGTTGATCATTGAAATAAAGCTATGTCATTACAAAACCTTTTGATATTTATCGAAGGTTACATAATCTGTATTAAATATTTTTCCTCCATGTGTTTTAATACTTAACTCACTTAGCTAGGTCTAGGACAATGATTTTAGCTTTTCTTGCCTGCTACAAAGGAAAAACTGTCCTCTCTTCAATAGGGGGAAATAGATTAAGATCCATTGAGCAAAGGGGTTTAAACTGGATTTAGATAATCCTCAAATTTACTGAAACTTCCTTCTCAAACAATACTTGATTAAGCCTGACCCAAGAATAGATCCTCTGATGTTTATACAAAACTGACTTGCAAGTTTGAGCACATCAAGAGATATTTACAGATCAATTCAATAATGCATATCCTGTTCTCTATTTTCATTGTTTATCATTTTGTTGCTTCCAACTCTTTGTGATAATTTCATTCAAGATTGTCTTCTGGTGACTGCTTCCTTGAGTTCTTGTAAGCTTTTGCTTGTTCCAGCAATGATAGTATCTACCCACTTTATCTTCTGTTAGCCTTTTAACCAATTGCCTTTGGTTTCTCCAAGCATCTGGGTCTTCTCCAGGGAATGATTTCACATTATTCATCCAAAACATATAAGCTGTGTAAGAATACATAAAATGCATATAATCAATTTGAGGATTTTTTAAAATGAATGAATGAATGTTTGTTTATGCGGTCAATGACCAGCAACTTAAAATTAATAAAAATAACAATTAAACTCACACTAATCAATTAAATACAATTATACATAGGTAAGGGGCATGGTGGCTCAGCAGGTAAGACGCCAGGCTTGTCGATCTGAAGATTGCAAGTTCGGAGGTTCGAATCCCTAGCCCTGCGTGACGGAGTGAGCTCCAGCACTAGCCCCAGCTCTTGCCAACCTAGCAATTCGAAAGCATGCAAATGCAAGTAGATAAATAGGTACCACTTTGGTGGGTAGGTAATAGCGTTCCACATGCGTCATGCCGGCCACATGACCGTGGAAGCGTCTTCGGACAATGCTGGCTCTTCGGCTAACAAACGGAGATGAGCACCGGCCCCTAGAGTCGGACACAACTGCAAAAATGTGCGGGGGGGAACCTTTACCTTTACCTATACATAGGTAACTACGGGATAAAACTATAATATCAGCCCTCCTTCCTAGGGCTGGGATAAAGTGACTAGCCCAAGGTCACCCAGCTGGCTTTGTGCCTAAGGAGGGACTGGAACTTAGTCTCCTGGTTTCTAGCCTGGTGCCTTAACCACTACACCAAACTGGCTCTTATTTTCTCTTAATAGGATACAAACAGGACTTGTTGCAGGGCTTCTGTCCATGGATTCAGCCAACTAGTCAATTTTCTTGGTTACTGTTTCCCTCCCCCCATTTTGATAAAAGAGATTTTTACAAAAGCAAAATGCATGATTCTGCTTTTGTAAAAATCTATTTTATCAAAGCCACAAGTTGCAACCCTCTGCCAAAGCCTTTCCTCTGAGTTCCTGAAAACTTTCTCCCCACATAGAAGTGTCTTCTGTTTTTCTGCCTTGTCTACGTCAGAGGGTGGTCAACTCTTTTAACCATGGGGAGAGTGACACTTGATTTTTAAAGCATTTGGAGGGTGCTGAAAACACAGAGGGTGTGGTGGGGGCATCACTGAAGGGGCAAAGTGCTTTTCCTTCTTTGTGGTTCTTGTTTAAGTCGGACACGACTGTGTGGGGGAACCTTTACCTTTACATGTGTTAAACCAAGAAGCAGCTTAAAGCACTTACTTTACCATTTATTTTGGGGGGAGAGGGAGAAAAAAAGAAAGAGAGAGAGAGAGAGAGAGAGAGAGGGAGGGAGGGAGGGAGGGAGGGAGGAAGGAAGGAAGGAAGGAAGGAAGGAAGGAAGGAAGGAAGGAAAAGACAGGGCACTGCCAAAATTGCCATTTTACTGCCAATTGTAGCAGTACAAGTATGATGGATTCCAAGGCATTACTCTTTTGTTTAGATGCTACTTTGAACTTACTTCAACCAAGGAGGTTGAAGGCACCTCCTTGCTTTCTGTTGCATAATACCCCATTGTTCGGCTATCTTCTGGCCTGAAAAAGCCCAAGGTTTTCCTGATATGAAAAGGCCTCATGGGAGGAGTTCCTTCTGGATATCTTCCTTTGGTATTTAATGGCAATATTATGGAAAGGCAGGGAGTCCACAGACTACTGGAAGGGAGACCATCCTGCACACACTTTAGCTACTTCATCACAAATTAAGGGCAAGAATATGCCACTCATGAGAAGACTACCAAAATTCTCCTTTGAAAAATAAATAAATAAATAAATAAATAAATATTTCCAATCAAATAAAATGTTGAAAATGCAGATCTCTCTCTCCCCACCCACCCCCACCCCCATATTAAGAATTTGTGCTGCTGTTGGGAGTCTGTCCTAAGAATGTTCAACTTCCATCAGCTTAAGGGCCACAGTGGGATGTCTTGGCAGGGGAAGGGCCACATTGTAAAAATAGACAGGGCTAAGTCTTATTTTTGAATGGCTTTCAGTGGTCTTTTAGAGGCAAAATAGATGTCTTAATACAGAAGCGTCCAAAGGGTGTGTGTGTGTTTGAGTGAAATGGGACAAAGAATAAAACAGCAGCATCTCACTGAAGCAATGCAAGCATGTTCCACCCCTTTTCTATGGGCAACACGATGTCACATGCATATATATCAGTGCAATGATGCTTTTGTTATTTTGAAGCTTTTATTGAATATGAATATTGAATATGAAGATTTTATTTTGTGGCGAGTGGGCTTGTGTGTTCCCAATGAACCCTGTGAGCGAAGCTGTCGGGAGTCATGTACTCCTGGTAGGGTCACCCATGGCGGTAAGGTCCAGGGGGAGGAACCAGACAAAGAACGATCCAAGAAAGTTTGCAACAGGTGGCAACTCTTTTGAGCAACTGATGAATGGTTGGGTCATCCATCACAGGAAATAGCCACTGGAAAAATACCATGCATGCCATAGAGCTTTCAACCAGTAGCAATATGCCAACACCTTAGCCAGGCTGAAATTTAAATTGTTTTCTGGGCAGATTGGAAGCTTAGGAGGAATCACTCAGAAGAAGAGTAATGTCTGACAAGCATCCACAGAAGGCAGCTATGCAATTCCATTGTGTCAGGAAAATGCAGGCACAAACTCTGGTCAAATGACGGCTGCCAAGAGACTTGACTAAAACAAGGTAAGAGAGAGACAAGAGAATAGGATCCTATTTTGGTTTTGGAAAAATAGATGATGTCCATGTTGCTGATTATTCAAATGTTTGCAATACAGGCCACAGACCCACACCCTGTGACCCAGTCTTAGAAAGATCAATAAGAGAAAGTAGACAGTTCAAAAACCACTGATTTTTGAAATTTTAGAAGTTGGGCTCATCCATCGAAAGTAAACCCAGGGAGATGAAGAGCAGGGATTTACAGAAACTATTCTTAAACTAGTTGACTGCCATCAGATGTGCTGCCTTCAGATGTGGTGATAGTCACCAATTTAGAAGATTTTGTAAAGGGGTGGGTCACAATCTGAAGGAGCATACCAGGGGTGGCTTGATGTCAATACGCTTCCTTCTCCAGTTACAAAAATAAAGGCTCTCTCAACTACTGGTGTCTTCATAGACATGCCCATGTTGTCTTCAACATAGACATGCCCATGGTAACAATATGGAAGTGCCTCCTTCTGGGAAATCACTCTAGTAGTGGGGTTCTCTGGCAGTTTCTGACTCTAACAACTTTTTAAAGATCCATTAAGTTAGACCTTTTCCTAAAAAATAACCTATTTCTACAAATTTTGGAGTTTCTCCAAATACAGGTATACCATTATAAGACGCATAGTTAAGGATGAAGATTAATCTTGAATAGCTGTGTGGGCCAGCTGCAGCCTCACATCTTCCACGAAGTCTCTGATTTTTTTTGGGGGGGGGGCGGTAAGCTTTAGGGTTTCTAAAGCCTACCAAATACCCAAACTTAGCATAATGATTTACCACTATTTTGAAGTCAAACACAGACTTAATTTTTAAAAAATTAAATAAGGAAAAGAAATCCAAACTTCCTTCCCCACAATCCTGGGAAAAGAGAAGACCTTCACCCTTTGCTTTATTGCTATGTTGACTTGGGTCTCAACTCTTCCACCCAAATAAGTCCACTGGGGCTGAGTCAGTAGATAAATCACATCTATGAATATTAAATGTGGCTCCCATCCTTCAAAAGCTTGCCCAGCTTTATTTGTAGGGTGTTTGTAAGAACTGAGCCCAGGTTTCTGCATGGGAAGGTCAGTTTGGAAATTCAGATTAGAAGAAGCCTTCTTAGATGTCTGGAATCATCTGTTAAGTACTGGAGAACCTCTGGCATTTTTTAGAAGCAGAGTTTTTGAATTGTTGGTAAAACAGCTGCATATTATACCCTGCCTCTGGGACAAAGTGTACTAAGGATGTGCTGGCTTTCTGACATCCAAATTTCCTGTTCTCATCCAGATCAGTTCTAATCAGCTTAATTTCCGTTTGTGTTTTGGGCAACAGAATGCAAACGGGGAAGTGTTTTTCATTCTTTTGAAGGAAGTGACCTGTGGACTTGGTCAGAACAGGCTTGCCTTATTTGATCAAAGCAGGTATCACTTAATCCCAGCATTACGTTTGATTTCCTTATTTTAAATATTTGATCTTACCATTGTAACAGATATACAATAGTTGCATTCACATAATACACTTGACTTAATTCCTGAGCTGATGGTTTGGGCTTAGAGTGTATGTTAAAGGGTACACGAAGCAAACGGCTTAGGTTTAGCTTAACAAAGTTAAGTTGCACACATGCACACTCTACGGTTAACATTAGACAAATTTGCTTGTTGTACAAATGCAACCATTAAATGCTGACCTGACCTGGTACAGGATCTTGTGTGAATACAGCTCAGACAGAGAAGAGTTCCATGATTTGGTTCTTTCAACAAGATGCCAGGCAAGATATTGATTTAATTCATAGTTCCAAGTTTTCCTTATGTTATCCTCACTGGAAGAAAACTTTGGTGTTCCTGTTAGAAGAAATTCTTGATACTTATCTGATCTTACTAGTCCATCACTGAGGAGGCCACTTCTAGGCTTCCAAACCTGGCCCTTGGCACATCTCAAGGGACGATTCTCCAGAACCCCAGTGGAACAATTTCTTTGTCAGGGGCCACAAGGGAGAGTATTAAACACCACGTTCTCTATTTCCCCTTTTAAGGAATAGTCAGAACCAAAATGTTAGGCCATATTATTAGCAGATTTGCGGCCTCTGAAACAGACCGTATTAACCTTCTACCAGAAGATGTATTTCTTTGTATTAGTAATCAAGCAGCCTTATTGTTTGGTAAAATTAGAGAGAAAATTGTTAATTTTACTAAATGTCCGGCTAAGCTTCATTTGGTTACTTGCTTTAATTTCAGCCATTCTTAGGTGTGTGTGTGTGTGTGTTCCACTTCTTCCTAAAAATCATTCTTCATTTAGTTTCCTATTTGAGTATCTCTGGCATCCTTTTGTGCCATTTTTGGAGACAACATGGATTTTACTTCAGTTTAAAAAGCACACTATTAATAACCCATCAATGAAATGGTTCTCTGATGGCCTGAAAAATTAAGGACTATGTCATACCCAGATGCATTTCTTTTCAGTCAAAAAAAAAAAAAAAAGGCCAAGAAACTTTTCAGAATCCAGAGCAGTTGCTCACTAAGACCTCTAGTAGGAACAGGTTGATTATCTCTTTGCTTCTTGCTCTCCTCTGTCACTAGCAATCCACTGAACATGCCCATCTGGCTACTGAAGAAATCTGATTTCCTTAGTTCAAGGCCAGTCTGGAGGAGGAATTAAATATTTCTCTGACATTAACAACCCCTGTCCATAGGCCACTAAAGATTACATGCCACTGTGAAACCAGGAAAACACTTTTGTTTTCATAGTGGAGTTAAGAAACCACATTAATCTCGCTGCTGGTTAACAAAACAAATTGAGTATCAAAACTGTAATCTTGGCATTCAAGAAGCAGAGAATGGAACCTCTGATCCTTTTATTACTGCAAAACAATTGGCAAAATCAGGCCAGATTTGCTTCTCCCAATCCCCTTCCAAGAAGTGTGTTATTTTCCTTGTTGTGTTAGTTAAATGACTAACTAAATTACAGTTGGTCAGTTCAGGTTAATGTCTATATAAGGGACTGTTATTTTCCCCAAAAAAACCTTAATTCCAGGAGAGATTGGTCATCATGTCTCTCTGTTAATACATCTGATTTAAGCTCATAAAAATATCACAAATGAGCAATGTAAACCAAAGGAATCCATCCTGATATTACATATGAGGGAAATATGTGCTATACAGATGAAGGGGATTTTCTGAAAAAAAACTGAACTACAAATGAACACTTTGTAAAACTGTATCTTCTCTTTAAATCCAATTGGAAAATTGTGGCCTACAGACCACCTTTTGGAAGTTTCATCTTACAAAAAGTAAACACAGCCCTAATGCTCCATAGCCAGTTTGGGGTAGTGGTTAAGGCATCAGGCTAGAAACTGGGAGACTGGGAGTTCTAATCCCGCCTTAGGCACAAAGCCAGCTGGGTGACCTTGGGCCAGTCCCTCTCTCTTAGCCCTAGGAAGGAGGCAATGGCAAACCACTTCCAAAAAACCTTGCCAAGAAAACTGCAGGGAGTAGTCCAGGCAGTCTCCGAGAATCAGACACAATTGAACCGATTAAAAAATCAATGCTCCATAAGTAAAAACCTAGCTTATAAGGGAACTCAGCCCATTCTAGCTTTCCTTGGGGTGAGTTATTTTTAACATAGGTTCTTTCCCCATTAGCAATTTATAACACCATTCACACATTATTGTGGCGATAGTTCACTAATAAGGACAGGTTTTATATTCCACAAAGATGGCTAGGAGTTGCTATAAATTGCTAGTGTCAAAGTTGGCTCATAAAGGGAACTTTTTTAAAGAAAGCAAGTGGATGATTGAAGATGATTTCTAAAGGAAGCATTGATTAGTGCTCAGGTGGCTGGTCAGGGATAGTAACACACATCCCTATCCCAGCCAACTATAGTAAACAGTAGTATAGTATATTATATAAAGTATAGTATATTATATAATAATATTATAATATATTTATATAAGATAAGATAAGATAAGATAAGATAAGATAAGATAAGATAAGATATATTATATATATTTTATATATATTACAAATTTTATATTATATATTTTTATATATATAATTTTATATATTTATATTATATATTTTATATATATATTATATATATATATATATTTTTTCCAGTAGCAATGTATGGCTGTGAGAGTTGGACCATAAGGAAGGCTGAGCGCCGAAGAATTGATGCTTTCGAGCTGTGGTGCTGGAGAAGACTCTTGAGAGTCCCTTGGACTGCAAGGAGGTCAAACCAGTCAATCCTAAAGGAAATCAACCCTGACTGCTCATTGGAAGGACAGATACTGAAGCTGAAGCTCAAATACTTTGGCCACCTAACACGAAGAGAGGACTCACTGGAAAAGACCCTGATGCTGGGAAAGACTGAAGGCAAAAGGAGAAGGGCAAAGCAGAGGATGAGATGGTTAGATAGCATCACCGATGTAATGAACATGAATTTGAGCAAACTCCGAGAGACAGTGGAGGACAGGAAGGCCTGGCGTGCTATGGTCCATGAGGTCATGAAGAGTCGGACACGACTAAACGACTGAACAACAACAACAACAAAGCTAAGAGAATAAAAGTCACCGGTTGTATTCATGGAGCTGGTCTGATCCATTCAGGTGTGTGTATATTTGTAACAGGACCACATTAATCAATTTATTTGTTCCCCAAAATACAAAAATAAAAGAAGAGCAGTTTGGATAAACTGACCTGGTTCTCCCATTGTGCTCACCTTTCAACTTTGGCTTGCTTAACCATGATTTGTTAAATCACAGTTGGTCAGATTTAAATAAGAATAGACTGTCTCCAAGTAAGTAACCCACATATTTGCCTGTTGCATGACCTAAGAATTAGAAATCAACCCCCCTTTTTATGACAGTGTCATCAGAAGATAAGAGTGTCTTTTCCAACATTGTGCAGTCCTAGTGTGCTTGCCTATTAGCCTTATCATCCCCCAGTCATCCTGGATTAAAGATGGCATAGTGCAAGTTATTTCAACACAACATTGGGGGCTTTATTGTAGAAAGTATTCCTGCTCCTCCTTCTCTTCTTCTTCTTAGTCAGAACACTCCATAAAAGGTCACAAAACCTCATAATGGTACCAGTCATGAGGAAGAATTAGATTATCTCTGGTTGTACAACTGATCACAAGCCTTTTGCTTCAGGGCACAACGTGAAAGCTGAAATCAAAACAAGACAGGACGCCTTAGACTTCACTTCCAAGTAGGTCGGTAGATATGAGTGGATGGGCCAGCACCGTAAAAACAGTCACCACCCAGGGAGTCATATGGCACAAGGTGACAAAAGCCCATTTCACTTTGATGAGAATGAAATGGCTGTATGTTTTCCCAATAGAGAAGAACATTTTGGTGAAACTCTCATTGTGTAAGGCAGGGGTCGGCAAACTTTTTTATGCCAGGAGCCATTTTGACATTTATAAAATTTATAATATCACTCGAGGGCCAGGGGGCGGGGTTTGAGGGTGGGAGCCAATCGCGTGGAAGGGGGTGGGGTTTGAGGGCGGGGGCCAATCGCGTGGAAGGGGGCGGGGTTTGCGGGCGGGAGCCAATCGTGTGGAAGGGGCTGGGGTTTGCGGGTGGGAGCCACTCGCGCACACCGTGCCCGCTGCCGCACCTGCCCCCGCCACACACACCATGCCCGCTGCCGCGCCTGCCCCCGCCACGCCCGCTGCCACGCCTGCCCCCGCCATGCCCGCCACGCCTGCCTGGGGAAGAGCCACACTCAAGAGGGCTTCCCCCTCGCTTGCTGGAACATATTGAAGGGGAGGAAAAGGAAACATTAAGATCAACCGCGAGCTTTGCGGAGAAGTGGAGAGCGGCAGAGGCGAGGTGGGCGGCGGCGGCAGCGAAGAGGCCACGGGCGCAGGAAGCAGCAGTCGGAGGCTCGTCTGGCCCCGTGGCGCGCCGAGGGCGAAGAGCCGCCTGCTCTCCCCTTGGCCGCCTCCGGTCGCTACAGTCGCCCGAGATGCCAAGAGAGCGCAGCCGGGCTGGGCGCCCCATCCCGAGAGGCGGCCCGGGCACCGCTTCTACGTGGGGGAGAATGCAACTCAGCAGAACCCCATGCGCGAGGTGTGGGCGGCTGCGGGTGGCCCCGGCCTTGGAGAGCGAGAGCGCGTAAGAGTTTGGGGGCGGGATCCAATCGCGTGGAAGGGGAAGGGGTGAGTTCAGCTGCAGAAGAGCCACACTCAAGGGGCCAAAGAGCCGCATCTGGCTCGCGAGCCGCCATTTCCGACCCTTGTACTAGACCAATAGTTTTCTTTGGATTAGAGAAGCACAAAGCAACGCTACATGGGTACAGATTTTCTCTATGGCAATATCAATCACTCAAACCCCATAGAGTTTTTTTGTTTCATTGTGCAGGAACTAACCTAGATTGGAACAAGTGTCAATTGAGTTGTCTCATTCCAAGTGACATGGATGAACCCTCTAATCTTCTATGGATCAGCACTGGCTTTCTGCAGTCTCTGGCAAAGATTTCTGTCTAAGTCTTGCTAAGCAAAGTCCTTTCATGGGAAATTAATTCTGCTTCACAAGCTACAGTAAAGGTAAATTCTCCACGAAGTTAATTTCAACTTTTCTTTAGAGCAAGGCAGATACGGTTCATTACTGCCTTCTTCTGAATGTTCTTGGATTTCCTCATCTAGCCTACAGCCCTTACGAGCTGCTAAGCTCATAAGAGCTTATTTAAAGAGTGATCAAAGTTTTCATTTTTTAAATTTAAAAAAGTATTTTTAAATACATAATGACAAACAAATTATGACAGATAGATAACAGATACAGAACAAAGGGTTACTATTTTGAATTCATCCATCTGGATCTTTTTTAGATAGCATTGGTTTTCATTAGTCACTGTTTATCTGAGTCAGAGATAGTGTTAAGATCCTGTCTACTCCCCCTCACTGCTTTTCTTTGGCAAGACAGAGTCAATTACACTGATATCCTTTTTTCCCCATTTTGATAGTTTGTGCTCAGAGTTCTCGCTAAAGACAAGAGTTTAATAAATAAATCACAGCTTACGTCCAAGACCTCCCAGCAAGGTTCTGCAATTCCAAGTCATCCCAGCATCATGAAGGACCAGAAAATACAATAGCGAAAAGATTTTCTGTACCAGTGCCTTTAGAAATGCATTCCTTAGGCACGGATGACTCTGCAGACCTACTGCAAGCACTGAAAGACTGTGCTACAAACTGGAATGCATACTAGCAATCTGAGTTTAACTGCATAGGAACAAGCTTTAGTGAGCCACTTGTTCTCAATAGATCCCCTAACTTGCAAAAATGGGGACAATTATACAGTGTCTCCTATCCCCATAGGGTTGTTGTAGATGGTAAGCAGAATCACAGCAAATCATTTCATGCCCCTGAAATGATTTGCCGTGCTGACCAAAGTTTTGAGGGTATTTTTTTTCCCCTGATATTTTAATTGCATGCATGTTGCACTGAGAAGTTGACTCCTGTAAATGTAAAGCATCTTTACATTGATTTCTCAACCATTATTGGTTGAGCCAATTTGGTGTAGTGGTTAAGGCACTGGGCTAGAAACCGGGAGACCGTGAGTTCTAGTCCAGCCTTAGGCACAAAGTCAGCTGGGTGACCTTGGGCCAATTGCTCTCAGCCCTAGGAATTTATAGGAAGTGAATGGTGAACACTTGCAAAAATCTTGCCAAGAAAACTGCAGGGACTGGCAGTTGCCAGGAGTCAACACTGACTCAAAGGGACCCCCCACACACACACACAGCCTTTTATTCTTTGTGAATATTCTCCTACATGGCACACACTGGTTTGGCTGTATTCCTGCACCAGCTAGTTCAGTTATAAAACTCCAAGACAGTGGAGAATTTTTTAAAAAAGTTATATGAAATATGGTAAGTTCCTGGCCTCAGTAACAGCATTCTGGTGCTCTCCAGATGTGTGGGACTTCAACATCCAGAATCTCTAGCTAGCACAGCCAATGATATTATATGGGTTGAAATCCCACATTTTGTGTTGCATACTGTCATGGCAGCACTCAAGAAACTCACAAGTAGAACAGAAGGGTGATCATCTTCCCCTGTTGTTTCCCAACAGTTAAGGCTGTAAATCAGGTGGTAGGAAACAGCCATGATGATTCCTAGCCACTGGCAGCCCTCTTTTCCATGAATCTGTTCAAGCCCCCTTAATACTATCTGAACTGGTGGCTGTGTATTGTGTAAGGCTGAGTAAATGTGAGTAAATACAAGCCAAGTCTTTCAGACCAGTTTTTCCCAAACATCTCTGAATTAAAAGCAAAGAAAGTTGTGTTGCTGTCCCATATTTTGTTAGGATTTGTTGAACTGTCACAAAACAGTGGGAGAGTTTTTAACTTCTCCAGCACTTTTCATTAGGAGGGCTGCCAAACCAAGTAGAGGGGAGCAGAGAGAGCAAGAAAGAAAATCTGTTGATTTAACCCTAATGTCTGCTTTCAGTTACAGCCTTAATATCAAGCAGTAAGTAACATTGTGCCATCCAGATGTTTTGGACTACAAATCCTATAGTCCCCGGGCCTACTGGTTTGGGTTTGTGTAGAGGTCAGAGGGAATGGCCTTGAAGGACAGCCAGTCAGTTAAAAGGGGCCTGAGCTCAGGCCAAGAAAGTAATGTGAGAAAGCGTCTCAGACAAGTCCCTCTCTAGTTCACATGAAGATAAAGGGAAGGAGGACACACATTCAGATTTGCAAGATTCTGTTACTATAGTTTTACAACAAAAGTATTACTGACCTACATGGCATTGGTTTCCTGGCAGTTTGAGATCTGAAGAACCAATATATATGGAGCAACCATTCTGCCCATCCTAGCATAGAAGTTGGAGGAGAGTGAGTAATGAATAGGATTAAACTTCAGTCTACAACAAGGGTGGGGAACCTTTTTTCTGCCAAGGGCCATTTGGATATTTATAACCGGGTACCGGGGTGGGGGTGGGGGGCGGGGTTTCTGGGATTTCTGTGGACCGGGGACCGGAGTTTGCGGGCGGGAGCCAATCACAAGCACTGGGGGGCGGGGTTTGTGGGCAGGAGCCAATCACGTGAAAGGGGCGGGGTTTAGGCGGGAGCCCCACGGGCCGTATATGGCCCGCGGGCCTGACATTGCCCACCCCTGGTCTACAAGGTGCTACTTAGGCTTTAAAACTGCCTTTTGGATCATTGGGAGAAAAAAGTAACACCATTTCTAAGTCCATTCTTTCTGATGATAGGAAATCCAGCTGTTACCATATCCATCTCCAGATGTCAGGGGAGCACACAACTTCCTTATTAGGCAGAGAATAGAAGTAAAGAGCAAAAGCTCTAGAGGTGGTTTAGGAGGTGGTTTTTTTTGGGGGGGGGTTAACAATTGAAAAAGTGATTGACATCACAAAGCTAAGACAGAGATGGGCAGGGATGAGGCTTGCAAAATTATTATTATTATAAGAAGAATCCTGCAATCAACCAAAGCAGAGCCTGGCACAAAACACATAGAATTGAATAATTCAGCAGCCAGGAATTTATTTGACTACCACATCAGTCAGCATTCTTTCCTTCCCAAAAGTTATTCCTAGCTATCCTAAGTTTTATTCTTTTCACAGTATAATTATGAGGGGGAGGGAAAGATCTTTTCTTCCCTTGGCTTCCAGCGTAAAAGCAATTAGTCTTCATTTACTGCAAATGACCCAGTCCATCTTGATCTGATTCTTGTGGGAATTCCTGCCTCACTGGCATTGCATCTGCACTCATCCAGAGAACCTCACCTAGCAATCAACTCTGCCAAAAATTACTTGCCTCTGCATTTAACAGATTCCAAATCTGTTTCCTTGAACAGGCAAAAGAGAGGCCACGAATAGTCTTGTGCTTAGCATGAAAGATGCAACTTCCATTATAGGAGCTTAGCTTCTTTGTGGACGTACGAGCAAAATTGTACAGGCCCAAATGGGTCTAGAGGGAATTCTATCTGTCATTGGACAAAGACAAAATTATATGGAAAAGCTGTTTCATCTCAGAGTTCTTGATCAACTGCAGATTCTCACTCCTTTGGCAGCACACAGCAAAATTATTTTTTCCATATGGATTGCAAGAGGTGATCTGCCTTCTTGCAAGGATAGGGACTATTACAATGGATGATGATGATGATGATGATGATGATACCAGGGGATAGTAGAATACCAATACCAGGGGATAGTAGAACATAAGACAAAGAATAGGAGAAGATCACGAAGTATCAAGATCTGAAATTCGAACTTGAAAGATAATGGCATAAACCGGCCGTGGTGGTCCCAGTGGTTATCGGCACATTGGGTGCCATACCAAAAAACCTTGGACGGCACTTAGAAAATCTGCACATTGACAAAATTTCCACCTGTCAATTACAAAAGCCACACAGCTTAGATCTGCACAAATACTATGCTGGTACATTATGACATCCTCGGTTCTTGGGAAGAACTCGATGTGAATGAAGGCCAACACCAGCTAAAGAACTGGGAGTTGTGATTTCATGTTGTTCGGTATATAATAATAATAATAATAATAATAATAATAATAATAATAATCCCAACTCCCAGCGACTCTGGGCAGTTTACAATTGTTAAAAACATTTAAGAATAAAAAACAATACCACACAAAAACCAGCTGTTTCTTTGCAGCTGCACATGAGATTAGATCTTCAGAAGATTTTTAAAAAAATTTCTTCTGTTCTTGAACAATAGGAATTTAACTGACCTTCCAAAATGACTGTGAACTTGGAAGAAAAGCATATCCATTGTACAGTTCTATCTCTAAAATGAATCAAATTAATTTTGATCATTTTTGACAAATGAACAACCAAATTCAACATCTCTTAAAGATGATAAATTCTCAAATGTTCATAATCTGATGACATTTTACTCCGGTAGGTAGGAAATATATGGTGGCTTTTTAAAAATTGCTTGACCAAAGACAACTTTTCTACCCATGACAAAATGGCAACCTTAGCACTCCAAATGTATGACTTTTCTAGACTGCAGGAAGCTAGAGCTCTTGGCAATCTCAACCAGTAGCGGGGAGTGTTGTCAAAAAAGTCAAGATGGTGCCTGTGACCATGTGATTGAAGCCCCACCCCTTTTAACATGCATTGTAAACAAGATGAGCATGTGTGAGTGTGTGTGTGAGAGAGCACATTTTAAAACATTATACATATTTTTACTCTGAGTTTCAAGCATCAATATAAAATGTTTATTGAGCTATCCAAGGCTTCTAACCCCAGTCTGTCATCATCTTTTTTCAATGGAGATAAATTGTTCCATACACTCCTGTTACTTAATGCTACTCTCTCTTTCCTACATGGTCAGAAACTTTCATGCACACAATGTATTTCATGCTTCTGGGAGAGGGAGGGAGTTGGGCTTTTGGCAGTGTTCAAATCATGGCATAGCTGGACCCTGGTTTGTGTTCTTCCATTTCCCATCTACGAAATATCAAATGCTTCCTATCATAGGACAGATGGAGGAGTACGAAAAGAAGCTAGACGTTAATTCCTTGAGTCTGGGTAGTCAAATCAAGGTGAGGGTGGGGGGAAATAGATGATCCTGTCTACACTGTAACAACACTGCACTTTAGCCCAGCTGTTTGACAATGGAAAGTCAATAAAATCCCCCCTTCCAATCCTTTCAAAGAAACCTGAGCAAAAGAAAACAAACAACTTTATCACTGTTGATCCATTGCTTATAGAGGGCTTCACTTAGTCTCTTTATTGAAAAGTCCATGCAGTTTAAACAAATATACATTTCTTGCATCACTGAGAGCTTGTCTTGGTGTTTATGAGATGCTCAAACTGGAAGTTAAGCCCAGCACTTTCCCCTTAGGTAGGTAGGGCTGCAAAATTGGAAAAGGTAGGGAGTTATGTTCAATCCTTCCCTATCACTCACCTCCTCCCTTAATTTTTGTCTTGGCTTCTATCATCAATGACCAGAATGAACTCTTTTCTTTGATCTTCCTTCTACTTAGGGTCTGAGTCATCAGTTCTCCTCCTTCCTAAATGCTATATTGCTACCAACTGGCTTAGATAATAACATTCCCTATTTCACCATCTCCACCTCAGTCAAAACATGCTTCATTGTCAGAAATAAGCTCCAGTTTCAAAACTCTCCAGTTCAGCTTCAGGGAACTGCTTCCCATCAGCTTTCTTCTGAGCCAACAGGTCAGGTCCCATCTCAGTGGAGACAGCCAACTGAAGCAAAGCCAACTATAAAAAAATTTGAGAAAATTTTCTTATTACAGATCTAGCACTAAACATCTCAAGTATCTTCTTGCCATCTTCATGCATGCTGCATGACACAGTCATGTTCAGACTGGAACATTATCACTGGCAGAAACATTTACTTCTATCATGTATGGTCAGTCAACCTAATAAAATTATCTCCCAGGCCTTGGAAATAGACTAATTGTGGAGCCCCCTTTTCATTTCGTTTTGCTTTATTTTGCTTTTGTACTTTGCTTTTCTGGCCTGTTGTATTTTTCTTTTATTAACTTGGTGTTTAGTTGTAAGCTGCCTAGTCACTTGGGAATTTGGTGGGGATAGGATAGGATAGGATAGGATAGGATAGGATAGGATAGGATAGGATAGGGTCATGCTTTATTGAGTTGGGATAAAATGCAGGTAACATGTCTCAATGCTCGTTTAGAAAAACCTTGTGGGGTGGATGTGGCAGGGAGGTTGTGGCCAAAACCTTTGCTCTGGCATGCTGGTTTTCTATATGCAAAGTTGATCTGTGAGGTGTCATGGAATACCTAACATCAGTTGAGCATTACAAGATCCATGACTACACAAACCTTTTTGGCCACAGGTTTCATTTGCATCTCTGGAATATATCAGGAGCTGCATTTGAGTGAGGTAAGTGGCTATGTGTCAGGGCCAGCCCAAGAACAACAATGAGTCAGTGCATTCAAACTCCAGTTCTTTATTGCTCTCACCATACAGACAGAATCTTGCCAGACTAAAGCTACTCTAATGTCAGGATGGAGGCTGAGTCCAATGAGTCCGATTTGGAAGTAGAAGGGCCGATAACAATAGAAGTGGGAAAGATCTGGGATGGTGCAAAATTTGAACCAGATCCGGAGCAGCTGATTGGAGGCAGCCCAGAAGGAGACTCGCCTCCACCTATCAGCGCAAGAGAGAGGAGGTGGGAAAGGCGGGCAGAGCAACGCGAGGCGCGATTGGCTCCCACTCACAAACGGTGGGAAAATCAAAAGAATAAAAGACAAGCGCATCGTGTACCCATTGCCAGAGACAACTGTTCATGTTCCGTACTGCACCCCGGAGTGAATCACAATCCCGTCGCTGCGCCAGAATCCCCACTTGGACCTCGTCCTGTTTCCATGCCTGAGCCTTGCCTTGCAGCCCAGCCAAGCTTTGCGCCAGAGCCTTGCCTTGCTGTCCAGTCGAGCTCCATGCCAGAGCCTTGCCTAGTCGCCCAGCCCAGCCTCGTGCCGGAATCTTGCCTTCTTGCCACGCACCGCGCCGGAACCCAGCCTTGCTGCACAGCCGCGCTTCGCGCCAGAACCTCACCAAGCCTCGAGCCAGAACCTCGTCCCACTGCCGCAGCACTAAGCCTTGCGCAGGAATTGTACCTCGCAGCCGCATCAAGCCTCGCACTGGAATCTTGCCTCACCTTCATGCCAAGCCTCGCAGAGACCTCGTCTTGCCACCGCCACACCAAACCTTGCGCCGGAACCTTGCCTAGCCACCACACCCAGCCCCGTGCCAGAACCTTGTCCTGCAGCTGCACCGCGCCTCACACCGGAACCGTATTGCACAGCCATGCCAAACCTCGTGCCGGAGCCTTGCCTTGCAGCTGCGCCAAGCACCGCGCCGGGACCTTGCATCGCAGCCACGTGGCTGCCTGCATGCGCACCAATTGGGAACGGATCACCGCAGGCCACCCGAACTCTGTGAGCACCTAGTGTCACTTCTGTTTTTCTCTAGATTCAATTTTGTGTGTTTTAATTGTAAATAAAAGACTTATCCCACACCTTCCTGCTTTGAGTCTTAGTCGGGACAGGACATCTAACTAACCTAGGCACAAATAACCTGGGAGACTCTAGGGCGGGGCAACCCTGAACCTCTTTACTTTCCCAGCAACAGTTTCTGGACTGCAAGTCCTCTTATCTGCTTGGAATGCGCTCCCTCCTTCCTGAGAACCAGCGGCAGTGCCGAAATCCACATTATGCTTGAAATAAGGGTGTTTAATTTTAATTTACTGGAAACTGGTGTCAACCAAGAGTAGCTCCAGAAAGGCTATGGCCTTTGGTCATAAATTATGCACCTATGTCATGGTTAGCAGCAGCAGATTTGGTCTGCAAAAATCCAACCACTAGGCAGCAGCAAAGATGTACAGAAAACTCTTGGCTGCCATCTCATGGTCATTGGGATTTTTGCAGACCAACTCTGGTAGCTACGGTCATTATAGGTCTTGGATAGCCTTGCCATCTTGGTTCATCTTAATTAGACATCTTGAAGCTTGGGATGTTGGAGACCATGTAAATTTTACTATTTAAAGGTGCTAACTGCATCACAGCAGACCCTTGGTGAGCCAGTTGTCTGTAAAGACTTGTGAGCCAGCAGGATGTTGTCAATTAAGTAGCAATGATGGGGATCAGGCTCAAATGACCCTACTTGAGTCACATTATGCTCTCTGGAAAAGGCTCTACTGCTGGGAAAGGTGAAACGAAAGAGAAGAGGACTACCAGCAGCAAGGTGGATGGACTCACAGTGGCGATGGGGGCACTGTTGGAAGATCTTAGGGACAGACCTTCCTGGAGAAAATCTATCTATGTAGTCACTAAGAGTTGATATCAACTTGATGGCACATAATCAATCAGTACAATGGGGATACCATTTCCTTCCTCTACTAAGTGATGCTTGACATGGATGTCTGCAGGGACATGTGTCAAAATCGACGAGATGGGAGGTGTAATGCCATGCCTGCTGCCTTGTGATTTTGATTCACCCCCTCCCCAACAACCTGGTAACACTGATGCTACATGAGGCACTGCAATGATAAAACAGTGAGGGAGAATGATATGTGACAATGCAAAGTTATACTGCAATATATAAATAGCAAAATAATGTTATAATGTTAAATGTGGCAATTTCCTCCTTTTATCTATTCCTGATTTAGCATCAGGAAAATCTAGGAAATTGTAAGAATCTTACAAAGTCAGAATTTGAATAGTTGTCCTCATCTATAAATATCATTGTATATTGAGGATGTCCACCCTAGTTCCAAATACAGGTAGTTCTCGCTTAACAACCATTCGTTTTGTGATGGTTTGGACTTACAACGGTGCTGAAAAAACCGACTCATGACTGGCCTTCACACTTACGACCGTTGCAGCATCCCCGCAGTCACGTGGTCATGATTTGGGCGCTTGGCAACTGGTTTGCATTTATGACCGCTGCAGCGTCACGTGGTCACGATTGCCATTTTCGACCTTCATGGCCGGCTTCTGGCAAGCAAAATCAATGGGGAACCGTGTGGCTCGCTTAACAACCATGTGGTTTGCTTAACGCCCGCAGTGATTTGCTTAACGACTGCCGCAAAAAAGATTGTAAAATTGGGTCAGATTCGCTTAATGACCGCTTCGCTTAGCAACCAAAATTCTGGTTCCAATTGTGGTCGTTAAGCGAGGACTATACACATCTAGAAATCATTATATGACTTCTACACACCCTAAACAAAATAAACACTATATGCATTGTAGAACAGGTGGGTTACAAAGGACAGCAATACTATAACATTTTTTTTCCAAACACAGGACATCAAAACAATTGTGCAGCCAAAATAAACTGTGTCAGACTTATAGCCAAAGCATATAGCATAAAGTCTCCATTATTTTCAAACACATTTTAACAGATTGCCAATCCCATAGCACTTTAACAACAACATATCAATTCTTGAAAGATTTGCATTCCATTCTTTTAAAGTGAATTCAGAAGCCAGGGTCTCTTTATATGCAGGTTGATATAACATATGAGAGAGAGAGAGAGAAAGCAGCTTTAAATCCATTTAAAACACACCCAGAGGAGTTCCAAATGCCAAGGAATTGCTACAGTACATACAGACAAAATGTCACAACAATCTGAAGGAAATGGAAAAAGAAGTCAAAAGTGACTCCTTCAGTCTGAAATATAACAATACTCCCCAAATCTACCAAGCAGTGAAGATTAACTACCTTACAAAACCTGGATCCCAGCATACAAAGCATCCTTCTGCATTCACTCATAGAAAGGTGGGATGTGCATAGCTTCTCAGAAGACCATCACTGATACAATCAAGTTGCTGAAACTCAGCCAAATGCAATCCAAAAAGAGAAGACATTTTTATAACACCCATTAGGGAAATAAGAAAGTAAGGAATATGTCAAACAAAAAATATAAATCAAGCTGAAACGTAACACTTGTGCTATTTTACTTGGCTATAAATAATAAGCTGCATGCTTTCATTTGCACTATACACTCATTTGTAACATTGGTTTTTATGTCCTTTATTATCCCCCCACATTGTTTTTATGTCATTATCCCCCCACGTTGCCCTATATTTTTACGTTGTTGGGCTGCTTTGTTGGAATTGTCTAGTATGTTGTGATTTTATTTATTTATTTATTTTATTTATTTAACTTATATGACCCAATATGATTTTACCCCAAATGGGAAAGTGGAAATATTCTAAAAAAGCTAATCCCCCAATATATGTTTATATTGTTGGATGATTTCTGAAAGTGTCTTGGCTTATTTTTCATAATCCATCTTGTTATTCCCTCAGTGTGACTTGTTTTATTATTCAGAATGCTAAAACTCAAATTCAAAGCATTATACACCTAGCAACATCTTATCATCCTGAAGACATCCTGAAGAGTGAGGTTGAATGGGCCTTAAGCATTGCTAATAACAAGGCAGCAGGAGACGACGGTATCCCAGCTGAACTGTTTAAAATCTTGCAAGATGATGCTGTCAAGGTGATGCATGCCATATGCCAGCAAATTTGGAAAACACAAGAATGGCCATCAGATTGGAAACAATCAACTTATATCCCCATACCAAAAAAGGGAAGCACTAAAGAATGTTCAAACTATCGAACAGTGGCACTTATTTCACATGCCAGTAAGGTAATGCTCAAGTTCTTGCAAGGTAGACTCCAGCAATTCATGGAGTGAGAATTGCCAGATGTACAAGCTGGGTTTAGAAAAGGCAGAGGAACTAGAGACCAAATTGCCAATATCCGCTGGATAATGGAAAAAGCCAGGGAGTTTCAGAAAAACATCTATTTCTCTTCGATTGGTACATCTATTTCTGTTTTATTGACTATTCTAAAGCCTTTGACTGTGTGGATCATAACAAATTGTGGCAAGTTCTTGGTGGTATGGGGATACCAAGTCATCTTGTCTGTCTCCTGAGGAATCTGTATAACGACCAAGTAGCAACAGTAAGAACAGATCATGGAACAACAGACTGGTTTAAGTTTGGGAAAGGATTACGGCAGGGTTGTATACTCTCACCCTACCTATTCAACCTGTACGCAGAACACATCATGCGACGTGCTGGACTTGACGAATCCAAGGCTGGAGTTAAAATCGCTGGAAGAAACATTAACATACTCAGATATGCAGATGATACCACTTTGATGGCTGAAAGCGAGGAGGAGCTGAGGAGCCTTATGATGAAGGTGAAAGAAGAAAGTGCAAAAGCTGGGTTGCATTTAAACCTTAAAAAAACCAAGATTATGGCAACCAGCTTGATTGATGACTGGCATATAGATGGAGAAAAAGTGGAGGCAGTGACAGACTTTGTATTTCTTGGTGCAAAGATTACTGCAGAGGCTGACTGCAGCCAGGAAATCAGAAGACGTCTACTTCTTGGGAGGAGAGCAATGGCAAATCTTGATAAAATAGTTAAGAGCAGAGACATCACACTGACAACAAAGGTCCGCATAGTTAAAGCAATGGTATTCCCTGTAGTAACCTATGGCTGCGAGAGCTGGACCATAAGGAAGGCTGAGCGAAGGAAGATAGATGCTTTTGAACTGTGGTGTTGGAGGAAAATTCTGAGAGTGCCTTGGACTGCAAGAAGATCAAACCAGTCCATACTCCAGGAAATAAAGCCAGAGTGCTCACTTGAGGGAATGATATTAAAGGCAAAACTGAAGTACTTTGGCCACATAATGAGAAGACAGGTTACCCTGGAGAAAATGCTGGTGCTAGGGAAAGTGGAAGGCAAAAGGAAGAGGGGCTGACCAAGGGCAAGATGGATGGATGTTATTCTAGAGGTGACGGACTCGACCCTGGGGGAGCTGGGGATGGCGACGGCCGACAGGAAGCTCTGGCGTGGGCTGGTCCATGAGGTCACGAAGAGTCGGAAGCGACTGAACGAATAAACAACAAATATCTTCTCTTCGATTGGTAACAAATATCTTATCAGGCGTACCTATCCACAAAGTACAGATGCTGTATTTTGTGGCCCAACAATGACTCCATCCATCCATCCATCCATCCATCCATCCATCCATCCATCCATCCTTCTCTACTTAGCAACATCTTTCCAATATGTTCACTTGAAGGCAGCCCATACCCAGCACAGGAATCATGAGTGGTGATTTAGAAGATTCCCTTATATTTAGGATTCAGAAGATACTACTTTATTCTAATTGTTTCTATAAATTGACTAGTTTCATATAGAAGCACATATGGGAATAAAGCTGCGAAGGAGTTCCAAATATTACAACAAACTCTGTTGTACCACTGCTCCGTGAGCTGTACTGGCTCCCAGTAGGCTGCTGGGTGTAATTCAAGGTCCTGGTTACCACATACAAAGGCCCTCATGGCATGGGGCCAGGTTATTTGAAGGTCCACTTTTCTCCCATTATTTTTGCGTCGCCCACTAGATCCAGCATGGTGGGTATGCTCTGTGTCCCATCTATTAAACAGTGCCATCTGGTAGGACCCAGGAACTGTGCCTTCTCTATAGCAATGTCTGCCTTTGGAATACCATTCCCCCAAAGTTTGTTTGGCCCCAACCATGCTGGCATTTTGTAAATCCTTGAAGACCTGGATGTTCCTCTGAGCATGAAGCCTGTAGGCTGGGTAAGCCTGTCATTTCTGACATGACCATGGTTATGTGGTGTGTGTTAGATTGCCCCTGGCTGCCATTGTGCTATTATTCTGTTATTGTTGTTGTTAATGTTATTATATTTGTTCTATTGGTTTCTAATCCTGTTTGCGCCGAGCTGTGTTTGCGGGATAGGCAGCTATATAAATTGATGTAATAAATAAACTTAAGACTATTTATTAACATAATTTTTCCTTGGGGGGGGGAAATGTAAGTTTGGAATCACATATCACTGCACCAAATCCTGTTGAGTTTGGCTTCACTGTGATTTGAAAACCATGGTTTATGGCTTAGCATATTGCGGAAAGCCAATCAATTGTAGTTTGTTCGAAAAACCATAAAGAATTATGGCTGAGTGTGACGTGCAAATCCAGTCACACATTACAAATGATTTTACTTGAATAGAATTTCTGGTGGAATTGCAACAATGCAGTAGGCTTTTTATTCAAATGCATTTTATTTTGCAACAACATGCCCAAGTTTTAAACGTTTTGCTCTGTGCTTAGATACAGATTTTTTTTTTTCCTCTCACAGTTTCAGTCTCCCTCCTGAAAAATGAAATACATTTTGGAGCATCAAAAACCATATCAAGGTTTTCCAATTACTCTTTAAAAAGAAAGACAGACATTTTAGCAAATAAAAGAAGACACAGTAGAAGAATCTTTGGAGAATGGTTTACTGCAAAGTAAGAAGAAGTAAGCTACCAGAAACAGTAAGAAAAGGCAATACATTTCTAGGATACATAAATATTAATGACTAGTAGTTATTAAAAATAAAAAGACAGGAACCTAAAAACAAAGGATATTAAATAAATTAAAACCCTACACACAATACAGAAAGCAAAAAACTAAGCAAAGGAAATGTAGTAAATTGTTCCCAATCAAAATACTGTTAACTGGTGGGGGAAATAAATATTTTCCCAACACATTTAATTTGGAGTGTTTTGGATTTACATTTGCTGCTTTTTCTGGTGCAGAATTGCAATTCTTCTCTATTAACTGAAGCTTTGTTATTTGTCATCAAGACGGATTTATACAAAAATCATGTTTAGAACTTAGAACCTGATACGGATTTTTTAAACATCAGATCTAGACCCGGGCAGGAAAGAATGTACTTTTTTCCTCTTTCTTTCTTTTTTTTAAGACAACAGTGTATATAATCAATGTTGTGCTCATTTTCCACGTCTGTTTTGGTTGCTTGAAAACATTTTGAGCAAAAAGACATTTTAAGGCTGATACAGGCAACCGAATGAAACATTCTTGGAAGGCATATTAGTCAGCATGGGGGATACACACACACACACACACACACACTCTCTCCTGTAGATGGGGGAAAAATAAGTGAATCATTTATGCCACCTTGCATTTAACTGCTACTGGAACAGCCCAGGCAATTAAATGAGCAATGAAAGTACCATGTGTAGAGTTGCTGAGCTTTCTCCTCCTTTCTTAATTTTTTTGGTCCGTTTATCAGCCAAAAAAGGAAAACAAAAAAAGATACTTATTTCAAGTTGTCAGAACCAGGCAAGTCATAATATTTAGCCCCAGGTTTCCCCCCCCCAAAAAAAAAGACAAAGGTTGATCACAGTTTTGTTCAGAAAAGAACTGGAAAGGTCCTTGTAAGAAAACGATGATTTCTAAAATATACCCTTGTGCGGTCATTTTAAAAAATCAACTATCAAAACATTTTCCCCAAAACAAAAAATAAATTAGGGCAATTTTAAAAAATGCAATACAGTGTCTTTTTTTTTTCCTCCCCTCTCCCGGGATATTAAGCTGTCCTCAGGGAACCATTAGCAACTGTGTTCTTTCCAAAACTTGGCTCATGTTTTTGAAGCCACAGTTCAGCTAGCTGCTGCGTAGAACCATACGTTGATGCTTTGGACCCCAAGCACATTTTATATTGTTTTGGGTCAAGGTTAGGGTCACAAAAGACAGGGTGATGTACATGGACTACGCCAACCTCTTGGCTCCGGAACGTCTTGAGACCAGCATGAATCACCTTGTTGAACAAGTCCACATCCTCAAGGCCCCAGCCTTGGATAGAAACATCAAACCCCCCTGCCCGAATTAGGTCCTCCTTGTAAATGCAGGCAATTCCAAAACCGTAGTTCCTCCAGAAACCAGTTTTCTGTGTGAAAGCAAAGTGATTCTCACTTGGAACTTTCCCACTATAGACAATCTTTGGATCATACTGGCTGAAGATGATTGGAAAATAAATCTGTTGCCCTAAAACTGTGTTGGCTCTACATCGTTGGAGGAACTCTGCCGTGAAAACCAAGTCAACGTCACAAAAGAAGAGCAGAGACCTATTGTTAAACTGAGAGGACCCTACTTCAAGTGCCAGAGCTCGGGAAAAATCTCCAGAAATAGGCAAAATCTGCATGTCTGCCTTGGGGTACTTCATACGATAGTCTCTCATCAGTTCCACCTGCCTTGCCTTATCAGGATTTGAGTTGGAGTTGAATAGCAAGACAACCAGTTTGACGTTCTGGTTAGGAATAAGGCAAGTCTTTTCAAAGTTGGCCATGAAGCGCACAAACATATCATAGCGTCCAGAAAGAGGAATTAAGATGTTGATTTTTTGGTCTTTGGGTTCTGTCTTCTCGGATTTTGACTTGCTTAGCTGGAATGGGACAAACATCTTAAGTGAATTGGAGAGAAAGGACAAGGATCCTGAATCCTGGTTGATTTTACTGGCCAGGTCTTTGGCATCCATTTCATCATGTTCCATAAACTGGACTTTGCTGAAGGTCTGTTGCAGGTATGCATGTCGCCGAACAGGGACAGTCATTTTCTTACCCTTGTGCTTCTTGTACAAAAGTAGCAAGTCAAGGACATACTCAGCGCCGTACATGGGACTAACTCTTCGATAGCCATACTGTATCTCCTTAAAGTCGATGATCCGCCCCCTAGTCTTGGCATTTGCGTTGATCATTTCCATGACTTGCATCACAACGTTGTCCAAGGCCTGACGCTGGGAGGAGTCCATGCCTCGGCGAGGTGGCTGTCCATCTGCTGTGGAATACAGATACTCTCCAGTCAAGAATTCCCACTCCAAAACCTCCTCACGCTGGTGTGGCTGGAATCGCATGAAGGAAGGGGCAATTCCCAGCTGAAGGTCATCTCGATGGACTTCCGTATTGCTGTATTTGCTCATGAGGACAATCTCTCGGTGCAGCTGAATGGTCCGGTATCGCAGCTCTGCTATTTTACGACTCAGCATGTAGCTGTGAAGCCGGTACTGGTAAGGTGGGCTTTTGTTGGGGTGCAAAGTGATGGCGCGGTGGATCTTGCTATTATGGAGATCTCTGATGTAACCTTTTTTGTTCTGCTCATAGTTTTCGTAAAAGAGCTGCTGCATCTAAGAAAGAAGAAAAGGAACAGGAAGAGCATTACTATAGGAGTCCACTACTGGATAAAGAGCTACCTGCCTTGCGTGTGGCTTAGACAAACAGAAGGGCTGGGGGGGGGGGGATAAGCAACTCCCTGCCGTGAGGCCCAAGTTTAGCTAAATCAGCAGCTTCCCTAAAGAATTAAGAGGATTAAAAGTTTTAAACTGGGAGGTGAAGAAAAAAATAAAGAAAACCAAACATCTACCACAGATTGGAGATTATCTTGGCCTCTTCTAGCAGTAGGATCAGTATGGTACTCCCCCTTAAATTGCATAAAAGGTTTATTGTGGAGTGAAATGATTTCTGTTGGCATAAAAATAGAAAGAAAAATGAAAGCAGAAAAACCATCCAAATCTTTACCGAATTTAGAGATTTCAAGGGGTTGGCGACAGAAAATTAAAATGTGCCTGCACATACAAACACACCACCACCACTATCTTATCACTGCAATCCATTTCTTCCCTTTTTTTGCTACTAAAATCAATGGCATAGTACACAAACTATATGGGGGACCTTCTAAAATACTAAAATTATTTTATTTTTCCAATTATTCATTTATTCTTAAAACGTACACGCTGCCCTTCAAAACCAAATTTCCCCATGGAGGCTTACAGTCCATTAAAATTGCACAATAAAAACTGAACAATAATTCAAATACCAAGAAAGCCAACACATCAAAATATGGAATTGATTCAAATGAGAAATAAAAGTGAGAGCTGCAGGCCAAGAAGTAAAAAAAATATTTCAATACAACATATACATGTAAAATTAAAAGAGTTAAAAAGTAAGAAAGCCAGTGTGGTGTAGTGGTGAAGGCACCAGGCTAGAAACCAGGAGACCCTGAGTTCTGTTCCTGCCTTAGGCACAAAGCCAGCTGGGTGACCTTGGGCCAGTCCCTCTCTCTCTCAGCCCAAGGAAGGAGGCAATGGCAAACCACTTCTGAAAAACCTTGCCAAGAAAACTGCAGGGACTTGTCCAGGCAGTCGCCAGAAGTCAACACTGACTCGAAAGCACAGAAAAAAAAGTTTTAGAAACAGATAGGGAAACATCACAATTATTATTCAATCTGACTAGAAACAAATGATGTCCCCCATTGGGGGAGATGGACGGTCATATAAATTTGAATAATAAATAAATAAATGTAACCTGGCAATCCTTATGTTATGTTATTCTATTTCACAAGAGTGTGTCACTGCTCTTTGCTATAGTAAAGGTAAAGGTTTTCCCCTGCACAGTCGTGTCCGACTCTACGGGCCGGTGCTCATCTCCGTTTGTTAGCCGAAGAGCCAGCGCTGTCTGAAGATGCTTCCACGGTCATGTGGCGAGCATGACGTGCGCGGAATGCTGTTACCTTCCCACCGAAGTGGTACCTATTTATCTACTTGCATTTGCATGCTTTCGAATTGCTAGGTTGGCAAGAGCTGGGGTGAGTGCGGGAGCAAACTCCATCACACGGTGCTCGGGTCTCGAACCGCCGACCTTCCGATCGACAAGCCTGGTGTCTTAACCGCTGAGCCACTGCGCCCATGTTCTTTGCTATACTCCATAATAATACAATTTTTGGATTTTGAAGTATTTCATGTATTCAGTATTTTAGAAACTTAGCTTAAGTTTTGAATATTTTATTCACAAAGTAATTTTATAACTTAATTTTACATAGCTAACCTTTTAGCATATATAAATATTGGTTGTGAAGTTGAAAGATCATCCTGGAAGAAGGTCATGGTAAGTCACTGCTCTACTGTTGTCAAGAAAGCTACATTAATATGTCCATGAGGTCACTTACAGTTAAGGCTAGCTTGAGAGTGCATTTACTTTTAATATACACATAGGACCAGGTTGGGAAAAGTAAGACTGAAGCGTACCTTTCATTTTAATTTGAGTGGAATGGAGAGGAAGAGAAATGGCTTGAGAAGGTCTCACATACCAAAGCAAGCTGAATTGCTGCACTCTGAGTTCTATTGAATGACATCTCAGGTAACAGCTGGTATCAGGAAACAGCAAGGGGAAACACAGGTATCTCAAAGCCATAAATGATTGATGGACAGGGAGAAAAAATGGGGCTCAAATTAAGCCGGTGGTCATAAATATTTAAGCTTAAAAAAATGGAAACACCTGCTAAACCTCAGTTGGCCCACTCTACCAAACAGGAAAAACTGATGTATAATAAAAGGTAGGTAAAGGTAGGGTCTCGAACCGCTGACCTTCTGATCGACAAGCCTGGCATCTTAAC
The DNA here is from genome assembly GCA_023362775.1 of Charina bottae. Lineage (NCBI taxonomy): Eukaryota > Metazoa > Chordata > Lepidosauria > Squamata > Charinaidae > Charina > Charina bottae. The sequence continues at coordinate 9,451,379 of JALMGJ010000010.1, forward strand.
CACTGAGCCACTAAATGCCCTAAATAAAATAGGAATTGGACTGGCAGCTATGATTGCAGGAATGAGCTACAGCCATGGCACATTTATGATCCTTAGTGGAGCATGGCATGGCACTGGACATCAATAGCTTTCTCAGTGACTTTCCTTCTGTCTCTATCCCCAGGAGAGAGTATAGGCCACAGAAGAATTCTCTCCCAGCAAATACCCTTTAAAAACATTTTCATAGGTGTTTAATATCAATTACTCTGGAAAAGTTGACAGGAAGGGCAGATTTTAGGCATAATTTAAATAAACTGCTAAGAGTCTGAACATCCACAAATTATCAACTTCAATCAATGAAATAACTGATATGTCACCTGAGATGGAACAGAAAATCCAGGCAGACAAGTAAAATAAGCTCATGTTTTTTGTTAAAAAAAAGAAAGAGGATAGTTGAAAGCAAGGTATCTTGTCATGTACCTCCTTCCTTTGGTATTCCTATTTACTAATCAGTTCCAAAAATGGCCCAAAGTTTTTTTTAAAAAGGAGTTGTCGTCTTGATTCCATGGATTTTACAAGCTTTGCTCTTATCCAGGTTAGACTATTAAGTAATAGACTATGTTCCATATGGAATGGCTTGTGAAAGGCCTAGAAGTCTAACCTATGAATGGATTTCAGTCTCCAGACTGCATGACCTCTGCATGAACAGGCACTTTTCAGTAATGCATCCACACCATAGAATGATTTCTTTAAAAAACAGTTTTGTTTATTTTCAGAAGTGGGAAGGGGTTGGCAGGGAAAAGCTCATCTCAGCCGTGGCTTTGAGTGCAGTCCCCCCAAAAGCTTATCCGTCACCCAGGGCAGATACTGTAAAAATACGTTTTGTAAAATTAAAAAAAAAAACTTAGAAGTGAAAGGTATGTTGTTAAAAATGAATATAATTTGTAATTATATTTTATTCTCTTTGCTAATATGAAGCTGAGACAGAAATTAATGGATCCGGTAACTGACCTCTTTCTTAACACAAAGATAATAAGTAAGTAAATAAACAAACAAACAAACAAACAAGATGATTAATACTGTTTAAAAGCTAGTACTGTTGTTTTTTTTCAAAATGACCAATCATTGCTTTCTATGATACATACTTTCTAAAAATTGTATTTCTATTTTGCAGAAGATAGAGGAATATGTCCTCCTGTTATCAAATAACAAGAATGCATCTTTACTTGAAAGGATTATAGAATGTTCTTGACCAGTGAATAAATCATGATTCATTTTATTTGTTTTAAATTTAAACCACCCAGTTGACACTCAAATCCTACATCATTTTGACAACAGACTCTGCAGATCTGTTTTATCCTGAATTGTATTTTATACTATTATGCAGTTTTCCAATGTTGATGGCTTTTCATTTCTTTATGATGTCTCTTATGGTACTTATATTGTACATTGCTCTGATAACCTGAGTAGAAGCTATATATTTTAATAATTTAATTAAATTATTGTACCTGCTTGTTATGTTTGCCTGTTTTGCTCTGCATTCACTTTTAACTATTGCTATATTTAGTTTGAGGGTTATCTTAGAGGATTCATAGTTAAATGGAAACTTGTGATGTACCTATAGCCACAAACTAGAAACAGGAGGTAGAAGGAAAAATCAGATTACACACAGTTCTCACTTCTTTTTTCTCTCTGGAAGCCATCAGCTGGGAGGTAGGCCAAGAAAATACATGGGGGAGGCATTCATATGTATCACTCTATGAAGCAAGTTTCACTTGGCTGGCATCGGTCACTACCCAAAATGTACATTTAACCACAAAGTATAAATGCTAATGAAACTGCTACCTATATGAAGTCTAGAAATCTCAAGTGCTATAATTATGTTAGGGAAAACAGAGCACAATGCATGCCTTCTTTAATAAATAAACCTGTACTTTTCAGTAAGTCTGGAAATCTTATGGGGAGGGAGGGAATAAAAGAAGTTTCTGATCTTCATGAAACCCATAATTACGCCTAGAATATCTATGCCTAAAAACGTGCAGGCAAAACTTCACAATGTCTTCTTCTGCTTGCCTTCCATTGTCTTGTCTTGATTTTTGGATTCAAAACACCACCAATCAGGAAACAATTATTTAATATATTCCATAAAATATTCTGCCCATCAATGACACTAAATTGAAAAGAGGTCTAATGAATAATCCACAAAACTAGCTACCTGTTGGGATGGGGGAGGGGAGAGACTTTGACCTGCTGAGGAATAAGGAGAGTTATAAAGTAGGTAACATTTCCCAATGCTTTCCTTATTGAGACATGACATAATTAGCATCATTTTATTTGAGCACAAGGTGGATTTTGAAATGCAAGGCATGATTTTCAAAAAGGCAAGTGAATGAGCATGAGTGCAAAATGAAGTCCTGGCCACTGTTGCCTTCAGAATTGGCAGGTGGTTCTATCAGGAAATTAAGAGAAGATGACACACTTGTTGATTACACAACTGAATTCTAAGAAGTCACTGATGGATAGGACTCCGTATTAAGACGTGCAGGATCACGGCACAGCCCCCTTGGAAGAAGACCTTTTTTTTAATGAATGGCAGCTGTCAACCGCTGAACGGAGATCATCAGGGAAGATGTTACCCGGTGATCCTTCAAAAGCTGCCTTCTGGTTATCATCTGGCATTGCACATGTGCAGTTTGGGAGACTTTGGGGCCTGATTAAAAAAAGATCCTGGAGAAGGGGTTAGTTGCCTCCTTGATACATCAACTCTGAGAAGAAAAAGAAAGCCACCTCCAAGAAAATAGGCAATCAGGTGCCCTCCAGAAGTTTTGGACTACAGCTCCTGCTGAGGCTGATGGGAGTTGAAGTTCTAACCATGGGGAGGGAATCAGGTTGCTTCCTCTAATTTAGAGGGAATATTACTCGGTATGCTAATACTGATGAAAAGCCACCCAACAATAGAACAGTTTCCACAACCCAAGGAAAACTAGAAAAATGTGGGTAAATGTTGCATTTGCTATATTCAGTGAGATGTTCTGTCTTCCTGAAATCCTAACATACTGGAATTATTCCTAAAAATAAAAAATAAAATTATTCCTAAAAATGAAAAAAAAAGGAACCCCATCCCTGAATCTTCAGATGAAAATAAAATCTCTTAATTCTTTTGAAATAAGAATCCACAGTTACAGCCCGAGACTCTACACACCAGCTAGATTTTGACACTGGGTAAACATGATTAAAATGGAGTGAAATGTTTATTTTTCTGTTTGACTTTAAAATATGTATAGAACAGAGCTTTCCAAACTTTTCATGTTGGTGACACACTTTTTAGACATGCATCATTTTGTGACACTCTCTTACAGCAGGGCACAAGGCAGGCACTAGGACCTGCGCGGAATCCTGGCAGGGCTCGGAGGCAGCAGCAGCCGCTACACACCCAGACACTGCAGCCGACACACTAACGTGTCCCGACACACACTTTGGAAAGCTCTGGTATAGAATATTATATTCTTAATATAACTCAGAGGACAGGCAAATGAGCTATGCACGTATAGAAAGCAGCTTCCCAGCCACTGGAAATCCTATTCAGCCACCACACCAAAATATTAAACCAGTATATTTAAAGCTGTAAGGACTAGGAGCTTGCTTTATTTTATTTTTCCAAATAAAAGAGAGATAAAAACAGAAGAACCATGCTCACTGAGTCTAAAAACTTGTTTTAGTCTTCAGTCTTTTTAGCCAGTAGTCTGTTCTCATACTAACCAAAACAGATGTCTATTGAAAACTACAGGGGGGATGTGATTGCAACAGCATGCTCCTCTTAGTATGGTTTAGAAATCTGTAATGCATAGCTTTCCAAAGTGTGTGTCGCGACACTACTGTGTCGCCTGCGGTGTCCTGGTGTGTCGCACGCGAACCCGAAAGCTGCCACAGCGCAGATTGCCGGGGGTGCCGCTCCTTACGGTTCCCCCCATCAGCGCTTCCGGGTTTGCGTGCGACACACCAGGACACCGCAGGCTGCGCCCCCGCCACTGGTGTGTGTCACCAACATGAAAAGTTTGGAAAGCTCAGCTGTAAAGTATACAAGAAGAATTTCAACTTACATACAAATTTGAAGAGAAATTGAAGGGACTTTTAAAAAACAGTGAAAGAACAAGTGTGCCAGACTCTTCAGAACTTCATAAAGCAGTGTTTCTCAACCTTGGCAACTTGAAGATGTGTGGACTTCAACTCCCAGAATTCTCCAGCCAGCCATGGCTGTAGGTCTTTCCCCCCCCCCCAGCCAAAAGAGATGCTGTTTATTTCTGGTACCAACTCTCTTTCTCACAGACACATACACACACACCTCTTTTGGACACCTCAATTCAAGCAAGAAAAAGGAGAAAAAAATTATTTACTCATGTACTTCGCATGTCTGATATATACCCCTCCAAGCCCAATGTGTTTTCTACCTTTCCAAGATCACGCTTCTTCCAAAGTGTGCATTTAACGCTTACACAATCATTAGGAAGTTGAACAGATTGTTCACCACAGAGGGCTTGAGAAGCATGAAAAATGTGACAAGAGTACTAGTTTCCACAGCTCCAGTTGTGTGGTTTTAAAACACACTCCATTCTAGGAACATTTCCCAGACTGATTCATCTGCCAAGATATCCCAGCATGAGGCAGAGTGTGCTGGTAACTTTCTGGTGTGCAGACTCAATTGGTTGCAATGAACTAGAGAGGCCTTATTAGGCTCCACTGTTCCCCGCTGATCTGAATTCATGACCTAGAACAACATCTCTGCGGCAGTAAAAATGACACAATCCAAACAGGTCATAGGGCTTTGCTGTTGCATCTCCAGACTTGCAAATGTAGACCTTCTCCTTTGCATTGGTATGCTCATGACCTGAGGGGCAAAGAAAAGGAGGGGAGGGGTCCCTGAGCTGCCTAACTCATTTTTCTATCTTGATAAGCCCAGGAAAGTTAGCCTATGCATTCATATGGTGGAAAAGGTCAAATTAAGAAGATGGCAACAAGAAGAGGCCGCAACAAAAAACGTCCCAAAGAAAAAGAAAACCAAGAAGGCAAGATGGCTGTCTGCTGAGACACTGGAAGTAGCCCAAGAAAGAAGGAAAGCAAAAGGCAACAGTGATAGGGGGAGATATGCCCAGTTAAATGCAAAATTCCAGAGGTTAGCCAGAAGAGATAAGGAATTATTTTTAAACAAGCAATGTGCGGAAGTGGAAGAAGACAATAGAATAGGAAGGACAAGAGACCTCTTCCAGAAAATTAGAAACATCGGAGGTAAATTCCAGGCAAAAATGGGTATGATCAAAAACAAAGATGGTAAGGACCTAACAGAAGCAGAAGAGATCAAGAAAAGGTGGCAAGAATATACGGAAGATCTGTATAGGAAGGATAATAATATTGGAGATAGCTTTGACGGTGTGGTCAGTGAGTTAGAGCCAGACATCCTGAAGAGTGAGGTTGAATGGGCCTTAAGAAGCATTGCTAATAACAAGGCAGCAGGAGACGACGGTATCCCAGCTGAACTGTTTAAAATCTTGCAAGATGATGCTGTCAAGGTGATGCATGCCATATGCCAGCAAATTTGGAAAACACAAGAATGGCCATCAGATTGGAAACAATCAACTTATATCCCCATACCAAAAAAGGGAAGCACTAAAGAATGTTCAAACTATCGAACAGTGGCACTTATTTCACATGCCAGTAAGGTAATGCTCAAGATCTTGCAAGTTAGACTCCAGCAATTCATGGAGCGAGAATTGCCAGATGTACATGCTGGGTTTAGAAAAGGCAGAGGAACTAGAGACCAAATTGCCAATATCCGCTGGATAATGGAGAAAGCCAGGGAGTTTCAGAAAAACATCTATTTCTGTTTTATTGACTATTCTAAAGCCTTTGACTGTGTGGATCATAACAAATTGTGGCAAGTTCTTGGTGGTATGGGGATACCAAGTCATCTTGTCTGCCTCCTAAGGAATCTGTATAACGACCAAGTAGCAACGGTAAGAACAGAGCACGGAACAATGGACTGGTTTAAGATTGGGAAAGGAGTACGGCAGGGTTGTATACTCTCACCCTACCTATTCAACCTGTACGCAGAACACATCATGCGACGTGCTGGGCTTGAGGAATCCAAGGCTGGAGTTAAAATCGCTGGAAGAAACATTAACAATCTCAGATATGCAGATGATAAAACTTTGATGGCTAAAAGCGAGGAGGAGTCGAGGAGCCTTATGATGAAGGTGAAAGAAGAAAGTGCAAAAGCTGGGTTGCAGTTAAACCTCAAAAAAAAAACCAAGATTATGGCAACCAGCTTGATTGATAACTGGCAAATAGAGGGAGAAAATGTGGAGGCAGTGACAGACTTTGTATTTCTAGGCGCAAAGATTACTGCAGATGCTGACTGCAGCCAGGAAATCAGAAGACGTTTACTTCTTGGGAGGAGAGCAATGACAAATCCTTTGAATGTAAAGTCCCTCCCTCCCTCCCTCCCTCCCTTCCTTCCTTCCTTCCTTTGATCGCATTTCTTCACCGCCCTTCTCATACAAATGACTCTGGACGGTTTTTCCAAGCTTTCTCCCCCACCTTCCTGTTCCTCTCTGTGCCATATCAATGACTTAAGAGGAAATGTTGCTGGGGGGTGGGGGGTGGGAAGAGCAGCAAGATACAGATGTTAATATTATGTCACACCCCCATGAATGGACTTTTACATGACTTCTACCCTGTATTCTCTATTATTACACAGTGCATATCATGTGTGATACCTTCTGCTGGTCAAGGAAACTGGGTAAGAGCTGAGTAACACTGCTCTGAAGAGGAGCAGAAGCAACAGCAACAGGTGTGCCATTATTCATACCCCACTTTTTCTCAGAGAACATATGTGGGGATGTCTCCTGAAATTATCTCCACAATGCCAACCTTGTGAGGTTGGTTAGGCTATAAGAGTGACTGTCCCAAAGCCACCCAATGAGCTCTTGTCAGCATCATGGGGTAAACCAGATAGGAATCACAACCAGATGAGCTAATTCTACTTTATTGTAAGGTTACATTAACAGAATCTTGCAAGTCTGAAAGTACAATTCTCCTCCCATCTCCTTTGCCCCCAAGAAACTAAGGCAGAGCTTTCCAAACTGTGTGTCGCGACACAAAAGTGTGTCGCCACACACAGTCTGGTGTGTCGCCACACAACCTGGAAGCGCTGATCATCATCAGCGCTTCCGGGTTTTCCCGTGGCGACACACCAATGGTGGCGCGTAAAAACCGAAAGCGGCAGCAGCGCTTCCGGGTTTTTGCGCGCTGCTGCAACGGCGGCACTTCCAGGTTTTCCCGCAGTGACACACCAACAGCGGTTGGTGTGTCACCGCGGGAAAACTTTGGAAAGCCCTGAACTAAGGAGACAAGAGCCTCTTGACCTGCCCACTATCCACCTGTGGGCTATGCTGTCTCTTATCTGACTGTTTCCTTGGCAGCATCTCTTCGCCCAATCTCCCAAGGTCTTCCCCATATACCAGGGGTCGGCAAACCGCGGCTCGCAAGCCACATGCAGCTCTTTGGCCCCTTGAGTGTGGCTCTTCCCCAGGCAGGCGTGGCGGGGGCAGGCGCGGCAGCGGCATGGTGTGCATGGCGGCGGGCATGGCAGCAGCAGCAGACGCGGCAGTGGCATGGTGTGCGTGGCGGCGGGCATGGCGGCAGCAGCAGGCGCGGCAGCGGCATGGTGTGCGTGGCGGCGGGCATGGCGGCAGCAGGCCCTAAGTGTGCGCGATTGGCTCCCGCCCGCAAACCCCGCCCCCTTCCACGTGATTGGCCCCCGCCCGCAAACCCCACCCCCTTCCACGCAATTGGCTCCCACCCTCAAACCCCGCCCCCTGGCCCTTGAGTGATATTATAAATTTTATAAATGTCAAAATGGCTCCTGGCATAAAAAAGTTTGCCGACCCCTGCCATATACCATTACAGCTCTGCAGTCATGTGAGGAGTTAATCTGGGTCTCCCTTATCCCCCATCCAAGCCCAAGACCTTAACCATCTCACTGGTTCTCTACTTTAGTTTAGCCTCTAAAGATATAATTTCCAAATCTGAAAGGGTAGACTTTCAGAACACTCCACTCCACTCCCCCAGGTTTACTCAAAGTAAACAGGTAAAGGCATGCTATGGTCAAGCCCAATTCCTCCACTGCATCCATGCAATTTTCTTAGCAGTGTTACAGACATCTTTAGCCAGTGAACAGGAAGTAGCACCTGGCCAACCTTATCTAAACTCAGAAGCTTGGGCCAATCTAGTATTTGTAATCCCAAGGCTATAGACTAGACTAGGAAGTTGAAAAGCAACCTGGAAAAAGGCAATGGCAACCCCTTTCCATCCTGTTGCCAAGAAGACTGCATAGTCACCAGAATTCAAGCTCAACTCAAGGATGTCAATCATTTAATGACATTTTTTTAAAGGTTCCCCCCGCACATTTGTGCAGTCGTGTCCGACTCTAGGGGCCGGTGCTCATCTCCGTTTGTTAGCCGAAGAGCCAGCGTTGTCCGAAGACGCTTCCGTGGTCATGTGGCCGCATGACGTGCGTGGAACGCTGTTACCTTCCCACCAAAGTGGTACCTATTCATCTACTTGCATTTGCATGCTTTCGAATTGCTAGGTTGGCAAGAGCTGGGGCGAGTGCGGGAGCTCACTCCGCACACAGTGCTAGGGATTCGAACCTCCGAACTTGCGATCGACAAGCCTGGCGTGAGCCACCACGCCCCCTTTAATGACATATAGGTAGCCTGAAAGACAACCAAAACCAATTCTTGGTCAGATTTTGCTCATGACAAGCAACCAGTTTTTGCCAAGACTGAACTACACGTGCAACAAACTGAACCTGAAAGGAGCATCTAAATCACCAACTAACAACTGGATTTTGTTACTAGGTAAAGGGTCTTGCTCCTTTGTAAAAAAGGGAGATGATAGGGACATGAAGAAGAGCCAAAGATGTGTGGGCTCAGAAAAGAAGCAAGCGGAGAGGAACTTTCAGTTTTATTGTTTTTTTAAAGGATACTTTGGTAATACAATCTTACAGGAAGAAACTATACTGTGAGATTTAGATCTAGATTCAAGAAGGCCTCCAATAAACACAGATGTTTTAACTTACCAACATGTAGATTCATGCTCTCCTTTTATTTATTTGTTTACTATCAAGAGGCCCACTGACTTTGGACATACTGTAGATAGTTCTTCCCTCCCACCCATGATGGAGGTCCCTGCTGGAGGGACAAGAAGGGAAAGCAATAGGCCTATTTCCCCCCCCCCCCAGGCTTTCAGCTACATTATTTGTTTCCTCAAGCAAGGGGGCATCCAATACCACTTGACTGTCATTAAACATATTTTTTTTGATAGGGAGAAGTTTTTCAATAAAAACTTACTAAGATATCACAGAAATGATCTCCCAAGCAAGGGCTGATACCATCATTAGGCTAACTGAAAATTTGCAAAAGAATTGCAAGTGTTTGAGTTTCCAATAACACTTTACCTGGCAAGACAATCAAATATTTGGAGGGGAAAAGGTATGAGGAGAAAAATGGCGATGGAGTTGCTCGTGTCTAAACCAGTTACTGTTTTAGGTGTATGCTGCTATAAGCATACAATCTAGTTCCTACTCAATGCAGAAGCAGTGCTAGGTTGCAAAGCTTGCTGAGAATTAGAAACAAGCAAACCATGGCTGATTCCTCATCTCTGGAAATACAAAACTCAACTGTTAAAATCCAAACTGTTCCTACACTTTCCAACATTTACATATCCCATTGCAAATGAAAAGCAGAAGCAGGGTCAAGCAGGGTCGCAAATAATTTTGTATTATTTCTTGCATGACTCTTTTTCTAAAGGTTCAGAGTGTTGTAATTCAGGAGCTGGTAATCTTCTCAGGCCCCAGATACCATAGCTTGGCCCTGCCTAACAATCCAGACTGCCCCATCTCAACTGCAAGATTTCACAATCTTATCTTAAGGAGTGCCAAAACCTTGTGAGATCTTGGGCGAGATTTTGGCATTCCTGAGTTTGATGACATGAAATGCTGGCATTCTCACAGATTAGCTCTAATATGACCTTTTTTTTAAAAAAAATCTTATTTTAGTTTAAATATACTGGGGTGGAGTTGCAGGAACTGTTTCTGGAGGCAGCAGATGTTCTGGCATTTATGGCGGTCATTCTGGTAACTCCTCCTGTAAACTTTCACTAGAGAAAGAAGTAAAAGGCAGGGGTACAAGTAGGTAGAAAGCTACCAGCTATCTTTTAAAGATAGATACACAAATAAATAGCATGCATACAATGCTTCAAACATCTTGCCCAAGATGAACAATACAATTAAACAATTAAAATGCCAACATGAAAAAAATAGACTATTCATGTACCAGCCAACAGGAAAAGGATGATGCTTTCATATCTATCTTATACAGCAATGCTAGCATTTGCATGCTGTTCTAAAAGTATCACAGGCTTTCACTGTTAGCAAGTTTTGGAAAGATTCATTATACATGATGTAAGAAAGAGTTTTAAGCCATGAGCTTGTTCACATTTACCTAAGCAAACAATTAAATGATGCAAATAAAGTAGTGAACTGTATGAGGCAGAATGAACTGCTTTAAAGTAGTATGCTCTGAGTCTAAGGGATATAGCAAGCTTTAGGGGGGGGGGAAAGGTCCCCAAATATTTTCCTCACAGTGCCTTGGGCTGGAAAATATGGGTTTCAAAACTCAGTGAAGAAAGCCAGCTTCTGAAGGCAAACTCTACAGCAAGGCAAGCCCAAGGTCACTCAATTCCCAAGGCACTTCAAATCCAGCTGTGAAATGGAGAAACTGAACAGACTTCAGTTTTAAGTCTTGCATTTATATCATCATGCAACGAACTCATTAAGAGTCCATCTCATCCAATACATAAGGAGATGAGTGTCTGCATTTGCATTTCTGTATGTGTAGATTTAGAATAAAAGTAGGAAGACCCACAACAGCAACACCAAGTTCTGCATTAATTTCAGAAGCTTCTGCCTTCTCCTCCAGGGCTATGTGAGTGGTTTCTACAGACAAACATATGTGAAGGAATTAATCCCTAAGAAGACTGGAAAAAAAAGGAAGATTTAGAAAGCAGTACAAAGATCTCATTAGCTTTATACACAGAACTGCATGACTTAAATTTTAAAAAGTACAAATTCATTGATAATTATTTATGAAATATTAGCACTTGCATATTATCCATGCCAATGAAAAGTGTATCAACAAAATACTGACATTATCTACAATTCCTATACTTTAGAAATAACAAAGTGAAATTCATTTATTAAAGGGCCTGAACAAGGTCTACTTTAGGTTCTTTTAATTTGAAGCTTTAAGAGACTTTGTAATAATCTCAACTTGCACAGCTTGCATTGGAGATGGACGGTATTCAAAAATTTGCCAGCATGCTACAGTGTTTAATATGACTCAAAAAGGGAACATTATTAATACGCGAGGGAGTAATTCTATTACCCATACTTATTTTCTAATTAATTTAAATCACATTGGATTTTCATTCTTGCCCTATCCATTTCTTTCTCCTAGCCACATGTATTTGGGGGGTTTCTGGCATACCACTTGAATGCGAACTGCACACCTCAACAGGAGATAATATAAACCACCAAGGTGAACCTCTATATCTAATCAACCAGAACAATGTTTTTTAAACAGTGTTTCATGGAACCCTAGAATTCTGCAAGAACTTGATAGGGCGCCATCCATTTTTTCATCCCCAGAGCATTACTTCTTGATCAGAACTTCCATGATGTTTTGTTTGTTTTTAGAAAACCCCTATCTAGAAATACATACAATATCTAATGATTGGTGGGAAAGGGGGAGGAGAGACAGGGAGAAACCCAGTTCTACACTTTAGGCCTGTGGTCCAAAGCTGATTCCCTGCAGCGCACGAGAGAGAAACCATATGAACTATTCCGTGAAGCTTGGCTACCAACTGGAGCATGTCTTTTAATAAGGAGCTCTGCCAAAACCATTGCTTGACTATTGCTGAAAGCTGCAAGGGAGAAAAACCACACCACTTCCTACGTTGTGTTGGGAAACACACTTGCACTGTGCACTGAAACCACATACTCCGCCACCCGCTCAACACAATGGTTCTTTCAAGAGCATTGCGGATCTTAGAGCAGAATGATACTATGAGGATTAGCAAGAGCATTTTCCCAGCCATTAAAACAGAGCCTGGACCAATATGAACTGTTTTTATGAGGATGCTGGAAAAGCCTGAATCTCAAGTTGTCTCAAAAATTGTTTACTTTTTAAAAAAAATTAAGTGCAAAATGTGCTGGGAGATGAGAATAATGAACAGTTCTTCCATGAAAGTACCCACAGTATTTACTTGTATATAACTAACTGGATGACTAATAGAGCCATAAGGGTACAAACCCTTTTGTGTGACTTCTGGGTAGATGATGATGACGATGATGATGACGATGACAATAGCAGCATCAGCAGCGGGATTTATGACAGAACTACACAATGCAAGGAACACACAGGTATGGGTGACAACAACAGTCCTGTGTTCTTTAATTTCCTTCTCCATCTTTGAATCATCCCTACTGCGTTATTTCCTCCTAAGACCTGAAAGCACTATGACGTAAACGTTCCCATGGTTGTTCCCCAACCAAGCGTAGAAGGAGCAGAGAAGTGCAGATTTTTATGATGGGGCAAAGCAGGAGAGGAGCTATCAGTTTTGAAAGATGCTCTGTAGACTTTTCCAAAGGATTCCAAAGTCATTGTTCCCCCCTTATTTTCCCCCTTTTTCTCATGGTCCAACCTGATTATCCTCTTTTAACATTCAAGATTCCACCTGGGGATAATGGCCCATTTCAATAAGTGTGTGTATGTATACCAGTGCTTTCCAAACTGCTGGCGTTGGCGACACACCAACGGCAGCGGCACAGGGGCGTGCGCAGCGGTGGCATGCACAGCGGTGGCAGCCTCATGTTTTCCGCTAAAACCCAGAAGCGCTGATGGCGTGCCGCTGCTGTCGCTGCCATGCACGCCACCACCACGCGCCCCAGCCGTGCACGTCCACTTCTGGGTTTTGTCGCGACACACAGTTTGGAAAGCTCTGGTGTATACGTATCTCTCTCTCTCTGTGTGTATGTTGTATGTATCTATATGTTGGTAGGTATGTGTATGTGTGTATATGTGTGTAGGTATATGTGTGTATGTATATTGATACTTTCATTTAACTTTTACTAGCAACAAGAGATTAAGATAAGGAGAAACACAACACAATGCTTTAACTTAGGGAGGGGAGGGGAAAAGAGGATCCTTCCACAAAATATCTTACCTCCAATAGCAAACTGCTTTTGGTTGCTAGGTAACATTAATCTTTTCCCTGGAGAATTCAGATAGACCCAACACTGTGATTAACCCCTTTTATGCGGAACACAGTGTAAATACAGTATAATTACCTGCTGGCATTCCTCTACTACCACTGAGTGGGGAAGGTAGAGCCAGCTACAATTTCTCCAGGCAGGAGTCACAAAATTTGCATCCATGTTCTCCGATAATATGCAGTTAAGGTGCTGGGCCAGAAACCAGGAGTCTGTGAGTTCTAGTCCCACCCTAGGCATGCAAGCCGGCTGGGTGACCTTGGGCCAGTCCGTCTCTGTCAGCCCAACTCACCTCACAAGGTGGTTGTTGTGGGGAAAATAGGAGGAGGAAGGAGTATTAGGTATATTTGCTGCCTTGAGCTATTTATAAAAAAAAGTTATAATAAAGGTGGGACAAAAATTAATTAATTAATTAATTAATTAATTAATTAAATCTTTACTTTCTGCTAGGATTGGGGGTGCCAAGGAAAAAGAACATAGAAAATATAGTAAATTTTTTCCTTTTTTTAAAAAAAAAAATTAAGTCCAAAAGGACACTGACATTTTGGAAGTCTGCAGTTGGATATGTTACTTTGCAGCACTCCTACAGAATGCAATCATTTCTCCTCTTTTAATAAATCTCTTTTACTTTTTCATTTTTGCTTTTAATTGGGACTTACTATATTTAATGTTGCTTTATTAGTGCTGATTTTATGGCATTCTGGTATTTTTTTTTTTATTATGGTTGTTTGGGGAAGTGTCCCTCAATCTTAGTTTTGTCTTTCAGTTAAGTAAATGACATCCAATAACATTTATATAAATAAGTATATAAAAAGGGAAAGGGAAAGGGAAAGGGAAAGGGAAAGGTTCCCCCACACAGTTGTGTCCAACTCTAGGGGGCAGTGTTCATCTCCGTTTCTTAGCCGAAGAGCCAGTGCTGTCCAAAGACGCTTCCGCGGTCATGTGACCGGCATGACGCACGCAGAACGCTGTTACCTACCCCCCGACGTGGTACCTATTAATCTACTTGCATTTGCATGCTTTAGAATTGCTAGGTTGGCAAGAGCTGGGGCGAGTGCGGGAGCTCACTCCGTCACGTGGCGCTTGGGTCTCGAACCGCTGACCTTCCGATCGACAAGCCTGGCGTCTTAACCACTGAGCCATCGTGCCCCCTAAATAAGTATATAATGTCAACAAATTTAGGTAGCTCAGAAGTTGCGATATTTGGGGCAGGAAGGGAATTAAAAACTGTTCTGTGTCAGGCAACATAGACTAATTCCTCCCTATTCAGTAGTTGAACACATAAGCTTCCGCAATGGCTACAAATCTGCTTACAGGAACTCTAAAGTAGGCCAATATAAAATAAAACCAGCCAGGCCAAACACAGATGGTCACAACCTGCTTTTCTCCTTGGATGAGTCACATGAAGCTTGGAGAACTATATCTAAAGCAAGACAGGGAAAGCATGCATAGCCTGGCTACAGGAATTCTTTCCAAGACCCTTCCCAAAAATGACCATAGGAGGTATCTACAGTTACTTTTATGTAATGAAGTAATGGGTTCCATGTGTGTTTTCTGCTCCCCCCTTGTGTTGCAACTGGGCATGTTTGTGTGTGTGTGTGCACTGGAAAGCACTGAGAGGGTGTCATACACTCCCCTCTGGGTCACATGACCAGAAGGGAGGGGACTTAGGATGGAGCAGTTGGCCGCATCTCAAGCTACTGCCCAATTGCCTCTCCCATAGGAATCTACCGGGGAACCTTTTTTTGATTTTTTTTTCTGGCCCCAAACCAGAGCCAGCCCATTTTTTAATCTATCTCCACCTCCACCTCTATCTCTCTTCTCCCCCAACCCAAATTTGGTTGCATTCTGTTCTGTTTACAGAGAGTTATCCTGCTGATAGGCAACCAAAAAAAGGCACAACCGCTTTAAGATGTTGCAGGCACATGTGGTATTTATGATCTTGCACATCAGCCATGGTTGTATGGAACAAGGGAACTGAGAGGTGCAAGAGGAACTGAATGTTTAAGGTAGAGAAATAAATACTTTACTAAAAATGACCATTTGCAAATAGTTACAGTCCCATCTTGATATACTGAGTTCACCCAACACACTCAGCCTGATTATTGAATTAACTGCTTTTCTAGATTTGCACCATGCACTCAACCATAAACTTAGCCAAATGGGCTGGGATCAAAAACATGCTATGCCACAAGAAAACTTAGTATGGTTTAACTTGGTAGGCAACTGCTAGATTTGCTCAACTGAGTTAAGCATGTGGTGTGAAGTTAGCATACCGTGATAAAAAAACAACAGAGCAGAATAGCCAGATACACTGGAATTTAGCAGGTTTACTTTCCACTTTGTTTTTTGACCCTTAGACCCCTTAACTGTCAGTGGACCCCCAAAAGTCCAGTTCCCATCAATTTCTCATTTCTCCTGATGATGACAAAAATTAGACAGAGGATCCTTTGCACATGGTAACACTACTGTAACATATCCCTTCTTCTCAAGGTAGGGTTGATACTAGAATCAAAGAAAAAACAATACACCCCAGCTATATAACTTGGGAATGGAATGAACATCACTAACCAAACACAGAAAAAAAAAACCTCTCTGTAATTTGTGACCAGTAATTATAAAACCCATTATGTCAATCTTAAAACATTCCTTCAGGCCTCTGGGTATGTAACTGCCTGGGCAGCATTAGCATTATAAAGGCAAAAGTAAGAAAAGTTCACAGGATATAAAAAGTAAGCCTCTTTTAACTGCTCGCAGCAAGTTTCTCAGTATTGTCAAGCCACATAAGGAACTCTAGAAAATAAGCATCAAACCTTAATCTCAAGCATGCTGAAAAAGACTTGTACAAATTCCAGCAAACCTGTTCACTCCTTCAAAAGATATCGACTGCTCATTTATAAATGTGAGAGAAAGCAGAAGTGGTAATGGAGGTTTGGCACATAATTGTACAATCAGTCTCCTAGCAAAGCATATCCTTTATGGCAAGACAAGGTATTGCCCATTAATCAAAGAATTT
The DNA here is from genome assembly GCA_023362775.1 of Charina bottae. Taxonomy (NCBI): domain Eukaryota; kingdom Metazoa; phylum Chordata; class Lepidosauria; order Squamata; family Charinaidae; genus Charina; species Charina bottae. Next base: position 9,467,761 of record JALMGJ010000010.1, read on the forward strand.
CAATAAAGGCTTTATAATACCCATGGCATGCATAGAACACAAGATCATTGGGCTGCTTACTCAGCATTGTCTTCAACTTGATACCCTCCAGATGTTTTCATCTAAAATTTTCACCTACCCTGTATATTGATCATGTTACCAAGGCTGATGGGAGTTCAACAGCTAACGTTCACACCAGCAATTCAAGGGCAGAAAAAAATAAAATGGACCTTTATTTCATGTATTGATTTTTCTTCTCACATCTTGCTGCTTGAACTCAATGATTACCTCATCTACAAGTCCATAGTAGAGCAATGAAATTTAAATTTGGGGAAAAGCTGCACCTTCTCTCCACAAGCATGAGGGTAAATTTGAGGAACTGTTAGGAGAAGACAAAGCTAGAGGCAAGATTCTTCTCTGCCAGCAGCCATTACATGGTAATTTGAATACTTTTAAGCTGCTCCAAGGTTATGAAAAGAGAGCTAATATGCATTTTTATAATAACTTAAACACAGCCTGGACTCTTTATGTGTTCACAATGATTTCGGGTTGAATCCCACATGTATGACCAGCAAGGTGGCAGCATCTAACTGAGGGTTCCTGAGGTTGAGAAGATAAACAGGAGTGGACCTGGCTGATACTTAGTTGGGGAGCACCAAGGAATCCCAGGGCTGTAGGCTGGGCTGGGAAACTGAAGAAATATCCCAGAAGAAGGTGGTGCCAACCATTTCTGACTGTTGTCAAGAAAGCTAGATGGACATATCCTGAAGTCACTAAGTCAAGCTTGTCAGCCCTTTGAGGTAGACCAGACAAGAAGCACAAACTATTAGTACTAACGCTACCTCTATTGTAAGGTTACAGTAACAGGACCTTGAAAGTCTGAAAGCAGTTCTCTCCTCCCTTACTTTTACTTTCCAGAAAACTAGGGAAGGTCTCTTCTGTGATACTTTCCACGCCCTCTTTCCTTCTGTGGGCTGAGATATCTTTTGCATGATGGTCCTCATGTCTCCTGAGGTCATTCTCACAGCCCATTAAAAGCTGGACCCAAAGGTGCCTTTACCTTATCTTATTGTGCTTGGTCATTGATGGCATGCAGAAGGCCACAATCTTAAAAACAGGTGGGGCCAGGACAAAGAGGTGAGTGGAGATAGGACAAAACCTAAATCAGGTTTAATTAGAATTAAAATTATATTGAATGTAATTCATTTAATATGTTATTTCCCAATGTGCCTTTCTACAGGTATCTCATTAAAAACTAATTCTATGGCAAATTTCCGAGGGGCTCTAGAGGTATTATCCAAGGTTTCCTGGGCTCCATGGAAGTCTTCTAAAGGTCTTGTGCAGCATTCTGAATCAGGCTTAAGCAAGAGTCTTTCCTAAGCCTGCCCTTTCTTCAACGTTCACTATATAGAAATAAACAGTATCAGGTGTTGAAAGGATTGCAACAATGCTGTGGGTCTGTAGCACAGAGGAACACTGAGAATTTCACCATCTTTATCAAACCCACTTCTTTTTTAACCAACAGAAGTCCATCTGAAACATAACAGCATCAGAGAACGCAGTCAACTGATATTTCAACAGAACTTAATGTTTTTTCCATCTCTGTGAACTTCTTATTCAGATGCAGTTCTGCCTGTTGAAATTGGTGGGATTTAGCATCATGACTAACTTAACTCCCATCAGCTTCAGAAAGATTCCTCTAAAAATGACTAAATCGTATCCAACAGAATGACTGAGGCAAAAATTGAATGCTATTCTAAATCAGCAGAGAATCTAGTAAGTTTCATTTATAAGTTTTTGTTAAAAAAAATCACACTGCATGCTGTATTAACTTCATATGACTGTATACATTCCTCAGAACTGTTTCTTGTAGCCCAAAGTAATTTATTTATTTATTTATCGAATTTCACCACCGCCCATCTCTCCCTGAAAGAGGGACTCTGGGCGGTTTACAATAGAGCTAAAAAATTAAAATACAATAAAACCACAATTAATACATAAAATATAAATATAAATACAAAATATAAGTATAAGATAAAATCCAGATGGCAGTAAAAAGTTCTAATTCAATTCCTGTGTACATGAGGACCACTTTAAGGCGCCAACCATCCCCAAGAATGACTATTCCCCTTCCTGCCCCAAGCGAGACGGCAGAGCCAGGTCTTCAACTTGAGGAGGGGGCTTGCCTCACCTCTGGGGGAAGAATGTTCCAGAGGGCGGGGGCCACTGCAGAGAAGGCCTGCTTCCTGGACCCCACCAGACAGCATTCTCTTGTAGACGGGTCCGTAACATGCCCTCTCTGCATGACCGGGTGGGGCAGGTCGATGTAATGGGGATGCGATGGTCCCTCAGGTAACCTGGACCCATGCCATGTAGGGCTTTAAAGGTAATAATCAACACCTTGAATTGGACCCGGAAGCAAACTGGTACCTAATGCAGCTCTCGCAACAACGGTGTTACATGTGCAGATCTTGGGGCACCTAAAATTGCCTGCGCAGTCGCATTCTGGACCAGCTGTAGCTTCCGGATACTCTTCAAGGGTAGCCCCATGTAGAGCGCATTGCAGTAGTCTATATGGGAGATGGCTAGGGCATGAGTGACTGTTTGGACGGCTTCCAGATCCAGGAAAGGGCGTAACTGGCGCACAACACAAAGTTGAGCAAAGGCCCTCCTGGCCACGACTGCCACCTGCTCTTTGAGCAGGAGTCATAAATCCAGGACCCCCAGATTCCGCACCGGGTCTGTTTGGGGCAGTGCAACCCCATCCAGAACTAAAGATGGTAAATTCCTGGATACAGAGGAGCCATTAACCCACAGCCACTCCGTCTTACCAGGGTTCAGTTGAAGCCTGTTGTTCCCCATCCAGGCCCCCACAGCCCCCAGGCACCAAGAGACGGTGGTCACAGCATCACTTACTTCACCCGGGAAAGAGATGTATAATTGGGTATCATCAGCATACTGATGATACCTCATCCCGCCATGATACCTCATGGTGACGGATGATCTCACCCAGTGGTTTCAAGTAGATGTTGAAGAGGTGCGGAGAGAGTACTGAACCCTGTGGCACCCCACAAAGGAGGGGCTGTGGGTCGGATCTCTCACTCCCTATCAACACCGATTGGGACTGGCCCTGGAGGAAGGAGGTGAACAAGCGCAAAACCACGCCACCCACCCCCAACTCCCCGAGTCGCCCCAAAAGGATACCATGGTTGATGGTATCAAAAGCTGCTGAGAGGTCAAGAGGAGCCAGGATGGATGCACTGCCCCCATCCCGCTCCCGCCAGAGATCATCCATAAGTGCGACCAATGCTGTTTCCGTCCCATATCCGGGCCTGAAACCTGACTGGAAGGGGTCTAGATAATCCGTTTCATCCAGAATCCTCTGGAGCTACAACGCCACCACTTTCTCAACCACCTTCCCTAAGAAGAGAGGGTGGGAGACTGGACGAAAATTGTCCAGTACAGTTCAGTAATTGAATTGAAACATTTTATATGGAAATTAAAATCAATAAAGGACATGTACTGTGCAATCCTATGCATTCTACATAAAAATTAAGTGTGCTTGACTTCACTAGGGCTGATTCCCAAATAAGGATGAACAGGGTTTCAACCTTAGTAGGATTGATATGCTACTTTTAAAATAAGCTCAGCATTATACTTAGCAATAGCTTTTATCGGAAATCTGCAATCCTAGCCAATAAGATATTATGGGAAGTAACAGTTCCACTCTATCGGTTAGATTTCACCTCAGTAACTGTGTTCAGTTCTGGATACTTCAAAAATTGTGAGAAAGTAGAACAGATTCAAGAAGAGCAGTAAGGGTGATCAGGGATTGGAAAGTAACTGTTACAAGATGTTAGCCCTCCCAGGTAAACCGGTCAGGAAACACGACCAGATGAGCTAATACTACTTTATTGTTAGGCTACATTAACAGAATCTTTCAAGTCTGAAAGTACAAATCTCCTGCCGTCCCTTTTTACTGCCTGATCAATTAGGGTGGATCCTTTCTTTTTCTTTTTTTTCCAGATATAATTTTTTATTATTACATTCAACATAAAACATAAACAAAACATATAACACATAACAATGATCATATATAACACATAACAATGGTTACATTTATGTATATATATTTACATTTGATTTTATATAATTATTTTTATTATATTTAATACAATGTATCCTTCCTTACATTATATTATTTATTTATTTATATATTTGTATCAAATTCAATCTTAAGTTTAAATCTTTGTTTTATAATATATAATACATACATATACTCCATTAAAGTTCTTCCAGTTTTTTAACAAAAAAAAATTCTTGTAAATACTTGATTTACATTTTTCTCTTCTTATACCTCTTTTTTTTCCTTCACCCCTTCTTTATTTGTACTACTACTACTACTATTATTATTATTATTATTATTATTATTATTATTATATTATTATTATTAAAGGGTGGATCCTTTCTAAGTTTCTTTCTCTTCCCATTACTCAGTTGTGGGCTCCTCCCCCTTTTATCTGATCGTTCCCTAGGCAGCATCTCTTCCCCCCCCCCCATCTTCCAAGATCATTCTCACATTCCATTACACAAGAACACACTAAGAGAACTAACCGATGCGTGAAGGTATCACAAAGAAGAAAACCAATGATCTGCTCTCTATCATCTCCGTTACAGGGAGGCAGGTGTTAGCTGACTGTTAGGGAAAACTTCTTAACAGTAAAAATTGTTTGATAGTAGGATCACTTCCAAAAAGTCTCCCCTCCCCTGGAACGCTTCAAGCAGAGGTGAGACCATGTATCAGATTCCCGCCTACAGCAGGAGGTTGGTCTCAATGGCCCGAACAGCCCCTTCCAATACCATGTTTCCATGAAGGCAGCCTATTGCCTTGGATGATTTCATCTGGGATTATTTCTACCCTACTCTATGCAACGTCCACAGTGTTGGAAAGAGAAGCCCGAGGCATTGTTTGCACCCACTCTGGCAGCTAGGCTGATGAGCCAGACATGCCAACAGCATCCAAAGTCCCTTGTTCTGATAAGATTTACTTATTTATTTATTTGATTTATATCACCACCCATCTCAGCAAGATGCCAGGCTGCAGGCTGATTGCCCACAACCTAGGTTGAAGAAGCTAAGAGCCTCTCTTGAAATCCAAGTCTCAAACACTAGAGCATAAGTCCATATAGCATGACCATGGCATTCAAGACTACCCAAGGGTGGTTGAGAAGCACAAAAGCAGCAGCCCGGCCAGGAGATTAAAGGGAGAGAGAGAGAGAGTTTCCTATTATTCCATACTTGTACTCACTTTCCCTCTTTTTGGAATAAAAATTAATGCTCTGGCTCAGGATATGGGCTTCACAATGCTGGCAGTATTTTAGTTATTGTGTGTTATTACTACTGTTATTATTACCAGATGGAGTGGATGGTTTGGATTTCAGCTACATTCTAAGTAACTCCTGAGTCCCAAATCAAGTGGAGGGCATTTCTAATCTGCAACTGTAAAATGCACTCACTTGGAAATAGCACTGAAATCAGTTAGGGTGACTTTAAAGCCACACATAATCAAGACCATAAACTTGCAACATTCTATAAATCTGACTATATCTTATTTGACTCCAATCCTTTGCCTGCTTCAACAAAAACAACCAGCATGGGCAGCAGGACCCCAAATTTTTTTTAATTAATTTGCATAACACTTCATATATTTGCAAAGATAGCAACCTACTCAGGCTGCACTCAACATTGGAAGACCTGAAAGACCAGGTTAGGGACAGATCATCATGGAGAAAATCTATCTACAGTATGCGGTTGCTAAATGCTGACAATGACTTGATGGCACATAACAATTGGGCTGCAGATTACAGATATTCAAAAAACTCCAATGGAAAACTTGCCACACACATGTACATATTGACATTCAAGGTCATATACATATATGCACAGTACATGTATATATGTATCTGCTTTACACTATTGGTCATATCTGTTGACCCTGAATTATCAACCCTGACAAGCAACAGTTCTACAAAGGTTTAGACAGAAATATTTGCCAGATCTAAAGCTAACAATGATCAACTAGCAAGATTCCTTGTCACTTAACTGATTTGGATTGGTTTATTGGAGGATGCAAAATGTACAGGACAGCATGTGCTATAGGAAAGAAAGCTGTAGAAAGATTAGGAAACTATTTTTATCATCTAAGAAGTTCCTCCCCCACTGCTTGCTCTTGCTGATGTACAGAGATGCATCGTTTTTATTGAATGAAATAAAAATGGGGTTGATTCATTTGGAACAGGGAGGCTTGAAAGAAAGAACTCATAAATCCCATCCAAAAGGAGGGACATTTATGCCCTGCAGCATTTGCAAGGGTCTTGACATGTGGCTGCATCTAAACTTTTAACAGTCTTGTTTGTACTTATAAGTAGCAGAAAGCATGGAAGTATTGGCAAGGCTCCCAGTCCCACCTGACTTTTCTTTAAAAATATTGGTCATTGTGGGGAAATTAAATGCTTGACTATAAGTCTTCTGGTCTGATTCAGCAAGGAGAGGAAAGCTATTGTCAAGCAGGAAAGGGAAGGTATTGGGGAAGGGAAGGGAAGGGAAGGGAAGGGAAGGGAAGGGAAGGGAAGGGAAGGGAAGGGAAGGGAAGGGAAGGGAAGGGAAGGGAAAGCTTATCACTGACCTGCTCAAAGAAAGGCTTTAGGGCAGACAATGAACTGAGCAGGGAAGAGGAAAAGGAAAGGGAAAGGGGAAAAGGGAAAAAGGAAGGGGAAGGGGGCATTGTGCCTGGAAAAATGCAGAAAGGGGAAAGAAAGGGAAAGGGGGAAAGGAGAGAGAGAGAGATGGAAGAACAAAGTCTCAGCCTGGCACTCAAAAAGAGCAACTACAGTAATCCTTTGAAGGTTGTATGCTATATTTAAAAAACGACTCCTCCTCAGACGAAGGGCCTGCATATATTGTTCTTGGATTCAACCAAATGAATATTTTCCCCTGGACTGGGACAGGAGTTGAAAGGAACAAGAGCCTGAGAGGTTTTCAAGCAGTGAATCATGGCAAGCAGAAGAAAGCCCCTCCCTTAAAATGGGGTGGACCACCTTTTCTTTGCCCCCTCCTAAGTGGATTAGCTCCTGTGCAAAAACGGCAAATTCTTGGGAGATTTTGATATTCTTGCAGGATTACCATGACCTCACAAGAGCTAAGTTAAGAAGCCTCCCAAATGTTTAAAAGAATTATTTAAATCAATGAATAAAAACATATGCCCAGCTAGGCGGCAGCATCTAGCTGACCTTGGCTGATCTTGAAAAAGCTAAGCAGAATCAGACCGGGTTAGTCCTTAGATGAGAGACCTACAGGAAACTCTAGGGATGTGGGCTAGACTGAAAAGTCAAAATAACATCCTAGAAGAGGACAAAAACAAACCACTTCTGTGTTGTTGCCAAAGACACTAAATCAGTGTGCCTACAAAGTCACCAAGAATCAAGCTCGACTTGAAGGGCTTTATCTTTTTAGTATGAATAAATAATTTGATAATATGTAAAACAGCAAAGGCCAAGCTCAAGGTGTTTATTATATTCAAGGGGTAGAAGATGAGAGGCTGGCAGAATCCAAAAATATTCTTCAAGATGGACCCATCACCCAACATACACTCCATAGCTATGTCTTTGTCTTCCAAGTTCTTTCCTTTCCATAATTCAAGGATGGGAATCTGCAGTGTTTAACTCCTTTTTACAACCCCCAGAAGCTCTACCCCACATGACCAATGGTGATAGAAGCTAGGACTATAGTACAGCACTATCTGAAGTTCTCCACTTCTACCACAGATTATGGTAGAAGTGGTATGGCTTTTGTTTCAACCCCCCCTAACATAGTGTACTTCAGATGTATAAAGACATAATTTCAACTAGCCGGGTCAGACATGCTGGCCAACAACTCTAGGAATTCAAACCAAATTGGGGTAGTATAGTCTGGATGATGAACAAGAACTCAAAGAGTAGACCTCATTACTGATGTTTTGAATAAAAAGTTACCTGCCTCCAGATAAGGAAATTTATCCATCTAGCTTAATACTGTATGCTCCAGAGGCAGGCAATTTAGTGTCATCCAGATGTTCTCCCTGATCAATGGCCAAGTTGGCTGGGTCCCACATATCTGGAGGGTGCCTGGCTATTTACTTCTAGTGCATTCTGTACAGGATTTCAGACTCAGCTCTTTCTTATCACCTGGTTTGAACTGGAGGATTGAACCTAAGTAGTTCTATGACTAAGCTATGCTCATCCCCAAGGCCAGTATTATTACCATATTACAGGTAGCAAAATTAAAGTAGTAAAAAAACTACCCATTGCTTATGGATAGCAAGATCTGTAATACCTTGGGCTTACTTTTCAACTCCAATGAGATACCTTGCTGTGCACAACAGTGAGTTTAAACCTCTTCCTATTTGGAAGACATTGCGAGACCACCAGCTCTATTACAGCCTACAGTAATGGATGAACATTGTAACTCCACAGACACAAGGAAGAACATGCAATCTTATGTAAAGATTTGCCTGTCCCCTCCTTTCAAAGTCAAAAATTTATGCATACCTTTTGTGCTAAGCAATTTGTGGCTTTTGGGCTCATCAGATCTTTTTATTACAGGACAAATGATTAGAGCTTGAAGGTTTTTTCAAAAATTAGACATTACGTATTCAGGGGCTCCTCATGTTCCCCTTTTCCAATTTATCCAGTGCAGTCAAAGTTGGCAATATAGATGATTATAGGTTTTCCTACTTTGGGGGAAGAGGGAAGCACTTCACTTCTATTTTTGTCTTTAATTTACCCTTTTCACTTACAGCAGGGTTGCGGGCAAGTCACCAAAATCAAACTAGCAGTTTGCTATGTCTGCTGGTTTTCCAAAATTACCTCTCTCCCAGCGGGTGATTCACAGACCATACAACTCAAGGACCAGAATAGTCAGTTTGCACAAGGAAACAGCTGGCAGATTAATTTTCCCTTCCTTCAAAGACAATAAAAATTCTCAGAAAATTCAGATTCTAAACTTTCTGGACTGAAGCAGCAGAAAATTGAACTTCTAGCACTGCAAGACAATCAATTGGTGTATATGGGCTGTATAACCTGAAAGCACTTTAGACAGTTAAATGTCTATTCTTTTATAGAAAAGAAGCATTTGCATGATGATAAGATTAAATCAGATCTCTGTCTTTCTTATACTTAAATATCAAATATTTATTATCTATCTTATACATTTGTTGTTTATTCGTTCAGTCGCTTCCGACTCTTCGTGACTTCATGGACCAGCCCATGCCAGAGCTTCCTGTTGGCCGTCACCATCCCCAGCTCCCCCACGGTCGAGTCTGTCACCTCCAGAATATCATCCATCCATCTTGCCCTTGGTCGGCCCTTCTTCCTTTTGCCTTCCACTTTCCCTAGCAATCTTGTACATGCACATTATTAAATTGGGGCTCCTTCATATTTACAGTGGAAAGCATAAAGCTGAGAACCTTCACCAAATTGAGTATGAATTTTAAAGAACCTGGAAGCAAAATGAATTTTACTCTGTTCTCAAGGTCTCTGACATTACAGAAAGTATTACAGAGGTTCCCTGAAGACATTCAGAAGAATTGAGAATCTTTCTTGATCATTTTAAGCTTCCCCAAAGCCCAACATGAAATGAGAAATGTGTAACTTTGGAAAGGAGGGCAATGGCAGCTACCAAGAATGATATCTTGAAATCAAATTCAAGTTATTTTAACCATAAGAATACTGGAAAGTGGCACATGTTAATTGTTAGTTGCTAATTAATGTTGTTAATTAATTGTTGTCAATGATGGTGAGCAGTGGTTCTCTAGCGTCTCAGGCAGAAGGTTTTCCAGCCTTATGTGAAGACGCCTGATTTTGAACCTAGGACCTCCTGCATGTAAAGCTGGGCTTTTCCACTTCCCCTTTGATACACAAAAGACTACAGAGATAGCCCATTCTGATGTAACTCATTTGTAACTCATAAGACTACTTTCTCCAAAGGCACATGCACAGTTGGTTTTGATGGCTAAGCCCTGGGGTTATTCTGGAAATAAAAGGGTCATGCAAGCAAAGAAAAAAATCACTCTCTTGGAGCTAGACTGTGACTGAGAACATGTGATGACAAAGAGGATAGCAAATTTCACTTGCAACGTTGAACAAGATGGATTGGCACAGAAGGGATTCCAATCCATTGCTCTACTTTAAAGCTAAACGCTTGACCTCTCTTTCAGGCCTGTCCAAGAAACTTACAATTTTAATAATGTCTTCCCCATTCCAACCAAGCCTGGAATCAGCTGAAAACAAGACATTTGGGTTCTAGTAAGGTTCTTTTTTTAAGTTACGCCCATGTAAACATTCCATCTAGAAGAATTAAATTTAGCAATTGCTCTGGAAAAGCTGCCAAATTTCTGTAATATTGATGCAGTCACCTCTTCCACTGAAATGCTTCCAGCTTCTTGCATCAAAAAGGAAACCTTTCTTTATCTTTAGTCCCCCAAACTTTTAGAGAATAGAACTGAAGATTTACAGCCGATGATGATGATGATTCTGCTGACCACTTAAATGCCTTGGCACTTTGGTTGGCCAATCCTAATTGGAGAGAGAGAGAGAGAGAGCGCGCGCGTGCCAGGAAATCATAAGCAAATCATGTGTCCTATTCACATTTTGCCCTAAGCCACAACTGTAATCAGGAAAACAACCTAACAACTGTTTTAACTGTTCCCATTTTCCACTTCACCCTAGATCAGCAGCAAACCAGGGGTGAACAACAAATGCATCCAGCCCAACACAACCTGTTTGGGCCAGCTGGAGTGTCCACAGGCAAAATGGGTATCTGAAGATGTGTGTTTCATCTTTGAAAAGCCTATTTCTCTGTCCCCAATGAGGCTCACCTTCTTTTGTGGGGGGTTAAGAGGCAACATGGGTAACTGCAACATCAAGGTACATGTTACACTTCTTAAATTCCCCAAGAATGGTCCAGAAAGTGTGGCCCTATCCATTCTGGTAAGGCCACCAGAATATGGGCTAACCAAGCTAATTTTGTTGTTTATTCGTTCAGTCGCTTCTGACTCTTCGTGACTTCATGGACCAGCCCTCGCCAGAGCTTCCTCTCGGCCGTCGCCATCCCCAGCTCCCCAATGGTTGAGTCTGTCACCTCCAGAATATCATCCATCCATCTTGCCCTTGGTCGGCCCCTCTTCCTTTTGCCTTCCACTTTCCCTAGCATCAGCTTCTTCTCCAGGGTATCCTGTCTTCTCATTATGTGGCCAAAGTACTTGAGTTTTGTCTTTAATATCATTCCCTCAAGTGAGCAGTTTGGCTTTATTTCCTGGAGTATGGACTGGTTTGATCTTCTTGCAGTCCAAGGCACTCTCAGAATTTTCCTGCTGTGCAAACCCAGTCAACAAATAGTTTAGCCAACTCACAACTTGTTACCCACCAGGTATGTTAGGACAATAATGCCCAGCCACAACTCCTAATATTGACATTCTTAATCGCCCCCCCTTTCCCCCCCCCAAAGTCTTGATAGCATGTTTCTGTTTCTCTCTTGCTCATCCTCACAACCCTGAGAAAGATGGGCTGAGACTGCAAATGGCCAATTCATACAATAGGCTAAACTGGAAGGTGGAGAACCTGTGGCCTCCCCAAAGACTGAAGAACTACAATTGCCAGAAGCTCAGCCAGCTGGTGAAAGATTCTGAGAACTATAGTTCAGCAATTCCTGGGGGGGAGGGGGGAGGGACACAGGTCTGCCATTCCCACACAAAGCTTGGTTAGCAAAACTAATGGTCCCCCATCCCCTGGGACACAACTAGCAAGTAACTGACACTGTGGTCTCTTTTGGGTTAAATGAGTTGGACACACACAGGCCGTCATCTATTTGCAGCTGGAACCAGATAGAGAACTGCAAGAAAGCTTACAATGAGCCGCAGCTATGTTTTCCAGTTAGATCCAGGTGGATATGGATCACATTTGTGTTCACAAATTACCTTAATTCTAAACAAAACCTGGATAATTGGTAGCACAACCACTGGAAGTGAGGAGAAGTGGTCAGCTTCCATTAACCAAGGCATGCAGCTTATCATGGCAAGGGATCCAGCCAATGACTGGCCTAAAAGGAAGCTAGTGAATTTGAATCCCATGGCCCCAATGAGAATCCAACTCTGTATTCCAGAGAAACAAAAATGTGACCCATAGGCTACATGTGGCCAACCAGCCTCCATCTGTGGTTCCCAGAGTCCCGCAGGCTGCATGGGAGCAGAACACCCCACTTTTTTGGGTGAGAGTTAAGGAGAAAAATGGGTGCATTAAGCATTGCTGAGGAACCCTGTTTCACCCCTAAGAGCCTTGACAATTTGGGAATCCTAACTTTGCCCCCTTGGACAGTTAGGCCCTTGATATGTCAGGCAAAGCCCATTGCAGTCTTGAGCTAACAGAAACTGGGCACAGTTGCTCTATCCGCTACATTATCATGGTTCCCTCTATGCTTACAGTATTGTCTTGAATAAGGGATGAACCTTGAATCTAGGACATTCTCCACATAAAGCATGGACCAATGAGCATCAAAATCTAACAAATAATTTGGGCCATTATGGATTATAGTGACCAAATGACTTAAAGCCCAAGGGATACCCAAGAATTTGGACTTCTACACTGCACTAAGCCTTGGTTTGTTTATCTATGACTGGCCTCATAAAAGCATCAAGCCAACTTCAAAAAACACATTATGGTGTGTTTTAGTGTGTGGCATGTCAAGTTAACCAGAAGAGCTTAACCATTCTAACTTCCCATCACACCCATGTTTAAATTCATCTTTCTCTCCATTCTCTTCCCATTAAAACCTAAATAGAAACATGCTTTTGATTCCAGATTTGTGCTTGCAGCAGCATTTTTTTTAAAAAGTCAGTCTTAAGGGCAATTTAATAACGCTTTAATTAGTAGACAACAAATGCAATTATTACCCTTTAATTACAGGCGTTGTCCAATGTTCAAAGCTTCCTGTTGGAAACCCTAAAAGCTAGACTTTTCTTTTTCCTTTTTAATAGCTTAACCAATGGATACAATTTGGTTCCTGTAGGCAAACCAGGTTGACAAAATTGTGATGTTTTGGTAAACCACTTTAATTAATATCAACATTTGTACACGACACAGTGCTGGTTGTCTTAAAGCCAGGAAGGCAGCTTTGCCCAGGTTGATTTGTTCACCTTAAAAGAAGTGAAGAATCACTTTCACCCAGAGGACAGCCAAACCACACCTACCTCTAAGTAATTCCAACTTCTCTCTGCCTGTAGGGCAGGCACCCCATTAGACAAAACAAATGAATGGAGCAAATGTTTAGCAAAGAAAAAAGGGCTATTCAAAAGTCAGTGCATGCTTTAGACACAACAGATATCAGGTGAAATTTGTTCAAGCTGGTGAGACCTGATCCTGCAATATTTCTATGCAGGGAATGTATCTATAGAATACACACATGGTTATGTTATCTAATTCTACCATCAACTGAATTTTTAAAAATGCAATTGATTTCTGATGAATTTTGCAGGTTCTCTGGTATTGCTCAGCTACATCTTTGATAATACATATCTTGCATTTTGCAGTCATGCGACACTGGCTGCATTTCACTATTGGACCAGATTTCTACTCTTCATTCACACTCACAAGCAAAAATGCATATTCAAGATACCCTAACAGGAATCTGTACAATTCACACATTTGCATTAGACTTTAATGTGCTTGTTTGGCTTTGGCTCAGAGAGCTATATGAACCCAGCCACTTAGCTTATTTAGCAAACCATTACTGTAACAAACCATGGCTTACAGTAACATGTTAAATCAAGCAGAGTTATCACTTAATAGTTAATGAAAAACAGATAGAAGACCTTGGAGGGTCCAGCATTTAAAAAACAAACAAACACCCAAGGCTATATTTGTCTGACAAACAAGCTCCCGTATTCTAGCTATATATAGAGCAACAGAATGTAAAAAAAAAAAAAACTAGTAATAGTAAAGTAGAAATTACCACCACCAGTAGTTACTAGTATAAGGTTGGCCTGCTTTCATATAATCCATCTTCCTTCAATCTTTTTTTTTTATAAACTTTATTGATTTTCAAAGTATATACAGTGGGGCAAAAAAGTATTTAGTCAGCCACCAATTGTGCAAGTTCTCCCACTTAAAAAGAGGCCTGTAATTGACATCATAGGTAGACCTCAACTATGAGAGACAAAATGAGAAAACAAATCCAGACAATCACATTGTCTGATTCGGAAAGAATTTATTTGCAAATTATGGTGGAAAATAAGTATTTGGTCAATATCAAAAGTTCATCTCAATACTTTGTTATATATCCTTTGTTGGCAATGACAGAGGTCAAACGTTTTCTATAAGTCTTCACAAGGTTGGCACACACTGTTGCTGGTATGTTGGCCCATTCCTCCATGCAGATCTCCTCTAGAGCAGTGATGTTTTGGGGCTGTCGCTGGGCAACACGGACTTTCAACTCCCTCCAAAGGTTTTCTATGGGGTTGAGATCTGGAGACTGGCTAGGCCACTCCAGGACCTTGAAATGTTTCTTACGAAGCCACTCCTTCGTTGCCCGGGTGGTGTGTTTGGGATCATTGTCATGCTGAAAGACCCAGCCACGTTTCATCTTCAATGCCCTTGCTGATGGAAGGAGGTTTGCACTCAAAATCTCACGATACATGGCCCCATTAATTCTTTCCTGTACACGGAACAGTCGTCCTGGTCCCTTTGCAGAGAAACAGCCCCAAAGCATGATGTTGCCACCCCCATGCTTCACAGTAGGTATGGTGTTCTTTGGATGCAACTCAGCATTCTCTCTCCTCCAAACACGACAAGTTGTGTTTCTACCAAACAGTTCTACTTTGGTTTCATCTGACCATATGACATTCTCCCAATCCTCTTCTGGATCATCCAAATGCTCTCTAGCAAACTTCAGACGGGCCCGGACATGTACTGGCTTAAGCAGGGGGACACGTCTGGCACTGCAGGATCTGAGTCCCTGGCGGCGTAGTGTGTTACTGATGGTAGCCTTTGTTATGTTGGTCCCAGCTCTCTGCAGGTCATTCACTAGGTCCCCCCGTGTGGTTCTGGGATTTTTGCTCACCGTTCTTGTGATCATTTTGACCCCACGGGGTGAGATCTTGCGTGGAGGCCCAGATCGAGGGAGATTATCAGTGGTCTTGTATGTCTTCCATTTTCTAATTATTGCTCCCACAGTTGATTTCTTCACACCAAGCTGCTTGCCTATTGCAGATTCAGTCTTCCCAGCCTGGTGCAGGTCTACAATTTTGTTTCTGGTGTCCTTCGACAGCTCTTTGGTCTTCACCATAGTGGAGTTTGGAGTGTGACTGTTTGAGGTTGTGGACAGGTGTCTTTTATACTGATAACAAGTTCAAACAGGTGCCATTACTACAGGTAATGAGTGGAGGACAGAGGAGCCTCTTAAAGAAGAAGTTACAGGTCTGTGAGAGCCAGAAATCTTGCTTGTTTGTAGGTGACCAAATACTTATTTTCCACCATAATTTGCAAATAAATTCTTTCCGAATCAGACAATGTGATTGTCTGGATTTGTTTTCTCATTTTGTCTCTCATAGTTGAGGTCTACCTATGATGTCAATTACAGGCCTCTCTCATCTTTTTAAGTGGGAGAACTTGCACAATTGGTGGCTGACTAAATACTTTTTTGCCCCACTGTATAAAATACAAAATAGAAACTACAGAAAAGCATGAAAATAGAACTAAAAGAAAAAAGAAAAAACTATAAGGTGCAAATAGACAGAAAAACAAAGATGAAAAGTGACTTCCAACTTTCTCCAATACAGATATAAATTTACAAAAATAAACTCTTACCAATACTTAAACCATAGTAACATCATTTCTATTAAAATAAACCAATTAATCATTAAAACCCAAAATGAAAACATCATTTTTTTTCTACCACAAGCAAGTACTCTAGAAGTGGTTGCCAAACAGATAAAAATCCATAATTAATGCTGTCAATTTAGCCATCTGGGCCAGATCCATTAATTTAACAATCCAATCTTCAACCGTAGGTATCTGTGGATCTTTCCATTTCTGTGCATATAAAAGTCTTGCAGCTGTGATCATATATAAAAGCAGAACTCCATATTGTTTCTCCAGCTCCTTCTCCATCAAACCCAAAAGGAACAGTTCTGGCTTTTTTTGTATATTCACTTTTAAAATCTTTTGAATAATAATACATATTACACATCTTCCTTCAATCTGATGCCCTCCAGATGTGTTAATTTCCATTCCCATAATTCCCAACCAGCATAGCTGTTGGCAATTAAGCTGCAATACATCTGGAGATGTGACGGAGTGAGCTCCCGCACTAGCCCGAGCTCTTGCCAACCTAGCAATTCGAAAGCATGCAAATGCAAGTAGATACAGTAAATGGGTACCACTTCGGTGGGTAGGTAACAGCGTTCTGTGTGTGTCATGCCAGCCACATGACTGCGGAAGCATCTTCGGACAGCGCTGGCTCTTCAGCTAACAAACGGAGATGAGCACTGGCCCCTAGAGTCGGACACGACTGCACAAATGTGCGGGGGGGGGGACCTTTACCTTTTTTACATCTGGAGAAATAGCCCTATGTCAGCCATATAATTACCAAAAGACCAGCATTATGAGTGGGAAATGAGGCAGAGCAATTGCTTTTAAGCTGCTTATTATAACCCACTTTGATTAAAATGCAACATAATGTCAAGTTCATTTTTGGAATTTTCTATTTTACAAAAGATGCATGCATTGCATATTTGTTTGTGGACACAGAGCGCATGATGGAAACCTGAGCCACAAGGTTCAGGTCTTGGGATCAGAACAAAATGAAGCAATCCAATTCTTCTCAACCTTCCTTTTCTGAAAGCCTCAGACACAGGGAAACGGGTGGGAGGCAGGTGGATCTACTGTGCAAAGCTGTCACAGAAAGAACTCCAAGACTACAAAGCACACTGCAAATTAGAAACTGCTTTATAAATCTCTCAGCAATTGTTTAAAGAAAAAGAGTGCATCTTTCAAGTTAAACAAGGCCGTTAATTTGTGCACAATCCTCAGCTCCCATGCAAACCTCACATAAAATTGATACACAGCAGGAAAGCTTGGTGAATTGCACCCTTTCAACAACAAAACAACATGGGGCTGCTGCAGATGGTAAGAAGGGAAAGGGTCCATGGACTTTGGAGACCTGTGGACACATTTGTGCATTTTAAGACAGGACTCTCCCCTACACAGGGAGAAGACAGATAAAGAGCCACAGAGTGTGGGCTTTTTTCAGCAAGCAAGTTAGTTTCTAGGGCTGGGCAGCATTTCAGATTCAGAGCACATGTGGCGCTCACATCACATTGTCTGGCAACACCTTAAAGCAGAGCTTTCCAAACTGTGTGTCGGCTGCAGTGTCTGGGTGTGTCACAGCTGCTGCCCTGCCAGGATTCCGCGCAGGTCCTAGTGCCTGCCTTGTGCCTGGCTGCCTCCAAACCTGCTGTGATTCTGCGCAGGTCCTAGTGCCTGCCTTGTGCCCTGTTGTAAGAGTGTGTCGCAAAATGATGCCCTGCTGTAAGAGTGTGTCGCGAAATGACGCCCTGCTGTAAGAGTGTGTCGCGAAATGATGCATGTCTAAAAAGTGTGTCACCAACATGAAAAGTTTGGAAAGCTCTGCCTTAAAACATCTGCTTCTTTTCCTGGGAGAGTATCACTACCCTCCACACCTGTGGCATGCCCCTAAAGATGCTGCAGAGCTCTAGCACCTTCTGCCTGTTCAAGTCAATAGAGGAAATGACTTCATTCACTCACAAGGGGGGGGAAATTGCCTCTGATGAATGTGAGATTATTTCCAATGCAGACACTGGAGATTCTAACAGAGAAACTTGGATGAAAAGCATGTGCATCTGAAGCATCTCAAACTATGCTACCAGATTGGGGCCAGAGCACATTCTGGTATCATAGTATCTAAGCATGCTAAATTATAAATTGTGGTTTCCAAACCTCCTGGATGGAGGTCTCCTTTGCCTTGAGCCAAAATTCAGCTTGGGCTTGGTGAAAAAGACAGCCAATTAGAACTGACTCAGTAAACCATGGTCAATCAAAGCATGTCTTGGTATGACACAAGAACCCAGTTGGTATGTAATAAGGGAGGGCTTCAGCCCAAATATGAAAGGGGATTTAAAGTGGCCAACACCAGGAAGACAAAGTTTCCAGCAGATGCACATGTAAGTGGGAGATATTGGGATGGTGGAAGCTGTTGGGAAGGATCGTTTTTAGGCAAAATATAAAAAATGGTTTATGGCAATTCTTTGCAGGCTTAACAGTAGGTCAGGAGGCCTAAATTAGACCTGACTGTAAGTTTTCTTTTAAAAATAAGGAAGATGCAAGGGTGCAGTTCTCATAAGTGAGTTATGGAGCGAGGATGAGTACATCGGAAGGGTATAATCACTGAAGAAAGAGGCAACCACTGCAACTCTGGGCAAGGTGGCCAGGAAAGACAAAGCCCAAACAGCCAAAAATAACAAACCAAAAAAAAAAAAGCAAGACAAATTGGCTTCTTGCTAGAAATGTTTGAGAGCTGATGTTACCCACCAAGAATCCAACCTATGGCTCATTTCTGCGGTCTTCGTCTTTGACTTTCAAGTATTTTAGCAGCAAGTCAGTTTTGACTTTTACAGAGACAGCTACCCAAGCCCTTCTTATTTCACTTCTACCATCTTTCCAAAGCTGCCTCTAGGTGCAATTTCACATAGAGGAAAGGGCAGAAACCCCACAAATGCAATACATGATGTGGCTTGACATTTTATTTAAACATAAAAAAATTAAGGTTCTAGCCTGTGCAGCCTTGATAGGTTGGAGAGCATATGGGCAGCATCTGCTGAAATCTCAGAAGCCAAATGGAATGGGAGAATAAGATATGACTGCAGATGGAGTTTTAAGGACTGGCACACATCTTTACCCCTCCCTGAATAAATGATGTTTAAAAAGTTTATTCAAATGTAGAACCTGCAGTTTGCATTAAGTCCATTTGTTTATTGCTTAAGACAGACATGCTAGATGCTTGCCTATGGCAAGAACAGCAGATGGACCAAGCATCATGCAATACTCTTTTGGTTAACTTTTACAATATAGATCTATTAAAAGAGAAAGAAAAACATTTCTTTTCCGTTTGCAGAGGAGGAAAAGGGAGAAGACAACCAATTTCAAAGGGCACCCTTAAAACCCCACAAATATTTGTGCAACTAGTTTCAACCCAAAGTAGAACTCTAGAGAATATATCAAGACAATCTGGAGAAGTTTCAAAAAAGGGTTTCAGACAGCAGACAGAGAGGGGGAAAGTTTTAGGCAAATCAAAATATCCCTTTGCATTACAATCCCGCAGGCAGAGTGGCCATGCTGAGTGGGGTACCCTGGAAATTGTAGCTCCAGGTTCTTATAAGGAAAAGCCTGGTGGCTACTGCCAACAGGTTTCCAGGGGTTCTAAGAGGAATTCTCCCAAGCCCTCCCTGGCAATATACGAAGTCAGACTGGAGACACACAAATAGAGACCCCCAAGATCATGACACTGAAATTAAGCACCAAATGACAGAGGTGGATCCCCCAACATTCAGCTGGCAAACATCTATTACTGTTAAAAACACAATTTTCCCCAAAACAGTAATAAAAACTTTGACTCTGCCCCCTCCAATGGCATCATCACTATGATCTTCCTTTTTTTGAATATATACTTTTTCCAATGAACATTGGAAAAAGTATATATTCAAAAAAAGGAAGATCCACCCACTCACAAAAGTATGGCCCATCCTTGTACTATGCCAGCTTGGTCTGTTTGAATATATATCCATTTTCTACTCTTCTACTGTTTCCAGAAAACCTTTACTTGTAATTTGATGTAGTCCAGCTGACTATCCCAATGAGGAAAATTCTCTGTCCAATTTCGAATTTACAGACCTGAAAGGAAAGGGGGGGGGACCTTAACACCATGAGATCCAGAATGGTATTTTTTCCATAGTTTTTCACTGTGAAAACATATATAATGACTGCCTTTGTATGAAGATGAATAGAAACAGGGCTGGTTTTAATAGAAGGCTTCCACCGATGCTCCTATTCTGTCTGTACCTCAAAAGAACACATCACAGAAAGTGTTGGCTTGGTTCTAGTTGGAACAAATTCTGAGTTTAGGCCTGAAGGTTGAAAATCAAAGGAACTGGGAAATGCTTTAACAGACACACACAAAAATTTGGGAGAAGGACTATATCTCAGTGGCATAAAAACACAGCATGCAGACAGAAGAGCCTGGATTAAGAAAAAATTCACAGAGCAGACTGATATCTCTTACCCTTACTCTTACCTTCACTACGCACTACACAACCTCATGCTGAGTTACACCAGCATGTTTCTAAACACATATTTGCACCACTGAATAGATCAGATTTCCCAGAGCTGACCCCCCTCAAAATGCTTAGGAACGCATCTCTGAGAATTCTGAACCAGCACACAGCAATAGTTGAGAATTATAGGATGATGCTTCTTCCACCCACATCTGGAAGGTACCAAGTGTTCGAAAGCTGGAGTCAACAGCACCCAACTTCTGACTTAGCTTCCTTTATGGTGGTTGTACCTAAGAACTATTTTTTTTACTTTAATAGAAAAAAGCCCTGGAACCACATTTTACATAAAGAGCAAAACAAAGAAACCCAAGCATTGATCTTGTTTATACAACATGCTAAGCATGACTTAGTGTTAGCCATGCTTACCAGATCCTATTCCACCAACCTTTGTAGTGGATTGCTGGCCAGCCCTTCCTGTTTTGTTTTTAAACACAACAACAAAACCAGTGGCTGTGTCTCCCCTCATTTGTGTCCCTGATTCATCCCTCGCGTGCCTGTCCGGGCAAAAACAAAGTGAGTATAACAGAGATACTGCTGTAGAAGCTGACTCTGTTTTATGGCTGCTTTTGACCCCATTACATTTTCTAAAAGATTAATGATGCCATGGACCATGTAAGGTCAGCGAACGTACGACAAGCCATAGTTATGGGTTGTGCTAAAGGTACTCCACTTGCCTGTATATGGATAGTATGTTCAGCCAAATCATGTCATGGATTAGTTCACAAGCAGTCAACTAACAGTGAAGATACTATCTATTACGAAAAGGTACAGTAAAGCTTCCTTTGAGTTGATCTTGACTCTTGGTGACCTTACAGATGTGTCCATGTGCTCCCCTGGGTATGGAAGTGAATAGTTACTGTGTCCATCCAGGATAGTTTTCAGCTTAGAGTTAAGAGTAGTCCATTATCAGTCAACTGAAATTGTAAAGATAAGGCAAGCAGTTCCCCTATCTCCCCAGCCAGAAGGAGCATACTGCTAGATGTCAGTTCACAGAGCACTTGGGGACCACCATTCATCTATCCTCTCATACTATTCCCTTTCAGGTTAAGCAATGTTATACAAAACATAGAAAAGGAGTAAGAAATTGAAAGCCAAAGCATAAGATAAGAAAAAGAAAAAAAATAGCCAAATGTAGTTTATACCAACTATTCATCTTTGCTTCCAAAATTTGTTCTGCAAAATTCAATCCACATTTGTTCTCTCTACATACAGTAACTAAGTCACCTAAATATTCTTCTTTCATACCGGTCACTCGCTTTTGTGTTCAACCCAGACTCATTTAGCACCCATTCATTCTTGACCCAAGCTTGCCTCCTTTTATCATGCACACTTCTTCATTTCCATGGCATTCAACTTACTTTTATGTTTCTTCTGACATATCCAAATCTTATTTCCACATAACAAAGTGAGCAGATAAACTCTTATACACAGCCATTTTTGTTTCTTTTGACAATTGTTCAATCCGTTCCTCATAACAGACCACATGCTACCAATTATCTGTCTACAAGTATTTGCATATCTTAACATTTCTCCATCTCATATTTAATATACATTCTATCAGGATAACCAAATTCATCTACTTGTTCTATATTTTTCACCACTCATGTGTACCTTGCATTGTTCACTACATTTTTCCCAATAAACATGACCACATTGGTCTTTGATACATTTTATAATTTAAGCTTATTCACTTTATCATATGCTTTTTCTAAACCAGCAGTATAATAAATTTACTTTCTCATATTCATGCATTTCTCAATAACCTGTGTGGGAAACCACACTCTCTGGCATAAACTCACAGCGCTAAGTTTATTGTTACATCTAGTTCTTCTCTCTCCTCACCTCTATGGCTGTGTTCAGAAAAAGACTTAAGTCAGCAAATGGATGGCTGCAATAAATTATTTGTACTATAGTGCAACATGGTGGGAAAGATCTACTTTTAATTGCTCAGAGTCTAAGATCATCCAGAATCTGAATAACTGTGAAATATCATGTTTGGTTACTCATCCCCATCCTCTCACCCCAAGAGGGCAATAGCAAAATAAGGGAGCACGCAGACAGCTACAAAGAATCTCTTTGTAGAGACAGGCTGGGTAAATAGGTAGTCAGTTGGGCAGATCTGACAGCAGTCAGGCAGGTCAATCCCCAAAGCATCCCAAATAAAGAGAAGAGGAAAAGGAACAGAATGGATCCTTCCAGGGAGGATTCCAAAGCTATGGCACAATTTGAATTAGCCATGTATTCTTAAATAATTGACAGCATTGTACGAAAGGCTAGCCAGCAGAGCTGCAAAGAGTAAAACTGCCAGGGAGCTCCTGATGAAACCCTTAATTGCTTCATAGTGTTTCTAAATGGTGCTTTCTGAAAATGTCTGTTAAACCTCAAGAATACAGCTATTCTGCAACCTGCAGATACGTTGGGCTACAGCTCTCATCAAGGTAGTCTGACACTTCTGAAGGGTGCCCGGTTCGGTGAGGGCCTCTCTAGTGATAGATGAAGCGCTCTTTAGAGGTTCAGTGTGACCAGTTCAGTGTGGCAATATCTATCAATCAATCAATCAATCAATCAATCAATCAATCAATCTTCCATCCCACCTAATATTTAAAGAATTCTACAACTTCAAATCCTAGTGGCTGGGTCTGTAATATGGCATTGCCCGCTTTACTTATTTATTTTATTAATTGTAATTGCTTGCTATATTCCTTGGGTAGGCTACTAAAAAAAGAACAACAATGACTAGAAGTGGGGGGGGGGGGGCGGGAAACCTCACAACAAACTAAAAAAACCAGAAAACTAATTTAATAAAAGCAGTGTATTTTGCTGTAATCTTTTGAAATGCCCTGTAAAGTGATGAGTGCAAGTGCTTTGATCACTTGACAGCACCGTATAAATTCTAAGGATTATCTGTTCTTCCTGAAAAGGAGTGCAACAGCATTGAATTACAGAATATTAATGGAGGAGGTCTTAAAGTCAGTACAGAATCTACAAGGCAGGATGTAATTACAGCTTCAGCAACCTTTGCCTTTTCCCAATAAACAAAAGACCACTCCTAACACTGCTGGTTCCCTTACTGAATAGGCCTTACCATAGGAACTTTCTCCTAACAGTCAGCCAAAAATCTGCTGTTTCCATTTTCTTGTCCTCTGGAGCAACAGAAAACACATTTGATCCCATCACTGCATGATTGATTCTCAGGTATGTGCAGATTCCTACCCTCTCTTCCTTTAATCCTCTCTTCTACTCATTAAATCACTTTCAACCATCTTAAAAGATGTGGTTCCCAGGACTTTGAAGCATCCAGGTCACCCTGCTGGATTCCAGAAGGCCCAAATTAGACAACCTGAAGGACCAGGTTAGGGACAGGTCATCGTGGAGAAAGGCCATCTTTGTGGTCACTAGTCACTAAGAGTCAATACTAACTTGATGGCACAGAATCAATCGATCCAACCAGGGCTAGGATTCAATAAGACTCTTTGCCACACCTCAAGAAGTTTCTGCATCCTAGCAGAATGGCGGAGGGAGCTGTAGTTTTGACCTGCTGGCTCCTGAGCCATGTCACAGAGAGTCTTGAAAGCCATGAAAGACAGGGGCTTTTTCAGATTCAAAAGTAACCCAAGCCCCCCCCCGCCCCCAAATCACAGGATGGCTTAGCACTATATGCAAACACAGCTTCTCTCTACAGCTTTCCAGAGAACCAGGGATAGTACAGATGTTCACACTACTTGGCTAAGGTTAAGCAGATGTGAGGACAGTTTGTCCTTTGTTCTCCTATTTCTCTCCAAAATAAAAATCACCACCATATGTGGGCTAAACAGACTTCTCCTTAAGCCAGAACCCCCCCAAATAGCTTAACATAGATTCTAAACTTGGGCAAGTGGCATGAATTTCTGGCCTTCCTCCAGGGATGGGAAACCAATAGGCTTCATTTTGTGCCCCCCACTGCCTCCTGGACAACACCAGCAAAATCATACAACAGATGACTGAATATTGGCAGTGTCATTTCCTCCCAGTTTCTGGCATGGAAGCAAATACCCAAAGGGCGTAAAACCTTTCAAACTAGTTAGTGCACCTTAATCACAAAAGCAAACCTCAGTTGTTAGCCACAAACTCAAAAGATGCAGAAGTTCACCACCAGATCAGATCCTCTCACTTGCATAGCACCGTTGCTCCCCCCCACCCCATGGCCTGCAGCCATGAAAAAAATAAATCTGACTTTGCCCTATTGTGGATGCCCTATTGTGGATGCATTAGCATTGCCTATAATCATTTTCAGAAAAGAGTGTTTCTCAACCCTACCTGAAGATGTGAGAAATAGAAGCTGGAATCTTTAACACAAAAAATGGATGTTCTATTACTAAGCTATGGCCCACTCATATTTAGTCCTGGGTAAAAAAGAGTAAAAAAGAGGGGCGTGGTGGCTCAGCGGGTAAGACGCCAGGCTTGTCGATCAGAAGATCACAAGTTCGGAGGTTCAAATCCCTAGCCCTGCGTGCAGAGTGAGCTCCTGCACTAGCTCCAGCTCTTGCCAACCTAGCAATTCGAAAGCATGCAAATGCAAGTAGATGAATAGGTACCACTTTGGTGGGTAGGTAACAGCATTCCGCACGCGTCGTGCAGCCACATGACCGTGGAAGCGTCTTCGGACAACGCTGGCTCTTCGGCTAACAAACGGAGCACCGTCCCCTAGAGTTGGACACGACTGCACAAATGTGCGGGGGGAACCTTTACCTTTACCTTAAAAAAGAGTTCATGGTGAAGTCCTGAATTGATATTAAACCCAGCGTGTGAAATTGGTACCTCAGTAAAGACTGGGGGAGGTCACGAAAGGGGAATGAGCATTGTGGAAGGAACACATTATTCCATAGACTTTTCCTGCTTGCTTAACCACGATCAAGCAATCAGCAGTGTTATGGCTTCATCAGCCCTCAAAGTTAACAAAAACATGACATTTTCTTTTTGGCTCAAAGCAGTTTTTTAAGTATTGCAGGACATCTTTGAGAAAGGAATGGACGATTTCCTGTTCTTCGTCTGGAAAGAGGTTTAAAGTTGCCGGCAGATTTATTACATGGATATATCACTTTCCAAGCAATCAATCAGGAATGGACTACAGATTGCCATTTCTCAAAATCACAAATCCATGTATTTACAAAAATCACAAATCTGTATAAGTTGCTTACTTGTCTCAGGTGGCGGATTGCTGACTCCCAGATCCTCTATCTATGCAAATGATTTTAATGCGAAATAAGAAAGATTATAAAATTATCTATAATTCTTGCAATTATAAAAAGGCCACACACACACTCCTCAATTTGTGGGTGTGGAAGGAAAACCAACCCAAAATGTGGAGACCTGGTTTAGAATTTTGAATGGGTTTTCCATCAGATGATACACGTTTTCAATAATCAAACCAGAAAAGCAACTGAAATGTTCTGGGCTACACCAAACCATTTGAGAGAGGGTTGTAAAGAATGTTAAGAGTGCCTGTGTTGTGTTAGGCAAAGGTTCAGAGTACCCAACATGCAACTTCTACCAGCAATCAGCCATACACATCTAGACAAGAATAAGCAGGACATGAAGTCCATTTTCCCACTCATCTCAATTCCTTGATCACAGGACAAGTGGTAACTGGAACTAGTTCTTCTACCCATGACTGACTCAACCTTGACTTTGGGGGAAGAAATGTGTGAGTAGGGATATTTAAAGCTTACTAAGAAGGCAAGATCTAATCCCAACTGTGAAAGTCTTTTAACCTTAGCAAAGACTGATCCGGCTGGCTTTAAGCAGCATATTAAATAAAACAATGCCCCAATGCCCCAAGAGGTTCTGCACTCAGGGAGTTATTTGCAGAATTGGTGGCAAAATGAAGACTGGTTGATATAACCCAAGGAAACAAGCAGGAACACTTTCCCATTTAGGTTAACAAAAGTAATGGCTACTATCTTGGGAAGATACCAGTTGACCAGCTCTTGAAGAACACTTGCTACTCAGCAAAGAGCTTCATGAGAAGGCACAGGTTAGGGCTGGTGCCAGCAAGCACTGGCACTGGCCCCACTACAGCTAAAATACCCCGTTATTGATATTCTCCTTCCCTTCAGGAGAAGCAGCAGCTTCTTCTGTTCACCTTGAACTCTTCAGCCTGCACAAACTGTGCCCTAGAGGAGAAGGTATGAAAATATGGCAATCAGGAGAGAGGCTGCTAAGGTTATCTTCTCCAAGCCCCCCCTTGAAACCTAGCATCAACATTGCTGCAGGCAACTAATACAGAGGGAACATGCCTTAGCACAGGCAGAGTGCCAAAAAGGGATAGGCTAAGCACTATTAATGTGCTGGACCACTATTTGAATCTAATTAGGAGACTCTGTAGCCAAAGACCAAAGGGTGTGTCTGAACTGCTGTAACACTGTACTTGAAACACTTGGAAAGAAAAGCCTGGAATTTCAGTGAAATGGTGTGAGAAAGATTGCAAATTAAATAAGGGAGGTTGGAAAACCCAATTTTGCAGAGCAGATGATCTACAGAATGCTTAAACTCATGGGTGGACGGCACACACATAAACCACTAACAACTTTAAAGGGAAAAAGAGGAACAAAAGCAAAAGAAGTTACTTGGACCTTAATGTCAAGCATCTGACTTTAATATAGTAAAGGTTTCAATTCTGAATGTCCTCGGCTCTTCTCCTTTCCTAAAATCAAGAATTTCAGACCATCAGATCTATTCCATTGCTGCAAAAGCTGCATGTAATGAAATGCTGAGGAGCCATGACGTGTCTTTAAAAGGAGAAATCTGCAGATATACTCCAGTTGCTTTTCTTTTCTGTTGCTTGCTCAGTCTTTTTCTTGGGTGAAAGGGAGTCAAGTTTGCTTTTTCACAAGTTTGCTCTGCCTTAAACCAGTGGCTTTCATTCTAACAATGTTTTAGCAAATCCAAAACGATAGGAATGTTGGAAACTGTACTTATTGATGGGTTGTCAGATTAATTCTCCACCATTCCTCTGGGAGCTTAAAGCAGCATTTATTGGAGGAGGAAGTCTCCTCTCAATTTCTTCTCACAACAACCCTGTGAGTTAGGTTGGGTTGGGAGAATTTACCTAGTGAGCTCCACAGTTAAGGGGGATATAACTGGGATGTTCTGAAGCTGGTCCAATGCCTTAACTGCTAAACCATCCTGATTCACACCTGTCACCTGTGACCACCAGCAGCAGATCAGGAGGAAGAGATACTGAACATGGCAAAACCAACCTCCAAACCAAAGGCCACTGAGTCTGATTCCTTCCCAGAAGTTTATCCAAGCCACCCATAAGCTCATTCTCCTCTACTGTCTTCCCACTAGCCCAAGCAATCTGGCTGGCATGATATCTGAAATGAATGAGCCACTCAGTCACTTGACCAGGATTATGATGCTCTATGCAAAAGTTTACTTGTAGATTAGTTGATGCAAAAAACAAAGCAAAACAAAAACCTCTCAGTCTGGACAGGAAATTTTGTGCTGGCAAAAAAAACCTCTCAGTCTGGACAGGAAATTTTGTGCTGCTTGAATTACTGATATTAAAGTTATATATATCTGCAGGGCATTAGGATGGGGAGAACTATGTTAGTGTCTGTTAACATTCTTGCAAAAAAGGGTGTAGTACCTGTGTCTGGGTCAAGCAACTAGAGCTCGGTCACAATTTTATTTTTAGAAGACCTTGAGGTCTCTGGTTTTGTAAACTGAACACACGTTGCTGGACAATGAGGTCTCCCTAAAAGAAGGCCATACAAAGATCCCTCTTTGCTGCCATCTTTGCAAACTCAGACAAGTCAGACTTCCATCAGCTGTCAGGGCTTGTCCCCAAGAACTCACCATTTGCAGGGTTGGGGCCTCTCTTGTGGAGAGGCCTTGCAAAAGATCTTAATAGCTGTAGGGCAGATGCACACCCAGAACTCACAGGAAGTCAAACTCCATCTCAGTGGATTTAATCAGCTCAGATCATTAATCTTCCATGGTATAATCACATTCAAGCAAAAACATGTCCAGTGCTGAACTCTGGAAGTACTGAAGGGAGGGGCAGAAGGTAAAAAGTCAAGAGAGAGAGACATGGGGGTGGCGGTTGCTAATTAACGTTGCACTTCAAACTTATATTCATTTACTCATGCTGTAGCTTGAATCGTGTCAACTGGATTTCTATTTTCTCAGTGGAAACATTTCGCTCCTTATCCAAGGAGCTTCTTCAGTCTGAGCAAAGTTGGTAAGGGAATCCTAAATATGTTTCTAGGTAGCTGTGTGACCTTACACCTGGGGCTAGGTCATGGTTATATTGAGATGTTATTTTTAAGTCCTTTTATCATCTAAAGGAGGATTGTTAAGATCACCATGCTGCTGTTGAGCTTGTGAAATGGTCTTAATCTTCCTAGGCACAGAAGACAAAGCAGGGAGGAAGATGGGGGAGAGGTTGTGCCTGAGGCCTCCACCTCTATTCAAGGAAGGATTTTCCAAGTTGGCATAAATGGATTCCTTGACCCCTCTCTCAAACCACCTATCTTCTCTGTCAAACCACCTATCTTCTCTGCCAAACCACCTATCTTCTCTGGTTTGAGAGAGGGGTCAAGGAATCCATTTATGCCAACTTGGAAAATCCTTCCTTGAATAGAGGTGGGGGCCTCAGGCACAACCTCTCCCCCATCTTCCTCCCTGCTTTGTCTTCTGTGCCTAGGAAGATTAAGACCATTTCACAAGCTCAACAGCAGCATGGTGATCTTAATGATCCTCCTTTAGATGATAAAAGGACTTAAAAATAACATCTCAATATAACCATGACCTAGCCCCA
Source organism: Charina bottae (assembly GCA_023362775.1). NCBI lineage: Eukaryota > Metazoa > Chordata > Lepidosauria > Squamata > Charinaidae > Charina > Charina bottae. The sequence continues at coordinate 9,496,977 of JALMGJ010000010.1, forward strand.
GGTGTAAGGTCACACAGCTACCTAGAAACATATTTAGGATTCCCTTACCAACTTTGCTCAGACTGAAGAAGCTCCTTGGATAAGGAGCGAAACGTTTCCACTGAGAAAATAGAAATCCAGTTGACATGATTCAAGCTACAGACAATTCCACCTGGATGACTGAGAACCTTCATAGACATTTACTCATGCTATTTGTCATTGCAATTGAGGATCCAGGTATTTAAAACACGAAAATGCAAGGCTATATTTTAAAAATACTCCAAAGATAGACATCTGAGCTTTAGGAAGCTAACAAGTGAGAAGTGAAAGGGCAGGGCAATAACAAAGAAGGGAAGAGAACAATGAGAGTTTTCTTTGAACAAATCCAGAATATATATTGTATTGTAAACCGCCCAGAGTCCCCCTTGGGGGAGATGGTGCGGTAATACAAGTTGACATATCAATCAATCAATCAATCAATCAATCAATCAATCAATCAATCAAGATGCATTCATTACAGACATGGAAGTTGGGGGATTAAAGGCTGGGGCTGCAGATATCATAAGGTACACACATGCAATATGAATTTGTCACCTGATGCACTAGCAAGTTCAGATTCTGCTGCTAGAAAAACATCTTTCCATTTTTTCCCAAGCCCTCTCAGATACAAAGCTAAACCTGAAATGAAATGAGTTTTGATCCTTCTGGCAAGGGGGAAAACACCCCCCAGTAACATGATCTGAAGTCTATATATTGATTCAAGGGGTGTGCATGACATCCTTTTTTTAAAAAATGCTCCTAGCCTGGCAGAAAACAGCTGCCATCATAACATTGCTTTCGAATGCTTTACTTGCTGTGTTTGAACAGAATGAGAATCACATTATGCCATAGAGAACAACTGGAACTTGAAGCAAGCTTCCTAATGGCTTGTTTTGTTGTTGTAAGGCAATAAAAGTGGACTACGTTACCCATGCTGGGCAGATATTGCACAGGCAAGATGAAAAAGAGTTGCATCTGTGGTTTCCATGGTTTGATTTGCGTTCCAGAGCAAACTTTTTCCATGTTTCCACACTATGTAGATTCATACCCTAATCTTACCTACTGGGTTTGCACAAAAGAAATAAAAATAACAGATTAACACTACCCAAGCTTTGAATGTTACAGGTATACAGGATGTGTGAACACTGGCAATGCAAATTTAACTGCAGAGAAAAATCACCACCTCAAGAAACCAGAAGGGAGGCCAGAAAGTGAGTCATAATATTTAGAGAAGACTGCCAAGCAGGTAGAAGTAAAGTAAAGTACAAGTAAAGCTTGTAGGGGGTATCAGCTTCTTCCCCAAGTTACTTACTGGTTGCAACATTTGCCAAAACTTCAAGTGGGAAAGCAACCAAGTTCCAGAATCTGGAAAATTCAGAACCTTCGTCATTTCCCTGCAGAAACGAAATGCATCTTCTCCCCCACCCATTCCTTTCATTGACTCAAAATCACTATCTTCCACATTTCTGGAACGCTTGGACAACACTTCATGTTTATACAAACTATTTAATGTTTAGAGGAGAAAAAGCACCACACACATCTGGGAAACCAGCAGTAGACAAATAACTCATTCCAGTTGCAAAAAAAAAAAAAGTTTCATTTAACAGATCCCGAATTTGAAACATTTCAATAAAGACTTCAGAAGTCCTGAAAGACATTAGCAGAAAGACAGGACAGACAGTGTGACAAGGCTTTAAGTAGTCAGTAAGTTGTGAATGGCAGAGTTCATACAATACACTAATCCAAGACCTGTCCTATACCCCACTAATTAGCTATATTATGACTTAAGGCAGGGCTTTCCAAAGTTTTTCCCGCGGTGACACACCAACCGGCATTGGTGTGTCGCCACGGGAAAACCCGGAAGTGTGGCAGCGCGCAAAAACCCAGAAGCGCTGCTGCTGCTTTCGGGTTTTGCGCGCTGCAGTTGGTGTGTCGCCGCGGGAAAACCCGGAAGCGCGGATGATGATCAGCACTTCCGGGTTGTGTGGCAACACACCAGACTGTGTGTGGCGACACACTTTTGTGTCACGACACACAGTTTGGAAAGCTCTGACTTAAGGTGATGGACTGGGGTTCATACAACTCCCAACCCTATTTTAAGCTAGTTATGTGATCCAGGCCACTATGTCAGAAATCAGAGTTCTCCAACCCTTTGATACCAGGGGCTCAGTTTTAAAAGTGGAATTTCTACACAAAGGTCCACCCACCCATCCATGCTGAGTTTGCAGAAGAGCAGACCTGCATGTCAACCACATATTCTAGGGTGCTCAGTTGGAATGACATTCCATGGATCCTTTCCTCCCCTTTGCCCAGACCATCAGGGTTGGGGCTGTGCATTTCAGGAACAGGGAACACTTGGGATTCTTGCCCTTGTGCTGTGCTATAGTGCATGGCTGCATCCTGGTCTGCACCCATGGGCCTCAATTGCTCATGCCATTAAATCACTCTTTGTTTAAGTAAGATGGTTGAATTGGCACAACATTCCATACTGTGACATCTCTTCATATTTTCTGGGTCCCCCTGGTTGCAAAAAGTTATATTTTTTTTCATGCTATCCCAATGGAAATGTGATGATTGAATAATGTCCCTTTACTAGACTTCAGAAGGCCAGGAGGGAATTGGACATCCTCAGGTGATACAACATCTGTATGGTACTTTTCCAGCATCAGTGCTGAGCTTCAAGGATTCCATCTTAGCAATGCCATTTCTGTCATAACTTCCATCACTGTAACAACACAGTCACATCAGATCATGCAGCAGCACATCAGGAAAGCAAAAGCAGTCAAAGAAATAATTCAAGACACCCCGTGCAAGAGAGGGAAGTCCGGCGTTCTAAGACACTTGCATTTCTTTTCAGACTGTTTTTAATAAACCTGTTTAAAATGTGTGTCACGTACATTTGAGCATAATAATAAACTTTCTTGAAGCCCTATAAGGGATGAAGGGTGAAACTTAAATTGCAAAATATACAACTAAGCACCAGCTCAGGACTAATCATGGCCATTCCAAGTGGCATAACCTGGTGCACTTGGATCCACATAAAAACAGTTTAACAGCTGATTTTAATTACAGCTGATTTTAAACTGGCGGTTTAGCCACAAGGGAAGCTATGCTGACCTGATTTGCTCATGCCATTACATCACTCTTTGTTTAAGTGAGATGGCTGAATTGGCACAACACAGCTGCCAATATACCCATGGCATTGCCAGATTGTATTTATTGTTTTTTAAAACAAAAATGGATGAACTCTGGCACAATCGCAAAAACTTGTGTGTGGCTTTTCACGGGAGAGCCTGTGATTTTTTAAGTGACAATGTCAAAATCAGGATTGTGCAATGCTATGGTGACCTTGATTAAGATTGCAAAAGATCTTGGCTATCTTAGCAGATTTGATTACCTTACAATATTCCAGCTACTGTTTTATTTCTAGTTTTTGACACTCAAACCTTCACTTAAGCTTGCCTAGCAGGCTCTGGAAATATCATAGATTCCTCAAATGATTCACAGGCCACTATGGGTAGATTTATCCAGTATGATAAACCAAATCTAAGTAAGCCAAGTGATGTTACAGGTTAGTGGATAATGTGAACCCAGTCAAAGTTTGCCATTTTAAAAAAATATCACCACTGAGACCAGCTGCTCCTGAGTTTAGAAAGTGGTTATAGACCTAAGTAAATAACAGGAGCTTTGGACTCAAGCCAGCGCTGACTTTTTTTTATTTTTATTTTTTATCCCTTTATTATTTTTATAAATAACTCAAGGCAGCGAACATACCTAATACTCCTTCCTCCTCCTATTTTCCCCACAACAACAACCCTGTGAGGTGAGTTGGGCTGAGTGTGTGACTGGCCCAAGGTCACCCAGCCGGCTTCCATGCCTAAGGCGGGACTAGTACTCTCAGTCTCCTGGTTTGCCATTGGCTCCTTCCTAGGGCTGAGAGACAGGGACTGGCCCAAGGTCACCCAGCTGGCTTTCACACCTAAGGTGGGACTAGAACTCTCAGTCTCCTGGTTTCTAGCCTTTTGCCTTAACCACTAGACCAAACTGGCTCTCCTTCCTTGATTCTCAGTAGAAGCATTCTACCTTGCCAGTGAATTTTATTTAGCTATTCATTTATTTAAATCATGTATTTATTTATGAATCATGTTTATAAGGTTGCCCAACTTGGTTAAGGTGCTGGGCTAGAAACCAGGAGTCTGTGAGTTCTAGTCCCGCCTTAGGCATGAAAGCCGGCTGGGTGACCTTGGGCCAGTCACTCTCTCTAGGCCCAACTCACCTCACAGGGTTGCTGTTGTGGGGAACATAGAAGGAGGAAGGAGTATTAGGTATGTTCGCCACCTTGAGTTATTTATAAAAATAATAAAGGCGGAATAAACATTAAATAAAATAAACAAACAAACAAACAAACTACTGTGAGCAGTGAATAACAATACGAAGTATAAAAACAATTACTGAAAAAGACATAATGGCTAACCTGGAGACAAGGGCCCACAACCTTACATGCTGACTCTGTCTGAATGGGCAGAAACCACAGGAGACATGAGGTCCCTGAAACAGGTAGGCTCCATGCTATGCAGTGTTATACAGGTAATAAACAGCATGTTGAGTTGCACTTGGAAGCTTCCTGGCAACCAATGCAGCTAATGAAACAGCTAATGTTTTACATGGGCAGTATTACGTGGGCATACCAAGGAATGTTCATTACATGCTGCCATATTTTGGACCAACTGTAGCTTCCACGTGGTCTTCAAGGGCAGCCCATATAGAGCGCACTGTAGTTATCTACACCCAAATTTTATACCAGGCCACTGTTCCTGTTTCCCAGAGTGGAGAGATACTTCTTAAAAGCAACTGCAATGGGGTTTTTCAATAGCTTTAGGAGCGCAGAAAAAGCAGAGGGTTAAGTGTAGGAAAGAAGCAACTGAAAGTATTTCAACAACGGCTTTGAAAAGAGACAGAGAAATAAAAAGGTTACGATGATTGATGGAGCTGAAAGAACAGCAAGGGAAACAGCTCTAATTGAGACATCACGCCAGAAATATTTCCTCTCCCAGCAACAAGAGCATAGAAAATAGCTGGAGTGTCTAAAACTAAGGAGATAAAAGAAAGAGAGCAAGACTGATTGCTGAGGCAGGACACATTGACACCAGGGACTTGAAATGGATTAGCTGTCATTCTCTCTCTCCTGGGACTTGAAAGGGGTTTGCAGGATGGATAAAGATCTTGGAGGGGAATATTTAGCACCCATCGGTTCTTAACAACACTGCAGCACTTTTCTTAAGAATACCCATCAAATCAAATTAAAACCATTATTACAGCCAACAGGAACACCTAATCTGAATGCCTTCCATAGAGCCCCCACCCCCTTTCTCAAACTATCAGGAGGGGCAAACCCATTTCTTAGTTATTTTAGCGATTTTTTTTCCTGCAAGGAAATTATCATCATCTACACAAACCTCTTTTTTTTTTGACAGAATGATTAAATATTGATAGATGTAATAATTAAAGTAAAGGGTAAAGCTTTTCCCCTACACAGTCATGTCTGACTCTAGGGAGCGGTGCTCATCTCCATTTCTTAGCCTAAGAGCCAGCGCTGTCGGAAGACGCTTCCATGGTCATGACGCACATGGAATGCTGTTATAATTTAATTTAATTAATTAAATTAAATATAAATTAAAAATTAAAAATAATTAAATATATGGAAAACAATCATACTAATTGTATTTAATAAATTTAATTTTAAACATTTACTTTTTGATCTGGTTATATGGTTTAGTTTTATTGTATTTCTTCTGCTCTTTTTTCTTTTTTTCTATCTGTGCATCTGTTTTAATCCAATTAAAACATGCACTCACTATTCCCACACCATGGAAAAGTTTTGTTTAGCAGTTATTTGCAAGTTTTTACATCTTCATCCTTATTGTTATATATATGCTCCTTTTGGATACGTTAATTTATTTTATGATGCTGGTCTATGACCATAATAATCTTTAAATAACTATCATATATATTTAAATTAGGGGCGTGGTGGCTCAGCAGGTAAGAGGTCAGGCTTATCAATCTTCTGCAAGTTCAGAGGTTCGAATCCCTAGCCCTGCGTGACGGAGTGAGCTCCTGCACTAGCTCCAGCTCTTGCCAACCTAGCAATTCAAAAGCATGCAAATGCAAGTAGATTAATAGGTACCACTTCGGTGGGTGGGTAACAGCGTTCCGCGCGTGTCATGCGGCCACATGACTGCGGAAGCGTCTTCGGACAACGCTGGCTCTTTGGCTAACAAACGGAGATGAGCACCGGCCCCTAGAGTCAGACACGACTGCACAAATGTGTGGGGGGGACCTTTACCTTTATATTTAAATTAATATACTTTTTGTGTGTGTGTGCCTTCAAGTCAGTTTTGACTCGTGCCAACTGCCTGGACTAGTCCCTGCAATTTTCTTGGCAAGATTTCAGAAGTGGTTTGCCATTGCCTCCTTCCTAGGGCTGAGAGAGAGGGACTGGCCCAAGGTCACCCAGCTGGCCTTGTCCCTAAGGCAGGACTAGAACCCATGGTCTTCCATTTTCTACCTAGGAAACTTGTGCATCTTCACTTTAGAGGAATCCCTAACAATGAAATGGGAAGATGCCATTTCTCATTGCTAGAACATAAAGAACAGAAACCATGGAATTCCTAGCATCTCCATCAAAGGATTTTAAGACAGAAAAGCTGGAAAGTTCTTTATGAGTTCCTGGACAGTTGCCGTCAGGTGCAAGCTATCAATGATCCAGTGGTCCACTTATATTCAAAGCAGCTCCTAAGCAGATATGTCCACAGTGAGATTAAAGGGATATATCCACTGACTTACAGAAAAAGGGAGCAATTTGTGTCCCTCCAGATATTAACTAAACTCCCAACAGCTCCAAACAGAAAGACTGTCCCAGGCTTGGGAGATATAAGGAAAAGGAAATGGCTTTTTTTCAGCCTTGAATCCAAGAGAGAAATCAGCCAATGCAAAGATGCATGGAGACTTGCCGAGAGCCATGGATTTACACCAAGACAAGATAGCAAGAGTATAGAAATCATCCCTGGAGCTGTGGCTTCAATACACCTAAAGGACAAGGCTGGAGAAGACTTAGAGATCATTCTCCTTATTGATGGCATGAAGGGCTTACTGATTGAATCACTGGAATTTCTCAGAGTTTTTTTAAAGCACAAGGAAGAGTAAACATTTTAGAAGAGTTATCTGTCATTTACATGCCAAAATAGTTTTTGTTCTGAAGTCTAGACAGAATTAAGCAGCTTGAGAAAAAGCAAGCAAAGATGTGTGAATGTGCACAGAAGGTTTTTTGTTTTTGCTCTTGTGGGTTTGATTTTTTTTTTAAAGGAAGTCTTTCACAACTTGTCCTCTGTGGCCAGGCTTTAAACACCACTCGGCTAAAAACAGATGCAAAAGAAGACAATTCTAAACCCCACTAGCTATAATCATGGATTCCTAAAAGATACTGGGAATGTGTCTGAAGCAAAAATAAATGATACCAGTTCCTAGAAAACAAAAGCACTGGAGGGAATAAAATCCAGCAAAGGGCTTGTTTTAAATTGATAGTTGATCAGAACATCCGAGACTTTTCTTTAAATCCATCTACACAGCAGACTGAGCTGATTGAAGATATTAAGAGGGTGATAGAGCTTCTTAAGAATAAAAACATATTACATAACATAATACCCCACAGGCTTAGCCTTCTACTTAACAATGAATATGGCATGGCATGGCATTGTATTGTATGGTAAAGGACATTAAAGACTGTATTCTTCCCAGTTAGTCTGAAGTGGTAGACTCGACTCTGTTAACTACCCTCTTCTTCCTCTTTAGGCTTGGCATGAAAGGTCTAGTGGTTAAGGCAACAGGCTAGAAACCAGGAGTCTGTGAGTTCTAGTCCTGCCTTAGGCATGAAAGCCAGCTGGGGGACCTTGTGCCAGTCCCTCTCTCTCAGGCCTAGGAAGGAGCCAATGGCAAACCAGGAGACAGAGTTCTAGTCCCGCCTTAGGCATGAAAGCCGGCTGGGTGACCTTGGGCCAGTCCCTCTCTCTCAGCCCTAGGAAGGAGCCAATGGCAAACCAGGAGACTGAGAGTTCTAGTCCCGCCTTAGGCATGAAAGCCGGCTGGGTGACCTTGGGCCAGTCCCTCTCTCTCAGCCCTAGGAAGGAGCCAATGGCAAACCAGGAGACTGAGAGTTCTAGTCCCGCCTTAGGCATGAAAGCCGGCTGGGTGACCTTGGGCCAGTCACTCTCTCTCAGCCCAACTCACCTCACAGGGTTGTTGTTGTGGGGAAAGTAGGAGGAGGAAGGAGTATTTGGTATGTTCGCCGCCTTGAGTTATTTATAAAAATAATAAAGGCGGGATAAACATTAAATCAATAAATAACTTAGTTGTGATACATTGGGTAACTGTTGAACTGGAGGCAGCTGTCAAGGATTCACAGACAGAACAGAGCCAAGAAGATCCTGCTGTTACTGTGGCCAAAACAAGAGGTCTTCCTACGCAAAAGGATCCAAAGGCCACAGGGTGGGGTGCAGGGGAGACCAGGCCCAGTCTAGAAGCTGAGAATGCTCCAGGGAAGCTCTTCCCTGCAGTTCAGATAGCTGGGCAGCTCTACATAAAACTAAAGTTCAACTCTTGCTGTTGTTAATCTCTAATCATGGCTTAAACTGCAGAAGTTGCATGCCATGGCTGCTTTGCCAGTTTAATTCTCTCATCACAGTCTAGATCCTGTCGCTTAGCAATAAGCACAGATTAGATTAAGAAGATCAAAGTACTTGTTCAGTTCATCCAGAGACATGCCAACAAGGTTCAGGCAAGACAACTCTAGGATGAACTAAAGAGTTGACCCCATGATAGCAAGAAATATCATGGCTGACTTCAGATCTCTACAATTTAAATCCAACCACTAAACCACGCCGGCTTTCGGTGCTATGGAAATTCAGAGGACGTGAAAAGGAAAAACTGAATGCTATGGATGAAATGGACAGAAAGGAGCCAAGAAAGAAGGAAGCAGAAGAGAAAACAGGGAAAGAAACTAATCTCTTCCTTCTAGAGCAGAGCTTTCCAAACTTTTCATGTTGGTGACACACTTTTTAGACATGCATCATTTCGCGACACACTCTTCCAGCTGGGCATCATTTCGCGACACACTCTTATAGCAGGGCAGAAGGCAGGATCTGCCTGGACCTGCAAGGAATCACAGCAGGTTTGGAGGCAGCAAGGCACAAGGCAGGCACTAGGACCTGCGTGGAATCCTGGCAGGGCTCAGAGGCAGCAGCAGCCGGGACACACCCAGACACTGCAGCCGACACACTAACGTGTCCCGACACACAGTTTGGAAAGCTCTGTTCTAGAGATTGCTAGAAGACTGTTCAGTCCAATACGGAACCACAAGTTTGTGGAATTCACTCAATTCCTGTTGTGAAAGCCAGACTGTATGACTTCCACATGCTTTATAAGAGGGTGCAAGTTTTTAAAAGGGAACTTCCCCCCCCCAAAAAAAAAGTGTTTCAAACTCAACAGGGAACAAAGGCTAAATAAAATGGTATAGCAAAGTGAGGATTTAACAAAGCCTTTTAACAAAAATGCACAGCCCTTGCAAAACGAAGAGACACAGATACAAACACATAAGACAGACTACTTTTTGTGATCTCAACTTAACCCCAAAGTACAGGTTTATTTATTTAATTACACTCAAGGACCATCAATACATAGGGCTCGATATAAGACAAAAAAGCACTATCCTTATTAAGCTGCATGTAATCCTACAATACTGCTATTTTTATTTGCTGGCCTCAGGGAAGTTTTAATTAAATATACTGGTGCATGGAACACAGCTCAGCATTGGCAATCCCTTAAAAGAAGACATTAGAATAAGCAGAATATACACCAGGGCTTTCCAAAGTTTTCCCGCGGCGACACACCAACCACCGTTGGTGTGTCGCCACGGGAAAACCCGGAAGTGCCGCCGTTGCGGCAGCGCGCAAAAACCCGGAAGCGCTGCTGCTGCTTTCGGGTTTTTGTGCGCCGCCGTTGGTGTGTCACCGTGGGAAAACCCGGAAGCGCTGATGATGATCAGCGCTTCCGGGTTGTGTGGCGACACACCAGACTGTGTATGGCGACACACTTTTGTGTCGCGACACAGAGTTTGGAAAGCTCTGATATACACAAATTAACTTTTTTCCAAACAATCTAAAATTGAATGCTGCCTCGAAATAAGTCTTATGAATAAGTAGAGTACCTTGATCAGCGCAACTCAAGTCACCCACAAGACCAGGAGAATATAAGCTAGTTCAGTGGCTCTGATTTTTGTTATCTTAAGGTCCACCATCACTCTGTCAAAGGACCTGAGTCTCACCCAGATAGAAACAAAGAAAAATCCTATTTTTCCTGAGAAGAACCCTTATAGGCATTCTGTTATAATAGTTCTGTTATAATATTTATGGAATAGTAACTTCTAAGGCAGTGTTTCTCAACCTCAGCAACTTTTAAGCTGTGTGGACTTCAACTCCAGAAATGCTGGCTGGGGAATTCTGGGAATTCAATGGTAGACTGACCATACGTCCCGTTTTGAATGGGACAGTCCCGTTTTTTTAGAATTTTTCAACCATCCTGTTTTGATAAAAATCTCAATTTTGTCCCGTTTTTTAAACCCGGCAGGAATGGCGCGGAAGGAGGATCTGAGCCGGAGCTGCCGATTGGAGGCAGCCCGGAAGAGGAAGCCCTCCCGCCTATCAGCACGTGGCAAAGGAGGGGCTGGAGGGTGGGGTTTGCAGGCGGGAGCCAATTGCGCGGACCAGGGGGCGGGGTTTGCAGGCAGGAGCAAATTGAGCAGACCGGGGGGGGGGGGGAACCCGTGTCTTTTTCATGAATATGGAATATTACATAAGACCCCATCCCGTTTTGCCATTCCAATGTCCCATTTTTGTCTCAAGGAAATATGGTCAGCCTATTCTAAGGACGTATAGTAAAATGCTGCAACATTATTATTGGCAATGCAGCGATAATACTGTAACAGAGTAAACTGGAGCTGGAACATCATTTCTCCCTAGGGGAGATGCTTTCCCCTAATGCCACATCAATTAATAAATTCAAAGAATCAAAAAACTAACTAGTGCCAAACACAATCCATTTTACTCTGGCTCCTAAGCCCACATTACTGATCTTTTCTCCTTAAAAAGCCATTCAGTAGAACAGACTTGTCAGACTACAACTCCCATCATGTTGGCTGGGAATGACTGGAGTTGGACTTCAACCCATTTAATTGGTAAATATGTCAAAAGAAACTGCTTTAGGACTGTTGGTTTAAAAGGGGTGAGGGGTTCAGTGTGTATTTACTATTGTTTTTTATTTCCTGGATTACAAACCAAAATGCCTAGGATAGCACACAATTCGCTGAGCTCAACCTCTACGGATTCTATCACGGATCAATCACACAACTACAATGTCTGAAATGCTTCCATTTTAAAGTAAAAAATAAAAATAAAACTTGAGCAACTTTGCACCAATGAATTACCTATTCTACCAGTATAGATGAGAGAAAAAATGGCTGAAAACACACAAAAAATAGGCAGTCGGAGTCTTGGGTCCTGTCTCTCTTCCGCAAGAAGGGCTGACGGTCACTAGAATTCAGTGCTTTTGCTCTGAGAAAACACTGGAGAGGACTTTGCATAGTAACAGACTTGTTCTTCTTACGCATCATTAGCTGTTGCAACCGCCTGGCATGACTCCGCAGCAACCTGAGACAAAGATCCTTTTGTATTCCTTTTCCTAGAAATCAGTTCACTAGAAATCCCATGGGGAGCTGTATTCATTTCTAATTCCAGGCTCAAGTTTTCTGCAGAGGATCAGCAACATCCCTGCATCTTGCACATTACCTCCCATCCCACCCTGAGTCCCATCCATCACTCATCGTTTCAGCTTGGTCTTTTGATGCTCATCCCATACTGGTAACCCTACTTTCTCCAAATAGCTCAGCAGGATCAGGAGAGAGAAGCTACCTAACACAGAGTTAAGCTAAGGTAATTTGCTACCATCAGGTGCAGTGGAGGATATCCAACTTGGCAACTTGGAAGGAGACTGGACAAATTCAGTCAGCCGACAGCTAAGACGTCTCAGTTGGTTGCATGCTATTGATTTTTATTTATTTATTAAATTTATCTAGCTCCTTAATCTGTATGTACTCTAGGCAATGTACAGGCTTATGTTTGAATAAAAGCAATAATACAACGCAACATAATGACTGGTGATAAAGCAAGCAATAATTAAGGTATTCTGGCACTAAGGAATCAAGTTCCACAGGCCTTCTGGAAAAGCCAGGCTTTTATAAGCCTCCAGAAAGCTGTAAGGGAGGGAGCCACTCTTGCCTTGAGTGGGCTGGTTGATCCTGAGGAAGGGAACTCCCACAGCAAGAGGATGGTCTTCACTTGTTTCCGGAAGGCTAGGAAGGAGAGGACCATTCTGGCCACAGGGAAAAGAGAGTTGCTGGTGATATGAGAAAGATTTCCTCCATGCTACTATCCTCCCCAACAACTGGAAAGAGGGGGTCCCCAATAGACCTTTCTGCAGAGCATGCACAGGGCAGGAAGATTCTGTTCAGAGGAAGTAGTCCCATAAAAACAGAAGATAACCAGCACTTTCAATTGTATCTGGAAACCAACTGGTAGCCAATGGTGTGCTTCTGCTGAACCAGGACTGGCTATTCAACCATCAAGTGGCCACACTTTGAATTAGTTGCAGTCTCTGAGTTGTCTCCAAAGGCTCTAGATCAGAGCATTTCCATCCCAGAATACAGACATGCACAAGGAAGACTTTGGGTATGGCCTCCACCTTCCAAATAGTCTTTTTTAATTGTAAATTTTAATTACAAAAGAGGAACATTAGGACATGCATGGGAAGGGATCATCTAAAGTCATTTTAATTAGATGAGATGGCAATTAAGTGAAATCAAATTCAGGGTTCCCCCCCCCCTGGAACCACCTACTTTTCTGAGGGGGTCCTGGCACATTGTGGCTGGGGAAAAGTGGTAAACCTGATCCGTGCCCACAAAATAAATCCCTGGAAATTAGGGCTGGACAAAATAAATTCAATGTACAGATACACATATACATGCATCCCTAGATTTGGCACATAAACATGCCACTAACTCTTAAGTGCATCCTAGTGTTACATCTGAATGCTATTCAACACAGTTCAGCTAGTCCAATTAAGACATTTCCAAATTAAATATTATCATTGATGAAACACACAGTGAAACAATATCTAAATACCTAATGTCTGCAATTATACTTGCAAGATGAGTTTAGGGAACAAATGGCAAGAACTCTAATGGGAAGTGATCTGGAAATTGCATTGTGTGAATCAATCCCTAAAGTGGGAAAAGAATATTTCCTTTGGTATATATCCTGAGATTTATTGTTTTTTTTAAAAAAAAGAATAGATCATAGGTTCAATGGAAAAATAAACCATTTTCAAATGCATTTTGAAATAAAATAAAAGTTCTCTCTTAATAAGTCAGAGTGTCCAGCAATCAGTCAGTGGTACCGCAACAGATGTGCAATACAGAAAGTTACAAAAGCTCCTTTGTGTCAATCCCAGAGGAACAAGGCTATTTTTATAAGAGCGAGGACTCTCACTCTGGGGCAGCCTGTGTTTATTTTTAATGCTACCTCTGAAATTCATTCTTCTCCTACACAGGCTGGTTCCAACTCATCCTTGTGCCCTTTTGATAATCTTCTCTTCATATTTTGGGCACAGTTCACAGGCAAGAGACCATATTTGTATTTACTTTGGCCTTGTAATGCCTATTTCTCCTCCTTAAGGACTGGGTGAAGAACAAGGCTTTATCTTGGGATAAAATCCAATGCAATTTGCTATGGACAAACCATCATATTCTTATTTTGTTTTTGACTAGAAACCCAAGGACCAGAGGCAAAGTACATATGAAATTAAACATCCTGAGCTCAACTAATGTTGCTTTGAATACCACAGATGGAAGAAATCATCAGAACCCATTTGTTGTTGCTATTGTTAAGAAACCCTTGGTAAACCACTGCAAATTCAGGAAAAGTCGATGTTGAATCATCTGCAGTCCATTCAACCTGTAATATGGGAACTACAATGCTTGCAGAAATGCTGTAAGGACTGGTAAGACCTGGGACTCTGTAAGAGGATGCCATCACATCCACCATGCCATCATCATGCAAATCATGTGACTTATGTAATTTGTGTCATTTGCATGATGATGTCATAATGTATGTGAGCTCATTGTTGCTGTTATGAGAGAGCTATGCGATAAGATCCATGTATGTGTATGATAAACAGCTGAGAGAAAGCAGATGAATGGCATATATTTTGAAATGTATTATGAGAACACAGAATAACTACTTGCTATTTGTATCTTATTCCCTTGGCTCCAAGAGTAGCTTACAAATAGAAAAGGAGGACCACATTAAAATAGGTAGATATTGCCCCAAAAGACCAGAGCATTGATGCAATATATTCACACACCACCTTAAAACCTAACCTTGGACTTAAAAACATAATTGCAGTGTTGGCCTATTAACATGTTAAGACAACAGCATTATACCAGAGAGATTCTAGTTCAGTACTTGAACCCCATACTCTCCAATTCTGGCACCTCCACTTAATAGAATCAACTAACAGATGATGTTGCAGGTTTATGCCTATGATCCAACTTAGAGTAATCAACATTGAACTTGAAGACAATTGTTTGAGCTGGTATAACATAAAATTGAATCAAATACCTTGAAATTGAGGTCCTACCACTGGGACCCTATCCATAACTATTACAGTTTTGCTAAGAGCTGTCTTTTCCAAAACAAAATAAAGCAAAAAAGCCACAGAACCGGACATAAAAAAACCGTTCAGTAATTGTTTGCCACTCAGGCCTTCTTTCCTACATTAGCACTAACGCAATGAAGGAAGCAAGATTAGAGAGATAAACAGTCAAAGTGTTTTGATTTAGTCCAAGGAAGTTTTTTCCAGGGACTTAGTATCAGGTCATCAATCATGCCCAAAAGCCAATACCATCTAAGGAGGATGGAAGTGCTTTCAACAAAGCAGTGATATTTCAACTACTTCTTGCCAAAAGGAAAGAAAGCAAAATCTGCTTTAGATAAACTATACTGTTATGGAGGCAAGAGAAAGGGTGAGAGATAGACCTTTCATGCAGGCATGTATTTTCATGTACCTGCAGCCTTCGAGATTTTAGCGAGAAATAGTTTTCTGGGAATAGATAAACAGGCACCTCTGTTTGCCAACTGTTTCCAGTGGGTTTATTATAGAAGCTGCCCTGAGATTCAGAACTGGCTGACTTGGCACGATAACATTTTCAAAATAAAAATAAGACACCCAACGCCAGAAGGTCTGCTCTTATCTAAGGGTCCAAAGTATTGCAACCTTATTAGGAGATACGCCCAGGCTCCCTCTGTTACTTAAGAGCTGTTAATTAGATGTTAAGCACTGGCTGGATTTGCCACAGCTCTGCAGAGCTCTTACCCCATCTTTGGACACTGCGAGAAGACAAGAAAGTCTTCCCCAAGGTTGACCTAATTCTAGTTACATTCAAGGCTTAGTGATATGTGAAAAGCAGGCCACTTCTTAGCAAGTCACTTAACAGGTGACAATAAACCATGCCTGGGCACATGGTCTGGGCCAAGCCATTATTGTAGTTCATGGAATGCCATTAACAAAGATCCAGCTACCCCAAGGCAGTACAAATTCAGGATAAATACAAATATTCACATTTCATACATCCAAGGACAGGAAAATGCTATTGTGGTTTCTTCTTCCAAGCCTTGTGGGTCAGTGGCAGGGTTCACACATCATGCTAAGCAATAGTTAGCATAAAAGTGGCTTGGTGAGTAAACCACTTAGCCAGGTTCACACAATGCACTAAGTCATAATCCATTGTGGCTTATAAACCAACAGCTGGGTTAAAACAACACACTAAAAACCCCAAACACATCACATTTCAGCTTAGTGCAATATGCTTTATGGAATTATACTGCAAAGCATAGCAAAGAGTATGGTAACTCCATGACAGTTAATCCTCACCCAAGTGGAAGGAAGGAAGTGGAAGTTTCAGTTGCAAGTGGAAAGTTCTGCAATCACTGTGGAAAGAAGGACAATGCATAGATAAAGCAGAAGAGCCAGCAATATTTTTTTAAAGAGAGAAACACATTTTTTAAATGTTTCCTTTCAGGTTAAATAAGGAGCTGTAATAAGCATATTATTTCCGTAACAGAATCTTCAGTGTATCTCAAAAAAGATCAATTGAATGCCACTGCATATTTGGCAGAGTGAAGTAGAACCTTATCCTGGACAGTACCATTTGATGCTGGAAGATGAGAAAACTACTGCTTGACTATTTTCTTCACAAAAAATATATCTTGCCTGAAGAAATGCTGGAGCATCAGGAAGACAGCTAGATTGTACCGCCTGTCATTCTAGTTTATATATGGAGTCCTTGGTGCTCTCTGACCCTTGTTGTTTTCTTGCAGACATTTCATTGCCAGACTAGGCAACATCTTCAGTGCGATGTTGCCTAGTGTTCGCACTGAAGATGTTGCCTAGTCTGGCAATGAAACATCTGCAACAAAACAACAAGGCTCAGAGAGCACCAAGGACTCCACAGTTCAACCCTGAGCTACAAATATTCTCTTTGATTGGTAGTTTATATATGCAAGGTATATGTTTAGGTGGGGAAGTATTTGAAGACTTCCCCCCTTTGTCTGTCATCTGAAGTGGTACAGCCTCAAAAAAAGTGGTTCTTCTATCACCACCCTCAATGTGGCTGAGCACATGAATCATCCCTCCGTTATAAACTTAGCAAAGCCCCCTGACCTATTATGAAACCAATTTACGAAGCCTTTACGAAGCGTTTACAGTGGAGGACAGGAAGGCCTGGCATGCTATGGTCCATGAGGTCACGAAGAGTCGGACACGACTAAACAACTGAACAACAACAACAACTAATTTAAACCCTTCAAAAATTAAGACTTGGCAAAACAGTGTTGTCTTACTCTTTGCCACTGAACAAGCCAAGATCTGGTTGCATCAAAAATGGGGCATTAGCCCGTGGTTCCAGCATGAAGAAAAGGATAAACTCTTCATTTATTGATAGAGAACCACACACCAAGCCTTTGACACTGAATATGATTCAAATGGACAACAGCCATGGAAATGAGTCTAAACTGAAGGAGTAATTCATCAACCCAAAGAAAATGAATGAGCTGCTCAAACTTCTTCAAAAGCTCAAACAACATTAGCGATATGCTGGCTTTTGAAGTAGGAACTGAAAGATCACTTTTATCCCAGGCAGAGAATGAAGATAATTCCTTCCCTTTTAGCCAGCTGGACGTTCTGGCAAAGGTTTTAACAGAGCAGCAACCATCTACAAAGAACTCCTCGCCATGATGCATAAGAAGCGGGAGACGAGATAAGCTTTTACCCATAGGAAATAATTACTTGTACACAGGAGACACCCTAATGCTTAATTAAGGATAAATATGGCAGCTTATAAGCAATAAAGTCCTGGATTCCTTTGTCTGAGATCAGAGAAGTTCCAACAAGCAAACAATGAATCCTCCTTTCTATACATACCAATCAAAAAGAACCAGAACTTTTGGAGGATATACCAGCCAGCTACTCCCTCCTTGTTCTCATCCTTGATGTTGAGTCTCAACATTTGGCTCTTTGCCACGCAAAAGGGGAATTGTGCATTCACTTTTATGGGAGGAAATCAAAGCATATATGTGTGTCCAACCTGCCCACAAAAAGGGCAAGAATAAGCAGCAGCAACACTGAGTGTCCCATAAAGAGAGGCAACAGAGAGGGTAACAAGTAACATACCAACAAATCAGTGCTTTGTAAACAGTCACACTCTCCCCTCCCCACCCACTGCAATCATTTTTGTGAATGGGGGAACCCCACCACTAGGAGCTATTTTATAAAGGAACTCACAGTATCTTCTCAAAATTCTAAAAATACCTGTCAACCAAAAGATGGTAGGACATCCTTGGTCTAGAAGACTACAAGAAAACTAAGGGTTTCTTAAAGCTGCAGGCACTTCAAGGTTACTTTTTTTTTCCTTCCACACAATCCCACGTGCAATTTCAGGAAAGCAGAAGCCAAAAGACCAATATTATGGCCATTCTGAACAAAGCCTCAAATCAGATTTTCCAGCCTCTTTGGAGACAGGAGATGATTTTTTGGCCCATCATCATAATCAGAAGCCCCAAAGCAACTGAAGCACAAAGATCTGCTCAGCTGAGAAGTAAATCCAAGCTTTTTATATTGTTGGCAGTTATTATTCAGAGAATCATTGGAGGAGAAGGAATAAATTTGGCCCCCAAAAAGTTCTTTAGGAACCAGGCTGAAGGGAGAAAGGATTATTGCAATTTATGATGCAACAGCAACTAAAGTATAAATCCACCACACATCATTACTATTATTGCTGTTAGCAGCAGCAGCAACCTGAACCAGTCCAGTACAGGATGAAAGCATTGAAGGTTATGGACCACTGGTTCAGTATGGGTCGGTAGACAAATATTTTTGATGTCCCAATCTAAGGCTGAGAGAGAGTGACTGGTCCATGGTCACCCAGCTGGCTTCTGTGCCTTAAGTAAGACTAGAATCTGAGCCTCCTTGCTCCTAGCCCAGCACCTTAACTACTACATCGCATGGGCTCTCACCCAACATTAGTCTTCTAGTACAGTGGTCCCCAACCTTTCTGGCGCCAGGGACTGGTCGTGGAAATTTTTTTTTCCAGAGACCGGGGGGGGGGGAGTTTTGCAGGCGGGAGCCAATCACGTGCACCGGGGGCGGAGTAATCATGCGCACCGGGGGGGTGGGGTTTGCAGGAGGGAGCCCCGCGGCCCACTTCCTAACAGGCCGCGGCCCACAGGTTGGGGACCCCTGTTCTAGTACATGCAAAAACACTATTCTGCCAGTGGGAACTTCCAACAATTCAAACACTCCTAAAGAAAGAAGGGTCAAGCCCAGGTCAGCTCAGGAACTTGAATAAAGATGATAGATCAACATAAGCATCTAGAATTGAGGTCAAGTTCAAAGCCGGGAACTGGATAAGCAGAAAGCCTTGTTGTAATTTTGAACTTCAAGGGATTCTGCAGCAAGACATGATTAAGTGAGAAGGGTCACAAGGCAGGCTCATGGCTGGGAGGGAAAGAGAGGGAGGGGGGAACCAGAGTTCAACAGTGAGAGATGAGATCCTGTTTTCACTGGTGCATGTTTCCCCTACCCCACAGACAGGGAAGCTGCTGGGAGTTGCAATCCCAAACCATTGGAGAAAATCCGATCAGGGAAGAAAACTTTCAGAAATGTTTCTGAAACGTCCGTAATCTGTAGTAGCTTTCAGCAGTCCCTGCCCCTGTACTTTTTGGCTGCCAGAAGTTCCTGGGTATCTGAATTTCTGTAACCCTGCTTACATTTGCATCATCTCTGAGGTCCATTCTTGTCCTCAAAAATTGGAAACGCACAAAATGGGGAAAATGCTTTGTTTCATAGATGGAACAAATCACTGCGTTGCAGAAGTTCTGCCAAATCATTTTGACTCAGCCACAGTTCAGCAGAACCAAAATCTGGGACATTTTCATCGTTCCAGGTTTCAGACATAACAAAATCTGGATGGAGGGAGTAAGGAAAAGTTGGGGCATGTCCCCAACTCTTTCTCGTTCCCTCAGCAGCTTCCTGTGCAATAATCTGACTGGCCCAGTTACCTCTCATTTTCCAAGTCAAGTCCCTTCCTTCCCCTGCCTCTCCACCCACAGATGTCCTGGGATTTTCCCCCCGTCCTTCCTGGAACATACATCTTTTGATTTGGGCAGGTACCCTCCAAAACCAGATGTGTCATGGACAGAATGTTTCGTGTACAAAACATCCCCCTGAAGATTCGGATGGCCCCAACCTTGTCAGCCTTTTGCAAGGCCTTGAAGACCAGGCTGTTCCTCCAGGCGTTTGGGTCAGGGTGGAGATGAGCTCTGCCACTATAGGTGGTTCATAGTTAACTGTTTATCCTGGGGCACCAGGAGGGTTGTTTGTGGGGGGGGGGTTGTTTTTAATCTTGTAGGCCACCCAGAGTCACTTGTGTGAGGTGGGCAGCTATATAAATAATATAAATAAATAAATGTTGTATGTCCCTATCAGAAACCTATGTTGCACAAAGCCAGCTCATAGAAGAAAAAGCTATTGATCTGTATAATCAATCAACGGGTGTGATAGCTAAGTGGGACACTTGTGTTCAGAGGCAATTAAGACAGCCTTTTCTAATTGGCAAACTTCAGATGTGTCTAAACTCCTCATTCCATGCCAGCTCATCCAATCATTATGTTGGGTTGGAGTAATGGGGATTGTTGTTCTAGATCATGCTGGCTGGGGAATTCTGGGAGCTGAACTCCACATACCTTCAAGCTGCCAAGATTGAGAAACGCTGTTCTAGAGATTTAGTCAGCACCAAACTGGAGAAAACCGTTCCAGCATTAAAAAATAGATTCTTAAGGATGATTGCTACATATTCACTTTATTCACACAATGAATAAAGTGAGTATGTAACAGGCAGCCTAAAGTAAGCCCCTTGGAAACAATGCAGCACCACTCAATTAACTCCACTCATTAAAACAAGAGCAACATACAAGAACAGCATGTAACACTGGCATGACTCCCTCCTTCCCATTCCATGATCAAGACTCAATAAGCAAGCCATCAAACTGACACTTCAAGCAAGTCTGGCAGCCACTAAGTTGCACGACATGGCAATCATCAAGAACCCACATCTGCAAAACCACTGCAGGAAATGAACAAATCCATGATGCAGAAAAAGGAGGCCGCATGGCTGGCATGATAGCAAGCTAACTCCCAGTCTGTTCCAAACCCAGTGGCAGAAGCTGGCACACATCCCATGAAGAATGTATCAGTGCTGGAACATAGGCAGTAGCAGAGCGCCAACCAGGAACTCCCAATCCTGGGAAACTCCATTCCAGAAATTACTAAAGGTCCATCAAACCAAGGAGCCCTTGTGGCAGAGCAGGAGCAAACAACAATGGGTTTTAGGAACATTTCCGCCCACCTATGTGATGTCCTACCTTGTCACTTGGGCAGCTTATTACATGGGACAGCAGCCCAAAGATCAGAGAATCCCAGACTGCATTTCTGAGACATCTCCACACGTGGCAAGACAATGCAAACAGCTCTCTTCTCAGAGCCTGGGAATGAAGCTTTTTCGAAGGACGTTTGATGGATGGCGCTGTGTCAGGCAGTCCTTGTACAGTCTGCCAGGAGACAGTGTGTGCAAGAGTTTCCATCTCAGTCATAAGGTTCCACTTTAGTGCAGGAAAAAGCACAGGAGCTTTTTTTTAAAAAAATGGTGTGCACAAAACTGAAAACCTTTGCTGCAGAGAACCTTTGTAAACCACGCAATTTATTTTAAGCAGTTTCTTGCACCACGATAACCTTCATTTTAAGAAGCTTCTTGCACCAGCCCATTGTTTCCATTTCCAAAAATACCTACTGAACCTTTCTTTAAAAACATATTATTTTACAAGCATGCACTGCTAAGATACACAGCAAGAAAAAGAGGAACAAACCAACCATTTGGGTGATTTAAAAAAAAAAAGGAAAGAATGGAAAGGAAAGGAAACGACTCATAAACTCCTAAACAGTTTGATCTAGTGGTTCAACTGGTAGAGCCAGTTTGGTCTAGTGGTTAAGGTGCTGGGCTAGAAACCAGGAGTCTGAGAGTTCTAGTCCAGTCTTGGGCATGAAAGCCGGCTGGGTGACCTTGGGCCAGTCCCTCTCTCTCAGGCCTAGGAAGGAGCCAATGGCAAACCAGGATTCTGTGAGTTCTAGTCCCGCCTTCGGTATGAAAGGCAGCTGGGTGACCTTGGGCCAGTCACTCTCTCTCAGCCCAACTCACCTCACAGGGTTGCTGTTGTGGGGAAAATAGGAGGAGGAAGGAGTATGAAGTATGTTCGTCGCCTTGAATTATTTATAGAAATAATAAAAGCAGGATAAAAATTAAATAAATAAACCTGTCTAATTTCTTATTAACAAAGAAGGTTGTTAGTAGAATATACTCAAGAGTGTAAACTGAAAATAGTTCCAGATCAGCTGGTGTATCAGTGCATTATCTGCTAACACACTGGTGAGTGGTTTTCTCTCTCTGTTACTTGACAATAAGATTTCCATTACTCCCTTAAATCAGGCTGTTAACTTAAAAAAAAAACTAAGTAGATCCAGACTGAATCTGTAGGAAAAAAACCTTAAGCTCAGTTCCAATATTAAAAACTTCATGTGTGCTTGTCAAGTCCTGCGAGGCTGGCAAATTCAGGAAACAAGAACCACTTGGATTTCTGGAAAGATTTTTATCAGTAGTAAGGGAATGTAACAGAATCTTGAAAACCTACCAAAGCAATTCTCCAGATCAGCTTATACCTAGCATATTTAAAGTGAAGTTAACTTTGTGTCTCTTTTTCACACTTTCCCCCTTCCCTGAACTTATGAATCTGTTCTGTAACAGCCTTTTCCTCCCTTAACTGCCCTGATGCCTCCTCTGTGTTTACATAGTCTGCTATGGGTGGTGAAGCACTATCTTCCAGCATCATCTTTAAGTTGCAGGATGCCCCAGATACCCTGTATTCTTTTTTTAAAAAAAATCAGGTTTTTGCAAGACAAAATGCTAGACATTTCCTCACCCAGTCTGAGCCCTGTATTCTGAGGCATCCTGTAACCCAGTGTTTTTCAAACTTGACAACTTTAAGATGGGTGGACTTCAACTCCCACAATTCCCCAGCCAGCCTGCTGGCTAGGCTGTAACCTCTCTCTCAAGCCACAGTTTTGCACCTGTTTCCAGAATGTGGATCTTGAGAACCAAGAGGGGAGGGGAAATGGATGCCCAGGGAGTGGGGGTGGGGAAGGAACATCCAATAGAGGGATTTACGGATTCATTGGGCAACTCCTGGTTCCTCATCACTGTATGCCTCAAATTTCAGAGGCATTGCTGAGTGATAGCTGTTTCTCCATATCTCTCAGAAAGATTAGAGGGAATTTGTTTTACTTGCTTTGGGAAAAGTTTTGATGGGATCATAATACCCCTGGTAATTTATCTGGGGTAGATTTGGGTTTTGGATTGGGATCGGGATCATTGTTGGTTATGAACAATAAAGTCAATAACCCACCAGCAATCAGCCTTTCCAGAACACTCAACCAACTATGTGATGGTCTTTTGATTTCTCTGCATTATGGTCACCAACTCATATTGTCTTGTAATTTCCCATCGTGTACTGACACTCTTGATCCAACCAGCAGAGATTTCACTCCCTAGAAGACTGACTACCTGGAAGCAGATCAGCACTGAACGTCCTGATAAAAGCCAACCTCTTGTTATTCCAGGCATCTACCCCATATATGTACTAAATGCAGAGTTCACCCTTTCCTCTCTTCTTTGATCCCATGAAGGTCATTCATAAGATACCAGGAATTAAAAGTAACAGTACTGGACTAATACAAAACTACAGCTGCATGATTGCTTTTATCGTATCTGCTCAAAGAAAATAAATAGTTTATCAAGGAGAAGTTGGCTGAAGAGGACAGAACTTGTACTTCTGGGAAACTCAGGCTTCTGTTCTATTATACCCAGAAGTTATGTTCACACAACACACTGAGCCAAATGCATGGTAGATAGCACAGTCCTTGAGGCCGGCCACTGTAGTTTGTAAACTATGCTTTATGGCTTCATGGACTGTGTGAACCAGTTATTCTGGCCTTTGAACCAGAATGTATGGCTTAGCTTGATGGGGCTAATCTATAAATCAGGGTCAAAAAGCCATGTTTTAATGCAAAGTATGAAATCAACCAGATATGAATACATACATTGCAATTTATGTAACTTTCGCTCTCCACACACACCCTGTTCCTGAGCTCTGCATGCTTAGCGCTTGAGGCAATGAGTGGATAGAGAGGAGTCACTGGAAGACACGTCCCTCCCTGCTTTATACACAGCTGTATAACGTGAATAATATATGAATGACGACTTTCCATTCATAAGTTGTCCATCCCTTGGAATGATCTAGCATCCAATTCAAAACTTCCTTTCTTTTGCTTGTTCACAGGAATATCCTCTGTCTGTGGGTGGGTGAGTTAGTTTAGAGCAACAGTTCTGGGGGACATCTTGGATATTTAAAGCCTTCTCTACCCCAGCCCCAGCTTACCTCATAAGACCAGACACACTGCACTCCTGCAAATCTTCGTACGCATCTGCCAATCTCCACGTCCTCATGGGTGGTATACATTTCTCGAAGGCATTCCCCGATGTGAGGGACCATTCTCCGAAGCACTTCTCGGCTCATGATTACTCCTGGACCCCCCATGCAGAAGTTTTCTCCGGGTTCCAGGGCCAGTTTCCCCATTTCTTCGGTCGTACCTAGTCCTGTCTGCCCAAGGAACAGGGGCTCGCTGCTATTCAAACTCCGCAGGAAGTTCTCCAACCTGTCTCCTTTAACATAAACATCATCATCGGCTCGCATGAACCATTCGTATTTGTCCAAATAGTGGTCATGCATGTATTTGAGCATCATAAATGATTTCTTCTGTGGTGGGTAAGAGTCATCTACTCCAGGGAGTGACACGATGGGGATTGGAAGAGAAGTATCTGAGCCCTCGCTGGAAAAGAATTCCACCTTCCCAGGTATTGTGCTGGACCACGTTCTGTAGAGGAAGAAACCAAAACCAAGTAAAAAAATCACTGTATTCCTTACCCTGTCTTTCAGGCTATAATTGCCCAGAACATTTGGGGAGAAAAAAAAGAAGAAAAGAAAAGAAAAGAAAAGAAAAGAAAAGAAAAGAAAAGAAAAGAAAAGAAAAGAAAAGAAAAGAAAAGAAAAGAAAAGAAAAGAAAAGACAATAAGCATAGAAAGGCGATTACTGATTGTGAATTCTGGAAATTACAACACATCACACCGCATCTTGGAGAAGGATGCCTGGACTGAAGCAACTTAGTGATGATGACTATGATATCAATGTGCCAAGGAAATCTCTCCTGGCACCCACTCTGTTTTATGATTCCTTTTTTGTATTATTTTAAGTAACATAAAGTGAGAAGGGAGTGTAGAAAGCTGGGTGGTGAAGCATTATCTTCCAACATCATCTTTAAGTTGCAGGATGCCTGAGATACCCTGTATATTTTTTTTTAAAAAATCAGGTTTTTGCAAGACAAACACTTTCTTTGTGAAGATATACTATAAAGTAGGAGCCACTGCTCCTTTACCTCCTAAACGTAATCCAAGAAAAAAGAGGAAAAGTTTGGGGAAGACAAACCTGATCATTAGATTTTAGTGCATCTTTGCATTCTGTCTGTTTCTTCTGAATATCTTACTGAAATTCTATCTAAATGTTAACAGTCCCAAATGCAAGATATTTGACTGCTGATCTCTCTGCATTCCTCAGCATCTTAGTCATGGCAGAACCTAGCAAAATGAAACAGTGGTATAAGGCAGGGGTCCCCAATCTTTTTGGCGCCAGGGACCAGTTTCAAAAGACGATTTTTCCGCAGACCGGGGGGGCGGGGTTTCTGGGATTTCCGCAGACCGGGGGCAGGGTTTCCGGGATTTCCGCGGACCAGGGGGCAGGGTTTCCGGGATTATAAGTATAAGGTACAGTTGACTATATAGTCAGATCCAGAAAAGAGAGAGAGAGAGAGAATGAGAGAGAACCAGCTATGTGCACATTGTCTGATTTTGCAGAACTGATTGATCTAGGCTAAAGAGGGGTTCTGTGAACTCAGCCACCATTCCAAGCAGAATCAACCTGGTTAGTGCTTGAGTCATCGTGAAATCCCAGGGGTGTAGGACAGGCTGGGCAATCAAAAAAAAAAGCAATGGCAAACCATTTCTTTATTTGTGCCAAGAAAACTACATGGACATGGCTGTGACAAAGTCAAGCTCAGTTCAAAGGTGTTTCCATTCCCCCCACCCCAACCTCCCTGCATACATTTCCATCTACAAAATGTGCACTTTTAGCAGGAAGAGGTGTGAAAAAGTGTTACCCAGCTCAGTAACAATAAACCCACCAGCTTCCTGCTCATATTAGGTAGCCTTGTTCCAAACATAATCTGTCCTTAGATTCCAAACTGGGAAAAGCTCTCAAAGTGTGAAAACAAACTGCTCCTTAAAGACGTCTTTGCTATTTTGTACCAGTAACTCACAGATATTTTTAGATGAAAAATGGCTCTGTCCATGCATTAAAAAGTAACAGGGGGGTGAAAAAAGGCTGGCTGAATTAAGTGAAGCTGCATCTTATGATGTTGACCGATATATAAACAATATATACGTTTTAAACTACTAATATATTTAGAAACAGAGGGTTTTTTTTTTACTTTGTAAAGTAAGGGAAAGTAGGAGCCACTGCTCCTTTACCTCCTAAACGTAATTCAAGAAAACAATCTACTAGATTTCTTTCATTCAAATTGGTGGTGATATTAAGCCAATTAATATTCAATAGCAAATATTTAGGAAAACCAGTCTAATACGAAGATTTATCATTTCAATCTGAAACACGTTTTCTGCCCAAACACATACAAAGGATCTAGACAGAGATGGCCCCCGTCCTACAATTTTTTTTAATCTGTTCAATTTGGGTGTGTCTGATTTTCGGAGACTGCCTGAACTAGTCCCTGCAGTTTTTTTGGCAAGGTTTTTCAGAAGTGGTTTGCCATTGCCTCCTTCCTAGGGCTGAGAGAGTGTAACTGGCCCAAGGTCACCCAGCTGGCTCTGTGCTCAAGATGGGACTAGACTAGCACTCACAGTCTCCTGGTTTCTAGGCTGGTGCCTTAACCACTACACCAAACTGGCCCAAACACATACAAAGGATGTAGGCAAAGATGGCCCCATCCTACAATTAGTTATTTATTTAATGTTTATTAGTTATCTTGTCCAAAAGACAATTAAGGAGACTCACAACATAAAAATGCAAAAAATAAAGTGCCAAGTGAATAAATGTCATGAAAAATCTAGGGGGTTCCAAGCTTCTGTTCTGGTAGATCACTTGTAATCCTAGCCCAAGTTCACAGAGTGGGCCCAAGACATTTTGCTGCCTACGTTGATGAACAAGATGACAACACTGCATACAGAAGCTAACTGAACTGGATGGAGAATCTTTCTTGGACATTGCTGGAGGGAGAGCATTCTCCATTCACCTGAAGCACAAGGCTAGCTTAGAAATCAAAGGGCAGGCCTGCAGCCGCCTCATTGCATCCGTTGCTTGAGGTATCTGCCTAACGGTAGAGCCAGCCATGTAAATCCATGATGTTCATTGTATAATCCAGTGTTTCTCAACCTTGGCAAGTTTAAGATGTGTGGACATGCTGGCTGGGGAATTCTGGGAGTTGAAGTCCACACGTCTTAAAGTTGCCAAGGTTGAGAAACACTGATCTAATCCTTTAGCTCTTGATGTTTTATTTCCTTCTTTTAACAAGGCCCAGCTGGGAATTCTCTTGAAAGCTGAAGTAAGCAACTCTAACTAAAATCCACACTGGGGAAGAAGGAAAATGATGCTTTTCTATTGCTCCTTCTGTTTTTCACCCTAGCTAAGAAAAGCCAAGAGACAGAGACAGTTTACAGCAAGCAACTAGTAAAACAAAAACCAAGATCTCTCCTTCCCTCACTAAAAATCATATTTAGGCAATGGGCTTCCCCTCTCTTCCCCTCTCCCCTAATTAAACAAAGGTGAAACTAATCGAAGAGAAAAGGTGAAACTAAGAGCCAGACTCCTCCTATTAGACATTAACCAGATCAAAATTCCTCCAAGGGTATCATAACAAGCTTTGAAACACAAAATGAAACTCAAGGCAGAAGCTTTAGGAAACGGCAAGCCCTGGGTATAAAACTAAGCATCCGGTGTTTGGTTTGCTTTTGTGTTTAGTTTTTAAACCAGCTGTTCTTTAAAGCTGGCTTCTCTGTAAATAATGCAACTGCCGTGCTACTTTACAAGAGTGCTACTTTACAAGAGTGCTCCACCACTTTCCCCCTCCATCTGATAAAGTGGCAAGATTAGGTTCTCCCAGCTACTCCTGTTTAATGACTTCCCTTCATGAGAAGCAATTAATTGCTCTTCCTCGCACCATGAAAGATTAACTGCAACTGACAACAGTAAGAGATCCGACAGGCAGGCCTGTTTCAACAAAGCAGCGGGTTTGAGTTTCAAAGTTTCTGCCTCGAAAGAATTTCATGGAAAGGGAACATATTTGGCCCTGTAAAAGGAAAGCACCCCCCACCCCCTTAGCTGGAGTTCAAATTAGCAACTCCTGCAGGACCACAAGTTCCTCATTCTTACTGGAAGCCATTCCCTCACCTATGCCATAAAATTGTAACCGGTCCGCTTGGGGCCAAGGATCCCAGCATTCCTGAGACCTCAGTGAAAGCACCAGGTAAGGACAATCCAAAAAACCCAATATGGTGCTATTAGAAGCAGCATATTGCGGAAACACAGCCAGTAGGACTTCTTTGTGTAACACACGTCCGTTTGTTGTGCTTTGTACACCACAGTTTAGCATGTTGTGTGAACCCAGTCCACCGTTCTCTCTTCCACAAACCAAAATTAAGCAAAGCCTGGTGAAGTGGATCCTTGAGAAAAAGGTCCTATCAAGGCTTCTGAACCTGACATCTTATTGCCCAGGTGGTCTGTCTTATCCCCCTTCTTTCCAATTGTGCGGAAATTATGTTTTGGGATTGTGATCAGAATATTTACAAGGCATCAACCTCTACTTCCACCAGCCTTTCAAGCCTTGTATTACTGACAGCAGAAGGAGCCTGGCTGGACTTTCAGCCCACTCCCATCACAGATTATCAAACAGCAGATCTCATTTTAAAAAAAAAAGGGGGGGGAGATGGAGGAATTAAGGCAAACCAACAGAGATGTGAAGACCTTATTTTCCCCTATCGTAGCTACAATATGGGTCACCCAATGAAGCTGACTGGACTTAAGTTCAGGTCTAACCAACAGATGTATAGATTTGCACTAAGAGCAATTACCTTGCTGTGTAGTGAGGGTCAATATCACAGGCACTTTTGAAAGCCAGAAGTATCAGAAAATTCATGAAGCCTAGGACTATTGATAGTTATTGACCATAAACACAGACTGAATTATCTTCCCTCTAGTCTACAGTAGCAATGAGTGAAGTGTGATGCTCCAGAACTTGTTAAACATAGCTCCCAGCAACTTCAACCAGTATAACCAATGGTTCAGCAAAATCTTCATCAGTTCCAAAGGACCTAACCCTGCTCTAGCTGAATAGTGCAGGGTATAATTCTCAAACAAAGTACAACTATAAACCAACGTTGGCATCTTCCAAATGCATTGGATAACAGACTCCCCCGTTCCCAAGCCACTGAATCTTTAGAGGGATAGGATTTGTAATCCAACTTTTCTGAAGAATGTCAGGTTGGAAAAGGCCACTTTGTATCATGCCAAAGTTGAACATGCCCTTGGTTGCTTTTTGCCTTGGTCTATGTAAATACCAACCAGTTAATGCCATATTCTGAAGTTTTTATAAACACTTTTGCTTTCTATTTGCTCTTTCTGATTCTTTGGCAACAATGTATCCCTCCATCAGGTTTATTTGTATTTATTGACCAAAAATATCATCATACCGTACTTCAGAAAAGATAAGAGTTCTGATTACATAAACAAGCCAGGGGAAAAGTACTACAGTGATACAAAATTGCCTCTAGGACACAAAGTCTTGGGTGGCCCAGCTGGGGTGGGTGGGGGGAGTCATATTTCCACTGCCAATATAGACCCACTGAAAGGCAAAATGGCTTTAAATCAAGAGAGATCTGGCCTGAACAACAAATGCCACAGCATTTGGTAAACAGTACCAGTTGTAGAAGATACCATGTTATGGTCCACATGTAATAATAGTAATTTTAAAAAACCCACCAGTAATTAGAATATTTGTCACTGGATTTCTTAATTCCAGCTTGCTCCCTGAAGTCTTCTACCTGCAGGAAACTGCATCTTTCTTACATTGTGGAGCATCAAAAGGGACATCAATGCAGATTAAGTGCCTTAGGGCTTGGCCACCATGTTCTGCATTAAACAATTTTAGGTTTGAAAGCCCCAAGAGAGAGGAAAAGTCAGATGTTTGCTGTAAGCTCTTGCACACTTTTTCTTCAAGTAATCTGATGTTACTGAATCACCAAGTCAGTGAAGGCATCTCTGAAATGAGGGGACAAGTCTTCAAAAAAGTACCATGTCATTACTAGTTTATGTGTGCGTTTGTGCATATACAGACCCTCATTCAGACAGATATACATATGCAGGGCAGGGCCTTCTGCAGGCCAGGCAAAGAACAAAGACATATTTTTAGTTATCAACTGGATAGCAAAAGGCTTCCTGATTGGCTATAAATTAATGGCTTGAGTTACACGTTACTCTATGATCTGATTCACCGATGATTACTACCTAAAATAGTTTAGTCTCCCCAACATGCTAACTCTCACACCATGTTTTACAAGCCACAGCAGCTGGGTTTATACAGCATACTAAGCCACCCACGCATTCCACGCGTGGCATGCGGCCACATGACCGTGGAAGCGTCTTCGGACAACGCTGGCTCTTTGGCTAACAAACGGAGATGAGCACCGGCCCCTAGAGTCGGACACGACTGCACAAATGTGCGGGGGGTACCTTTACCTTTACCTTAAGCCACCCAACAAACCACGTTTTGACTTAGCATACATTTATTCTGCATGCAGACCATCTCAAATTCAAACCTCTGGCTCTGCCAGTGGGGGAAAATGTATGTAGCTGAAATTAAAAAGAGATCCTACAACTTCCAATAACTGTTTTTTGTCAGAGTAGACCAGAGGCTGGGGTCCTGGTTTGCTGCCAAACTACAATTTCCAAGAGTCCCAAGTGAGAGCTAGATAGATAGGTTGATGCTAAACAAGCCGCCCTTGTCCCTCTGCATATATGTTGTCAATGATCTGGTTATGTATTTGCTTAGAGAGCATTTAAAGTCACTGACCCAGATGCAAAAGAAATCCCCACCAAATCCAACTTTCCCTCTTTGCATGGTAGGTGCGGTGGGTGGGTGTTGGGGTGGAGAGAAAGAGACCAGTGATTTCCCAATTTCAGTTAAAAGCTTCCACTCTGTTAAAAGGGGAAAAAGAAAATAGGCTGGTTTCAATTACGGAGTTGCTCCTGCCAGAATTCTCACCATAAGTTATAATTCAGTACATGAACATTAGTTGCTCAGAGCTTTGTTGGGAACAAGGACACTAAACTGATGCCACCAAAGTGACTTGGAGAAAAAGAGGAGTTATGAACAAGGCACCTTAAACTGTGGTTCCCAAGTGGCTCATGACCACTTTTCTATAATAATGATTTAGCTGATGTGTCAATAAGAATAAAGCACCCTTGTTCTGAATGTAACTGAGCAGAGATCATCAGCTCCCTGCTCCCAAATCTCATGTTCTTGCCTACAATCAATCAATCAATCTTTATTCAGTCATAGACCAGCAATTCTTGCCTACAGCATTGTTTTTTCCATCATAAGCAGCAGCTAATTCTCCAGCTTTGGTTCAACCAAGAAAAAAATCCAAGACTAGCTGCAGGCCAGAGAAATCTATGGGTTACCAGGAGCAGTATCTACCCACAGGATTCCTGTGTGACCGCTGCTTTCTCTTCATAAATGAAGAACCTCCACAATTCCTCTAAAAGTATGGGAATTATAGGCATCATTGCTGCAAAGGGCATATCTGCTCATCATCACTGACAACTTATGATTATAAAAGGTAAAGGTTCCCCCCGCACATTTGTGCAGTCGTGTCCGACTCCAGGGGCCGGTGCTCATCTCCGTTTGTTAGCCAAAGAGCCAGCGTTGTCCAAAGACGCTTCCACGGTCATGTGGCCGCATGACATGCGCGGAACGCTGTTACCTACCCACCGAAGTGGTACCTATTAATCTACTTGCATTTGCATGCTTTCGAATTGCTAGGTTGGCAAGAGCTGGGGCGAGTGCGGGAGCTCACTCCATCATGCGGGGCTAGGGATTCGAACCTCCAAACTTGCGATCTTCCAATCGACAAGCCTGGTGTCTTACTTATGATTATATGACCCCCTTTAAGGAAGTCTTCTGCAGCCTGAAATCCTCCACCCATGTTAGAAATACCCTTGCAATTCAGGGAGCTGGAGCCCAAACAGATCTGGTGAACACCAAGCCTTCCCTCTTGAAACTGTTTGCGCTGTAAAGGCAGATGATTTTTTATCAACTTTATAGAACAATGCTGCAGGACAGTCTTCCATATCTTGATATGTGAAGGACCACTCCCAGAATTTTCAGCAAGAGTCATTCCAGCTGCAGAATCTGGGACCTGAAAGCCACACATCTGGAAAGCATCCAGATGGAGAGGGCTGTCGTAGGTCCTTCTGTCTCCTGCAGCTTTGGGTGGGAAATGGACTTGAACTCTGCAGCTCCTCCCAATCCAATCATATGCATCTCTAGAGTGTAACAAACAGCCAAAAGTTGATATATAATAAGCTCAGGAAGCAGAAACCTCTCCCCCTGCAAAATGAAATGAATGATTTCTTTTCCCCTAAAGAGAAAGAGAATTCAACTTAAAACAAGAATCGCATGCCCCTGAACTAATTACTGACACTCTGGTTTTGGCCAGAAGAACCATTAAGCAGAATGATTTTTTGCCCTTCTCCTCCCCGGTTATTGTGTGTCTAGCCAGTTTCAGCACTTCCCACATTAAAACTGTTTAGTTATTCTCTTGGTTGCATGCCTTAAGTGCAGGCAATCTCCACTTTGCTGAAGCTGGCAGATGGAAGAAGGGATCCAGGCAAACAAGAGCCAAAGGGTGTATTCATCGGGCCATGCAAAACTTAAAAACTTTCAGTATCTGAAATTACTGTGATTATCCACATACACACTTTATTTAAATATCTTGGTTTTCAAACTTTGGATCACAAAGGACTTTTATTCTTAGCGTTTAAACCAATATAGTTGGAGAAATTTAGTTTTTCCTCTCCTATTAAAGGACCAACCACTCACTATAAAATTATGTATAAAGGAAATTCCCCCTCCTGTTTTGGGGGCCCTGAAACCATATAAGCAGGGCTGAGCATAAATCACTGATGTAAAGATAGACTACTCTTAAGAGTATCAAGGAGATCAGATTATCATCTCCCTACTGAAAAAGTGGGTTTGCAGAGAGCCCTGCATGTGCACAGCCTCCTGAAATCTGCAAGGTTTGATATGCTCGAGGGGGATACAAAATCCCCCTTAATGCAAGCCCATATTTTCTTACAGCCCCAAAATGAACAGCCCCAGCACCACTGAAGGAAGCCCTTTGTGCATTTAACTCCCACCAAACTAAGGATGCCCTGGAAGCCAAGGGGGAAGGGGGTCAGAGCAGCGACCTGTGATTCTTTTGGGACCCCGAAGACGGCTTGCAAATACATAGGGAGGAAAAAAGACCAGGAAAGAAAAAGAAAAAAAGACTGAATAGGGCAGGAGCCCAGCCGAAGCAGGAGGGACCCCTCCCCAACATCCTGGGCCCCCAAGCCTTCCCCGCCGGCCACCCCCATTTTCAGGGTCGGGGGCCGGACGGCGGCGCGGGTACTCACCTGTAGGCTGCCACGGCTCGGGTCTCCAGGTATTTCTGCGCCGTCATGACCCCGACGAAGAGGAAGTTCTTGGCCGGCGAGTTCTCGCTCCGAGGCTGGGCAGGGTCCTGGTGCCAGAGCAGGGCCCCTCGGGAGTCCCGGTTGGGCAGCAGCAGCCCGCCGCTCCCTCTCCGCTTGCAGCCCTCCAGGCTGGCTCGGCGCCGGTGTCCCACGTTCTTCAGCTCCGAGGCGCGGGGCAGGATGAGCCGGGAAGCCAGGGTGAAGCCCAGCACCAGACCGAGCAAGACGCTGAGCCAGGAGCGGCGGCTTCTGCCAGCCATTCCCCACCCCCTTCCTCAGCACGGCCGGGGCCCCCGAAAGACAAGGCGCGCGCCCCCTCCCCAACGCCCCAGCCCCGGGCAGGGCGGGCTCCCGCCTCTCCGGTGGCCGGGCTGTCCTCGCTGGAAGCCGAGCGGGGCTTGCCCGCGCGAGTCCCTGCCGAGCCTTCCCGCTCTGGAGTGGGGCCCCGCTGCCCGCCTGACCACTCCCCCCCGGGCGCCGCTCGAGCCGCTTCTTTCACCCCCAGCGCCCGCTTCCTCCGCAAGTTCCCCCGCGCTGCGGGCAGGGAAAGGCCTGCTCTCGCCCTCCTGCTGGCCGGCCCCCTGCCTTTGTGCCTCGGGCGACCCCCAGCAATGGCTTCCCTCCGCTTTTCTCGCCGCCTCCCCCCGCCGGCCCCCTTCCCGTCCCCCAACTCAGCCGGGACGTTTCCTCCTCCCCGGCCCTGGCCCGAGAGCGCCCAGCGCCCCGGGCAGGCTTCCGCCCCGGCCCCGGCTCCCTCTCTCTCTCCCTAGCCGGCCCAGCTGAGCTTCCCTGGCGGGGAAAGGAAAAGCAGCCTCGCCGAGAGCGCAGCGGCCATAGGGGCGCCGCTGCTCCGCCTCCTCCCGCCGCCGTGCCGGGGAAGCGGGCTTTGTTCGGACGCCTCCGCCTCTGCTCCGCCTCCTTTGCGGCCGCTAGTGCTGCCGTGGCTCGCCTGGCTGCAGCCCGGAGTCGCCCGCTCGCTCCGCCTGGCCTGGCCGCTCCGGCTCTTGATGCTGGCACGGTCGCCGGGGCTGCTGCTGCTGCCGCCGCCGCCGCCGCCGTGGCCCGGGCCGAAGACGCTGCCCGCGCATCTCCCCACGGCTTAGTTCGCCATTGCGCGCCGGGGCGGGGGCAGGAGGGGGCGGGGCGTGCGGGGCGGAGGGAAAAAGAAGGCCCCTGCCCCCGGTTGCCGGCTCGCCAGCCGGCTGGGGACTTGGCCGCGTCCCCAGTGCCGCGTCCGCGTCAGTGCGCGCGGTCTCCGGGCCAGCTCTTGGCTTCCCGAAACTGAGCGTCTTCCGAGCTCCGTGACCTCGCAAGTTCCCAAGAAAAAGAAGAATTGCCCTGGAGGGCCGGGCGGGGAAGTCGTAGCAGAAGAGGCAGCCAGCAGTCGGAGACAGAGCACGGGTGGGGCGGGATCGACGTGGAGACAGAGCGAGGGGATCCCGGGGGAGACGGTAGGGATCGGGAGAAGAGTCTGCTTGGTAAACGCGCGCGCAAGGCTCCAGCCTCAAGAACGGCAAAGATGGCATTAGGTCATCCCGAGCATCTTCCTCGAGGGCAGCCTTCTTCGCCCGGGGTTGGTAGGGAACCTGCCAATTCAAAGCCGGCGCTACCAGGGCTGTGGTTGCCGTGCCATTCAGGAACTTGCAAACGTCGCCCAAGGACCACGTTTCTTCCTCTCCTTTTACCCAACAGCGATCTTGCTGCTCCTGGGCATGTTTTTTTTTAATTGTATGCATTCACTGTTGTGCCTAAGAGCACAAAAGCACTCATATTTCACACACACCCCCTCTGAATAAAAGGGCTAAGTTTCTTTCAGGGCAATAGAACTAAAGAAGAGTTTTCCCATTGGTTAATAGATAAACTAGATTAGAGACTGCAGAAAAAAATGTGTGTGGTGTTTCTAAACATCAATCATATGATTTGACAATTCTGTTTTGCTGACTGTGGACACATAACTGGGTTTGCACAGCATTCTGAACAAAACTAGGTGAAGGGAATTTAGCAGCTATGTTCACATAACACAAATCAACTTTATTATTCTGCAATATGGCCTGGTTTTCATAACATGCTAACACAACTATTAAGTTCCCACCAGAAGCTACCATGTAAGGCAAACCATGTCCTCATATCAGCCAAGCCTAATACGTTTTGCAAATGACACCCAAGTTTAATAAAACAGCATGTGCAGTTTGCATATGACATGCAGCTGGTGTCTCTCATGTGCACTGGACATCACCTTGCAATACTCAAACCGCATGGCTAAGATACATATCAACTGGGAAACCTGGGGTTTATGGTGTCAACACATCTGGAAGGTGCAAGCTTGGGGAAAGCTGGACCAGGAATTCAAACCTTAGCTTGGGTCCATTGGTGGCAACCACAGGTAAAATATCATTTCTGTCTCCTTTGGTGGACTCAAGAATATGACAATAAGCAAACAAAGAAGGAAGGAAGCCATGCTGGCCGGTTAGAAAAAAATTCAACATCTTATATAAGGCTACTGATTAGTAACATCCACATTTTGATAAAACAGTGAGCAAGCTTTTGAGTTCCCCAGAACTCTTCATCTGATATGACTCAAAAATAGAGGAGGAAGTGGGAGGAAGCTTTGTCATTGGAACCACCCACTTTTAAGAGAAAGAAGAAGTTAGTTGAATTAAGAGCTGAGAATAAGTCGCATTGTAGTCAAGGGTATATATTTCTGATTTGATATGTATCAGATTGTACTGAAACTGCTTGAAATTAGGAGACCCCATGAACATTAAGCAGCCTTCAGTCTCTCTAAAATGGCAGAGACAACATCTACATCATGTTCTAGTCTTAGAAATGGTGTGTGTGTGTTTGCACAAACACAAGCACATATACATGTAGTCTTTGACTAGAATAAAGTGTAAAATCAACATTACAAAATTAATCCAGTAATTTTGTTATTATAACACTAGGTGTTAATAGCCTTAAATATGTCTACCATAAAACACATATATTCTAAATCTATAGCTCTATAAATTAAGACTACAAGTACATAAATATAAGTCTAAAATCTTTATGTTATTATACGTCTTATACCATAAACCATTAAGGTTAAACTCTGTAGAATTAAGAGGTATACATGAATACACCTATAATCCTAAAATCTGTGAGCCACTTCAAAATTCACAGAACAGAATTAGCTTAAATAACCTAAAATAAGGTGGCCCCAGCTTCAACCCCATTTTTTCCTGAAAAAATGTAAAACAAATGCACGTGCATACACACATGCACTGGGTTTGCACAACACATTTAACAAACTAGCCAATCATCTTTCAGCCTATTGCATCATGCAAACTCAAATAGTGGGATATTTTATGACTGAGTGGGCTGGAAAATCTCGGAAAATTGGATTAATATAATAAACTATGGTTCTGTTAACCATAAATAAATGTGTTTTGCATGCAGTTGCAAGACTGTTTTTGTTGGGGGCAATTGGAAGAAGGAATGCTAAGAGTACCAATCTGAGCTTCTGGGGGGAAAGTGGGATAGACCAACAATTGAACACATGCATTATAAATAGCTTTTAATCTGCTACAGACAGGTACCAGATCAGTATTGGTTTTGACCATCTCCCTTGTAGAAGGACAAAGGAATATACAGTAATTGATGATAACACAGATCACAGATTGCCAAAAAAAATTTCCCTCAAAAGCAGCTAGAGAGATGCTCTCAGAATTCCCTGCCAGTTTGGCTGAAAATCCAATCCATCTGGAAAGCACCACACTGGGGAAAGCTGGTCTAATTTTTTATTATTATTACTATTAGTCATCTAACAGATGATGAAGTGCTTTCTTTTTTTCAGTCAAAATCAGTTCAACTCAAGTTTTTATGCCTTAAAAAGAGGTCACTTTCATTTATTATCAACCCCCATGACATTCCCCCCTCCCCTTTTGTTGTTGGGCTCAGGGAAAGCCCGCCTCCCTGTTTAGTAAAAAGGAAGCCATTGGCTCAACGTGGCAGCCTATCCTTCAAACACCTCTCCAACTCTGCAAATTGTCAGCATTCAGCTTCCCCTTTCAAGTGGCAATTGTGACTCCTGAAAGCCTGCTTTTATATAATATGACTTAAACCTCTCTTTCCTTTCCCACTCCCACCCAGTCAGAATCTAAGTATTATTAGGGGAAGATCTGCCGCAACCCAACGTGGAATATTCCTTTTCAAGCGGTCAACTAGCTGGCCATATCCTCCTCCAGGATGCTCCATTCCCTAGTTTCACACAGGGGAAAATACAATGAGTTCAAGAATCTGCAATCCAAACATTTTCTATATTGGTCCTTTGTATGGGATTTTCAGGTGGGGGTGGATGAGTAGATCAACCACAAGATCAATCTCCCCTATCTATACTGTCTGCTTCCAGCAAAGAGATGCAGATTTGTTTATTTATTTATACAACATATAGAACTGCCTATCTTACAGCAGTGATTCTGGGCAGCATGCAAAGATTTTAAAAACTTCCTAATAGTACAGGCTCATGATGCCACAATTAAACCATAACCCCCCAAACAAAACCACATTGCCAACACCAACAGAGGTTGCTTAACTACTTGGCCCCAAACCTGAAGAAACAGCTAGGTCTTCAGAGACTTATGAAAGGCTAACAGGGTTGTGGCCATCCAGACCTCTGGGGGGTGATGCTGTTCCACAGGGCAGGCACAGATAGTAGCCCATCCCCTTCACCTCATTCAAAGGGACATATCAGTCCATAGTAGGTTTTGGTTACAAAAGAGAACTTGTCCTCTTTAGTGTTTACTCAAGAATCAATTGCACAATCAACTCACAAAGTCACTTTTCTCCATGTTACCTGATTTGCCGCATAAGCATACTGTTGTTTTGCTGTGCCAAAATACTGAGTTGATTTGCTTGACCATGAATAAACTACAAATGACTGAACTTGCACAACATATTAAGCTAAAACCAAGGAAACTAGATTTCAGATTTGCCAAATGCCTGAGCCAACTCCATGCTGTTTTCCGCAGCTGCTGTCTGCCAGGTATCTTGACCCTGCTAGCTAAGAATTCTGGGAGTTGTAGTCCATATACATCTGGAGCAGAGCTTTCCAAACTTTTCATGTTGGTGACACATTTTTTAGACAAGCATCATTTCGCGACACACTCTTACAGCAGGGCACAAAGCAGGCACTAGGACCTGTGTGGAATCACAGCAGGTTTGGAGGCAGCAAGGCACAAAGTAGGTACTAGGACAGTGCTTTCCAAACTGCCGCCGTTGGCGACACACCAGCGGCGGCAGCAGCGGCGGCATGGGGGGGGGGCGCGGCGGCCTCGTGTTTTCCACTAAAACGCGGAAGCGCTGATGGCGCGCCGCTGCCACCATGCACACCGCCGCCACGCGTGCCACTGCCGTGCACGTCCACTTCTGGGTTGTCGCGACACACTAAACTGTGTTGTGACACAGAGTTTGGAAAGCTATGCACTAGGACCTGCATGGAATCCTGGCAGAGCTCGGAGGCGGCAGCAGCCACGACACACCCAGACATTGCAGCCAACACACTAACGTGTCCCGACACACAGTTTGGAAAGCTCTGATCTGGAGGATATCAGGATGGAGAAGACTGAATTACACTCTCTCCAGACTTTCCTTTTGTTAATTAAGTGATATTGACGCAAGGCACACCCTGATGTTTGACTTACAGAAATCGGAGCCCAGGTTCACAGTAGTCTTTCCCAAGCTGGTGTGCATCAAACATGTCCAACTTAATTTCCCAGAATTCTCATCAAATTTGGCCAACCCACAGCCTCATGCTTCCATCTCATCCCATCTGAGATATGAAGATGGCTGGCAAAATCATAAATTGTGATCCGGCCTGTACTGTCAACTGTAGAGTAAAATGGGAGAACTCAGGTGGCACATGCCAGAGGCCAGAAAGTGGCAGCAGTGTTGGAAGACAGAATTGTGATTGTAACCGGAGCCTTTATGGCCAACCTGGAATTTCCACATGGACATGAGAGCAGGACATATGCACAGCCTCTTAACTGCTTAAAAATGTTTATGGGAGATTTATTTTAATAGAAATCTACTTGTACATATTTTAAGGTTTTCTTAGATCAGGGCTTTCCAAAGTGCCGCCACTGGCGACACACCGGCGGCGGTGGCGCGCGCGTGCATGGCAGCGGCGAGGAGGGGCGCACGTGCACGGCGGCGGCGCGGGGGGCGTGTGGCGGCGCGCGTGTGCACGGCGGCGGCGGCAGCCTCCGCTAAAACGCGGAAGCTGCGCCACTGCCGCGGCCGCCGTGCACGCACGCGCCGCCGCTTCCGGGTGGTGTGGCGAAACACCACGCTGTGTGTGGCAACACACTTTTGTGTCGCGACACACAGTTTGGAAAGCTCTGTCTTAGATATTAAATACTGCCATTGTATTTTTCTAGGCCCGCCCCATTTTGCTTCCAAAATGATGGACACGGGATAATAAAGTTTTCAGTTAGTAAGAGTAAAGCCTCTTCCAAGTCAAGGTCCAGGTCAACTCCTGGTGACATCAAGGACATGTCCCTGTAATTTTCTTGGCAGAAATACAGAAGTGCTTTGCTTCTGCCTTTTTCCAGAATCTTTCTTTGACTTTCTTGTCTACATGACAAGGCTGG
Organism: Charina bottae; assembly: GCA_023362775.1. NCBI lineage: Eukaryota > Metazoa > Chordata > Lepidosauria > Squamata > Charinaidae > Charina > Charina bottae. The sequence goes on from JALMGJ010000010.1 coordinate 9,537,362, forward strand.
CCAGGGGTTGCTCCCTACTGAAATGAAGGGCTGTGGGAAGGTTCAAAAAAGGAGTTTGGGAGCAGAAGGGCCTTTAGGGCCTTCAGAATGCTCTGAAATGAATGCTCTGAAATGAATGCCCTGAAATGAATGCTCGTTCCTTCCCTACCTGCCATCTGATCCAAACTGTTTTAAAAGTAAAGGATCATGAAAATTGAAGAATCATTGAAAACGAAAATAGGGTCTTCTGAAAAGAGAGAACACCTGGAGAGCAGATTAAAAAGATATGTAAAAGATATGGTGATCAAACAAAACTCTTCAGAAGACCCTTCCAAACGGCTCCAATTTCTTTGCCGCCTCCAATATTTTATTTCAAACACAGTTCTAAAAATTGGATCTAAGATCCTTCCTTTGGAAGCTGGTGCTCCAACCACTCATTTCAATCCAGGCAGAGACTGGAGCGAAAAAAGCAGACCTTTGACACAGCCAAATAACGGAATCACAGTAGAGAAGCCAAGCTAGGTAAGAAGCAATGTTATGCCTGTCACAATTCCTTCCAGCCCCCTTCAACGTTTTTCCTGGACAAGGCAGAAGACCTGCAGCTCCCCCCAATTTCTAGCAACCAAATCTTCTCTCATTAGCCTCTTTGAGGCCAGATGTTGAAAAGAATCTCCACTTCATCTCCCTGGAAACCTTTTCCTTTGGCAAGTATTAATCAGCTTCTTGCATACCCAGATTTGCCACTGTAGCAGTGCTGAGGAGCTCTGTCAGAATTCAAACCAATGCTGCCCTCCTGAGGGCTTCATGCAGCTTTTGTGCCAAGAACAGACTGCAAATATTTCACTTTTGAAAAATGAAGTATTTTAGCAGTCGGAAAAACCCCAAATCCATATTTAAACCAGTTGAGGAAGGAAGGAAGGAAGGAAGGAAGGAAGGAAGGAAGGAAGGAAGGAAGGAAGGAAGGAAGGAAGGAGCAAGCCTTTGAATTTCTACATCATGGAAAAAAGATTTAAAATCATAGCGAAAATAAAATATTGGTGGGGGTGGTGAAAAAATATGACTAGTGTTTCAGTTACGTGAAAGAAATGGTTACTATCATTTGTGAGAAATGCAAATTATTTGAGAAGTGAAAAAGAGAGAGATTAAGAAGACAGTCTAGGATGGGTAACCCATAAACTTCCAGATCTTGCCAAACAGCAGCTCCCAGAATCCCACAAGATTAACTCTGGAAGCTGAAATATTTAAAAATCTGGAGGGTCACTGCTTACTTCTGCCAGTATCTTCACAAAGTTTGTACAATACGCTGTAATTTTTCTTCAAGCATCTCCTAGACATTTTCTGTTTGGAAACATTTCAAATGCAGTTTCCTTTTAGTCACTACTTTATATCAATGTTTTATGTCCTTACTGTCAATTGATTCTAATTTCTGTCTTATTTTCATTACCTGCCAGGGTCATTCTAACAATATAGTCACCATAATTGGACTCTTTTAATTTTGAAACCATAATTACACCTTATGTATCATTCTTCTTTATATATTACATCACTACATTTTCTGTGGATATAATAATAATATTACATCTTTTCCATGGCTTTTAGTATTATAATGGTTCTGTATTCTAGATTGGTCATTTTACTATTCTATTATTCTAAATAATAATTTAACTGCCTTATATACATTTTACCATACCTTACTATATTAATTCTTATGCCCCAAATTCTTAAACTTTAACTTACAATTTTATTTGTATTGTTATGTGATTTTATAGCTTGTTTTACTCTAGTCAGGGGCGCAATGGCTCAGTGGTTAAGATGCCAGCCTTGTTGATTGGAAGGTCGCAAGTTCAGCAGTTCGAGACCCTAGCCCCACGTGACGGAATGAGCTCCCGCACTCGCCCCAGCTCTTGCCAACCTAGCAATTCAAAAGCATGCAAATGCAAGTAGATAAATAGGTACCACTTCAGTGGGATGGTAACAGCGTTCTGCGCACGTCATGCCGGCCACATGACCACAGAAGTGTCTTTGGACAATGCTGGCTCTTTGGCTAACAAACGGAGATGAGCACCGGCCCCTAGAGTCAGACATGACTGTGCAGGGAAAACCTTTACTTTACTCTAGTCAATTTCTGTGCTGTATAGGCTGCATTGATATTCAGCCAGTTAAATGTGACTCTCACTTTGTTTTGCTGGTCAATGACCAAACTAAAATGACCATCTTAACAAAGCTTTGTAAGAAAAATTAAACCCAAATTAGGCAGAATAACTTAATGAAGGTAAAATATGTATTCTCAAGAAGAGCAGCATTCCAGCATGGATAGTAACACACACACACACACACACACAGTGAAATGTGTGAATTTGATAATCCCTCTCCTTTGACTCCTTTTAAGGATACAACTGTTGTCACTATCAACATGGTTTGAGTACGACTTCCATTTTTCCTCCTCTTCCTTTTCCTTCTTACCCATCTTTTTTGACAAACTGCCTTAGTAATGGCAAAAGGTTGGAACTGTTTTTCAGAACCTTTCACTTGGCCTAATAAAAATCTTTGGTATGGACTTTGAACCTTTTGAAAGTGTTTGTTTTTTGTAAGCCAGCAATCAACTTCTGAACCCCGAGGCTGACCACCTGGACCGTCGCTGATCACCTTGCAAGCTGTCCATATCCTCTTCCAGAATGCCCCATGGAATTACCTGTTGCATTCCATCCTCCACTAAGCTATTTTAGGTTGGAGGGTTTCCTCCACCCTTTTCTGGTAAGGGTGCATGTTCATAGTTGTGTTTCTCCTGCAAACCTTTCGGTTTTCTTAATTTGCTTATACCTAACCCCTTAGAATGTCTACCTAAGAGGGTCCACTTTGTCTATCTGAAAAAAAATCAGCACTTGGGGACACATACAACAGGAAACAACTCTGTCACTTTGAAGTGGCCAAATTAGTTTTGGCTTAACTGATGCATCATACAAAGCCAGAAAGGGGTTATTGTGGCTTTATGTATTCTGTGAAACGTATTATCTATCATCTATCTATCATCTATCTATCTATCTATCTATCTATCTATCTATCTATCTATCTATCTATCTATCATCTATCTATCTAATTTAATAAATGATGCCTTATTCACTAAACCATGATTCACAAAATCATGCTTTAATGCACTTGGTGAACCAGGCCAGGTTCTCCTCTCCTTACAATGCCAAACTGTAAAGTATTTTTGTGCCTGTAGAAAATACACTTGCACGTTATGGCAAAACTAGTCTACAGTTTGGATATAACAAGCTAGAACATGATGCTTTACTTGAATTGGAGCAGGTCTGGTCCCATTTGGTCTTATTCATGGTGTAGTCCCTGGATTCTTCTACAGGATAACTTAAGGCTTTCCATTTTAATTTCAAATGGAGGAGTAATATGTCTTCTCAGTGTCTGAAAGGAAAAATCCCTCTGGCTGTTTGTACCTTGGCACACATTTTATGCACCTTGAAGGATTAAAGACTTCAGTAAATACAGGCTTGAGTACAAAACTGAGCCCAATTGTTCATCTGTCAGTCACATAATAATTCCATCGCAGAACCCAGCCAACTCTTGCATTTTTGTGCACATTATAAGTAGCACACCGGGACTAATGCCCTACGGATGAAACTTTAAAGGTGTCTTTTGCTCCACCAGATGTTTCCAAGACTGCTTCTTTGTCAACCAACAGCTGAACTAGCCAACTTTTGCCATCTTTCATCCTTATCTACCAACAACAGGAAGCCTTTTACAACTTGCTGTTCTTAGAATAGCTTCCTTAAAGGGTTTCAATCTCTACAGCTCTTTCCAAATTTTAATTCATCAGTAGTTAAACGTCATCTGAGTATGCCCAGATGAGACCAAAAGCTTTTATGAACATTAAGCAGCTTTACATTCCCCAGAGCCAAGTTCCTATCTCATTCTAAATTATAATGCAGCTTTTGTTTTGTTTTGGCTTAACATAATGCATGAACCCAGTCACTGTAACTTATTTAATCATCCGTTGTTTAGCACAATCTTCTCCAATCCAGCATCTTACTGATACTCTTGTTACTCACCCTGGAAGTGACTCTTGAGCCAAAGCTTGATTTAGGGCGATATGTGAAACCAGGGTATAAATAAAACTGATTGCTACAACTGGCAAACAGAGATCAAAGGTATGAAAAATATCCTTCCGTAAGGAGTGGTAAGCCATCAATAATTTTAGGCTTTCTTGTGGCAGAGGAACACACCCTGCATGACTTTAATTTGGATGAGAGTATCAGCATCCAAGATCCCCAAAGAAAAAGGACTTGATCGTACAGGAAAATGAAACAAGAAAAAAGCTTTTGTGAAGTAACCGAGCAATTAATTTGGCATACAGACCTTTGCCTAGCATTCCATGATGCTGACAGAATCAGGACCATAAAATATAGGGTGCCAAAGTCAAGAATTCCTTGAGTATTTGTTAGATAAGCAGGCTTCTGGAAAATGACCATTTCTTTTACACGAAGTACTTTGTTTGTTTTTTACAGGCACTGTACAGATATTCCAAACATTGGAAGGACCATTGTAAGTATGTCAAGAAATTCCAGGAATGTATATAATGATAAAAATATTTACAGTTTTGGAAGGAAAATGGTGTTATCTCAGATTATCTAGCCATAAAAATATGGCTAGACATTTAGTCAGATATGAACTGTAACTAAACATGAATTGTAAGTAAACAATTTAGGAAATAAGGGAAGTATAAAAAGACATATTGAAATCACTCCAGCTCTTTGATACACAAAATACAATTTCCCTCTTAAAATTGTATTCAATGACTCAGATAGATGTGGAAAGCATTTAGTTGACAAGCCTTGATATAGAAATGGGATGTAAAAATGTTATCAGTGTTTTGTTAGGATAATATCACTTTACAATCTTCTGATTCTATTTTAGCCTGTTCTAACCTGTAATAGACTTACACTTAGCAAAAAAATGCCCCGTTTCACATAATGATTTAAAGATAATATAGTCCATGTCCATGTCCAAAACCCCCAGGATAAATGTCCCAAAGGAAGTTTGAGGTGTAGAAATTCTTTGTGTCCAGTAAATGCTAAACTAATGGTTAAACTAAAACAGTCACATGACAAGAATTATTGAATATAAAGCAATGATGTACCATATAGCCATCATCATAAGCTGCCTTGCAAGACATTGAATAATGAATTAAGTTAAAGAAACAAAGATTCTGGTTGTTAGGGAAAACTTCCTAATAGTAAGACCATCTTCCAGTGGAATTTATTATTGAGAGAAGTGGTGGCTTGTCTTTCATTATGTGTTTGAATAACACCAGACAGCCATTTCACTGGGGATGCTTTAACTGGGATCCTGCCTTGATTCAGGGGTTGGATTTGATGGCTTCATCATCTCCTTTCGGTTCTAGGATTCCGTGAGTCTGATGGCTAATAACTGTCCTTGGCTGAGCACTTTCTGATTACCAAGTGAAACAGAATTATTTCACAGGCTCCCCAACATTGGATTTCAACATTGCAGATGTCATATACAATTTCAGTCAAAAGCAGCCCTGCAACATTATCTTGGCTCGTTAATCAGAGAATTCTACCCAAAAGTTACAAATTGGTGGTTTTTAGGAGCAAAATAGAGATAGCAGAAAGCAGACATACTCCTAAAGCTGGGTTCATGCCACACACTATGTCATCATGTGGTTAATTTGACTTTGGCTATACTGCGTGAACAGAGCCATTGGAAGTTTGCAAACCATGATTTTAAGTCTTAGGTGACAGCAAGGCGTAGCAGAACTCGGCCTCAGAATTAGCAACCGTGCCTCTCAGCATGTGGACCTACTTCTTTTAAAGGGTGCTGGAAGATATTTTTTGTGTTTGTTCATGTATTATTTATAATTTGTCTTATATGAGATATTGCTTCTCTTTTTATGTTAGGTCACTTCCGACTCTGTGAAAAAGGCAGGAAAAAATGAAGATCCAATATCCTCAATTTTTTTTTTCCTTAATCCGTTTGTGTCCGATTCCCAGAGACTGCCTGGACAAGTCCCTGCAGTTTTCTTGGCAAGGTTTTTTGGAAGTTGGTTTGCCATTGCCTCCTTTCTAAGGCTGAGGGAAAGTGACTGGCCCAAGGTCACCCAGCTGGCTTCGTGCCTATGGCGGGACTAGAACTCACGGTCTGCCAGGTTCTAGCCTGGTGCCTTCACCACTCCACCAAATGGCTCTCTAGCCTCTCTTCTGGTGAGAGCTTAAATTGCAGCAGAGACCTATATTTTTGTTTTGCTCCTGTTCCTCTGATGTCTTGCTACATAAACAACATTAAATAGCAACATTTAGGGAACAGGGAGACCTTGTGCTCAAACAAGTAATGCACAAAGTATTTTCTGAATTTCTCCATGGCGTCTCCTGTTCTCTACAACAGCAGTTTCCTAACATCTGCACTGTTCTACCCTGTTGTCCTTCAGGAATGCCCTAAAGCCCAGCTCTTGCAGCAGATCCTGGGGCAGGAAGATCTGTGAGGCCACTTTGGATATTGACTTGACATTGATCGATCAATGTGTGCAGGTTGTGCAACTGCGGTGCTGTTTCCCTGATGCGGGGCTCTTGATTTTTTTATTCTTCGTATTTCTTCGTTATTATTTTAAACCGCCTTCATGATAATATTATACAGTACATCGCCTAGTGTTGCTGCTGTGATTGAGATGGATGAAGTAAAGACATTTAGCTTGGTTTAGAACAGAATCCAGTACACACCCAATCAGAAGTGAGCCTTCCAAGTTCAACAGGGTTTGGTTCCACTGAAATGCAGACAGGACTGCAGCTTTAAGACACGTTTATTAAACTAGAGCACATACTTTTCTCTATAGAAAAAGGCTAAAGAAACAGATATCTTGCAAATGCTATTTACAGTATTTTTGTTATACAAAGCAGAAATGATAAAAAGGGTATGGCAAGAACTGCCCTGCTCAGTGGTTTCTAACCTCAGTTGCCCTCGGTGGTGTGGTCACCATTTAGAAGGGCCACGTCATCCAAAGTTGGTTGCTACAGGGAACGATCAGTGAACTTCATTTGTATCCGTTTCCATGACTCGGTGGGAACAGAAACTCCAGAGCCAAGCTCTAAAATTCAGACAAGTGCATGGCAGAGCCACGTAGGAAATCACCAACCTTCCTTCTTTCCCCCCAAAATCCCCACAGCAAGCAACCCACAGACAGCCACTGGTTGCAAGGTGAAGTTAATGCCCTCCGGTGTCAAAGGAAGACGCCGGTAGAATTAGCCTCATCCACCTGAGGAAGGGCCTCTGCGTCCTGGTCTCCACGAACAAGTCCCACCACCTTCTCCAGACAGGGGGTTATAACCTGGGAGAAGAAAGAGGAACTTCATCACATGATTCCCCCCAGGGAACAGAGTAGGGAAGGACACAAACTAAAGACAAGTAAAAGGAAATCTGGAGTTCTTCAAAACCAGTAACAACAAGGAAAAAAATCTTTCTTATATGAATAATCCTGTGTACGTGGGGAAAGTGGCATCTGTATGCTAAGAAACATTACACAGATCAACAGGATACTGATTGCATGCATACATTACATTGAGGGCCAGTGACTTTTGCAAGAAACAGAGGCTCTCTACCACCTAAAATAGAAAATCAACGTTTTCTCCTTCAATTCCCAGCATCCCTCATCATCATTTTCATGCTAACCAGGACTGATGAAAGTTGTGATTCAATCACAAGTAGGGACATACAAAACTCAGTGGCCCAATAACAGAATAGAAAATGTTTTGCAATTATTAAAAAATAAAGAACTATCTCAAGAACAGAATCAGCACATTACAGGAGAAAACCAAAAGTTTCTGGAGGGACAACCGGATCATGGAGCTTTACATTCAGCTAGCCTCAGGTTTCCAATCCACAAGATACAGAGCTTGATGGAACAAAGCAAGGAGTACCATGTTGAAAGGCGCCCCACCCTCCAAGATTACTTGTTATTAAACAGAAACACACACACACAGACACGACTCTTGGTTTAGAACTTACCATCGCCTCGTAAGGGCTTTCTGCTGGGTTTTGGCTTTGTGACAGCTTTTGATGTTGAGGCTCCAGGCTTGGGTTCCTGAAATTCAAAGAAAAACTCATTTGGAGACTGGATTTCAGCTCATCTTTTGAATTCGAACAGTTTTCCCACTCAGCACAAAGGACCAACCTGGTTGTGTTGGAGAGTCTCTTTGTAACTTTTTCCTTCCTGCATGCTTTCCCACATGGCTATCTTTTGCTTTCTCTTCTCCTCTTCAAGCTGAGAGGCAAAATATGAATGTAAAAGATTAAAATGAAATTTTGGGTGCCCTTCAGGCTGAATGCAGGCTATCAAAGGGAAGTAGGACCAGAGAAAGAAGGGGAGTGGTTGACATCTAGCTCTGGCTCTCTACATCTTGTGTCCCCCCAAATGTGCTAGCCTACAACTCCAATAACTGCCAGCCAGCATAACTAAAGGGAATTACAGGTAGTCCTCTCACTTACGACCGTTCCTTGCACTTATGACCGTCGCAACGTCCCACGGTCACATGATCTCCATTTTCAACCTTCCCAGCTGGCTTTCAGCAAGCAAAATCAACGGGGAATCATGTGATTCGCTTAACAACCATGTGGTTTGCTTAACAAGCATGTGATTCACTTAACAACTGCTGCAAAAAAGGTAATAAAAATGGGTGGAATTTGCTTAACGACCGCATTGCTCAGCAACCAAAATTCCAGTCCCAATTGTGGTCATTAAGCAAGGACTACCTGTACTGGAGTTGAAGTCCAACATTATCTAGAAAACACAAAATTGGGGAGTATGACTTCCACTGAGCAGGCCTGATGGAGGCAGCCAGAAATGAAAGGAACTAGCATAAGGACAAGATTTAAATTCAACAGCTTCTGGGTACACATATCCTCTTTATGCATAAGAGTTGCTTTTCCAGGAAAAATGTTCCCTTCAACATGAGGAGAAAGGAATAAGTAAACCAGCCTACATTGACGTCAGAGGAACACAGTTATCTTCACAGCCAGATAACTAAACAAGTTATTTGGAATGGAGGGTGAGGACAATTTGGATGACTGAGGAGATAACATGCTGAAATCAACAGAGGAGAGTGCAATTCCTTTTCATTTTTTCTCTTTTGGCAGGTTCAGACTTATAGCTAGCTAACTTTCTGCATGTTTGCAAACTTCCCACACTTTGGGTGCAGAGGGAAAGAATGTACACTGTGCTAGGTCCCAAGTCCCCAATATTTTCTGCATACTTCAGACATTAGGCTACAACCAAGCAATCCAAACTGACCAGGTTCACATATCACATTAAGCTATGGTTTACTTTATCAACTCTGTTGGACAAACCAGGGTGAGCTAGTTCACGCAGCACGCTAAGTCACTATGGTTTTTTTTACAATCCACAATCACACACTCCATCAAACCACCAAGCAAATAAGCCACTGTATGGTTTTGTGCAGTGTGTGAATCCAATTCATCATGATGACTGCCTTGTGCACAAATAGAACAGAAATTCCTGTGCCAAGTTCTAAATTAGCTTTTTAGAGGGAAGGAAAGGTTCCCGTGTGCAAGCACCGAGTCATGCGGCCCCTGGGGAGACGCCGCTTTCACGACGTTTTTCTGGCAGAGTATAGAGCGGGGTGGTTTGCCATTGCCTTCCCCCGTCGTAATTACCTTTCCCACAGCAAGCTGGGTACTCATTTTACCAACCTTGGAAGGATGGAAGGTTGAGTTGACCTGAGCAGGTTACCTGAGAACCAGCTTCTGTTGGGATCGAACTCAGGTTGTGGGGAGAGTTTCGGTTGCAATACTGCCACCTACCACTCTGAGCCACACGAGGCTCTTTTTTAGAGGGAAGATCCCAAATTGTACTCTGAAAATGCTATTTGTGGTACTGATTTTTTCTTTTATTTTTCAGATGCAGGCTCCCGGTCAAATGTCTGTATATTTTCCTCATGCTTTTGAATAAAAAGCACACTTGTAGCTGCCGGTCTTATAAATTTGCTGCAGATGGTAGTTCTATGAACAGCTGCTTTACTATCAGAGACAAAGCCATCTGGTTGGGACATACCGTCTTCTGCTTTTCCTTGAACTTCTCTGCTTGTGCGTTCAATTCTTCCTGCATCCTCATCCGGGCAGCTAGAAGAGCTTCTTGTTGTTTAACGACAACATCTGGTTCTAAATCGATCACAAGAGAGAGTTATCAAAAGCTTCAAGTCTTCTAGAAATTATGAATTTGCACTAGCCTTATGCTCTTCATCTGTTCTGACATTGAAACTTGCCTTAATTTAATTTGCCACTGCTGCTCAGATTTCAGAGTTAATCACTTCTACCTGGTTTAATATTCCAGCAGAATAACTCAATTCGCAAACCTGAAATTCTCTGGAATGTTGGTGACAATTCCCACCACCCTTAGCCCTTTTAGACAAATATGCTAACCCAAAATAGGAAGAACTGAACAAAGCTAAGCTTCTGGAATAAAACATGATTAATCTGAAAGTCTCTCCCATAAAAATGGAAGGGATAATCAGTACTGGCTGACCCAGAACATCATAAGTCTACTTCTACACACATACAATTTGGGGGGCCACTTTCCTGAAGCAATCCCAGCAGACATATATTCCAAAAACTAAAAAAAGAGATAAGATGAATTTCTTCTGCTAACCATAAGTGAAGCATACAGCCTGGAATTTCAAGAACCGGGGAAAGAAGGCAATTATATTTTACTTCTCAAGAATCACAGAAACTGTGATCCTTGTTCTGGTCAGTTCTGTGGAGATGATGATCACAGTATCCAGCTAGCAACAGTTGCAGATGATAGCACAATACTAACAAGCAATTGCTGGGATTTTGTTGCAACCTGTCACTAGATGCATGCAGTTTTGCAGAATAAAGTAAGTAAAAGGAACAGAGATTGCAATCTAAACTTCTACATGGAGGGACAAAGGGGAGGAGTTTACATCATCTTCCATCTATTTTGTCTGTGGCTTCTAAGCAGATTATTTCTTTGTATTGCTTCAAATCATCTTCCTTTTCCCAGTTTTCATAGGCTTACCTACTCTGTTCAAGAAGACAAGCTCATCTTGCCCCTAATTAATACCACATCCTAATAATGGTCCACATTTTGTTAGCAGTAGCAATAATAAATGTATCCTGCTCTGATGCATACAGATCTTCCTGGAGAAGCAGTCATGCACACATAGAGACAATAGCCATACAGGAGCATGGTTCATACGCACCTACAGCCGTTATGGGCGCATGGGGTCCATTAGTGCCTTGAAGATTTTTTGAGAGTTTTTGTATGAGTAAATAAACGACAATAAGACCCAAGACGATATACCAGCCATAGTCTGAGACCAGTGAGCTCGCTGGAAGAGAAGACAAGGCAAGAATTTAACTTGGGTATAGAACAAAGAACAAGGAACAGGTCGGGATTTGGTCTGCTGCAACACTAACGTGGCAGTGAAAAAATACAACTGTGTTAAGCTAACAAAGGACCAACTAAAGGCAGAAAAACAACATTATTCCATACAACCAGGGTGCCAGCTATCTAGTAATTTATCATGTACAGCCAGTTGCTCCCATTGCTAATACAGCAAAGCAAATTTTGGCTCATCCTTTGCAGGTGTTCTTCTCTGATGCTCAGAGGAAAAACTGCGGGGGAGGAGGGAACCGGTATTCTGGATTGTGAGGTCCTTAGAATTATTGCACCACACATAAGCATCCTGTTCAAGACATTTCACTTCCATTCGTCCTATGAGAATGGAACCCTGTCATAAGAATCCAAGTGCAGCATTGTTGGTTCAGACAGACATTTCTAAACAGGGGCTTCTAGAAAGCCAGAACTTGCATACAGGTAGTCCTCACTTAACAACAGTAATCAGGACCGGAATTTTTGTCGCTAAGCAATGCAGTCATAAAGCGTGACTGCATTGCTTAGTGATGGCAATCCCGGCAGTCCCTGTTGCCATTAAGCGAGAATCGCGGGTCGTTAAGCGAGGACTTCCTCGCAACTTCCTGTCGGCTTCCAACAAGCAAAGTCAGTGGGGAAGCCGGCAGGAAGTTGCAAGTCCCAGGCAGCTCGCAAGCAGGCTGGCAAGTGGCTGCTATCAGGTGGGGAAGAGTGCACAGGTGGCCAAAGCGGTGCGCACAAGTGATTTTGGGCCCAGGGGTGGCTGCTGCCAGGTGGGGGAGACTTACCCAAGTGACTTGTGACCTTCCCTGCCAGCTTCCCCATTGACTTTGCTTGTGGGAAGCTGGCAGGGAAGGTCACAAATGGTGATCACGTGACTGCAGGGTGCTACAACCGTCATGTGAGCCAGTTGCCAACTGCCCAGATCACAATCACATAACTGCAGGGGTGTTGCGACAGCCGGAACTTTGAGGACCAGTCATAAGTACCACTTGTTCAGTGCCATCACAACTTTGAACGGTTGCTGAACAAGTGGTCGGTAAGCAAGGACTACTTGTACTTATTTGTACTTTCAAATCTTTTCTGTTTTATTGTGGCACACTGGCCAATCATCTTAACAGACATTACTAACACAATTATTTGTTCTTTGCTCAAAATTCACTCACCTTACAGATGTAGCTGAAATATTCATTTAATTCCAGAAGAAATGCCTCTTTTTTGTACTTACAACGAACAATTTTATTTGGATGTTGTGTCATTTTGTAATTGAAGCTATGAAGGTACTGTGTCATACAGTACCACTGATATATTTATGCTAACTATTTTAACCATTTCTTTCCCACTTTTCAAAAAATGCTTTTCCGCAAACAGCAAACATATATGCAACAAAAAAACCTAAGAAACAATTAAAAATGATACAACATCCATATGAAACATAGTAGCAAAAACCTCTAAGAGTCAGAATTAAGAAAATCATACACTTAATTCCAAGTATTTCAATCCAGATATAACTTCAATAAAATACAGTTGCCCTTTAGTGCAATCTTTGAAGATGTTTTATGACATGATTGCTATATGTCACTCTGGGAACTTGGCTAAAACAGAACGGAACAGAAATATAACATAATATTACAGTACACCTCAGCCTGGCATGTAGGCTCATGACACTGTAATCTACCAATCGAAGAGAATATTTGTAGCTCAGAGTTGAACTGTGGAGTCCTTGGTGCTCTCTGAGCTTTGTTGTTTTCTTGCAGACGTCTCATTGCCAGGCTAGGCAACATCTTCAGTGCAAAAAACAAATCTTCAGTGCAACCCCCCCCCAATCTTTGCACTGAAGATGTTGCCTAGCCTGGCAATGAAACGTCTGCAAGAAAACAACAAAGCTCAGAGAGCATCAAGGACTCCACACTGTAATCTAGCTGAAGTCAGTCCGATCAAGGTTTGAAAAAAGGTTGGAGATATTGCTTAGAAACCCTAAGTTTCATGGTGGAGAACTGCAGGTTGGGGAAGTCCCTTCTAAAATGCCATATACACTAGGATTGTCAGTGCTTCAGAACGATTCCAAAAAGCAGTGCCGGAATGCATGGGAGCATGAATGCAATTGTCTGCAGCTGCCAGTGATCTTGGAAAAGACACAGCTGCTTTAAAGACCTGCAGGCAAGTACTGCATTTGTGCTACTGCACACTTGGGGCAAAACCTTTTTGCAACAATCTAATCCACGCAGGGCACAGCCCTAATAAACACCTGTTTCAAAAAGACCTAATTAGCATTCTAATGACCAAAACAAAAGATAGCAGACGTAAGTGATGAGCTGATGGACTGTCACAACAGCCTCTCCATGACATACTCTTTAATTTCCAAAATTACTTGTGCTCCTTCTCTGGAGCATAAAGTCCCACACTTTAAAACCAAAACCTGAGAGTCCCCCAATGCATGGAATCCCATGAGGAGATGTAGAATTTTGCCTACTGTTCTACTCCCCATATTTCAGCAATCTAGCTTTGAAAAGTGGAGGGAATCCACTTTTTTAGGGTGGATCTTGCTCAGCAATTGAGAGGAACATTCCAGTTTACACCATGCTCCCTCCTGTTGTGCACTGTTGCTGCTGCTGCTGCTGCTGCTGCTGCTGCTATTATTATTATTATTATTATTATTATTATTATTATTATTATTATCTATACTTATTACATTTTTATCCCTGCAAGCTATACGGACCATCATCCAGCCTTCCTCAGCTTGGTCGCCGCTGCATACATTGCGACTGTAGCTCCAGAAACTCGAAACCCATACATCTGAGAATTATGAGAACTGTAATCCCAACACCTCTGGAGAGCCCCAGGCTGGCAAAGACTGGATTAATCTCTGTAAAATGTGCTAAAGCGCAGCAACACATCCACCTCTTTCTGTTTATGCCCACACAACCCCTAGTCACTAGAAACGATATACTGCCTTTGAACATGGAGGCTCCAGTTTAAAGCCCTAAATTCGGAACTTCTCCCAAGGAAGCCACAAAGCACACCTCCCAAGAACAGATTCAACCTCACCTGCGTGGAGAAGGAACTGGACACCTTCCTGCCCCACGGGAGGGCCCTGAGGGGCCGGCGGCACGTTAGCCGCCATCCCGCCACAAGCCGGAACTGTTCAGCCGCATCCGGGTTTCTCGCTCTCTGACGGCTAGCCAATGACAACACCGCACCTCAGAATTCCGTCTCCCAATGAGGGTGTAGATAAAGTTGCACCAATCGGGAGCCAAAGCAGAGAAGGCGGGGCAAAGTTTCGACCAATCAGGAGAAGGGAAAGCAGCAAGTTAGGATGACTACGCTGAATGGGGAAAACAAGGCTTCTCTAGTGGGGCGTGGCTACCTCGGAGGCGGGGCGGGCAAGAACCCGCGGGGAACTTTTGGGGGAGCCTGGCGTAGATCGCTTTGCTTGTAACTTACAAACAACGTGGAGATTTATATCCGGTTTGCAAAAGCTGTAAAAAAGTTGAGATGCATTCTGTGCGTGTAATACAGAGGGACATGTTTGTAAGATGCAGCTCAACAAGTGCAGGTGAAAATGCATTTCATGTTTTATATACATGTGTGTGCTCATACACGTGCATAGGCATTTAATAGGGTTAATAGGTTATTTAACTTATATGCAGAGTGTTTGTTGTTTATTCGTTCAGTCGTTTCCGACTCTTCGTGACTTCATGGACCAGTCCACGCCAGAGCTTTCTGTCGGCCGTCACCATCCCCAGCTCCCCAATGGTTGAGTCTGTCACCTCCAGAATATCATCCATCCATCTTGCCCTTGGTCGGCCCCTCTTCCTTTTGCCTTCCACTTTTCCTAGCATCAGCTTCTTCTCCAGGGTATCCTGTCTTCTCATTATGTGGCCAAAGTACTTCAGTTTTGCCTTTAATATCATTCCCTCAAGTGAGCAGTCTGGCTTGATTTCCTGGAGTATGGACTGGTTTGATCTTCTTGCAGTCCAAGGCACTCTCAGAATTTTCCTCCAACACCACAGTTCAAAAGCATCTATCTTCCTTCGCTCAGCCTTCCTTATGGTCCAGCTCTCACAGCCATAGGTTACTACAGGGAATACCATTGCTTTAACTATACGGACCTTTGTTGTCAGTGTGATGTCTCTGCTCTTAACTATTTTATCAAGATTTGCCATTGCTCTCCTCCCAAGAAGTAGACGTCTTCTGATTGCCTGGCTGCAGTCAGCGTCTGCAGTAATCTTTGCGCCTAGAAATACAAAGTCTGTCACTGCCTCCACTTTTTCTCCCTCTATTTGCCAGTCATCAATCAAGCTCGTTGCCATAATCTTGGTTTTTTTGAGGTTTAACTGCAACCCAGCTTTTGCACTTTCTTCTTTCACCTTCGTCATAAGGCTCCTCAACTCCTCCTCGCTTTCAGCCATCAAAGTGGTATCATCTGCATATCTGAGATTGTTAATGTTTCTTCCAGCGATTTTAACTCCAGCCTTGGATTCATCAATCCCAGCACGTCGCATGATGTGTTCTGCGTACAGGTTGAATAGGTAGGGTGAGAGTATACAACCCTGCCGTACTCCTTTCCCAATCTTAAACCAGTCCGTTGTTCCGTGCTCAGTTCTTACCGTTGCTACTTGGTCGTTATACAGATTCCTCAGGAGGCAGACAAGATGACTTGGTATCCCCATACCACCAAGAACTTGCCACAATTTGTTATGATCCACACAGTCAAAGGCTTTAGAATAGTCAATAAAACAGAAATAGATGTTTTTCTGAAATTCCCTGGCTTTCTCCATTATCCAGCGGATATTGGCAATTTGGTCTCTAGTTCCTCTGCCTTTTCTAAACCCAGCTTGTACATCTGGCAATTCTCGCTCCATGAATTGCTGGAGTCTACCTTGCAAGATCTTGAGCATTACCTTACTGGCATGTGAAATAAGTGCCACTGTTCGATAGTTTGAACATTCTTTAGTGCTTCCCTTTTTTGGTATAGGGATATAAGTTGATTTTTTCCAATCTGATGGCCATTCTTGTGTTTTCCAAATTTGCTGGCATATGGCATGCATCACCTTGACAGCATCATCTTGCAAGATTTTAAACAGTTCAGCTGGGATACCGTCGTCTCCTGCTGCCTTGTTATTAGCAATGCTTCTTAAGGCCCATTCAACCTCACTCTTCAGGATGTCTGGCTCTAACTCACTGACCACACCGTCAAAGCTATCTCCAATATTATTATCCTTCCTATACAGATCTTCCGTATATTCTTGCCACCTTTTCTTGATCTCTTCTTCTTCTGTTAGGTCCTTGCCATCTTTGTTTTTGATCATACCCATTTTTGCCTGGAATTTACCTCCGATGTTTCTAATTTTCTGGAAGAGGTCTCTTGTCCTTCCTATTCTATTGTCTTCTTCCACTTCCGCACATTGCTTGTTTAAAAATAATTCCTTATCTCTTCTGGCTAACCTCTGGAATTTTGCATTTAATTGGGCATATCTCCCCCTATCACTGTTGCCTTTTGCTTTCCTTCTTTCTTGGGCTACTTCCAGTGTTTCAGCAGACAGCCATCTTGCCTTCTTGGTTTTCTTTTTCTTTGGGACGTTTTTTGTTGCCGCCTCCTGAACAATGTTGCGAACTTCTGTCCATAGTTCTTCTGGGACCCTATCTACTAAATCTAGTCCCTTAAATCTATTCTTCACCTCCACTGCATATTCCTTAGGAATATTAGTGAGCTCATATCTAACTGATCTGTGGGTCTTCCCTATTCTCTTTAGTCTGATTCTAAATTTTGCAATAAGAAGTTCGTGATCTGAACTACAGTCAGCTCCAGGTCTTGTTTTTACCGACTGTATAGATGTCCGCCACCTTTGGCTGCAAAGGATGTAGTCAATCTGATTTCTGTGTCGACCATCTGGTGAAGTCCATGTATAAAGTCGTCTTTTAGGTTGTTGGAAGAGAGTGTTTGTTATGCACAGTGAGTTGTCTTGGCAAAATTCTATCAGCCTATGTCCTGCTTCATTTTGTTCTCCCAGACCATGCTTGCCTGTAATTCCAGGTGTCGTCTGACTACCCACCTTAGCATTCCAGTCTCCTGTAATGAAAATAACATCCCTTTTTGGTGTATTATCTAGTAGGTGCTGCAGATCCTCATAGAACTGATCTACTTCTGCTTCTTCAGCATCTGTGGTTGGGGCGTATATTTGGATCACTGTGATGTTAAATGGCTTACCCTGAATTCGAATTGAGATCATTCTATCGTTTTTTGGATTGTATCCAAGCACTGCTTTAGCCACTTTATTATTAATTATGAAGGCTACTCCATTTCTTCTGTGGTCCTCTTGTCCACAGTAGTAGATCTGGTGGTCATCTGATGTGAAGTGGCCCATTCCAGTCCATTTCAGTTCACTGACACCTAAAATGTCTATATTTAATCTTGACATCTCACCAATAACCACATCCAATTTGCCCTGGCTCATAGATCTTACATTCCAGGTTCCTATGGTGTGTTGATCTTTAGAACATCGGATTCGTCGTTCACCACCAGCACCGTCGGCCGCTAGCCGTCCTTTCGGCTTTGAGCTAGCTGCGTCATCACATCTGGGGCTAGTTGAACGTATCCTCTGTTCCTCCCCAGTAGCATTTTGACCATCTTCCGACCTGGGAGTCCCATCTTCCGATGGTATACCGACATATCTTTGGTTGTACTGATCCATTTAGTTTTCATGGCAAGAATACTGGGGTGGGTTGCCATTACCTTCCCCAGGGATCGTATTTAGTCTGACCTCTCTGCCACGACCTTCCCGTCTTGGGTGTCCCTTCACGGTTTAGCTCATGGTTTCATTGAGGTGCTCAAGCTCCAGCACCACGACAAGGTAACGATCTCCTTTGCTGGAGATATGCAGAGTACATCATGAGAAATGCTAGGCTGGATGAATCACAAGCCAGAGTTAAGATTGCCGGGAGAAATATCAACAACCTCAGATATGCCACCCTAATGGCAGAAAGTGAAGAGGAACTAAAGAGCCTCTTGATGAGGGTGAAAGAGAAGAGTGCAAAAGCTGGCTTGAAACTCAACATTAAAAAACTCAGATCATGGCATCTGGTCCCACCACTTCCTGGCAAACAGAAGGGGAAGAAATGGAAGCAGTGACAGATTTTATTTTCTTGGGCTCCAAGATCACCGCAGATGGTGACTGCAGCCATGAAATTAAAAGACACTTGCTCCTTGGGAGGAAAGCTATGGCAAACTTAGACAGCATATTAAAAAGCAGAGACATCACCTTGCCGACAAAGGTCCGTATAATTAAAGCTATGGTTTTCCCAGTAGTAATGTATGGTTGTGAGAGATGGACCATAAGGAAGGCTGAGTGCCGAAGAATTGATGCTTTCGAACTGTGGTGCTGGAGAAGACTCTTGAGAGTCCCTTGGACTGCAAGGAGGTCAAATCAGTCAATCCTAAAGGTAATCAAACCTGACTGCTCATTAGGACAGATACTGAAGCTGAAGCTCAAATACTTTGGCCACCTAATGCGAAGAGAGGACTCACTGGAAAAGACCCTGATGCTGGGAAAGACTGAAGGCAAAAGGAGAAGGGGACGGCAGAGGATGAGATGGTTAGATAGCATCACCGATGTAATGAACATGAATTTGAGTAAACTCCGGGAGACAGTGGAGGACAGAAAGGCCTGGCGTGCTATGGTCCATGAGGTCAAGAAGAGTCAGACATGACTAAACGATTGAACAACAAAAGTGCTCACGCACACACGTGCATAGGCATTTAATAGGGTTAATAGGCCCAGTATGTCTTTGCTATTCATTTTGAACACCTCTACAACAGATCTTTCAGGACAGGCCACAAAAGGTTCTTAAATATTATTTCTGGCCTGTCTAGATTCAGTCAAAGCGTATCTGTCTATCTCATTAGATTTTGAGCACCAAGGAAGACGTATCTCAGACAGGACTTTCACATTTGTAGTAATAACGTACATGTGTTCCGACTAGTAGCATCAGACATCAAGGACATATGTTTCAGTTCTTTTCTGGGTGCACTGCCAATTGGGTATGTCTATGAAGGTTCTCAGTCATCCAGGTGCAATTGTCTGTAGCTTGAATCATGTCGACTGGATTTCTATTTTCTCAGTGGAAACGTTTCGCTCCTTATCCAAGGAGCTTCTTCAGTCTGAGCAAAGTTAGTAAGGGAATCCTTAAATATGTTTCTAGGTGGCTGTGTGACCTAGCACCTGGGGCTAGGTCCTGGTTATTTTTGAGATGTTATTTCTAAGTCCCTTTATCATCTAAAGTCTGTCGTCCTTGGTGTCTTCTCTGGTGAAGCTAATGTTGGCATCTATAGTATTTATATGGTCCGTGAAGGCCTGTACTTCCTGGGCCTTGATTTTGACCCAGGTGTCATCCACATACCTAAACCAGTGGGTGGGCACCGTTCCCTGGAATGTGTTGAGTGCTTTCTTCTCCACTTCTTCCATGTATAAATTGGCCACAATGGTGTCTTAACACCACTTATTTCTCATACAGAGGTGACTTTTACAGACAAAAACACGGCTGTGCCATGGGTTCTCCTGTGTCACCCATTGTGGCCAACATTAGCTTCACCAGAGAAGACACCAAGGACAACAGACTGGCATTCCTAGACTGTGAAGTCCTCATTGGGACCGGTGGCAAGCTAGAAATAGGGATCTACAGGAAACCCACACACACAGATCAATATCTGATGTTTGACTCCCACCATCCACTGCAGCACAAACTAGGAGTCATCAGGACATTGTCACACAGAGCAGAAACCATCCCCACCTCCATGGATTCCAAAAAGAATGAAAATCAGCACCTGAGAACAGCTCTGAAGGCCTGTGGATATCCAAATTGGGCCTTCACTAAATCTAAGTCTACCAGACCTAAAACAGCGACAGATAGGGCTGAGACTCAATGGAAGAACCTGGTCATTCCTTACATGGCTGGCGTGTCTGAAAAGATAAAACGGATATTTGGCAAACACCACATACCTGTATATTTCAAACCCACCAACACTGAGACAGAGGCTTGTACACCCCAAAGATCAAACTCCAAAACACAAGGAAAGCAATGTAGTGTATGCAATCCAGTGCAGTGAGGAGTGCTCTGAACTCTACATTGGAGAAACCAAACAACCTTTGTACAGGAGGATGGCCCAACACAGGAGAAGTAACACCACAGGACCAGAGTCAGTAGTTTATCTTCATCTAAAGGAAAAAGGACACTCATTTGAGGACATTAATGTTCACATTTTAGACAGAGAAGATAGGTGGTTTGAGAGAGGGGTCAAGGAATCCATTTATGCCAACTTGGAAAATCCTTCCTTGAATAGAGGTGGGGGCCTCAGGCACAATCTTTCCCCTATTTTCCTTCCTGCTTTGTCTTCTGTGCCTAGGAAGATTAAGACCATTTCGCAAGCTCAACAGCAGCAGGGTAATCTTAACGATCCTCCTTTAGATGATAAAGGGACTTAGAAATAACATCTCAAAAATAACCATGACCTAGCCCCAGGTGCTAGGTCACACAGCCACCTAGAAACATATTTAAGGATTCCCTTACTAACTTTGCTCAGACTGAAGAAGCTCCTTGGATAAGGAGCGAAACGTTTCCACTGCCAATTGGGTATTGTCACAGGAGGTAGATCAAAAGAGCTACTTTGATAACACCAGTGACAAACAAGTCCAAACACATACCTTATTACCTGGTTTATCATGGGCCATACAACAAACTTTTTTTAAAAAATCAGGAAAAGTAAAATAGGTCTATTTTACCATTTGACAGATGTTGAGAATCACAGTAGTGGCCATGATTCCTGCTTATCTGCATGGCATTACAACTCCAGCAACTTGGATATCACAATCTATTTTGTTTAATATGTGTCTTAACCGTGCCAACTAAAAAGATAAATTTCACCATAGTTAATTCTAAGTTTAGCATGTTGCATCCAAAACACTAAATTGGCATGGCATAGTAACTAATCTGCTTTTCTTTCTGCTCAGCTGAACATTCAGCCAATCATTTTTCATCTTTTTTGCTATTTTCAATCAGAAGTGAACTCACTTGAATCTGAGTCTGCAAACCTGATTTAACAAGCAAATTCCCAAACAGAGCTTGCTGCTTGTGACAGAACAGCACAATAAAGCAGAACATAAGAGCAGATGCATTGGGAGACTGCAACCCCAATAACAATTATAGCACTACTAAATTCGTTTATTATACTGTTAATCTAGTTGAACATAGTTTGAACACCATTAAAACAGTTTACACTGAATGGCAGAATGCATTTCAAAAAAGGCAGCTTTATTTAACTTCAAATGTACAGTATAAAATTTACAAACTACAATTTGCATATCCCCACAGTGCTTCTCAACAAAACAAAAAGGTTATATTCAGGAAAGAACTCAAAAGGTCAGCCAAACAATAGTATACTGTAGATTATCCAAGATGTAAAAAAGTGCATATTAAGATCCATTGGCAACTGTATCTTCCTCCATCTCCTCCTCAGCCTCATCTGAAGGGCCTAAGTAACAAATAAGAAATTAAATTAAAAAAAACAACAACTTAATTCTGTCCACCAGAGATGTGAAAGATCATATTCTTACAGAAGGAACAGTTGTACTGGGTCAGTTTTTTTTCATTTGGAAAGATTAATTTACAACATCTCATACTAATTTGCCAACTTTCGAGTTATTTGCATGTTCTGACCTTCCTTGCTGCCCCAGACTGCAATTAAGGACACATTACCATACTCTGTAGCCAAGAACTATTTAATTCTGTATTACTTGTTTTTGTTCATATTTTAAACAACATATTCTCAACAAGATGGCAAGTTAAATACCTCAGCCTTGAAATGTTCCATTCTGCCTTCAAAATTACCCTCCTAACTTGCTCCAGAAACAATGAAAAGACTCCTTCTCTGCTCTTTCAACAGAAACTGGTCAGCTACCCTTTCTATAAGTTGGAAGACTGGCTATTTCTTACCAGCTTTACGGTCCCTGCCAGGTATTTGACCAGCTTGCAACAAGCCTTTGAGCCTCTCCACTTCAGCCAGAGTTGAGGCATTTGCAATGGCGTTCTTGAAAAGAAACATCAAAAGTCACTCATGTAAATTAACACAAGAGGCCAATTAATAGTCAAGTGACTTGTTGAAAGGATATTATTTTCAGTAACAAACATAGCTATGAATTTGTAAGGAATCTATATTCATCAATTGCAAAACAAATAAAGAGAAAGCTACACAATGACAGTAGCAAAAGCAAGCTTACAACTGCAAACAAACAAAATAAAGTTCTGGAAATTAACAGCAGCATGTACTTTTATATCAAATCTTTGGCTAGATTTCTCCAGTGAGCACCTTTTCTTGATTGACTGCTCCTTTTATGGGGTCTGAAAATATTACCTTTATAGCCTCCACATCTCCTGGGGAGGGGCCAGCCTTCTTTTTGTCAGTAGGCAAACCAGCACCTGGGTTGAAACTTCAGAAAGAAATGTACTGTTAAATTTAAAACGGTCCTCACGTGCTTCTCGAACTTCCCAAGAGAAGCCCAGGGAAGCCCAGATTTCAATCAAGTGTAGTATCTTATCTTTGTTAACAAACTGATACAATTAAATAATAGCTCTTTCAGAAACACCAGCAGGAAAGCATTCCCTAATCCCACCCTTTAACATTGTCCCAAGCAAAATGAAAATGGTACATGCAGGTTAAGCTGCTGAGTTGAATTTTGAACCATCAGGTTGGTGACAAAGTCATATTGTTTCTTCAAAAGTATACGAAGCAACACAGTGCTAATTAGTGACAGCTACTGCTTCTTCAACCAGGTCTTCATTTGCCTCTGGTGTTTCTGAAGAGTTTAAAGTGGTTATCCGTATCTTACGTTTTGGCTCTCCTGGCAATATCCTTTGCAAGCTGTGCACCCCGCTTGCCCTTGAACATTTTCTCTGCCTCCTGACGCTCCTACAGCAACACCACACACACAAAGTTAATGCAACATCAACAGAAACAAGCATACTGTGCATGGTTTTTGCCCCAAATTAAGTTGCAGGATGAGTAATAACTAATATATATAAATACACACACACATCAGGATTATGCATTTTAACTTGCAATTCTTCCCCAAAAGTTGTGTAGTTTATGTCAGACATTTCTTCTATTTTGAAAAGGGATGTGCTGCTGTCGAAGGCGGCACATAAACGATGTCATACAGCAAATTCCATTTAGCTTAGTTGCTACTCTGATATTATTTGCTTTCTTTCTCCAACCATCTAAGAAAGGAATTAATATCCCAGTTTCTAGGGATTTACTCCAAATGTGCTAGTTTAAAAGAACAGAATACATTTTTCAAAATGAATTCTAAATTTTCATTTGGTCTATCATATGCTGGTTGTACACAAAACCAGAATTCCAAGTTTTATCTCTTTTTTATCCATTCAACCGTATCCGATTCTCGGAGACTGCCTGGACAAGTCCCTGCAGTTTTCTTGGCAAGGTTTTTCAGAAGTGGTTTGCCATTGCCTTCTTCCTAGGGCTGACTGTGTGTGACTGGCCCAAGGTCACCCAGCTGGCTTTGTGCCTAAGGCAGGACTAGAACTAAGGGTCTCCCAGTTTCTAGCCTGGTGCCTTAACCACTACACCAGACTGGCTCTCTAGTTTTATCTTAATTACCTTTTAAATTTAGAACACAAGTATACATTTTAAAACTTTCAGCCTTATGACTGCATTTGTGGTATGTTTCCATAAGATCAGCAGAGTTACAAGACAACATTTCAAATTACAGTTGCAAAAGTCCATCCATAATCGAAGTGATACCCAGAAAATTAGGTTAAATAGAAAACCTCAAATAAAGCAAATGAATATACTTGTCAGGAAACAGTACTTCAAAAATGACAGAGGACTTACTTTTAATTTCACTTTTTGGAAATCCAGCACTCTGACCTGTGGAACCTTGTGGATGACGTACAACCTATAATGCTTCTTATTTGTTACAGGATTTCTCAAAACACTAAAGAGGGAAAAGGAAGACATTCACTCAATTCCAAAAGGAGAAATGTGTTTAGACAATTTAAATACATGGACTATTAAGAGAAAAACATTGGATTTTCCCTTCCATTTTTGTCAATTGTGTTTCTCATAAACTTCTGAATTCTTAAGTCATTTCTTGTCCACAAAGGATGGAACGGCAAGAACAAATTGTGACCCCAAAACCTGAGATCAAAGGAACGTACATCTGAACAATTAAAATAAATTAATTACCAAAAGAAAAAGCAATACAGACACACTTCTTTGATAAGGATAAGTTTGCAACACCAATCAGTTAACAAGTGATTGCAGATAAAAAAAAATCTTAGGGTTGTTCTAAGTTTATATGTGAACAAGAACAGGCTATTAAATGGAGAATTCTTATGTTTTACAAACACTGCAATTACATGCAAAACAAGAAGGCACTTATTTCAAATACCTATCAAGGAATTTACCCTATATAACCTGATTAACACCATATATTATACATATATAAAATATTACAAGGTCAAAATGTCCTGTTCTGATATTGGAACATTCCATTCTGGCCTCCTTTTCATAGCTCCTTTCAGACTGGTAAGGCATCTCCCAAGAATGTTTCTAATGAGATTGGAATGGCTATTCCAAAACTCCGAGGTTTTGACTACAAAATATTTAAAACCTCTAGAATATATGGAACTTAGTCTTTTGATTACCTGTTACGAAAAACCCTTTGCAATATTTTATTAAATAGCTCAAATTGTATTTTTCCTGTGCAAATATTTGCAATCTTCAAAATAATTTTATTTTTTCATATTTATTATACACTTCTCTTAAAAAGAAGTTTTAATCCAGACTCAAATAACCCACTTATTTGGAATAGCCAACAACTTCAGTGTTAAAGAAATATGTTGAACAGCAAACAAATTGGAGCTTTTGTTTTTAAAAAGTAATCATAGGCTGATTCTAACTGATGCGGATTTGTATCTATGCTTGCATTGTTTTGTTTCTGTAAATAACCCATTCTACCTTGCCATGGAAGAGGAACAATATCAATCTTTAAATAAATAAAACACATAGAAATTGCATATTTTTTATGGCACTAACTTCAACCAGCTATTTGTTCTATTTCTGGTGGAAAAACAAATTTACTTTTCACAGAACCAAAGTTCTTTCTAGACTACCACCTGAATTTGCAGGCAAGCATTTAATTTGACTACATGTATTCTAGTTAAATCTTTTTGACATCTAGTCACATGTTCAAGTACTGTATTATATCTACAAAGATAAATCTTTCAGGAAGAAAATCTAAAATTCAATGAAAACTGAGGAAGTGACAACTATGTAAAATCTTTGTATTCTCTCTAACATGTATCACCATAAATAATAAGCTTTATTGTAAAAAATAATGAAAAACTATAGCATAAAAGCCAGCTGGGTGACATTGGGTCAGTCATTTTCTCTTAGCCCAATCTTCTTTACGGAGGAAGAGTTGTTACGGAGAAAATAGGAGGAGGGAATATTATGTACACTACGTTTAGTTGTACAAAATAAAGGTGCAATATAAATCTGGTAAGTAAATACATAAATTTGTTTTTAAGTAACAGTAGCTGTGTCCTTAGTTTTTTCCAACAACCAGAAAGACTTGTGTTTAAAAATAAAGATTTTATACCTCAGATAAGTTAGGGATTTGATAGTTGCCAAAGGATCAAGATCACCCTAAGTAAAATAAAACATAAAACATTTAGTTTTAAACCATGTTATGTACATTTTGCATTGTTGAAACTAATCTCCTTCAAGAAGTACAAGCTTTAGTACAGAACAAGCATATATCATGTATGCAATTTAATTTAAGAAAGATGGTTTAGGCTTAGCACTCACCATATACTCAACAGATTATAATTTTTTTTTTACAGACACACACACACACAATCTGAAGCTTTGATGCTTCATGTTGTTAAGCTTAATGACCTGTAGAGCAGGGGTCCCCAACCTGTGGGCCCTGCCTGTAAACCCCGCCCCCCCAGTCCATGGAAAAATTTTCTTCCACGACCGGTCCCTGGTGCCAGAAAGGTTGGGGGCCGGTGCTGTAGAGTTTAAACTTCTAAGCTGGAAACTCCTGACCTGCCTGATGCACAGCATTCTTTCTGAGCTAGAGAAAGCCACTAACTTCTTTTTCTTCCAGAAGAACAAAACCAAGTTACATTGCCTTTTGGAGATTACAGGAGGAAAGGTTGCCCAGGTTTATGCATTATAAGGTCAATAACATTCTACAGATTGGCAAGGCAGATCAACACAGATGGACTGAAATTAGAGAAACTCACAATGGCACTGCTGTTTACTTCAACCACCTGTGTTTTTCTCAAACTACATTTAGAGACCAGTCTTGTCTTTCAGTTTCCTTAAAAGGGGAAAATTGTCAATCTTGACTGTGAGAACAACTCAAATTGCTTTCATCAATCTATCTTCTGCTGTTTATATTAATGATGCATATATGGATAAATGTATAAACCAATGACATAACACTAAAACTAAGAGAAAAAAGGCGTGGGAAATTTTATCATTAAACACAAAAACAAACCTCCTCCTCTTTATCCCTTTGTAGGAAAAAGGCAAATGCAAATATCAGCACATATGTAATTCAGATTAGAACAAAAGAGAGTAAAAGAAAACCATTAGAACATTTAGCCATGCAACTCAGCATAGATGGGGTTCAAAATGGTTGTTGTCTTTTGGCTTAAAGTGATTTGTAAATCCAGCCAATGTCCTTGTAAACTATACTCTATGGCTTAGGATGATGTAGAAATTCATCCAGAAACTACCATACAAATTCCCACAATTTTATGCATGCCCAGCTAAAGTGTTCACATCTTTTAAGAATGGAATTTGAACATAACTCTCAAACTCACCCTAGCACTCATATAGATATTTATTCTTTCCTTTATTTGACTTACCAATTCCATGATGTTATTGTTGATAAGGATGAGTTCAGTGAGATTTGGCAAAGACTGTTCAAGTCCTTCACCAATTCGGCTTTAAAAAAGGACAGGATAAAGAGAGAGAAGAAAACTATTAAACAAAATCTGGTAGCAGAGAATCTCTTTACCAAGTATCATCTGCCTTTACATTTGCATTCAGGTATGCAACAGAAATAAAGAGCAATCTAGAATTTCCATTTGAGCCACAGATCTACAGAAGACGACTCCAGGCCTCAAAATTGTGGCTGGAAATACACTCACCTTAATCTGTTGTTATTCATCAGCAATGTTTTCAATCTCTTCAGCAGCGGAAAGCCATCCAATTTCCGAATCTCATTGTCTGAGAAATCAATAGTATCAAACTGGTCCAAAGTGGCACCCAAATTCTCAATTACAGGAATCTTGTATCCTGATAAAACACAGAGCGGTATTAAAAAAGAAAATATACATTCTGAGCATGCATCTGATAACATTTAACAGCAAACTACCATTGCTACACTTCTTATAACAAATCTGGCAAGGAGGCCTGGCAAAATGGAGCACATTCACAAGAGAACTTGGGAGTCTGCCAGAGTGAATGGCAGCAAGCTCAGACAGATATTAGAAAACAACATCTGAAACAGGATTCTGTGACTTTATAGACTTATCTATCAAAATGCATAAAGCTGTTCAATGGTTTTAGATATAAAAGTACTGTATATAAAAAACAGTATTATCAACATTTGTAACAAAACGAACAAACCAACCACACCCCTTAACAGATGCTGGGGACCAAAAACAAAAGATCTTGGCTTTCTTACTTACTTGAAAGCTTCTATGTATCAATTAACCTAGACTGTTACAAAGTGAACCAATCAGCAAAAATTAACACATTTGCTTTTATAGGCCTGCTGGAGAAAAAACACACAAATCTGGCCCACCAATAACAGGCAGGGAGCCCCGAATGCTTCCAGCACAACCCAGAGCTTATCACCCATGAGGGTCAGGGCCAGGCCACCTTATATCAGGCCCACTGAGTGCATTTTTCACTTAAGGCAAGTTAAGGTGCCAAGGATAGGGTAGAACAGAGAGGCCAAGCCTTCTCTCTGGGCCCCAACCCTGAAGAACCAAGCCTGCTCTTTTGCTTTTTATTTACTTTTATTTATTAATTAAACAAAATTATAAGGCCGCCCAACTCACACAGGGTGACTCCGGGCGGCTTACAGAGTTAAAAACCATTTTGATTATTCGTGTATCGAGAATCAAGGCAGTCATGCCAGGTCCTTGCAGGCCACACCAAATTGGAGCAGACGGTCAGAAACAGGTTTGGGTATAAAGGTGGTTCCCAGGGCCAGAGGACCGGAAGTGGAGCCATTCCCGACACCACTCCTGGGAGAATCTCGAGGGCCTTTAAAACTCGAACAGAATAGAGTTACGCAACGTCCCCCGTTCCCTAACATTCCATGAGAGCGCTTTTTAAAATAGGACCCTCACCTGCCACCATCCCGCTCGAAAAGCGCTTTGCGGAGCCACACTAGGAGCCCCGGGCCTACTAAGCCGAACAGGATCAAGCTCACTCCCGCTCCGCCCCCGGGACGCAGAGCCCCCAAGCTGGCTTCTTACCGCGCAGGTCGAGCTCGCGGTCTCGCACGGCACTGGTGTACTGCGCCGCTTGCTCGATGAGCTCCGCCGTTAGCTTCACCATCTTTCCGCCTCCGCAAAACACGCACCGCCGCCAGAAAAGCGCTTTAATGGAGCGCGCATGCGTCGCGGCTACCCCTGACGCAGTCCTGAGAGCTGAGTTACCGAGCGGCCAGAGCCGAAAGCCGAGTTATCGAGCGCCGCCGGCTTTAGCGCAGGGCTACTCCGTCGCCATGGTAATGCTGACGCTGTTGGCGTTAAAGGCCCTCCTCTTTTCAAGGGGAGGGGCTTGGATTTACCTGGGAAACCCCCCCCCCCGGGTTTACAATGTCACAGAAGATGCTCTGCCCCCTCCCAATAAAATACAAAATACAAAAACAAAGGAAATACGTAGGTGGCAAAACACTATTGCTCTGATCAGAGAAGATAAGCTGCCCTGACAAGCCCATTGAGGATTTAATGCAGCGTTTCTTAAAGTGTGGTCTGAGGACCCTCTCAGGGTCCTCGAAATGAAAACGATTTGCCAGATACTGAAGATATTTGCAAACATTTAAAACAATGTCGCTCTTCTCATTATTATTATTTATTTGTAAGGGGGGAAAAGTTTTTTCATGAAAAATGTTTTACTGATATTAATATTGAATGGGTTTAATATTGCTATTTTTATATGACTAGATAAACATTCTACAAATGCATCTATTTTAATTTTTAATATGGTAAAAATAAATATAATCCATACAAACAAAAGCTCTTTTGGGGTCTTCCATAATTTTCATGAGTGAGAAGGGGTCCTGAGAGCAAAAAGTATAAGAAACACAGATTTAATGGAATGCCCTACATTATGGCAGGTGCTAACATGCTACATCTGAGTGTGAGAGTGGGTTCTCAGCTTGATAAGAAATTTATTTGTTTGTTTGTTTGTTTGTTTGACTTATATGGCCACTTATCTCATACAATGATTCTAGGTGGCTTACAACTATCCATAAAAACACAGATAAAAAGAAAAGTACCCTTCCTGCACCAGACCAAACAGCCTCCTGGCTCAACCCCCATCGTAGCCCAATGCCTGGGGGAAGAGGCAGGTCTTCACGGCCCTCCAGAAGGCTAAAAGGGTAGGTGTCCCTCAGATCTCAGTCTAGTTGCCTTTTCCAAACCATTTTTAAAAACATCTTTATTATGCATCTTGAAAGAATCTAAAACAGAAGTAGCCCAAAGAAGAACATTTACCAAAATATGATACCCATTTATAAGGGCCATTTGTCCTTCTGGCTCTTGTTCATTTTTTACCAGCCCAAAAAGTTTTTCCCCACCAGAGTGTTTTGTACACCAGTCAATTATCTCCATTATCTCTGCTGTAATCACAAGGATATATATTTTAATTTTTAATAATATTTTGATTTTTAATAATGTTTTATATTCTTATGATGATTGTTTTTATATATTTGTTGTTCTCTTTGATTGTTGTACACCACCCAGAGTCACTTCTTGTGAGATGGGCGGCCATATAAATTTGATAGATAGATGATAGATAGATAGATAGATAGATAGATAGATAGATATAAAATATTGCATCAATCAACTACATCTGCAGTGAGGAAAACGTTTTTGAGCATGAGAGTTTTAAATCTGCTGGTAGGCAAAAAAGGAACAAGATCCTTCCCTTCCCTTCCCTTCCCTTCCCTTCCCTTCCCTTCCCTTCCCTTCCCTTCCCTTCCCTTCCCTTCCCTTCCCTTCCCTTCCCTTCCCTTCATCATGTTTGATGAACCAAACATAGTGGCTGTGTTTAAGTGAGGTCCAAACAGATTCATTTTATTATGGCCTATTTTAGTCTACTGCATGTTGTGTGAACACAGTCAGTTGTAATGGACTTCTCAGAGCCTGAGAAAGTGGCTAGTGATTCATGAAGCATTGCTAGCTCAGAAATTTGCATGCTCCTTCATCATCAGAAAAACAGCCACCTACTCTATTAATCAAACAGTTTCTAGCAAGAGAATTAAGAGGGTTAGAGAAAGTGAAAGTATCTAGTTGTTGAAATTTCTGAAGCTGAATCCCTTTTCCCTTTCAATAAATTTGATTAAATAGGATTTTGTGAGAATCGTGTTGTCTGTTGCCAAGAGCTTGATACTAATGAGTTTCCCATGCACCAATTCAAACTTTTGGGCAGAAACCTATAGCAACTGGACTATAGATCACAGCATCTACATTTTTGCATACATCTGCACCTTGGGCTTAATTCTGAGTAGACAATCTGGCTGAGTTTATACAATATGCTTAGCTTGGTCAATCCTAAACGTTTTTTGTTTGCTGGCTTAGCATCCACCTACAGTCTGTGTGGTTAGTTTATGGCTGAAATCAGAAAATGGATTCATTCCATTGTGAGAAAAATAATTTTTCAGATGAATGGTCCCATTTAAACCAAATTGAAACATAAAGGAATGTGGCAACAACCTTGGAAACTATCTCACACCAGCTTCTGCAGTTTTTGCTAACTTTTATCAGGACATTCCCATAGCAACCCATGAATCTCTATATTCAAGAAGTTTGCTCCCTCCCTTCTTCCCACTAAGACAATGGCTTTCTTCAGAGTAGATAAGTAGGGCAGAAAGTAACTCGAGATCTATTGCTTATGAATATATGCCTGCATCATCATATGAATATGTATGCCTACATCATTTCCTTTTCCTGTGATGTACAAATATCAGTGCAATTCTTCAGCCTGCAGGGAAGGCATCCACCATCTTGGTGAGAACCTCTCCAGTGTGCACTGTTTAATAAATGCTGCAGTTCAGCCTTGAATATTTGCTTTGGGTCCTGCATTTGATTCCACACCATAATTAGGTTAAGTGCATTGTCTGAATTCAGCTCATGCAGAAGATTGTACTCTTGTTCCAAGAACTGCCATTTTTATAGACAAAATTAATTTAGTCCAGACCATTTGCTCAGCTGCTTCTCCAAACTTGCCTCTCCTTGTCTAGTTCAGCTTCTTTCACTTATCTTGCCTCTTTTAATAGCTTCAAGGAAGCATCTTTGATATGAAGTCCAAGGCCTGTGCTGTTTTATACCAACTCCTAAACAGACACATTTCTGGGAAAAAATTGACTGCGTGTTTGACAGACAAATTAAGGACATATGTGCCTCTGTCCCTTTCCTGTCTTCACACAAAATTAATACCAATGCATATGCATTTACACACAGATAAGTATACAACTTGGTCCTTTTTTCAACTGCAGGTTACACTGACGTTAGAACATCTTGGCAACATTAAGAAATCACAGTGTGTTGGCAGTTCACTATTTAAAGACTTTCTCACCAGTCTTCTGTGTAAAACACGACGACTTACCCCTACTTAAATTGACAGAAGCCATAGCATGTAAAATTTACTATGCACGTCTTCTCTCTGTCTTTTGGAGAGGCATGTTGATGTGATCAGCCCAGCCTTGACCAGACATTGCTTATCTCTTAGCAATTATATATTATTGGTTGTTCGTCAGCCAAGAAGTGTCCTCAAAATAGTCCTTCCGCATGCATCAATGAGGATAATGCATTTTTTAACAAGCCAGGAGGGCAGTGTTAGAGCAGCGTACTGCTAACTAGTAAGACACATTACCATGTTAAGGGTTTGTAGGGAAGAAAGCCAAAGGATGTGTAACTAGGACTGAATTTTAAGACCAAGGAGAAGTTGAAACATGAAGAGAGCAAATCTGACTGCACTTTAAATTTTCAAATAGCAAAATTAAGGGGAAAAACAGGTCCCCAAAAAATGGGCAACCAAAGCCCACAAGCATCCACAAAATAAGTTTTTTCTGCTATCCCATCTTCTGAAACTGTTCCTTTGGAATTGAACACCAAATAACAAAGGCACGATTTCTTGCAGATTTTTGATAGGAAACTAAATAAAAGCGTAAGGGGTCTTAATGCACCTAGAAACAACTAAAGTCACTACCCCACAAAATGCAAACAATCCCTGGAAATCCTGGGTCTCTATTCTTGTGTGATGCTATAATGTCTCCGCTTCCCCACTGTTTCATAAGCCTCCCAAGTAATTTTTTAAAAGGTAAAAGTTACAGCCAAATAAACGTTGTGGATATACAAGAGACATTCTTGCTGGGACACTCTGTGTATGTGTGTGATGTTAATGATTTTTACTTTAGGAATGTATTGTATTGCTACTGGAGGAAAATGGATTGATCTGGCATTTCTAATGTTCCTTTTTTAGGTTTATCAAATGTTGAAAGTTCATCCATTGTTTCTGGCTTAGGGCAATTCTGCATTTCTCTCTATACTGTGTTTACTGGGAAGAAATCTCACATTTCCTGCTCTGAGATTGCTGGAAGGAAATCAAGATAGAGAGGTAAAATGCTATATGTCAGTAGAATTAATATTTCTCCCTTCCTTAGGCACCTTCTGACCTGCAACAACTGGTTTTAAATCTTATGTTCCTGTCACTGGAGACCACGAGGTGGCATACTAGCATCAGAGAAATTTATGCCAAGTGTCTACTTCATCAGAAACTGCATACTTAACAAGAAAAATGTTTTACCCACCCAGAGATGATAGATAGATGGATGTAAGATAGATATATAGATATATAGATAGTCTGGTGAAAAACACAAATTTTGTGGAGGACTAAGAGTCAGCTTTTGCCAAGAAATAAATTACTATGAAAACACCAACCAGTGTGCCATACTCAACCACAATTGATTTTTTAAAAACATAATTGAGCTTCCTTGGTCCTATCAATCAACTGGTTTATTGATGTATTATTTATTACACAAATTTATAGACTCCCCCTTTCATAATATCATAATTCACAAATAACAAGCATGAGAAAAGTCAATACAAAAGGAACATTAAAAAGTGGAGACCTAACTGATATCTAGGAGGCATATAATACATGATATTTGATTAACTGGCTGAAAGCTAGAGACTTGGCTCATTTCCAAAGATTGATTGTTCCAGTGGCATCTACCCATTTCTGCCAGCGCTGCTGTTTTCCTCTCTTTGAAATCCCCTCAAATTAAGTCATGTTTGGCCTTGAATTTCCATCCCGGAACGCCGATGAACACATATAATGACATCCTTATACAAAGCAGAGGAAGTGCTGTTGAATATAGGATTTACTTTTGAGTAAACAAGGAGACGTCTTCAGTTAACCTTATACTAGAAGTATTAATAGTATAACCAAATATGATAGTGCTGAAAATGATGAGGTTGCCAAAGATTTAGAGTCCTCAACATGCTGCATAAATTATTCAAAATAGCCCAGCTTCTGTTAAGTAGTTTGCAGGTCTGTGATTGGGTTCACAGAATGCACTGAACCACCATTTACTTTTTATTTTTTTATTTATTTAATTAAATTTATATAACCGCCCATCTCCCCCAACGGGGAACTCTGGGCGGTTTACAATAAAATGGATTAAAACAGAATAAAACATCAATGTACAATATATAAATTAATAAATAATTATAAATCCAGATGGAGATGGAATTAAAACGAAGGACAATAAATTAAGGAATTAGCCACCCCCACGAGGAACTATCCCTTCCTCCTTCCCATGCCAGTCGGCAGAACCAGGTCTTCAGCTCTTTCCTAAAGGTCGGGAGGGAGGAGATCTGCCTCAACTCTGGGGGCAAGATGTTCCACAGTGTGGGCGCTACCACAGAGAAGGCCCGCCTCCTAGACCCCATCAGGTGACATTCTTTAATTGATGGGGTTCGTAGCAGGCCCTCTCTGGATGACCTGGTGGGGCGGGTCGATAAAATGGGGATAAGACGATCCTACTTCCCATGCTGTTATAAACTAAACATTATGC
The DNA here is from genome assembly GCA_023362775.1 of Charina bottae. NCBI lineage: Eukaryota > Metazoa > Chordata > Lepidosauria > Squamata > Charinaidae > Charina > Charina bottae. The sequence goes on from JALMGJ010000010.1 coordinate 9,572,189, forward strand.
TAAGCCAGGGGCCATGTTTGCACAACATACCAAGCCTTGGGAAAGGGTTTGTCCATTCCTTCATTCTTTCCAAACACCTTTCTCTGACTGTTGCAGCCTTACTCACTCATTCCTACAATGAAAGAGCAGGTGTTTGCTTCCAGGGCCTGGGCAGAGAGTTTAGACCTCATTTTATATCTTGAAGGGTCAGCTGATACTTCAGCTAAATTAAACCTTAATTCTCTTCTGCTCCTGTCACTTCTATTTCAACCCTTGGATCACAGACTGCACTCTAAAATCTGTGCTGACTGGGAAAGTTGCTATACCCATTTTACCAGGGAGAAAGCCCCAGTGAATTTAATGGGTCTACTTCTGAATAGAGGTGTCTGGGATTGTCCTGGTGGAAACTGTTATACAATCCAATAGAAGAGAATATATATAGCTCAGCGTTGAACTGCGGAGTCCTTGGGGCTCTCTGAGCTTGGTTGTTGGCTTGCAGACGTTTCATTACCCGACTAGGGAACATCATCAGTGAAATGTCTGCAAGCAAGCCAACAACCAAGCTCAGAGAGCCCCAAGGACTCCACATTATACAATCCCTTTCTTTACTAATTACAGCTAGGTACCAGGAATTACTCATGCAGTAAAGACAGAATCCATTAAGAACTTTGCCCCTCTGTTATTTGCTTATTGTGTACTGGCATTTCTTTCCACGTTCCTGCTGGCAGGGATTTTAGGACACTGAAGAATTAAACATTTTGAGGACATTATATTATAATACTTACAGCTCTGAAACACAGAGCAAATGAACTTCATAATCACTGATCCAGGCATTCCCCTATTGGAGTTTTGGGACTCCGCAGTCACAAAAAAAAAGGCATTATTTCCTCAGGCAGAGCCCTACATTATGCTCACCCACAATCACGGTTTATTGACTAAACAATTGGGTTCACACATGCTAAGACATAAACCATGACTTACAAACCACATTGGGAGGGTTCAGAGAGCATGCTACATCAAAACCAAACAGACCCCATTATGGTTTAGTGCAACACGTGAAAGAAATATCAAGAGGCCACAACAGGAAAGTTCAACTGCCTCAAGTTCAATCCCATCTTGCCCATCGCTTTCCCACCATCTTGAAAAGGAAGTCTGCCAGTAGGAAAATGATTCTACTAACAAAAAGATCCCATGTCATGGTGCAACTGAGGTTTCCAATTTTCCAAAATGCTTATATTCATACAGCAAGTTCCTCCTTTTAATCCTCCCATCTTTAAAACTAGAAAGACAGTGATGGCTGAAGCAAACCTAATGGGATCACTGAAGATGGGCCGCTTCTATTTACTATGAAATTGGTATTAGGAGAGAAAAAAATGCCCAAGTAAGTTTTCTGGATCACAGCTCATTCCATTTCAGAGATGGTCTGTTTAAGAAAGGATCTGGGATGCTTCTTCCATCCCTAAATTTTGAAATACATGTACAAATAGATCAATTTAATAGAACAATTTAAGCCTGATTAATTAGACATACCCCAGACTGTGTTATGAGTCTTTGGTCCACCAAGAAGGAGTGATGCAGCCTAACTATTTATTTATTTATTTAATTTATCCCCGCCCATCTCCTCGAATAGGGGACTCTATTTAAATTAAAAATATTAGTTGAATTTTGCACCCAGGGAATTTTTACCCATGCGCTACTTACCAATATGTATATTTTGGTCTCTCTCAGAGATGTTATAAAAGATTACAAGTGATAGGATATTCTACATAATAAAATAAAACAATATACTTTAGTAGCATGAAATCAATACAGAGTAACTCATGGGGATTATAAATATTTTATTCATGTTGTGGTTGTTTTGCCAGCTTTTGGCCATATCAGAAACACTAGCTTGGTTTTCAGTATTCATCCCACCAGTTTGACAGCACATAGGTTCAAGCAGTATGAACATACCAATTAATTTTTAGTTTCCCACCCTCCCCCACCCCAAAATTTTGAAAACCCACTTTGTAAAGAGCCAATTAACATTTTACTGCCAATTTCACGTTTCACAGACTGGAGGTTTTAACTTATTAAAAATGTGAGTCAGAACAGGCATTACTGTATAAGAAAAAAAAATTGTTTACATATGTCTCAGTACAAAGAAACAACTTTGTTGAAGCTTATAAAGATGTCATTAGAAAGGAGGGCAACACATTTCTTAAAAAAAGTTATGTCCCTGTAAAAATAATTAAAAAATTCTATGAAGGCAATGACTGTATAAGTTACTTCTTTTTTTAAAAAATCTGTAAGACAACATAGTCAAATATATCTTAACACAATTATATAAACACCACATGACAAACTATAAAATATATATATTATATTATATATATATATATATATATTTATGTATAGCGAATACATTCAGATGTGTTGTTCTGTTCAATGTGATTTGGTAGAGTTGGCTGTTTTCTTTTCCTTCCTTCCTTCCTTCCTTCCTTCCTTCCTTCCTTCCTTCCTTCCTTCCTTCCTTCCTTCCTTCCTTCCTTCCTTCCTTCCTTCTTTCTTGACTGGCTAAATGAAGCACCCTTTGGAAAGGTTTGCCTCCTGAAATCACTGAGCCGTCATCTTTCAGGAAGGTTTTGTTGGCGAGATATGGCGGGCCAAGAGAAGCAAAGCGATCTGTCAAAGCTCAGAGATCTATTTGGGCAGGGAGAGAATATTGTAGCTTCATCTGTGGTCAGGAGTCTAGCATGTTACCAGCTATTTCCCAGAGATGGCTTCAAATCCAGTTGATCAGAGTCGTAGGCAACACACCAGATCATTTATAGCATGGTTTGAATGTTGAGGTCAGTGCAGAGGGAGATGAATGCACGGGGCTAAGTGGAGACCACTGTTCCCTGCCAATTCTATAAATCCCTCTTTGGTCACTGTCAAGCTAAGACCACGATGCCATCAAAAACAATGGGGAATGTGCTTATTTTCCAGTACAATGTTGTGGAAATGAATCATATCACATCATGACATTGCAGTGGTGAGAATGCAAATCTAAGGCAGCTGATCCTAGGAATTTGTAAACTATTCTAAAAGGTTTGGGAGGGAGAAGGAAGTAATGCCCTTTCCTTTTTGGAAATGCAGAAAGAATGTACAGTACATCTGCACACTTACTCGCACAATCGTGCCTGGAAACAATTTGGACAAGTTGGCTAGCATGAGTGAAACTGAGACCATGTGTATCTTCGCTTGCAAGACTTGTCTGAGAAGGATTCATATTGCCATTGGCCTTTTTATCTTACTTACTTTATTTATTTTTGGTAAAGATGCAGCAAGCAAGGTGATAACGCTATCTAGGACTTAATACTTACTACACTGTGGGAACCAAACTTGCAGGTGATAGTGAAACAATCTGAGTTGCAAGCTGAAGCCGAAGCCAGCATTAGATAAAGGTTAGGGACAGGGTGGGGGTAGAAGTGGAAAAGAAAAAAAGGAAACTTTGTTGTAAGGAACTGGCACATTAGGACCTCCAGATGACAGATATTAAATGCTGGCTTAGCCAGCCAAGAAGCATGTCCGACAGCAAAACTGTATAAATGGCTTGCTCTCACATAACTTGTTGGATTTCACCATCTCGCAGAACGTATCATCAGCTGGGGGAGTATGCATTTGGAAAGAGGAGACAGTGGGGAGAGAGAAATTAGATTAGCATTTCCATTGAACAAACTAGGATTTATAAGAGAACAAAATCTATTCTGTTGGATGAACTAAAAGTAACACATTGTCCCATTATTCTGAAGTCTAGCTTTCAAAAGACATCCATCTACAAGGAACTACACAAAAGCACCACCCACCCCCAGTCAAACCTTGTATTTATTCTCAGGGTGTTCTAGTTCAATAAAATAATGGAATAGGAAGTGGGTGTAGGGTCTCAGCCCCCCCCCCCCATCTTTGAAAGGACCACCCAAGCTACCACCAAATATTCATGGTGAAGATGATGGGGGGGGATATCATTAAACACTTGGGGAGCAATCATACGGACTGTGCTTAATTTAAATATATCAATTCAAAGTTACTTTTTGCTGTCTCACCAACTTCTTCGCCCTAGCCATGCCTAATTTTTAGAACATGTCTCCAGCACACCATTCAGAGGCCAAGGATGGCCTGCAGCCCCTGAAAAACATTGTACCTCCCTTGAATAGGAAAATGTGAGATGAGAAGCTGACACTGCACGGGATAATGCCAAAAGCTGGTACAGTGCAAATGAGTTCCTGCTGTTCTGTTCTCAAAGAGTCTGATGGGACTTCACCACTTAAGAAGTGGGAATCCATCATCAAAGGCTTGGTTCCAATGAGTTCAGTTTTGTCTACACATTCTTACCACGGTTGTCAGGCTTCCAGAAGCCAACCGGGATGCCAGCGGCTGAACTGGACCTTCTGCACACAAAGCAGATGCTCTACTCACTGAGCTATGGGTCTCTCCCATATAATAATTATATTGTAGCATTACAAAACTACAAAGCAACTACAGCAGGTTTCCTTACAATCACTCTACCCACCCCCAGCAGTGAAGGTAAAGTAAAAATAAAGTTTAGACTCCCCACAACTGCTGCAGCATGTTTCTAGACATTCAAACAGAATAGCCAGCCAAGTCTGCGACGAGGGACTAAATTTAAGAATGAACAATTGACATTTAATGTCTTATATGGATCTAAATATGCAAATCTTTCCTTCAGAAGCTTCTGCAGCAGCTCAGTGTAGAATCTTATATCAAAAGAAGTTCCATTGATGGCTCTACTTGCCCATTTTCACATCACTAATTCTTCTCCATCCATGCCTCCAACCCCAATTTAATTCCAGTAGGCTTCATTATATATTCCATAAATATGAAATTTCAGCCACAAAAGCAATTAAATTGCCTTCCTCTTTGATGCAGGAAAGAAAAGGAATGAGGAACATCTGGTTGAAGAGAAGGATGAGATTCTAGGGAATGGAGGCATTCAGAACTAGTAATGGCCTGACTGAAAATCCAATTCTTACAGTCCCAGTATATTTCTTGTCAATCTGCTCTTCATTTTGATACTAAACATCTAATTCTGTTTGAACTGCAAGATTCTTTTTTCCTGAGCTGCTCACCGCCACTTCCCACACATTCAAAACATTAACTCTTATGTTTACTCCTACCCTTATTTTCCACTACTTGTAGCCACATGCCAAATGGACATTGTTTCACATACTAACAATCCATGAAAATACATACCATTGCGACATCTGTCACTAGCAATGCATGAGCCACTCAGCAGATTAAAACCTTCTTTACACTTGGAACACTTTCTTCCAGAGCTATCGCAACTTAAGCAGTTATTTTCACATCTGACAATAGAAGATAATTATTTGATAACTAGTGGTACACATATAACCTTAATTTAGGTATGTGTGTGATTCACACATTGCTTGTTCAGTAAGCCACCGTTGGCTGGGTTCATGCGACAAACTAAACCATAAACCAAAGCTTAATGGCTAGGTTTGTGCATGTTAAGCCAAAAATGAGACAAGCCACATTATATAGCTCAGAGCTATGCTGGTCAGTTTTTGCTTAGCATGTTGAACCCAATCATTGTGGTTTATTCAAGAAAGCATGGTTAAGCAAACAATATGTTACATATTCCTAGAAGAAGAATGAACAAAGACATCTAATCCCCATTTCATAATTCCGCCACCTTTTACTCTTATATACATTACATATATTTTTGTCTACATTTGTACCTCTGTCTTTATCTGGATATACTGTAAGCTAGGTTCACTCACTGCAGTAAAGTATGGTTGTCTTAATTATGGTTCATTGAATGAGTAACTGGCTGAGTTTACACAACATGCAGTCAAAAGCAGTTTAAGTCATAACCCAGCTATAAAATCCTAAAATTCAAGATATTCTCTTCTCTGATTCTGACTTGAGTAAGTTTTCTGTTTTCTGATACAACTTTTTAAAAAAGAGAGAAAATTCTGAGAAACCTGGATCAGCTAGGCTAAGTGTGTAGGCAGCTCTCAAATCAGGGATGAAACATCTTGGGGGCTGAAGTTGCAGAATGGGCTCTATATTGCAGAAAGTAAAGAAGTTTACAAATCTCTGTGTGAGTTTGTTTGCTTTTTTTAAAAAAAATAATGATTCATAGTGGTCATTTTATTTAGAAAAAAGGGTTGGCAGTGGGGGGAGGTATCCCACAGAATTCAGCACCTAGGCATACTTAGAAACTGGAAGCTGCTTTAAAGCAAGTCAGGTCCTTCTGTCCACACTAGCCTTCCCAGCCTGATGCCCTACCAAATGATTGGGATTCCAACACCAAGATTTGCAAGCCATGTGCTGGCATATGCTGACCAAGCTTCTTAGGTTTTTCTAGCAGTACCAGGGGAATTATCTGGCTGAACGTGGGACTTTTTAGGCACAAAAGCTCTGGCCCCTGAGCTGTATCCCTTGCAGGGGAAAATATTTCATAAAAGATCACTTAGTAGCAAAGCACCTCCCTCCACTTCCATCTTTTGTTCTGGGAGCAGATGTTGCAGGGAGTTAAGGAGGGGCAATATCAAATTGATGAGCATGTGGGGAACTGGCAAGAATAAAATCTGATTCCAAAATTGCAGAAGGAATTCTAAATGGCCTTATTGTAGAAGCATCTGAGTAGTTAAGGGTCTTGGTTTTTTCTTCCTCTGTAAATCTCGCAACATCAGAGCAATTTTAGACAGTAAAGACAAAAGATTTATGTTTGCAGCATGTCAAAGCAGATTGCTCAGCGAGGGTTCCAGATCACTCCCAGACCAGTTTTCTAAAAGCTTTCATATCGGGCTGCCAAAGCAGATAATTACCTTCGGCAGACTCTGAATGGTAATCCAAGCATCTCGTCATGGTAATAGCCTTCTCCACATGTTGGGACACACCTCCACTCATGGAGGTTCCTGGCACACTGGAGACATTCTTCTTGGCTTGGCCCTAAGGATCATGGGAAAAACATGGCCCCTAGTCAGGAAAGTTGCAGGTGCAAGGTGGGGGTGGGGGTGGGGGTGGGGAGAGGAGTTACTAGATTCTTTAGAACTATGCAGAATTAATATGACTTCCTGTCCCATTAGTGGCCAAGAAATAACAGTTTGTGAGACATTCATTCTTTAAAAAGAAGGTGCGTCAATGAACAGCATGGGCATTTCTTGTGAGATAATATCAAAATGAAGTATAAGCTAAAAATCATTGTAATTTCTTCCAAATGTAATCTGAACAGAAAGAAGATGACTTATTTGGTTTCCCATCTGCAGGCAAAGAAACTCTCCAAAGAACTTTATTTCACACCAGACAATGTAGTGAAAAGATGGCAACTTTTCATAGCCAAGTGCTGCTCTTAGCAGATTTGGAGGGCAGGGGTCAAGGGCTGCAGTGAGCAAGATGATGACACAAAGTAGAAAGACCTATGTCACATATATGGACAGGGCCAAGCGTTTGGACAATAATCTTTGAGTAGGATGCCAGAAGTTCCAATTTTTTAAACTAAAAAAATCAATTGATTCTCTGAAGGCAGGAGGACTCTGGTTGGCAGTAGTAACACCCCAGCTTTCGTTATGTGCTGTTCTGTTCTCTAATCATGAGGTATGAGGGTACAAGAACAGAACAGAAGTTGGTGCCTGAGAAAAATATATTCTGAGAGTATGGAATCATCTGACAACTTACACATGAAAGTTAGGGACATGTCGGAATCTGGGTATGATAGGGGTTGAATCTTGGGAATTCAGAAGTTCTTTCAAGCTCATGAAAGCTATTTTAGATCATGGCCAAACTTCCCGGAGAGAGGAGACATCCAGTTCTCAATAGGTCCAAACTTGCCTGAGTGTTGCATGTATTTGCTGCTAAATTGCTGCTGGATAGAAAGCAGGAAATGGAAGTGAATTTTCAGAAGGAGGCTGCACATGCTTGCCGTGTAAGGTTGAAGTTCTGACACTCAACAGCTCCTTTGAGCTACACTTCTTACAAGCTTTTTAATGCTGCCCATTGAGACCCGTGAAAAGGTAAGACTTCTTTCTTTAAAGCAGAAATATAAACTTTAATACTCCAAACTAACTAAAAAAAACAAAAGACAAAACCAGTATTCTCCAAACATAAATGATGGAATACAAAGGAGGATATATCAGGAACCACTCTATTTAATAAAATCTTAAGCAAAGGTACAATTCCATTCAGGTAATGCTCACAATAGATACTTTTAGAATCACAAAATGCATAGCAAGAAAGAATCCTGATTTTCCTTACAAGTCAGACAAGAAAGAATAAATTGTTCTTCCTTGAGAGTTGATAGGATACTAACAGCCAAGGTTGTTTAAAATAAGAATCTGGGTACAAACTAAGTTTAAGAGATATAGGCTGGATTAATACATGCTAAGCCATGGCTTGCTTAACTGTAGTTTGCTGAATAAATCACTATTGGCTAGGTTAATACATTATGCTAAACTATCAGCCATGATTACAGCTGTTTTCACATCTCAAATAAGCATAGTGTGATGTGCAAACCATGTCAGATGTTGTTCTTGGCATTAAAGAAACCAGGCTCTTATTCTTTCTTTTACAATTCTCTCTAATTCTTGCAGTCTAGTTTAAGTCCCAGGATGGACCAGATGATGATCAACTTGAGCATTCTGAAATCCAAGCAGAATGGATCTGCCACCAAGAGAGATTAGTGAAGGCTACATTTTCGTGACACACTCAGCATGAAAACTCAGTTACCTAACCAGGCATACCTCATCTGGTTTGGGGGGTTTTGAGGGGAAAAAAACCTACCTCATTCTTTCTTATTTCTCCTCTACCACACCCACTAGTTATTGATTTAAACAAAGAAGTGCATCTAGAGATATAGGAGATCATTAATGTACCTGCACACGTCCTGCAGTCTGACTGGCAGCCCTTACATTGCAGAGGTTCCTTTATCAAATACATGCCCTGCCGGCATCCTGAAACGCAGTTGTTGTCTACAAGGCTGTAGAGGAAAGCAGTGAGAAGGTTGGTAGCAAAAAAGAAAAACACACCTGCCACTCCCTGTCATATCAAACAAAGGTAACAACATAGGCAGAAACGAACATTTCCACATCCAAATGGGGTGCATGTGTGCGTGAGGGGGGAATTAAACAGTTCTGCATCAAAGAGAAAACATTTCTTATTGAAGAAAAGGGTGTGGATCCACATTATTTCGGCCTCTTCTGGGATTCCAAAGAGCAGCAAGCTGGTTGAAAAGATCCAGTAACAACAATGAAGAAAAGAAAATTTTGGTACTTGAGCTTAGATAGCCAAAAATCCTTAGGAGAAAGAATAACTAAATATGAGGAGGAGCTGTTAATCCAACAAGCTTTTCCACTAATCAGGAGACGGTATATTCAAAGCATCTCTCAGATCTGTCTTCTCATCAGATGCTATGGTCCATTTTCTGCACAATATAGGGGACCCCAAGCTAACCAAATGGCTTTGGTTCATGCAACAAAAACAGAAACCATACCCTAACCAAGCTTAAAACTAACCAAGCTTAGTGTGTTGTGTAAATGTAGCTACTAGGTTGGTAAGTGATCTGGTTAAGCATATGGTATTAACACAGGTAGCCTCTGATGCTTCTTCTCTAGCCATGGGAACTAGAAGCTTACAGAGAAGAATGAAAAGATCTAACTACCCCTTCTTCTTTGCCTACAAACCCAACCAACCAACCTTTCTGCAAGCATTTACATTACCTGAAACCACAAACTACATGTAGTTTAAAACACAAGACCAACAGGCTGATCTGTACTCATAGATGAGATGAATCTTAATCTTAGGAGGGTCATCCATAAAGGCCATTGCTTTTCAACTGGTTTGTGAAGATGTTCTTACCCAGACCTGCCCTGTCATTATTTTAAGGACTTTCTCAACTGACATTCTCTGCTCCAGATGTGTCAAGACTGTGATTTCCTGCTTCCTAGCCAGCATAGCACATTTGAAGGACGTCAAATTGGGAAAAGCTGCCTTAAGCAAAGCTGAAAATAATGCCTTATGTGTCCATGTGGCACATCCATGCTATGTGTGACTGACAGCTGACCCACATGTCAATCCGCCTGCTTCCTTTTTTTAAATAAGAGAAGACAGGGACATTGCTGGCAAAACCTTGCCAAGCTTAAAAGGTTAGCAAACAATAAAAGGAAACACTGTACAGATTGCAGCCAAGGGAAGCCACTTTTACTGTTCCTGTGCAGTGGATCATCTCTTGGAAACTTGTAATTTTCTACTTTTGCCCAAGTGCCATTATTGAAGCAGTCACGTCAGTCCAATTACAGTCCTCTAAATGAATCCTGCGAAGAAGCTTTGGGCCTCCTGCTGAACAAATTGTTCAGATCAACCTTCTGGTAGTTGACATTTTTTGCTTCACTACTTTCCTTGGGAAAACGTATTATTCAGGCCCATCCTCATTTCATTTGAAGTTACCCTGCATCATTTGTTTCTGAAGGCAGCCGAAATAAGTTGGAGCTTTATTGCTGGGGCTGGAAGGAAGCAACCAAAGGATTATTAGGAAGCAACAGCTTGTGCTAAACTTTGAGCAGCTAAAGCTATTGCTGGGACTTCCTAAATTCCGAGTAGCAAGAGGCTGAGGGCCCACTGCTCCAGCCTCCTTGAAAAACTTCCTGACAACCTCCATCAATAGAGGTGCTTGTCTCACCCACTTTCGAATGTCTGAGTTGGCAAAGGAGAAGTTTGCAAATACCATTTAAGTGGCCAGATCAAGCTTAGACTTGTTTGCTCTTTTTTATCACACATCTTTAAGAATGCATGGGAAAGAGTGGATGCTGAAAGCATTTTCTTCCCAAAATGTAAACTTGTGAAGCTTCCCAAAGGAGCATCCTCCTTCTCCTGATATTCTTGAATCAGCCCCATCTTTTCCAAAGACATCAACATCCTTCCAGTAATGTCACTTATGACCTTCCAGCTGGTCAGAAAAGCCCCCCACTCAAGGACCAAGCTGTATATATAGGTTATGTGGATAAAGGAAATGTCCTGTCTCTGGAATCCTCTCCCCAGAGTAAGGAGATTTTAGTGCTGGTCTGTTTTTTTAACTACTGCTAGTGAACTTACAGTGTTTTATCTACAACACTGATGGCTTTTTGTTGTATTGTATAATTTTATGGAGTCTCCTGCTACTTGAGCTACAATTTTTGAATTCTAAGGTTGGTTGCATAAATAAATATAAATAAAATAAAAGCAATCAGAAGACTGAACCAAAACATCTTGTATTCCAGTAACAGGAGGACAAGTTTGCGCCTGTCCATCAGAATGAATGGGAGATACTGCAAGGAATTTGTTTCCTCCCCACCCTATTAAAAATAAGAAAGAAAAAAAGAACTAGTGGTTGTGGGGGTGATTAAAGAATGAGCAGGCAGCCAGTACTACTAGGGATTAATATGCCTTCTTTGGTGCCCATCAGGTGCCCTGTTCCACTTGACATTCTTTGTTGTTTCATATTCCTATGATTTTAAAAAAATTAAGTGGGAAGTTGTCCTTCTGAAAAGGGAAGCATTCTTAGAAGAGAAAAATGGCAGATAGCTGCAGCCCATGACTTTCTTTAGAAGCATGTCCAGGAAAAGGATAAAGTAAGCTGGAGAGGGTGGGAGGAATCCTCTCTGGAAATAGAGAAGATCTTGCAAGAAGCCATCTTGCTAATTTGCCTTTTCTGATTCTTGGTGGATACCATTGGATGCAGTTTTCTTAGCAAGAGTATGGAAAAAAATATGTGATTGCCTTCTTCTGGGATTTTCTGATGGTCTCCCAACTAAGTACTAATATAAGATGTGAAACTGGCAAGGCAGAAACCAATGATTCTCAGGTCAGGCAGAACAGTTATATGAACATGAAACATATATCTCTAACACTGAAGCCCAAGAATAGTCAAGAACCCATTGGCTCAAAGTAACAGAAGAAAAGGCCTAGGATTGAAAGCCTGGGAATGACATATATATGGCTTGATTTCCATGTTCTGGAGTGGGCAGATCTTCTACATGTATATGACATCTTTCTTCTCTGCAGTGAAGCTGCAGTGGAAGTGGAGCTGAGTTCCTGGAGAGCTGAAATTGATGGCCATGTCTGGTCTGTTGACTACCTAGGCTCCAACCCTGCTTAGTTTCCAAGACCAGACAAGGTCAGCCAACTTCTACCACCTGCTGAGACAGTTTCCCTCATAGCAAATGGATATTTTGTAATTAGCCATGCCATCAGTCATGCCATCTCAGTCATTTGCTGAGAATGCACACAATAGTTTTTTCAGACCTCTAAATGTACACACTGGTCCAAAAAGATTACCTACTCTTGCAATAAGCACTGTGTACCCTGCCTCCATCCATCAGCCATCTCTTTCTCGCCTGATAAGCCACCTTGAGCACCATCTACAGTATGTCCTCTCATTTAGAGAGAGGACATAAACATATAGCAGCTGCCTGCCAAATTTCCCCTGCATCAACTTTCATCTACTAAAATGTGTTCTGGAATGTCACTTTATATACTGTGAAATCATACTTCGCTTTGTAATTTTTTAGAAATTTGCTACTTGATGCCAGGAATTGTCTATAAAAGTTTTTAAAACCATTTCCAAATTTCTTGCCCACAGAATTTCAGGAGAAAGAAAAAACTAAGGGTCTCCTTATTAAAAGTGCCCTTATTAGAAGTGTAAGGTCCTGGCCAGTTAATGCCTCTCATAGCAAGCAAACACAATTTGTTTAGAATATTAACCTGTACAGTGCATATTGCAAAGCCAGGAGGCGTCAGAGGCTGGGCAGAAAATGAGTGCTTTATAAAGGGTAAAGGTAAAGGTTCCCCCCGCACATTTGTGCAGTCGTGTCCGACTCTAGGGGCTGGTGCTCATCTCAGTTTGTTAGCCGAAGAGCCAGCGCTGTCCGAAGACGCTTCCGCGGTCATGTGGCCGGCATGACGCGCGCGGAACGCTGTTACCTACCCACTGAAGTGGTACCTATTCATCTACTTGCATTTGCATGCTTTCGAATTGCTAGGTTGGCAAGAGCTGGAGCTAGTGCGGGAGCTCACTCCGCACGCAGGGCTAGGGATTCGAACCTCCGAACTTGCGATCTTCCAATCGGCAAGCCTGGTGTCTTACCCGCTGAGCCACCACGCCCCTAATGCTTTATAAAGATCCAACATAAATACTGTATGTTTATTTGCTCTTCTTCCTCCCTTCCTTCTTTTAAGTTGCTTGTACATCTTTCCAGAATCATCTACTCCATTTGAATTTGAGATACATACATCATGAAGATAATTGGTGTCTACAACCCCAAATTAAATAATTTCTCCATTTCCCAGACCCAGTAAGGTAAAATTGACAAGTGGCATGATTTATAGTAAATCAGTATAGAGCCTGTATGAAGCACTTTACAGTATTCAAACATTTTCACACACATTATGGTGTTATGATCGTTACAACAGCCCTGGGAGCTAGATTTATATTATCAGGTGCACATTGCAGATAGAGACTGGGGGCTAACAGGAGGATGAAACCAAGTGAATAAGTTCATGTCAAAGACAAGATCTGGCCTAGGAGCTTCCTGATTAGTACAGCTATATCCTAATACCAAATCAGATTTGATTTTTAAAAATTAAACATTTCAAAAAGAATATGAGCCATGAAGGATAAAAGACATGTAAAAAGAATAACAAGCAAAATATAAGTAAGATGCAAGTAAGGGATCTGAACTGTCATGGAAATCAGTTTTTCAATATATCATTAGTTATTCATAAAGTTATGAAATATATCCTTTTTAAATCACTTAACCTTGCTACTTTTTTTCTCCATGTAAGTAGCACACAAGGACCTGAGTGTATCCATGGCCCAATCGAAGTCAGGAGATGTGGGGCTAAATCCTTCTCCTTTCCATGCATTCTAATGTGAATTGTCCCCAACCCAAAAAAGGTAAAGGTTCCCCCCGCACAGTTGTGCAGTTGTGTCCGACTCTAGGGGCCGGTACTCATCTCCGTTTCTTAGCCGAAGAGCCAGTGTTGTCCGAAGATGCTTCCACGGTCATGTGGCCAGCATGACACGTGTGGAACGCTGTTACCTTCCCACCGAAGTGGTACCTATTCATCTACTTGCATTTGCATGCTTTCGAATTTCTAGGTTGGCAAGAGCTGGGGCAAGTGCGGGAGCTCACTCCGTCACGCAGGACTAGGGATTCGAACCTCCGAACCTGCAATCTTCCGATCGACAAGCCTGGCGCCTTACCCGCTGAGCCACCTAAGCCCCCAACCCAAAACCCCTACAAAAATATTATCAGCAGTGGGGAAAACAAATCCTTCCAGAATCCCTCATAAACCTAACTAGGAATTTTGGGATTTTTCATCCAGCATTACTGGAGAGGGCCAGATTAGAGAAGGCTGACATTTCAAATGTTGGGAAGACACAAACTGGAAAGTGTGTCATATACTCTTTGTAATGTTCTCAGGAGATCCAGCAAGGAGGTCAACAATCCAGAACAACTTTTGGCATCCCCCTTTCTTTGTTCAACCACCTGAAAGCTGCAATGCTAGTTTCTGGCATGGGGTTACAATAACTTCTGAAAACCTTGCATTATTTTTTCATCAGCTACTCACCTGAATCCATCTTTGCAGACAGAACATTTGTCCATCTCCTCAAAGCATTTCTTACAGTTTTGATGACATTTCTGGCAACGTCTTTGACCTTTTCAGGGTAGGAAGAAGAGGCCAGAGTAAAAAGAAACTCCAGAAATATGAAAGCATAATTAGAGATGTAACATTTATGACTTACAGTGTATTGCAATTTAACGGCAAGTTAAACCATCTGGCACTGAACAATAAGGGTAATGTTTTTTTTTAATTAGGCTGGATGACAGAAATAATTAACTACTTATTTCATCTTAAAATATATCACTTCCTAGCCCTTTTGATTTGGGAGAGATCCTAAGATTTGGCAAGTGTACCTTAAATATTCAAAACCCATGTCGATTAATCTAAAATGCTGATTTTAAAACGACTGATGCTTTTCACATTTTATTTCAAAATGTCAGAAACCTTCCTCACCCCATCTCAGATTTGCAGGAGATTAAATCAATGTCTTGATTAATACGGCTATGCAGTACTTTTCGATCTGAATCCAAAATGTTTCTCCATAGCATGCAAGGACATGGATGATGAGTCTGTAACCCTTTAAAACAGCTGCATATTTCCCCAGAATCTACTTTAAAAAGCTGCATATAGGTATCATATTCATGTCCCTGCAAACCATCTTTTTGGAACTGAATGCATAGTGCTACTCAGTCCTATTGATTAAATCAGTCTAGCTGAATCATTTGGAATTCTTCACTGGCAATTAGAAATATCATTTATTTAAATGCAGGGTCCAGTAATGTAATCCTGCAGCAATTGGAACTTGCCGATCAACCAACTACAGCTATCCTTGATCAATCCCCAAATCTCCTATTTTAATCAGTGAGGAACAACTGTGGGAGGGAAAATTGCTCACATTAACCCCACATCTTAGCTGAAACACACTTCTGCAACAATATGTGTACTTCTCCAAATGTTGTCAAGGCAATTTGCCTGTCCAAACTGTGTACATTAGGGAAAATTGCTTCCAAACAGACTAAATAAATAAATAAATATTGCCCTTTGTGCTTGAGGAAAAAAGGGAAACTGACACAGACATGAAGCAAAATGGGAAAAGTGAAACGTTGCAAAACCTCAGAAGGTAGCACCTTTTCCAGCTACACATTTTATTAAAAGGGATCAGCTGATAAAATAAGCTACAGCTCATTTTATCAGATGCATGGAGTAGCTAGACCGATGTAAGATTTACATTGGGGTAAGGGGAGGAGGGAAAGGAGAGGAAGACAGATTGATAATGCTGATGCAGATGCAGGTTATATGTGCATAACCAACCTGTCTGTCCATCCACCATCTCACCCCAATTTAAATCCTACATTGGTCTAGCTACTCCATGCATCTGGTGACATGAGTTGTAGCTCATGAAAGCTTATGCCTTTTTAAAAAAATATTTCTTGGAAAAGGTGCTACCAGACTCTTGATTTTTTCCCACCACGGACTGACATGGCTCTCCTCCTCCAATGTAGCAAAACTGAAATTGATTGATTTTTCCCTCCCTAAGCAGGACAACAATCAATTAGTGGACCTGCAGATTAAGTGCAAACATTAATGGTTTTAGAAGCTATTTCAGTTTCAAGGAAGGATGAAAACAAAATCGGTTCTTAAAGCTAACGTCGCTACAAAGACTAGAAGCTTCTGTTGAATACACTGTGAAGTCTTATACTCTTCCTTCAATTTTATAAGAGCTTTGTGGTAGCTTTGGCAATCTGAAAAATGCAAAAACAATTAAAAGACAAATTATTTGATTTGCAACTATTACAGTTGTTAGTTAATGTATTTTTGTATTGCTGCTAATTATTATAAACCTAGAATTGATTTGCAAGAGACCAACTAAAATACACTAAGATGAGTAAGATGAAAAATACATAAAAATAATTTTAAATAGTAGAAGGAAAACAGATAGAACAGGAATCATTTGTGCCATCTTCATGAAAAGGCACCTAAAATGTTATAATAGGAGAGAAACCATTGTAGATTGTACTGTAGATGCCACCTCAGAGAAAAAGGAAAACTTTCCACCCATCAGTGAGTGCTAGATGATCAGCATTGATTTCCCTTTCTTACCATCATCAGAGTAAAACCCATCTGGACACAGCATCACACAAGTGTTTGTCTCTTGGTGGTGATAAAAACCACGCTTGCACGCTGTGCACGAGTTCTGGCTTCTGCCCAGGCACGCTTCGCAGCCCCTGTGGCATCTGCGGCACTTACGTTGCAGACTGTCCTCAAAGTAGCCAGGGGGGCAGGAATTCACACATTTCCTGGAAAGAGTCCACAAATGTTCCAGATTAGACCAGAAGATGACACATTATGGCAAGAGCCAGCCAAAAGAAGAGGGGCAAATAGCTCTCATAGCACTGTTAGAATCATAAACACTACAGCCCTTTCTTGTATGAATCTTGGACCAAAGTTTCCCAAATTGATGCCCTCCAGATGTGTTGGAGTAGCTCCATGTTTGGCTACATGGGCTGGAAATTATGTGAGTTGTAGTTTAACCTGTCTGGAGGACATCAGGTTGGAGAAGATCTGCCTTAGAAAGATGGAAATAGAATGGAGAAGTCTGAGAGCTTAGTGCAGCTTTTTCTATTAATCTGATTCCTCATCAGAGCTGACCCTACAGTCAGGGAGAAGGAAGAAGCTACCGGTGCTCAAAATGGGTAAGAAATTGTCTGGTGGCCATGTTAACTATAAAAATTCTGGGGTTAATAGCCACAATGTATCTGGGAGGCACCAGGTTGGGTTACGTACAACACACTACTGTTGCTAGTTTGGAAATCTAGCATGTGGAACTAACTGTGCAACATAAATTAAACCCTCTCTGTGCCTGCCCCTCACTAGCAACCCCATCTTTTTCCTGGTGTTTCTGCTGATTACCTGCCAGTTTTAACACTTCCAAGGCTGTAGTGGAAACAATTCAGGCACTGATCAGCATTGGGACCATCGCATCCTTGGTTGCCACATTCCCTATGACACAGACCTTAGGGAGACAGACAGATCTGTTGAAAGAAGAGATATGAAACTCTTCCTAGTTCAGCCTACAAAATGGCATCCAGCACTTGGTCTATCAGTGAACCATATCTCTGGAAATAGTTGAGCTGTCTTGGTGCTACCTCCCCACAAAGCACCTGCTTTGTGCACATTTGCTTTACGCTACCTAATGATAGGGACAGCTGTGCTATACACTAACGCCTCACTGCCTTTGGTTAACTAAATTGACAAGCTGCATCGCTCCAGAAAAAAATGGACAAACCACTTCTCTGATATTGCTAAGAAAACTATCTGGATGTGTCCATGAAGTTCCACAGACTTGAGCTCAACTTAAAGACTTGAGCTTTTGAGAATCTTCTGAGCAAGGTGATGGTCTGGGGCTACCTCCACACCTTTTACTCTGAATTGCAGGGCTGCCTCAGACAATTTCAGTGAGTTCTTATCTCCGGGAGAAGGGATCAATTCTGCAGGGACATCTTTGCATTATGAAGGTCAGGAGACAGTTGGACAGACCTGTTCCTTTGAAAAACTAAGCATCCGCCTCTGATAACCATTATGTATCTTTGCCCAGATAGGGGTTAGTGAGAGAACTGTGTTTCCTGGAAAGTACTGTCTCCAAGTTTCCCCTTGGAACAACATGAAAAATCCCATTGCATTTTTGGTTTTTTCTTTCTTTTCGCAGGACCAAGACACTGTCAATATACTAGCAGGGTTGTGTGCTTAGTGCTGGATTGGGCACATCCCACATAGAGACAGTGGCTAATTTTCAGGAGACACTTAATTGCTTTGGCCCTGTCATGTGGTTCCATGAAACAATTGTATTTCCCAACAGTTTTGGTCTGATCAATGTTGGTCCGGAAGGGAAGGGAAGGGAAGGGAAGGGAAGGGAAGGGAAGGGAAGGGAAGGGAAGGGAAGGGAAGGGAAGGGAAGGGAAGGGCTGTAAATGTTGTGCTTTGTATTAAAATGAAGGACATTGGTGTTCATTTTTAACTGCTGTCTCTATTGTTCTGAAGAAGGCAGCCACCAAGAGACACATGAAGTACTGTGGGCTGTGCAGTTCCACCCTCTGGCTATTGGAAATCAACTTCAGATGTTTCTATAATTCAAAAAGCCTTTCCCATCTCTTTTCAAGCCTAACAATGCAAGCCCACACAATGCCAGAATCTCTCCACTTCCCTGTTTTTTAAATTAAAGCCAAGATTCTTGGAAATCTGAAAGGGATCTCATTTTATCTGAATTTGTATTTGGGGTTGCATGGGAGAAGGGGAATGCCCTTGTGCTGTTTTTTTTTTTTTTTTTTAAGAGAAACAATTTCTTGGAAGTTCTTAGAATAGCATTTCCCAGTCTAGCTGTGGGGGATTGGGCAACAATGGAGCAAACATTCTCAGTGTTACTAGATTACCTGTTGCCTGTTCTAGTTTTTCTAAGAAAAAAAGAAAAGAAACAACTGATGGCTGCTTGTTCACGAAAGCAGAGCTAGGGAGAAGAAATAAATGGTTTTGGGCACTTTACCTGTGAATTCATCTTCCTCCTCCAGTATCTCCATCTGATTTTGGAAGAAAGCAACTTTTGAGGGCTCCATCTCCAAAGATGGCATGTCCAGCATAGTTGACCTAAAGTGCTGGGTGCTGATATTAGAGTAAGGATGCTCAACTGTTCCATATAAAATAAGACTCCATTCTTTTAACTTCCCTATGAAAGATTAAAAGTTAATCAATATTACCTTCCTCAATCAGCAGTAATTTTAGTTGAGAAGTCCTCTCCCTTACTGAATTAATAATCCATTAAAAGGGGCGTAAGTGAGCACAATGTGTATTAAATAGTTTTGACATCTCAGGAAGTATAGGGTTGTTTTTATTTAAACAGTAAAATAAGCTACTTAATAGTTCTTCCTCTAATTCTCTTCCTGGAATGAGATGGTACCAACAATATCATTTCCCCAACTATTACATGGGGTTCACAAATGAATCAGCTGAAATGTTAGTGGCAAATCCTCTACAACCCTAGTTAATATATAGTCTGTCATTATTGGGTTTATATCATAAATTCCATCTTAGCTTACAATCCTGGAATGTAACAGGGTGAATAAAAAGGTGTGTTTTAGGGTGAGCACTATCTTCACATGGAACTCTGGCCCAGCTTGTTGAGATGTCTACATCCCTGGCAGGAACAAAAAACATCGCCTGGAATATTCTAACATTTTCTAGTGGAAGTATATTGTAGAGAAGATCTGCTGAGATAGGCAATCTCTCTTTGGAGAAAGTGCTCCACTGTTGCAGATAAGCTTACAGGACACCACAACCATCCAGTTAAATTTCCAGGATAAACTGTTGGCCGAGCCCTTGACTGTCGAAGAATCTCCAGTGTTTCAGTCAAGCTCTCGAGGTGGACTTATCAGGCAACTTGTTAACTGATCCTTATGAGTACACAACACATTTGCATTAAAAACTTCAGAAAAGGGCCTGTTTGGAGAGCAGTTCTCTGCAGCAATTATAAATGGGCAGATAGTTAGGAAATCCATGACAGTAACAGCTGGTGAAGGGATGACTGTATGGAGAGAAGGCAAGACAGTTGGGAGGTGACAGGTGGAGGTATCTCCACCAGCACCATGCCAAATGCATGGGTCCTTACAAGTGAGCTGCCTGCATCAGAGCTGTGGCACTTGGAATTCTGGGAGATATAATCCCATGGATTTTGGAAGATACCAGATTGGGCAAGGCTGTGCTCCCGGGGATGAGGGATTTATGCTCCTTTAAAAGCCACTGGGGCTCTGCCCAACATTTCCATTTCTTCAGGTTTCCTGCCCTTCTTCAATCCACTTCACCTTGACTTTTTTTATACTTCCAGCTATCTGACTGATCTTAGACCACTGGCAAAATTATGCTTGTTCTGGATGTCAACTGCCACTCCAAAGCCCTGTCATAGTTTGCCTGAGGTTAAGGGCAATTACACCTTTTAATTTCACTGCCAAGCCTTGGAAGACCAGAAATAAATAAATAAATAAATAAATAAATAAAAAATCCTGCATTTTGACATGGTTTCTTTGCATCTGCATGTCAGCATTTAATTAGTTTGATGCTTTATAATGGCATTTGTATCAGAGATATCTGTTGCTTTTCAGCCTCCTGCCCAGACTGGGGGAGAAATGCTTCTGAACATCAATCATGGTTCTGTTGGAGACAGAGACCAGGGACCAAAAATGCAAGTGAAGGGAAGACTCCAAGGAGCAAAGAGACCTTCCTCTCAAGCACCAATTCATTATCAGTCATTAATGTCACTCTCAGTAAGACTGCAAGCTATAATAAAAGACAGTGACATAGAACAGACATATATCATTTGCTTTGATCTATACAAAGTCTGCCCAGTACACAGATGCATTTTTAAAATGTGCCAGAAAAGAATTTTCTTTTCTTTTCCGAGTTCCAATAAATCAACAAATTTGACAATAGGAGATGAAAGGTTTTTAGGGTGACACTCTTGTCACTGTTGCCAACAAAGCATTACAGCTTGCAAATCAGGGGACATATTTACAAGCATTCTTCCTTGCCTCTTGATATTGCACCTTCTGGACATTAACTTGGAGAGGTACAACAGCCAAGAACCCCCATGATGAGAATTCCCACTCATTTATTCATCAAATGACCCACTGACCCAGTTCAACAAAGATGTAGATAGGCATCTGCTGTTGAAAATCTCCATGGAAATTGTATATTTGTTAGAGTACGGCTTCTTCCTGGAATATGGGCACCATGGAGTTAGTGCTTTACCTCCCTTTGTCTTCAAAAAATCAAGTGCAAGTAAGCATGGAACCAAAAATAAAAGGGTTTCTTAGGAATCAGCTTGTAACGAAGCTTAGGAAGCAATCAGCTCAAATCTCTGTGTATATTAAAGGTGGGAGACACTCAGAATTAGGGCTTGGCAGTAGCTGCAATGTGGTTGGTTTAGTTTCAGCTTAACTGAGCATGACTCTAGGCATTGCAGAGTATAAACCACAATTTATGGCCAAGAGTGCCATGTAAGCATAGTCAATTGATGCTCAGTTAGTCAGCCTTGATTAAACAAGCTATGGCTTGGCACAAAGCATGAACCCAGCCACTGTAAAAAACAGAAAAAAATCTTACATGCTTACCTTGTATGTCTATGTTTCGAACATGATAGGGTTTATCCTGGATCTCCAATGTCCATTCTCCAGCTGCCCTTTCACCCCAGCAGTGGACAGTCATGAATTCCCAGTGTTTGAAGCCTTCATTAGACTCATCATGCTGTCTGTTAACAAGATACCAGCATCAAGAGTTCATTCTCAAGTTGATTGATCAAATCACAGAACTGGACGGGGGGCTGTATTTGCTTGGGGCAGCCAAGGCAATCATCTCATTGTAGTAGGTGGAGTCTGCATTTCCAGGAGATGGGGGCTGGTTTCATGGTTTTGGGAGAAGGTTGGGATTTACTTCATGCTTAAAAGAAAGGTTATGCACCTTTTTGTTATTTTTTCCTGAAGAACAGGTGTTTGTTTATAAAATTCAGCAGGGATAATTTCCAGGGGCACCAAAATAAATAAGTAAGTAAGTAAGTAAGTAAGTAAGTGGTCAGCACTGCATTTGGCTGACCATCTCTTGAGCCTTGCTAGCACTAGGAAAGAGCTATCACGTCTGCTTTTAACACAATTGTCCTAGTGAAGCTCTATCTGGTCAAGCTTATGTGCCGTATATAAGAAGCTTAATCATAATGGAAGGTCCAGTCAACCGTATTTCAATTAATCATCCTCTCATTTCTTCATTTTCCAACAGTATCTAATTATGTTCCAATCTACATCTGAAGCTTAAGGGCCATTAAACTTGTAAAATCAAGCTGGAAGTACCTTCCAGAATTCTATCTCTGGATATTCCTTGTCCTTCTGAGTTTCAACTTGTCTTGAATCACATTTTAGCAACTAAATAATTACCTACTCCATGCTATGACAAGAGATACTTATGGATACAAATACATTAAAACAACACCAGTTTCCAACAGGTTTCAAAAAAAAACAAAAAACCCTCTTCACAGGAGATGGTTCACAGAAAAAAGTCAAAGGGTTGGAGGAAACCACAAACTAATCAACATGTGGACTTCCCAGAATTTTTGGGATTGGACAGTATATAAAATAAAATAATATCTGTATGCTTGCCATAGCAGACCCACAAAACTAGCTGTGATATGCACATCTTATTTATCATCTATGCCAACTGCAGTCCTTCAAAAACTTCTCTTCAGGATCGTATTCTGATCCTGAAACCAGGAAATAGATTACAATAATTTTCCATTTTGAAACCTACGCTAGAAATGCATTTGCAAAGGTTACCCCCAAAGTAAAACAAAACAAAAATCCAGATCACAAAGTTTGGATGTTGATGTTAACCTTTAAGCCAGGAATTAAATTCCAGATTGTGAAATTGCTACTGAAATTTAAAATGACCAATTTGGCATTCAACATGTCATCCAACTGAATGACAAGTATGTATTCTCCCAGAATGACTGACAAACACCTGTCATCAAAATGTGCAGGCGACAAAGTGATGTAGAAAGGAGACGTTCATTTCAACTTTAATGCACTTGTGTGTGCTACCAGTTCTACTCCTCTGATTCTTGCCAACACACTGCCCAAAATGCTTCAACTCCGCTTCGCTTCAACTCCGCTGCTGCAGAATGATTTGTATCAAGAGGGCACTGCTGCCTTTTTGGATTAGCCAACCCTGACTAGGCAAGGCAAATTCTATCCACCTTTTTAAAAAGGATGATTAAGACCTCTTGCTCATGTTCATGGCAAATGAAATCACATCTGAAAGAGGGAGAATGTTATTCCCTACAACCCATTATTTTCCACTGGATCCTTGATTTTCAAATCACCAAGTAGGAATATGAAAATAAAATAGTACAGCTGAAAGGGCAGTTACAAAGGTATAATTATGCAAAAAGCTCATGGGTTGAAGGAGACCAATAATCACAGGCTCCACAAAATGTACTGTGGCAACTGGCAAGCTACAATCACACTTTTCAGCTGGCCTGGTCCATATTCACTGCTAAGCTGTACTGGAATGTGGCTTGCTTCTTTCTGGTTTAGCGTGAAAGGCAAACCCATTCATTACATCTCCTCTCACCCAAGTCCTCTCATCTCCCTGGGAGTTCAAAGAAGAAAAGACTGAGA
The DNA here is from genome assembly GCA_023362775.1 of Charina bottae. Classification (NCBI taxonomy): domain Eukaryota; kingdom Metazoa; phylum Chordata; class Lepidosauria; order Squamata; family Charinaidae; genus Charina; species Charina bottae. The sequence continues at coordinate 9,595,978 of JALMGJ010000010.1, forward strand.
TGCAACTAGAATCCATCCAGGAAAACTAGATAAGGGTGAAACATTAGGGAAAAAAAGATAGAAGATAAGTCACCCATTTAAAGCCTTGCTCTCTCAGCCTTCAAATATCTAAGCTTGAGTCCTCAGGAAGGTCACTTGTTATCAGTTGATGTCTAACCCATGTCAAAAAGCATTTTGCATTATTTCTGAGAAACCCTCAAAGTTTGACCTAATTGAGGCCTAATCTGGTACAAGGATGTCTGTTATTTATGGCAGCACTCACAGCACACATCTCCTCCTTCCAAATTATTTTCAGCAACTCACAAGCACCTTACTGGATCAAAGTCATGTTCTACAATTCTCAGTGTTGCTCCCTTGCCTGACTCTTTGGGCATTGCTGTGGGCCCCCCACTGGTGGCATCCTGACTTTGCCTCTTGCAAGATTCAAAACCTTTGCCCATCCCACCCCAGCAGTTCCTTTGTGAAACAGTGGAAAGATTTTTTTTTTGTCATTAGCCCATTCTGACTAAAGTGCTCAGGGTCCCAATTGTGTCATGGCAGGCTACTCACCTCCTTGCCAGCAACTGGGATTTGGTTCCAGAAGGAGAGGTTAGGTATATTTGTAGATCTCCCCGCCGAGGGTGTGCAACAGAAATTCGTACGACAACATGCTCCAAGTAAACCACATGATGCTCTGGGTTATCAGCACAGGCACTGGTTATAGTCACAGTCCGCACTGTTTTATTGGCAGGGACGAACCTATGAGATTGGAAATAAAGAAAAGCCTACCATCATCTCTCAAAAGCAGCAGAATCCACATGGGAAAGGTTTGCCTTAAGTAAAAGGCATACGAAGTAGAGATTCTCAAGGTTAACTCAAATCCATCTCCTCCAGTTTCAAATACAATTTCTATTCAATCCCAGTCATTTCCAGGTCAGCCCAGGGGACAAAACCCCCCAGTCCTGTTTGTAGCTCCTGAGAGCCGTTGTCAGTCACTGTGGAACAAATTGGGCCAGATGAAACCAATGCTATGATTTAACCCAAGACAGCTTCCAACATTAGTCCTACAACTGTTTTTAATCATTTCTCTTTAGAAGAAAGGGACAATCAACAGCATTCTGGGATCTCTTTCAAGTGAGGATTTCACGCTTTTCGAGACCATTGATTTTGCTATACTGCCACTCCCCACCAGCAATAAACCAACTCCTCACTTAGAATCCAAAACATATTGCTAATGTCTAATTTAATCGGAGAGTTTTGCTCATTGGTTCCAGACTTGCTCTAAGGATATGCTTCTGAGCATCTGGTGGAGGATTCTCTTGAGGATCATGTTACTGGTCTTTTATTTTGGCTTACTCATAAAGGGAGAATCTATGAAAACCATAAGCAGTGATGTCATTTCTTGAGAAGAAAAGGGTCTTTACAAGTGAGCTTCCAAACATTATTTGCCTGCAGCATGATTTCATTTTCTAAAAGCTGTTCTGCTCAGTTGTTCTCAACGTGCAGTTTAAGCAGTCACCAGCTCCAATGCTCCAATGCAAAAATATGGACATGGCCTAAAGGGCCAAGAAATCAAGGTTTTCTAGGAAATCCAAACGTATTGTGTGGTGATATTGCTTACTGATATTTGCGTTTGTGTATCAGGCTAAGTTTGACTTGTTCTGATCACAGTTTGTAGAAGACGACAGAGTTTTTTTTCAGACAAGCCTAACAATCACAGCTTAGCTCTGTGACCGAATGTGCTGAGATTAACTATGGATTATTTACTGATACTGTTTCCACATTAAGGCAGCCTTCACCAATTGGGTTTATATCAGATATGCAGACTTCAATTTCCAGAAATCCCCAGCCACACAGAAATTGCTAAGAATTTTGAAGTCTGAACTAAAAGGTGCCCAGATTGGGAAAGACTGCCTTAAACCCAAACCAACTACTTAACATCTTTATTTATTTATTTACTATCCCACCTTTATTTTTATTTTTTATAAATAACTCAAGGCGGTGAACATACCAAATACTCCTTCCTCCTCCTATTTTCCCCACAACAACCACCCTGTGAGGTGAGTTGGGCTGAGAGTGTGTGACTGGCCCAAGGTCACCCAGCCGGCTTCCATGCCTAAGGCGTGACTAGAACTCTCAGTCTCCTAGTTTCCCATTGGCTCCTTCCTAGTGCTGAGTGTGTGTGACTGGCCCAAGGTCACCCAGCCGGCTTCCATGCCTAAGGCAGGACTAGAACTCTCAGTCTCCTGGTTTCTAGTCCAGCACCTTAACCACTAGACCAAACTGGCTCTTTGTATATCTTTGCATGATATACAGATCCAGCTTATCTTCCAAATCTGAAGCTGCAGATATGATGCAACCCACCGCATAGCATGCCCTCTGCAACAATAGCAAGCTCAGCTGTGAGTCTAAAAGATATACAGATCTACCCTCCTTTGCTCAAAGAAATGGGGAAATTTGAACAAAGTATTCTGTGTGTGGATGGGAGCTCTCATATCCACTCCATAAAGGAACCTTCCTGGCTTCCAGTAAGTTTACAAGCTCAGTTCAAAGTGGTGGCCTTGGAAATCATAATTTTCTTCTAGGGTATTGAAATTCAACTACAGTACATAAATCCACTCTGATTTGCAATTGGTGTTGGAGACACTGTTTAGGGGTGTGGCAACCAGCCTCTTGGGATTATTCATATACAGCATAGCTTTCCAAAGTGTGTGTCGTGACACACTACTGTGTCGCCTGCAGTGTCCTGGTGTGTTGCGCAAAAACCCAGAAGCGCTGATGGGGGGAACTGAAAGAAGCGGCACCCCCGCCAATCAGCGCCGCCACCGCCAGTGTGTGTCGCCAGTGTGAAAAGTTTGGAAAGCTCTGATATACAGAATATAACAGGTGGTGTGGAAGGCACTTTTGTCACTTTGGTGGCATGCTACAGTCTCCCTTTTCAGATTATTGCAATGGTCACTAATGAGGATTTTTTTTTTATGCTGACTTCATTGATGGCTTCATACATCTTAGGGCTACAAACTATTTGTCTTCTATTCTTATGAGTTTTGTAACCATTGCTCTGTGTGTGCGACAGAGCATTACCTTGATGGATTGAACACAATATTTAAAAGACACTTTTAAAAGGCCAAACACAGACATCATTGTTGCCACTAGGATGCTAGCAGCCATGGGGAAATGATATCCTTTTAGCCAATAATCCCTACGGTTTGGAAATCTTTCTTTGGTTCCTTAGTTGGAATTGTGCAACTGCTAGGGGAAGGCAACAAAGCAGGGGCTCAGATTGTAAATGGCAGGGAACACCATGGCAGCCAGATGAAGGATGGCCTCGACAGACTTCCTTGATCAAAGGAAAGCCAATTCTTTGCTCAGCCTGCAGTCCAAAAATTGTTTCTTCCTGGCTCCCTACTGGCTTGCTACATAAGCTAGCAGGACACACATCTGTGCTCTTTGGTTCTAGCTAAGCAGCTCCCGTGGTCCAAATAAAGACAGAAGTTTTTGCCAATAAAATGAACAGCTGAGCAAAGGATACCCACTAGGTAAGTTAGATGGCAAAGAATGAATTTAAGAAGCAGTCTCACACAAGCCATTGGTCCATTTAATTTCATAGAGTCTTCATTGAGCCTTATGCCACCTCATTTTCTCATCATAAGTGCCTCTACAGACCTATACCCATGTGAGTCCAATCATCTAAAGAAGATGGCTAAGCAATCAACCTAGCCAGCACCACACCCAAATGCCTACAAGGGCACGGATGGATTGAATCAGCATCTCTGGCTGATCACACAGCTGCACAAATTGGAAGCAATCGGGGAATGGAACTATCATCAAGGGAACTAATACAGAGTCCTGCTGAATCAGGAAGCCAAGAGCAAGTGTGGCAGGTTACAAGTGTGTAAGGGTTGAAAACTGGGACTTGTTTCTTCAAGCTTCTCCAGAATGTCTCATTTCAAATCAGAGGTCAACTGTACCACTCCCAGATTCCCCATTCCACTCAGGAAAACACCAAAAAAGTGGAAAAAGAGGGAAAATGTGATAATGATGTCATCTCCAGCTCTAAACTGTGTATGACTATTTATTAACATTCCAACACTATTAACCCCAGTTGCCAGGTGACCTACAAAGCAAACAGTTGTCCTCCAAGTATCTTCAGACTGGAAATCTCAGAATTCCAATTCTGCAGTCCCACATATCTGGAAGGCATTAGGTTGAAAAAGGCTGCTTAAGTATTCTAGAGTGAGATAGATCCATGGAAAATAATGTCTGGGAAGAAAATAAAAAATGAATGTTGAGGGCTGATAGCCTGAAAGTGGATAAGGGATGCAATCAAAAACCAACTTTGTGCCCAAAGAAAATGGCTCAGACTGAATAGATAAGTTAGCAAGGGGCAGCTAACTGGTTTCACCTGATGCTCAATGGGAGATACTGCAATCAGCAGCAGTGGAAGTGCTGAAGCACAGATCAAAGAAAGTTTGTAGGTAACTCATTTTCTAGGTTGGGATTCTGTAATGGTATGTGGGAATGACCTTGGGAGACAGGAGGAAGAGTCACAGACTAGGCAACGGTCAGATAAGAGGCAGCTGAGCCCGCAGAAGGAATGGGCACAAGGCAAATGTCTCAGAAGGGACCATCCCTAGTTTCTTGGCCTGTAAAGGTGAGGGGGGAGAGATGTACTTTCAGACTTGCAAGATTCTGTTAATGTAACCTTGCAATAAAGTTAGAGCTAGTACTTCTGGGTATGCTTCTTATCAGAAGCATACCCAGATTCCTTGGCTAACAGATTCCTTGGGAATCACAGAGCAGCAGAAAACCTGAAGGACTGAGTGGTTAACCAATCAGAGCTTAATTCAAGGCAACTTTTGGAAAGCCCCAAACTCAACTCCATGCCTGTGTTGTAGTGTAATACACTGTTCATTTGCACTGCAATCTTAATATGTCTACTGAAATAACTTTTGTATTGATGAGCTGTGACCATTTTAGGTAAGCCTCTTTCAACCTAGTGCCTTCCAGGGGATTAAGCTCCAAGAGTTCCTGGCCATCATGGCCAACAGGGATTCTGGGAATTGAAGAAGGCATTATGGTGGATCAACTGTTATACATCTTACAATTTTAGTTGATGCTGTATTTTGCTTGATGTTGTTACAATTATAATGTATTAAACATTGATAGTCATTTATTTAATAATATGTTGCACAGCGTGTGTGTGTGTGTGTGTGTGTGTGTGTATAGTCATATAGCTGCTCTGGGGATACAAATAAATATCAAATATTTATTTAGATTGTAAGCATATATTCATTTTAGTTTCCTTCCTGTTTTGCATTCCTGTGTTAATTTATATCCTGCACCATGCAAAGCAATTCTAGCCACCGTATAAATAAGGAATTGTTATTAAATGTTTACTATTCATTCAGTTTTTCCCTTTCTCCAGGAGGTCAGAGCATGTGGTCCTCTCTTACTTGTATATTCACAACACCTCTTTTATGAAGTAGAGTAGGCTTAAAAAGTGAGGTTGACCCAAAGTCTGTTCATGGCCAAGAGGACATACAGTACAAACACTTACTCTATTTTACTGCACTGATTCTGAAGCAGGCTGTGGAAGTAATTTTTGCAATTCTAATGCAAAACTGAAGCCCTATTTAGCTACATCTAATAATTCAATATTTCCTTTGTAATGCATCCCCACCCCAGAACAGGAGGAGGAGAAGAAATTGTTTGTACATGCATGGAATAAGGATCAAGGCAAAAGTGAATTAACTTCCAGTCATCTCTGGGTACACAAAAGGTTTTGCACAGTTCAGTAATTAGAACCTGTTGTCATCAGAAAAGCCACACCAAACTAAATCAGGAGAAAACAAACTTTCAGAGGGAAGGGAACCAAGAACATAAGGTATGAAAAATAAAGGAGGCGGGGTAGCCTGAGAAGATTTAGGAACATGTCTGTGTTTGTAGTCTTGCAAGGAACAGGCCCAAAGTAACCTCATAAAACAATTCCATGCCCAGGCAATTATAGATGCTGCATTTGAGCTAAAACCCACAAAGGAGCTCCTTAAATCCCAGAAAGGTGCTGGAGCATTTCATCTCTTGCCAGGATTTTTACACCTTTCTTGATTCAGGTGTGCATTCTAAAACATCCTCCACTTTAGCCAGGTCCCGTCAATTTCATTATGGACAACTGAGACCTCCAAGAAAAATGCTGCAAGGTAAAAGTCCTTAGTTCAGGTTTATGTTTCTCCATACCATGTTTCCTCTCCCCTGGTTTCTCCCACTTTTCCATTACTCAGCCTCTGTTCTAGATTTGCTAAGCCCAGTTTTCCTAGGTTCTGGAGTTTTAAAAGAAAAAAATATCCTAACCTCCTCTCTTTTTTCCTCCATTTTTTGGGTGTCTATCCACACTACAGGATACCCTGGAGAAGATGCTGATGCTAGGGAAAGTGGAAGGCAAAAGGAAGAGGGGCCGACCAAGGGCAAGATGGATGGATGATATTCTGGAGGTGACGGACTCGACCTTGGGGGAGCTGGGGATGGCGACGGCCGACAGGAAGCTCTGGCGTGGGCTGGTCCACGAAGTCACGAAGAGTCGGAAGCGACTGAACAAATAAACAACAATCTACACTACAATAGGTCCAGTTAGAATTTTCTACTCTGCACTACTCTGGAGGGATTTGAAATATTTTTAAATGGACTTAAAAAAAAAAAGTGGGTTGAGCCTATTAGAGCCTTAAAGCACCTATTTTACTTCTTAATTTCCAAAACAAATAGCAGACAATCATTTCAGCAGCCAATCTTCAATGTCATGGTTCTGAGGACAATGGAGTAGGGTGGAGTGGGGGAACTCCAGAAAAGGTGAGTAGTCAAAACACTTATTTCTGAGTATAGGCTATATGGGGGTCTGCTATAGAACAATCTCTGCATCTCTCTCTCTGCTACACATGTCACGTTCCACAAAGGGAAGAGATGATATTATTGAAGGTCAGCAGGTTAGAAGCTTTGGCTACATTATGCAAAGACCTAGCTATCTTGAGAAGCCCATAATGCTGGGTAACATGGACAGAAAAAGAAGAAGAGGACAACCAGGAGCAAGATGGATGGACTTGATTAGGGTGCCTCATTGGAAGACCCAAAGGGCCAGGCTAGGAACAGATCATACTGGAGAAGGCCTATGTACAGCATATGATTGCTAAGAGCTGATACTGATACCATGGCACATAAGAGTCAATCAGTCAATATGTGAGCACTCTCATGACACTCACCAAGGTTTCTTATTTGAGGTTCCAATGCAGATGTGCTGGGCAGGAACCGTCTTCCATTTCTTTGCTTCCACAACCAGAGATTCTGCATCTACCAGGCCAAATCCATACAAATGGCTAACTGGAAAGAAAGGTGTCTCAGACATTCACTGGTTTATTGAAAAACAATGATTTTTCATAACTTTATTATTTATTATTTTATTCAATTTATATGACCGCCCATCTCCCCCAACGGGGAACTCTGGGCGCGCATTTAAAACAAGATATAAAATATAAAATTTAAAATTACAGTTTGATTAATACAATTAAATAATTATAAAATCCAATTTGGCAAATTAACTTAACACAAAGGAAGGACATTATGAAATTAACCACCCCCATGAGGAACTATTACTTCCCCCTTCCCATGCTAGGCGGCAGAACCAGGTTTTCAGTTCTTTCCTAACGGTCGGGAGGGAGGGGATCTGCCTCAACTCAATTCTTTATAAAGAAAGGATGTTATCTGTAAATATGAAAGGGCTTTGCACAACTTTTTAAGACTCAGGGTCCTTTTCTTCAGATGTTCTCTTTGATCCCTTCCCTTTATGTATCCCTATTTTGCATACCATTCTGGTTTCCAGATTTTCCTTTCTTCTCCACATGCAATAATCTTTATTTGTACAGGGTCTTAACCTCCAACATATCATCTTGTTAAGCAATAAAGGAAAAAAGTTCTGAACATTTAAAATGCACCGTGCACTGCCTTTCAGTTTTCAAAGATCAATCCAGAAGCCCCACCACGACCAAAAAGTCACTGACCATCCTTGACAAAGTTGCTTCTGTTATCTTGCATATCAAAACCTCTATACCTTCTGTGTCAGCGATCATTCCTCTTTGTCTCTCTCTCTCTTGTGTAACACGTATCTACAGTTTGCAGTCACAGGTCAATTTAAAACCATACAAGACCTTGTGTATATTATAATGCCTCATGACAGTCATAATTTGGGATGTTGTTGTTGTTGTTGCTGTTATTTCTGGGCAGTTGAACCGAGAAAGACTAATATCATTTATCCTGTATGTTCATATACTAAATGATATAGATTTCCTAATCGTGTGTCATCTATATATGCTGGAACTCCAACTCCTTAAATTCTCTGCTAAAGACAAAAGCCAGTGCGGGTTAGTGGTGAAGGTGCTGAACTAGAAACAGTGAAACCCAGGTTCTAGCCCACCCTCAACCACAGAAACTCCCTGGATGACTTTGGGCCAGTCCCACCCACTCAACCCAACAGCCAGCTTGGTGTAATGGTGAAGGTGCTAAACTAGGAGTGGTTCTAGTCCACCTTCAGGTTCTAGTCTACCCAGGTTCTAGTCCACCTTCACCTACAGAGACTCATTGGGTGACTTTGGGCCTGCCCCACCCCCTCAACCCAACAGCCAGCTTGGTGTAATGGTGAAGGTGCTAAACTAGGCGTGGTTCTAGTCCACCTTCAGGTTCTAGTCTACCCAGGTTCTAGTCCACCTTCACCTACAGAGACTCATTGGGTGACTTTGGGCCTGTCCTACTCTCTCAGCTGAAACTACTTCTCAGGATTGTTGTGGTGGGGGAAAAACAGCTCTTACACTGTGCTTAGATACATAACAAATCTACTATGCTACATTAGAAAGACCATGCTTAGCTGGAAATTCTAGGAATTGTCATCCAAATATATCTGGAGGACACCAGCTTGGGGAAAGCTAGAGTATTATTTTTAAATTGACCTGTGACTGCAAACTGTAGATACATGTTATACAAGAGAGAGGGAGAAAGGAATGATCACTGACACACAAGGTATAGAGGTTTTGATATGCAAGATATTATTATGCTGTGAACCGCCCAGAGTCCCTCCTTGAGGAAGAGATGGGCGGTTATAGAAATTCAACAAATAAATAAATAAATAATGACAATAACCTGAACTGGGCCAATTCTGTTGCTTAAAGTGAATTATTGTCTTGTTTTGGTCATGTTTCTTATGTTAAAGATAAACATATGTCAAAACACCCTGAGGATTTTCATTTTTTATTGTAAGACAACATAGGACAATCATGCCTATCACATCAATCAGAAAATACTTGCAAGGTTCTTTCCTTGGCACCCATAACACATCTGCATGTGCATACAGGCACATCTGCTTCCGTTTGTCATAGAAAAATCCAGGAGCAACAGGCTATTCTTGTTCAGAAGCTGCCAATGGTTTTACTAAAAGGATTACTGTAAAGTCACTGAAAGTAAACACAGGAGGCAGAATGTAATTTTGACAAGGGCTTATTCTGAACCTTGACAATGTCAAGCTTCTAGCAAAAACTAAACCTAAGAAAAACAAAGAGAGAGAGAAAAAAAGCAGAGGAATTTCTCAAATCAAGTTAGAGAAATCAATTCGGAGAAAGTTAAGCCTTCTCTGAATGCTATTTTTGCCTAAGATTTTGTCTGCTGAAACAGACGGGAGCTTGTAAATATCCCCTGATTAAAGCATGGCTCTAAGAGGATTAGCAGTCCTCAGAAGCATGAAGGATCGTTTTTCTTGGTGGGTCGGTCCACAACACATAAGGGATGCTCAAAAACCTATGGGGATGTTGATTTGGCCTTCTAATTCCACAAACACCAGTGGGGTTGGGGTGGAGGGGAGTATTTTTCTAATCAGAAGACTCCAAAAATTCTATAGAAAAGTGTGGAATGAAGATGTATGTGGTTGTATTTTAAGAGACAGTGATAAGTTGTTAATGTTGAATATACTTGCTGGGGATGAAGGGGGAAGGTTTTTTCTTTCTTTTGGGGGGATATTTTTCTCTCTCTGCACTTACTTAATATTTTTCCTTTTCTTTTAATGTATTTTTGTATTAGGTTCTTGTATTAGTTTTATTTGTATCATATAATCTTTAATATAATTATGGAAAAAAGAAGATGACTCCAAGGAATTCAAGAATCTAATCCTGAGATTTATGGGAAAATACAAGTGAGTAAACCCACTGTAACTGCTGGGGAATAAAAAAGGGGTTTGTTTCACTAGCTCAACTCTCTCATTGAAAATGTGTTTAACTCTATGATGCCCTGGTGCTATCATATGCACAGAGTTGCAGCAATAAAAAAGTTTTGCAATTTCTTCTGCTGGCTTTAAACCAGAGGTGTGCACTCAGAGACCCCTCAAAAGCTTTGGTTACAACCTCCCACCTCCCCACAAAAGTTGCCACCAAATTGTGGTTTCTAAAGTCACGGAGGAAAATAATATTAAATACATGGAGAGCAGTCGTTCTAATGACATATTTAACATTTAATGTAATTTTATTTAAATATATGTTTACAGTTAATTATGTCTAATTTTGTTTTTGTCCTGGCCACAGTGTTTTTGGAATGAGCACCCCTATTTAAAGGGTTACAACAGACAAGAAGCAACATATTCTCTGTTGTGGTGCTTGCCTTTTGGAATAAGGTCCCTTCCCCCTGAGATCCAGATGGTTCCCACCCTGTTGACATTTCAGAAGGCCTTAAAAACCTGGCTGTTCTCCCAGACCTTGGGTAGGGTGAATGGAACCCTGTTGTTAGATATGTTTATCATATGTCACATATGTTTGGATATAGTTGTCTGAATCTGCCATTTTATTTCCCTTATTGTGTTTCTATTTGTTATGTTGTATTTGTGTTGTTTTTTATATTGTGAGCCCACCCAGTCAGCCTAGAATCGAGAGCACCAAAATTGAAGTAAATTTAAAAAAAATACAGTGTTCTTTTGTGGTGGATTCCGGCGCTGCTGCTGGCTCCCAGGGAGGGAACGCATTCCAGGCAAATAAGAGGATTCACAGCCCAGACACTGTTGCTGGGAAAGTTAAGAGTTTCAAGGAAGCTCCGCCCTGGAGCCTTCCTAGGTTATTTAACCTTAGGTTAGTTAGAGTAGCTTTAGTCTGGCAAGATTCTGTCTATATGGAAAGAACAATAAAGAACTAGAGTTGAATACACTGACTCACAGTCGTTCTTGGTCTGGGCCCGACATCTTTCTACCTTGCAAAGACATGCTGGAGTCCAAAGAAGGAAGAATTGACCAATCACATTGGAACTCTGGGTGGCCCAGGATTCCTTTCAAATCTATTTCAGCAAAATCATCAAGAATTGACCATGAAGATAATTCATAGGGGGCACTCTGCTAAAATTGCATTATATAAATTAACACCTTTCTAAGTTGTGTTAAGGGGCATGGTGGCTCAGCGGGTAAGACGACAGGCTTGTCGATCGGAAGATCGCAAGTTCGGAAGTTCGAATCCCTAGCCCTGCGTGCGGAGTGAGCTCCCGCACTAGCTCCAGCTCTTGCCAACCTAGCAATTTGAAAGCATGCAAATGCAAGTAGATGAATAGGTACCACTTCGGTGGGTAGGTAACAGTGTTCCGTGTGCGTCATGCAGCCACATGACCATGGAAGTGTCTTTGGACAACGCTGGCTCTTCGGCTAACAAACGGAGATGAGCACCGGTCCCTAGAGTCGGACACAACTGCACAAATGTGCGGGGGGAACCTTTACCTTTTAAGTTGTGTTCATAGGGTTATAAGCAAATTGGCACCTATTACCATCTTTGAAGGCAATGTCCTCTTCCTTTTCCATTACTATATCACTCTTCCTGAAGGTAAGATATGTACAGCAATGGAGCAGTCTACCTGCAGAGGTTATATTTTCTCCATTTTGGAAGTTTGTAAGAAAAGGCTAGACAGCCACCTCTCGTGGATGGTTTAATTAGTTTTCCTGCATACTGAAGAGGGTCGGAGTAAGTAATCCTTGCTTTCAACCCTACAGTTCTGTGATTCTGTGTTCTTAAACCACTCGGGGATGTTTACATTGGTTGAATGTTTTTGAAGAAATTGAGAAAATCTCCCCAAAATGTTTCACAATAAATCCTGCTTTTGGTTTACTGTTCCTACTTCCAAAGACATGTGAGAAACTGAACTGATTCCTGTTATTAGTAGCCAGGACTGTTATTACAAAACCCTGGGAAATTAGAATACCTCTTTCATTGGATCAGTAGTACTTAAAAGAGTTACAAACTGCTCTTAATACAACAAAGAGTTCTGAAAAATCAATTGTGTTCTACAATGAGGGTTATGTTTATTCAAATCTGGTCACTATTCAAATAGCCATATTAACATTTTCCCCAATAGACAACTTTCATCTATACAAAGATTGTTACTGCATTTTATTTCGATGTGCTTGGTGGACCTATGACCTAAAATAATAAATAAAATTGCTCCAGACTGCAAATTTGAATATGGATGCATTTTTAAAAAGATTGCATATGTATTGCACATGCAGATGGATATGTGTGTGGGTAGTATCTATGTCCTCAAGTTTTTATTCTGATTCTTTCCTTTGACTTTGGGAGCACAAGGGTCCTGTTTCAGATTTAACTTTTTTTAAAAGTTCTTGTTCTGTTGCTTTGTTTCTCTGGTGAAAAAGCAATCCATCCGTCAAAGCAAAACAAATAGAGATCATGCTCCCCTGTGAGCAACCATTGTGCGATATGTGGTTAGAATTCCCTTCTGCAAAAAAAAAAAGTAGTTTAATAAGTCTGTCACAGGAGGGGAGAATTGGATCAGAGCAGCTGTGCTGAAATAGCTGGCTGGGAGGTCTTTTTGCCTGAAGGAAAGTGTCCCTGTATGCGACTGGCCTCATGGAAGCAAAAATAAGCTTCTTATTTTTCCCCCCTCCAGGAGGGATGTTAGGAGCTTTGGAAATGAAGGTAGGATTCTGTCAGTACTTCAATATTTTTTGTACCTCTTATTATATAAGAATACGGTCCTGCATTGGGTGAATTAATCAAACTATTTTTCAACGTTATTTCATTCTGTGATTTTCTTAAGAAATGCACAGCCGTTTGCTTTCAGCTTCTACACCTCTTCCCTTCAAATGACTACTGCGTTTATTATTTCTTAGAGTTATATCTTGCCTTTCCTTCAGAAGAGCAAGGTGGCATACAGAGCCCTCCTTCCTTGTATATTTCTCCACAACAACCTGTGAGGTTGGTTGTGTTGAGAGAGAGCGACTGACTCGGAGTCACCCAGGGAACTCCTCAGGTTAGACTAGAACATGAGTTTCCCTGAGGCCAGTCCAGCACCTTCACCACTATACTGTACTAGCTCTGGGACAGAGAGGGAGGGACTGACCCCAAATCCTCCACACAGCTTCTGTGGCCGAGTGGGGATTGGAACCTGGGTCTCCCTAATCCTAGAACACCTTTGCCACTACATTATGCTGGCTCTGGAGCTGAAAGAGAGGAAGGAATTGACCTGAAGTCACCTAGCAACCTTCTCTGGCTGAGCAGAGACTAGAACCACGGTCTCCCTGCCCTTAGTCCGACATCTTCACCTCTAGACCAGCCTGGTCCTTTTATTTTAAATGTTATTGTTTCCTAAAGCGAGTGTTTTTGAGCAAAAATCAACTTTGCAATACTCAGCTTTGCAGTACATCCTAAAAACTGTTGACAGTCTTGTCTGCTCTGGAAGTGTCTGCAACAGACTGCCATCAGCCCTCTGAATTATTTATTTTTTAAAGGAGGAAGACCTCTGACCACAACAAGGTTATCTTCCCCCAAACAGTAATGCTATTTAGCTCACTGTTCAGTTTTTGCATGTAGACTATTCAGTGCAGTATATGGCATGATGCCATCTCTTTGACATAGACCAGGTCAAGAAACAGGCATGGCAGGGATTCCAGGAATGTTCTTTATTGTAGTAAGGTAGAATAACATAATCCTGAAAACCTGCCTAAGTTTCTCTCTGCCCCATCTGACACCAAACCCTATCAAGGTGAAGTTATTCTGAGTTTCTTTCTTATACTTCCCTCTATCTCAGGACTGTGTAATCTTCTCTAAAAGTCCCCCCTTAATGGCTCGCTCATTCCTTCCCTATCCCCAAGGTCAGCTCTACATTCCTTCACACCTGGTCCCAAATATGTCTACAGATTCCTTTTAAGTAGCAGTGTCTGCAGAATGAACACTGCAGTCCCACTTCGATGAAGTAAACTGAACTCCATCCAACATAAATCTACCAGAAATCTCACCTCGACGTCCAGCTCCATTTGTTTTCCAGTCAGGAGCCAAGAGGTGTACCGGTTGGGATGTTTTCACAAGCAGGTGCTGCACATCTCGCCATGTCAGCAAAGGGCTAAAAATCGCAGAAGGAATGACAGAGAAATGTATGTATGCATGAATGCAGCAGGTTTTGCTGTCTCTAGAGGTGGGCTTCTAAAAGGACTCAGCCAAAGGGAAGCACTGTGGCAGAAATATTCTTCAACTTCAGCCAATAACTATCTAAAGGCTTCTGGTCAATGAAGTGAGAAACCACCTCCAAGCAGCTAGGATGCTGTCAGCTGGAGTCCTGATTACAGAGGAATAAAAACAGAACACTGTGACAGCAGAATGGGCTGCATCGCAGGTAGAGCACATTTTTCCCCACCTTAAATGTTCCTCCATATAAAAATGCTCCAGTTTTTTTAAAACGGAAAAGAAATCTGTCAAGGAAAAAGCACAACCTGACAGACCAGTTTTCTATTTGTAGGGAAGTCTATAGAAACAGGGACACTCAAAAGCTTTGGCTGCCCGCTGCAGATGAACCACGTACAAAATGCTGCATTGTTTCTTTTAGCAGGAATGCTGAGTTGAGAGAGGGTGAGCTGTGGCCCTTAGAAACAAAACTGATATAGTCCACCCTGTCACTGAAGAGCATTACATTGCAACCATGTTTAGAATAGGCTGAGGGGTAACTCCAAGACGACTTCAAGAATATGTTCACTTATCACTTCCTGAAGGTAGATGCAACCTCATAATTTCAAGAAAGGCTGGTACAAAGCATCTAAAAACCCCTGATCTCTCGCAAGCTGTCTCCTCCAGTATACTCCTCTTCACTGTATGGACAGGAACAGGCCACAGATCAATGAAATAAACAAGCAAACAACAAACCAAGTGTTGGATTACAAAACCAATCACTTTCAGCCAACTAATGGCTAGGCACGATGGGTGCTGTTCCTGAACTGATTTGGAGTTCAGCAAATTCTTTAGAGTGACAGAAAATAAACTATGAGTTCAGAAGGTGTTGGGATAAGTAGACATAAAAGCCAAAATCTACCTGGCTGCATAGGATGGGCATGCTCCAGGACCCTTCCTTTAAATGTTGTCATCTAGTGGGACCTAGGAAGTGCACTTTCTCCATAGCTACCCCTGCCCTATGGAACGCCCTTCCCCCTGAGATCCGACAGGCCCCCATCTTCCCTGCCTTCTGGAAGGCCTTGAAGACCTGGCTGTTCCTACAAGCATGTGGGGTAATGTGAGGCTGGAGCCTGGTAGCATGGTACTTTGATATGGTGGAGAGTGTTGCCCCAGGGTGCCATGAGTTTTTATTGTGATTGTTTCGAGTTCTTCGCTGGTTTTATTGTTTTGTGAGCCACACAGGGTTGTGGTTAGAATATGGGCAGCTACGTAAGTCTTTTAAATAAATAAATAAAATAATATCTGGGGAAACCAGTGATTTTGGCTATTGCATTTCCCTATGATGCTTTTGTCTTCCAGGTGTTTCTTAAAATGTCTCGTATGCACCTATGTATTATGCACATAAGTACATATATAAATGTTATAAAAATCAGAACATTTGGGAATAAAAATGTCAGTTGATTGTCTCTCTGGCAAGAGAAGGAAACATTGGAACACTCCACACTGCTGTAACATGTTTGGTATTGAGCATTTAATGGAGTGTTTTATGTCAAAGAGCTAAATAATTCCAAAATTTACAGACCTGGCTTCCACCAATTTATTTGCAAGCAATGTGGGGCTCTCTGTGAGTCCTAGTCACACATCAAGTTTTGAAATTTTCAAACCATCTTAAAACCCAAGGTGCCAATGCTTGTGCTTATACTTGTGAGACATTTCAATCTCTTCCATCATTATAATGCAAAAAAAGGGTCCCATCTTCAGTACAATAATGCAAAACAAACAAACAAACAAACCCATCTCTGCCACTGTGAGTCACAGCAATTAACAATGTATTAGTACTGAAAGCCAAAGTCACAGCATGGGAGTATTAAAAGTAGTCAGTAGTGATAGCTTGGAGATCATTCTCTTCCCCTTCATTTTTAAAATAAACCAAACTGAAAAAGTTTGAGCCTAAACAAAAGCCATCAATTTTAACATTACTATGGAAACTCATCTCCATTCTTTACTGGAAAAGGGGAGACAATGCAGTCTCATCCAGTTTTTCAGGGGTTTCTCAGAAGCTTATCTATGCAAGATGAGTGTCATGAGTTTCTCAGTCAAGAAAATAAGTAACAGTAGAGAAACGTTTTGAGTTATATCTCAACATGTTCCATTATGATTGGCTAATGTCCCACAGTAGGGAGGACATGCACCAAAATACCAAGAAACTTTTAAAATTGCCCCAAATCTCTAAGGATCTCATCAGTCTTATCCAAAACCGTAGGCAAGAACTCGAGATTTTTGAATCTCATGAAATTCTGCCCATTTTTATTTTAAGAAAAGGCTTATATTTAATTTGGATATCCAAGATGCATGCATGCCAGCCCTCTCCTGCCAAGCCTGCATAAAGCCAACTTCTGCAGCCTGGTGCTTTCCAAATGCCCTGGGCTTCAACTTTCAGAAATCTGAGAAATGTAGTCCAGTCCATCTGGAGGACATCAGGTTGGAGAAAAATCACCAATACTATCTTGAAGCAAGACTCTTATGTCTTCATCTTATGTCTTTCAAGAGGATTAGACAAATTCACAGAGAAGGCTATGAGCAAATATGAGCATCTGCTGTCATCAAGATTACAGAGTGCATCTCTTTGAATATCAGGTGCTATGGAACAACCAAGGAAGGAAATTGGTTGGCCTTTGCAGGAAACAAGACATTCAAATGAAAAGACCAGAGAATAGCAGAGAACATGTTCTAAAATGGTTGTAGGGGAACAACTTAGCAGGACTGTGTCCCACCCAGAATGCTTTCAGGGTGGTACAGTTACATACATTTGAAAAAACAAAACAAAACCCAGACTAGCATAATGTCTTCTTCATCCTTTCTCCCTCTTTTTTTCCAGAGATGAAAACATACTAACAAATAACATCTATACAACAGAAGATGAATTGAACCCTTACTTGGCTTCCAGAGCTAGAGCGATGATCCCAGCTACCATCGGGGCAGAAACAGAAGTCCCAGTGTGGCCTTTTGTGCAATGTTTCTTCAGATCTGTGGTCACCTAAGAAGAAATTCCTTTAGGATTGACTGATTTGACCTCCTTGCAGTCCAAGGGACTATAACCTCTATAACCTCTTCCAAACAAGTAGTTTAGTATGACTGGGTCTCCACAGAGCAAAAATGTTGGGGGAAAAAATCAGAACTAGTCCTCTCCTTTATGATCTAACTGTCAACAAGGGGAACTGTCTTACTTGGACCTGAGTGGTCAAAAAAAGGAATTCTCCTAAAGTTGTTATGGAGTCTAGGAAATGTTCTAACTCCGTATTCTTGTGTAAAGCTGTTTCACTGAGTTTTGGCAAGGTGCTTGCACAGCAGAGGCAATGCTACTGGTGTTGTTCAGTTGTGGCGGTTATGTAATTTAACTCATCAAGGTGCTCTGTATTGCTTCTATAGTCATCCACCAGCTGGAAGATCTACCCAATGGCCGTGCAGAAGCTTTTTCTGTTACTGGACGGGCCATGAGTGTGTCACATAAACAATGCAAAGTTTCACTGTTTACAAGCAGGGCGACTGCATTGCTTTGCAAAACAGAAGCATCACCAAAGCAAAGTACTGCTTCAAAGTTTTACCCTGTATACTTACAATCTGTCGCTCATAGAAAGCCCCACTGCTATAAGTTGTAGCAAGGGTAGAAGCGCACTCTTCCAAATACCACGGCTTGTTCCCGTTCTCTGTGGTACTGCTAATGGAGACTGTGTAGATGCTGTTGGTGTATCCATCACAAGAGCAATGGTCCCCTTCTCGGCCACCATTTCCAGAAGCCCACACAAAAATAGAACCCCGTCCTCTACGACCCTGGGCATTGGGAAGAAAAGGTGGACTTTCAGAATGACATAGTCCTGAGAAAGAAGAAAGGTAAGAAAGAAACACAAGACAATCCTGCCTTGATGTTGTAAGATGGGACAAAGACAAACATGGACAGGCTTTCAAGATTCTGTCATTCTACCTTACGACAATAAAGAGCATTCCCAGAATTCCTCCAGTGCTTGTTTCTTGACCTGGCCTATTTTCAAAGGCTGACAGCAATGATGGGAGTTGTGATTAAACACATCTGGTTGCAGAAAACTGAGTAGAGAGGCAATAGACAGAAAAAGGAATAACAAACTTGTACGCCCCTTCTGTGATCAAGATTGCTCTTGAAGTAGCTTTTCCAGAAAAGAAATGAAGAAGGCTGTGGGATATCTAGTTCCAGTTTTAAGAAAGTTGAACCCTATAACTGGACCATGCATTGGTGCAAAATGGAGAACAAAATCTGAAAAAAGCAAAAAAGACCCCCACCTGTGAGAAGGGAAAAGGATGGGCCACACCATATCATATTTCCCCCACACCTTTTTAATGCCTTGTTCAAATGCTTGCTTGGCCAAAGGACCAGGCCCATCCACAGTACGGCCATCGTCATCTGGACCCCAACTGGCGCTGTAGATGTGAATATATTCTGGTTTGGCACCAATCGCCTTGGCTTCCACCACATCTGTCACATCACCATCTAGCATGCGGATGCCTGAAAAGGAACCCACCCAGAGGTTTAAAAAGAAATAACAAAAGAAATTGGTTGTGATAGCTCTTTGTACAGGTACTCAAGGACAGCAATCAAAGGCTTTAGTTCAAGGTGCTGCCCGGAGCATGTATGGCTGTTTGCAGAGGGATTGGCCACTGAGAAGATAGCTAGGACAGAAGCAATCCAAATCAAAATGAATTCTGAACCAGCTGGTGCTTCCACATTATCTTCAGGAATGGCCACAGATACAAAGCATTACGATAGTGCAACTGGAAGGTTACCAAGCCATGGATACGCATGTTTGGCCAAATCCACAGCTGCCCTGTAATGAGATGGAGCTGTCCCTAAGAGGGGAGGATTGTTTTGTGCATAATTCTGGCACACCACAGGCAACACCTTGCAGAATAAACAAAGGTAGGGGGAGAATAGATTAGAAGCTAAAAGGCAGATGGAACATTTGCACAGCGATGCATAAGTTGGTTATGGAAATATATTGGGTGAATTACTCTCCTCCGATGAGCCTGAACACCGGTCCAGCAGCTAGCCAACACGGCTCTGCTGGAAGTGAAAAAGCAGGGCCATGGTCCATCAGAAAGCTGGCTGGCTCTCCTCAAAATGAATGGGATCCAGACAACAGCTGCGCCTGCTGGATCAGGGCCAATATCCTCCTTGAATTTGCAAGATTTTTTTTTAGAGGGAAAAATGCAGCCAAACTGGCAGATACTGTAATATTAAACAGAAAGTGCTTAGCCTTGAATGAATGAATAACTGAATGAATGAACCAGTCTTAAAAAATTCTAGGAGCTTGATTCATTCTTTCTGTAAAGAGGAAAGACTGATTATCACAGTTTAGAGGCTTGCCATGGGTGGCAGCACTTTTAGGAGAAAGGGCAGCCAAGGGTAATCTGAGTGCATAATATTGTTAAGTACAAAGGCCTCTGCTTATTTTTAAAAGATTCCATTTTTCTTTCCACATATATTTTTCCTTAAGGAAAAAAAATCAAGAGAAAAAGTTAATTACAGCTGCAGCTTTACTGTGGATTGTAGTTTTTTTTTAAAAAAAACCCTCTTGAACATTATCCTCTGATAGCACAGAATGAATCTAGGTGGTTTAGCAAAAAACAACAACAAAAAACCCTTCTCCTGAGCTGAATTCAAACCAGCATTTTGCAGCAGGCTTATTTCTATAATTGCTACTAGAAGTTCAAGGCCAGACTCTACTTTCCTACAAAGATAATTGGTTGGGTGAAAAGAAAGATACAAGAGTTTCAACTCACTAAGCACAAACTCATCAACATTCACCCACTAGGAAATATTGTAAAAACAAATAAAGCAACTCTATAACTGGCTGAAAAAGTTGTAGCCTGCAATAGGGAGATTTGATTATACTTCATTTAATAAAGGGCTCTAGATCTCACAGTAATGGAAAAACTGGAAAAGCTTGCAGGAAACCAAGAGATAGGCTAAGTGGAAGGGGAATAGGATTTTGATGTAAGAAAAGCTTTTCCTCCACTTGAGTTAAGGTAGAACTATAGTTTACATAAGAGCCAGTTTGTTGTAGTGGTTAAGGTATCAGGCTAGAAACCAGGAGACCATGAGTTCTAGTCCTGCCTTAGGCACAAAGCCAGCAGGGTGACCTTGGGCCAGTCACTCCCTCTCAGCCCTAGGAAGGAGGTAATGGCAAACCACTTCTGAAAAACCTTGCCAAGAAAACTGCAGGGACTTGTCCAGGCAGTTGCTGAGAATCGGACATAATTGAACAGATTAAAAAAAATAGTAGTACAGACACTTGGTCTGCTAATAATACACTGGTTTGGAGGGGACTGGTTACATGAGAAGACCTTGTTAACAAAGAACCCCAATATTGAGATTCCACAATGTTAGGCTTTGTGAAACAAAACCTGTATAGAACTTTAGCATAATAGCTATCCCCAAAACTAAATTTTTAAATTCATGGTTAACCATACTGTTCAAAAACATGGAAAACTCATTTCAGTTAATTCTCCCTTCCAGCTGAGCTTAGCTCCCAGTGATTTCAAGAACACATCCATGCAGTTTTCTCAGCAACAGTGTGGAATTGGTTTGCAACTGTTTTCCTCCAGGAAGTTTTTCTGACTTCCCTGTCTATCTACAGCCCTGGTATTTCTTGACAGTCTCTCATCCAAGTGCTATCCAGGTCTGATCCTTAGTTTTTGGAGATCAGCCAAGGCTATCCAGGTACAGCATCTAAACTGTGCAAAGCCCATTCAGCCAGAGTTGTAGTAGTCTTTACTGCAGTCAATGACCAGAATTCTGATTGAGTTAACCAACAATTTAAAATAATTAAAGCATTTTTATTTCAAATACAATGAAAACAAATAAAATTAGGAATAAGTCATCAAGCAGAGACAATGATGCAATAACCCTCCACCAAAAGCAACTTGCAAATATGAGTTGAGAGAAAGCTACAGTTAAGAATCATTGCCTATTTGCATATTGATATGCAAAGAATTGTGGATCTGGAAGCCTCCTGGATTGATAAATTCCAGCAGAAAAGGTAGAATCGCCTTCCTTGATTCCTCATTTGAAAATAGAGTACTTGCTGGAATTCTTCTGCTGTAACCATAACCTTCTTTCTAAGAAATACTATTAATCAGAGCTTTTAGATTCTTATTCTTTGAATTAACTGTTTCCAGACTAGATGGTAAGAAGGAAAGTCTGACAAGGGGAAGAGTTAATTTCTTCCTTCTCCTTTCACTTCCATAGAGTTGATCAGATTCAGAACACCCCATGTTCTTCACTTTCTCTAAAACAGCCCTCCAATACCCAAAGGTCATGTTCACATTGCACACTAAATCTAGGTTTATTTAACCATTGTTGACATCTTAGCTGAGTTGGGTTCACAAAGCACACTAACAATGCAGTGTAGCTATTTCATGCAATTGATTGATTGATTATGTGCTATGAAGACATTGTTGACTCTTAGTGACCACATAGATAAATTTTCTCCATGATGATTTGTCCCTAACCTGGTCTTTCAGGTCTTCCAATGGTGCACTCGTCACCACTGTAACTGTGTTATATTAAATAAATACAATCGATAGGATTATTTGCAGTGCATTAATATTTCTCCTCTCCAGTGGCATGTCTCCTGTGGCCTCAGGTTGTGGACCTGTACACTAAACCATAAATCATGACTTACAAACCACACACAATGCTAAACCTCTAGCAAGGAAACCCTGTTTGGGCTTAGGGCACTGAGGTAAATCCACTTGTGAGCCAGCCTTTTTGAACAAGGGACTATAAAGGGAGAAACATATTATCTGGGGGCATATGCCTGGGGGAAGAATGACCCTGATTATGTAGCTATAATCTTGACTTTTTTATCCCTCCTTTGCAGACACCTCTGCCATTATCTGAACTCCACAGCAGCTAAGAGCAGACCTTACAATTCCAGTCAAACATTCACCCAAACTGAAGGGGAAATCGATAGATTATCAGGGAGAAGTCAAGGTTTAAAAAAGAAAATGGAAAGGAGAAGGAATAAATCAGCCATTTCCCACAGTGTAACCCATAAAAACTTCTGATGGCTCACAGCTTTCAAGAGAATGGGAAAACAGGAACGATGGGTTACTCTTTATTGAACAGTAAGTGTACTTTGCCCTTGGCAAAAAAGAAGAAGAACAGAACAGAAACAGGAAGGCAATGAAAGAGCATCAATAAAAAAATGAGATTGGAGCTTTGGGAATGTGATGGATAGGGCTCCCCATTAAGCAGAGCCCAGTCCTCAACAATTGTGTTTCCAATGAGTCTCTTTTGGCATAGGTGTGATGACCAAAAAGAAGCACAAGGCTTCCTCCCCACACCTTGCCCAAATGAGGATGATCTCGGTCGGTTATGATAAGGCTGACCTCAATGTTTGGTTACTCTTGACACCTACAAAGAGAACAATTCCAGAAGGGATTTCCTGATTAGGCAGGCCAACACAGACCCTTCAACAGTGCCAGATTTATTGCAGCCTCAGCTTGCACAGATTAAAGTTTAAAGCGCTGCTCTCAGTTGGACAAAATGGGCTGTTGGCTGCACAAGCTGATGTCACAATAAATCTGCTAGTCTTTAAGGAGCGTAGAACTGTGCATGGGATAAAGGCACGCTGGCCTCCGTAGAAGAACCCAAGGGGGCCTCCTGTTCACCATAGCTACAAAACCGACACGTTTCCGTGATGGCAACTTCCAAGAGCAGGCTTCTTTGCAGGAGACATCAGATGAGAAAGGGTCTCAGACTGGAGGCTTCAGAAGGGGTCTCCCTTGGGCAAACCATGAAAGCTGTGGAGCAAAGAAGGAAAGAATACTTCCCCCCACTCCCTTCCAAGAGAAGGAAAAAGGCTACAAGGCAGCACACTGGCTGATTTCATATTTTGGATTTGACTTAGCTTAAAGCCACAGGCATTTGCAAACCACAGCACAGGGCTTAGCATCGGCATGAAGCAAGCATTTGGGGCATCCAGCTACAAATTCAAGATTCAACTACGGGCAAAAGCTGATTATCTTCATTTTTTATATTTGATATTGAAGTGCCGTTTTGGCTTGTATTCCCCCTTGCAAGAAGTACTTCCAGATAAAGCACGGGCTTCTCTGGGCAATAACTTAGGCCACTCCTTAATTTGCCTTACGGGTCAGTGCTCCACTGCTGTGCCTATTTTTTCAATTGTACTCTGCTTATATTAGAACAGGAAAGGGGTTAATAAAAATTAATAAGGGGGGTTGAGAAATAAACACCCATCAGCATAAAAGAGAAGTATAATCAACCACCACAAGTCCTTAAACCAGCTTTTTTAGGCCGATGGGCCTATTTGCAATGTTAAGGACAGGTTGTTGATCTTGGGAATGCCACCCATTAATTTCTTTTTTTAAAAAAAGTTTGGGGCTGATTTGTGGACCGCAGGCATCCTTGGAAAGAAAGGGGATATTGGAGGGTGAGAGATCGCAAGGCCATATGCCAGCTTTTCTTTTAAAAAAATATTGAGAAAAATACATAAAAAGTCAAATGGGAGGGAGCTTGGAAGGCCTAAAGGTGTCCCTAAACATCCTATTGGGTGCCCCATCCTTAAGCTCAGGGGAACTTTCACAGATAAAAGAGCTGGGTGGGTCAAAAACAAGAAGTGGGGAAAATCTCTTCTTTACTCCCTGCATTTTTCCCATTTGGTTTCTCCATGCCTTTGCAAATATTGCTTCAGGGGTTATTTCTCTATTCCCTGCCATGACTCCGCCATCATCTTGCAGCCAATCTTCTGACAGCGGGTTATAGAACAAGAGGATTAGACTGGCAAAAGTTATTCAACTGCAACAGCTTTAAACAATGGCTGGAAGGGAACTTCCCTGCTAGCACACCTCCAGCCTGCACTTCCCGCGTCTCAGTTTGAGTGGAAGAGGGGAACCGAAGGTCAGTGTGAAATTTGACAGACCTGAAATAAAATAATTTCTGGTTTCTGTAAAAACTTCTAAAGGCAAGCAAGTTCTGAATGGCAGTACACAAAGGTTTTATATTCAACAGGGCAGAGGAGCCTCGGTTATCACCAGGGACACTGCAAAGCCTATTAATCTGTCCCACAGAGAGCTAAAACTTTCAAGAACAAGAACACAGGGCCAATTCATGTGTTACTTGCTCCAAGCATCAGGGCTCCTTTAGTGGCAGGAAAATCCCAGACTAACTTGTGGAATTATCTAGACAGAGAACAGGAATGCAGAGAATGTAAACAAGCTACTGCCTCGACAGACAGGATGAGGACCAGCGAGAAAAAGCAGCAGAAGACTTCTCTTCATGGGGGCCGTGCAGTAAAAGGAGGTGAAGCCTTTGTATTATTAAATATAATTCCTTACCATTTCTCCCACCCTCTCAGAGCCCATCAGCTGCCTGATATATCCTGTATGCAATAAAGAAACACTTCCTAAGCAGTAGTTAGTCCTATTCTCTGGAGGGAATCTGACATCAACTGCACTTTGTGAGATTTTGTGAATGAGAGCCAAGCTAAATATTTGATATTAGACCTGTGTGTTTAAGCATGGATTTGACTCAGTATATAAAACAGCGATAATAGTGCTCCTTTCTAAGGGCTAAAGGGACATGTATGTGAAACAAATGGAAGCTTTCTTTCTCCCTAAACCGGCAACTCACCTCTATGTAGGCTATCCCACCCAGCACTATCCCCTCACCAGTAAGTGTATCACGGGAGCTGCATTCCCTTAAATAAAATAGAAGGGAACTTATACTTCAGAGAAAGCAGAAGGAATTGCCTAGTGGGTTATAAAATTGGGGAGGAGGCATAGACAGAGAGGAAAAAAAGGATATTCCTATATTTATATTTCCAAGTTGGTTTAGCAAAAACTGTAAAAGATATGTAGCAGAGGTTAGCAAATGGCATCAATTGAGCCAGGTTTGGTTTCTGGAATCCTCAGTGACAAGACTAAGAGTAAAAGAGGTAGATGGTGAGACAAATGTATAATAATGGGAGTCCTTGAAACGTTGCATTAGGAACTGCTTTCTCAAAGCAGTCTTCCACAAAGATCAGCTGCTGACGAAAAATGCACCTCTTGGCTTGAATATTGTAAGAACATTCTTCCTTACCTCCAATTCTTGCATTGTATGCAATTCCCACAATGCAGTTGGAGTTGTTTGCTGATGCTGCCACTTCTCCAGCACAGCGGGTGCCATGCCTAGGAACAGAATTCACAGAAAGGGTTTTAGAATTCAGTAGAAACCTTGCAAGAATTGGAGCGGATACCAGAGAGAGAGAGACCAATGCAGAATTCAGCCACAGAGACCGGGCTTAAGGCCTGGGTCTCACTCAGGCAATAAACTACGACTGG
This sequence comes from Charina bottae, assembly GCA_023362775.1. Classification (NCBI taxonomy): domain Eukaryota; kingdom Metazoa; phylum Chordata; class Lepidosauria; order Squamata; family Charinaidae; genus Charina; species Charina bottae. The sequence continues at coordinate 9,621,783 of JALMGJ010000010.1, forward strand.
TTTCTGGTTTGATAGCTATTCCTCCTTATAAGACAAGTCTTAACAGTTGCATTCATAATAGTTTTTCTCCTATTAGTTCTTCCCTGCAAGCTTTATTTGGGATGGTGGAATGCAGGAGAAGGAGTAGCCTGTTATTCAGACAGAGGTACTTAATCTCTGTTGCACTGGGGTCGTGTTCTTTCAAGGCATGCTAAGGACAGGTCCTAGGGCTAAAAGTGCTCCCCCATTCTTAAAAAGAAGCCTGGAATCATCTTAATGGGCCTCATCATTCACTTGGCAATGTCAGATATTAATAATGCATCTGACACACATCTAGCTCCAGACTGTAACACTTCACCCACTGAAATATGCAATGGAAAGTTCAATTCCATGAAAATAGAAGACAGCATGGAAGCTAGCCTAGATCTGTCAATATTTACCTTTTTAGGTGCAGGGAATTATGTATTTACTTCTGTGTTCTATACATGCAGGAAAAATCCACCCTACGATCCTGGCTTTTCAAGTAGTCCAGGCAAGGCAGACTTAGGACTCCAGGGAAACTAGTTTTCAATTGCTGTGTTTGTAAAATTCCTTTGCCGTGGTTTGCCAAATTAATTTGATTGGTTGGGTTCATATAACACTAAGAATACACGTTGGGGATATCACGGTGTGCTACGCTAAAACGTTTAGCTAGTTTATGGTTCTGGGTGCTGTGCAAACACAGCCACTCTGGACTATGATTCAGAGCTAGTTTTCATTACCACAGCATGTATTATAAATAATGCTAGTACATTTGATAGAGTTAAGGCACATTTCTGACGGGCAAAGGCACTCTATGCAAATCAAGGACAAGCACATCCAGGGAATTACTGAGTTACGTTTCTGCCTTCTGGTATTCATTAAAGTGGAATGCCTCTACACAGGAATGCCTGTGTTCTGAAAAGTTTCAAAAGTGCATACAAGTTTTTGACAATTAATCCCCTCAATTAATAAAGTGCTCAGAGGATTACTATCATTAAAAGAGAGAAAGGCTGATGTTCGAAATAGAGCTTACATACCAAGCTTAGCCCTGCAAGTCTGGAGAATATATTTGCATTGCAGCCAAACAGCTGCAGAATTCAACACAAATAACCCCCCCTCACACACACACACACAACTAGGCCTAGGGAATTGCCGCTCTGCACTTTATTAAGCAATTGTAGCATCTTATTTCTGATAGCATGCCAAACTATGGTTAATGAAGCTTAACTATGGTTTGGCTGGATGCCCTGACTGAAAACTATTGTTCCAGTGGCTGATCCACCTCCAGAATTGCTCTTAAGAAATAGAAATGCTAAGCAGAGAGAGAAGGATTGAATGCAGACCTTCAGGAGCAGCTAAGTGCCCTTGGTACCTGCCAGGTTCCCTGCACCACCAGATTTTTAAATATGTTTAACATTTTTTTAAAAATGGTGAGCTAGCACGTTGCAAGGCAAATAACATTTTAATGACCCCTGTAAACTTTCTTTATAATGATGCTGGGTAGACTGCAACCAGAGGTTTACCTTGCAACTATGGGCCCTTCTCCGGAAAAAGACAAAAGGAAAGTAAGACCAGGAGGAAGCTTCTTGCAGGAGAGGAGCAGATACGGAACTGCTAAATAGGTATTTTGTGGCCGGTTATGGCTTGTAGTGCAGCTATTTTATGTATGGGCATGCCCTCCCCCAGAACCCATTTTGCATTAGCACTCACAACTCATACTGAACATCCTAAATGTGCCCACTGATGCCCAAACCTCTACACCTGTGTGTGCATTCCTGCTTGAAAGCTATGTTCAGGAACCTTGCGTACCTGCCTTACCAGAAAGTTTGGGACTCTTTAGGTGCCCTTATGTTACCAGCTCTTGCATTTAGAATAGAGGTTCCCTGCTTTGATCTGAGTTCTTATGTGGTCTTAAATCTCACCATTGGGGAAAAATATATTTTAAATATTTCAAAGCAAAGTTTCATTGCTCTAATTACGTCACACTGCTCCTAAAATCTTATGGCCCTTTCCTACTTGTGCCTAGATCTTCTGCAAGCATCTTCTTAACTTCAAGGCCTTGTTAGCTATATTACCATCACCGTCTTCCCCTACTCATCTATCCTGATGCACCTTTCCCTAAGACCTTCCTTCACCCAACCCCTCCTTTGCCTTTGGGTTTATGCGTTGAAATTCCCACCCAGAATATCCAGGAGATGCCACCTCTTGATGTAAATCCCTCTTCCAAACTTAGAATTTCTGAATTCCAGAAATCCTAAAGCCCATGAAAGTTAGTTAGTTAGTTTATTTATTTATTATTTATATCACCGCCCATCTCCCCCAAAAGGGGGACTCCGGGCGGTTTACAGTAAAATCACAATTAAAACCATAGAAGATAAAATTACAACCAACACTATAAATAGAAATAAATACATATAAAATCCAATGACGGTGAGATCTTATTCAGTAGGGAGGGCTCTACGGCACAAGCCACCCCCAGGAGGAACTGTTACCCCCCCCCCCAATTCCAAGCAAGGCGGCAGAGCCAGGTCTTCAGAGTCTTTGAGAAGGCCAGGAGTGAAGGGGCCCGCCTCACCTCTGGGGGCAGAATATTCCAAAGGGCAGGTGCTACTGCAGAAAAGGCCCGCCGGACCCTGCCAAATGAAATTTCTTTGTCGACAGGGTCCGTAGCATGCACTCTCTGTGTGACCGGGTGGGGTGGGTCGATGTTACGGGGATGAGATAGTCCCTCAGGTAACCTGGCCCCATGCCATGTAGGGCTTTAAAGGTGATAACCGACACCTTGAATTGGACCCGGAAGCAAACTGGTACCCAGTGCAGCTCGCGCAGCAGTGGTGTCACGTGTGCTGATCTTATAGCACCCATAACTGCTCGCGCGGCTGCATTCTGGACCAGCTGAAGCTTCCGGATACTCTTCAAGGGTAGCCCCATGTAGAGCGCATTGCAATAGCCTATATGGAAGATGACGAGGGCATGAGTGACTGTTCGGAGGGCATCTCGATCCAGGAACGGGTGTAACTGGCGCACAACCCGAAGTTGCGCAAAGGCCCTTCTGGCCATGACTGCCACCTGATCTTCGAGGAGTCGTGAGTCCAGAAGGACCCCCAAGTTCCACACTGGGTCTGACTGGGGCAGTGCCACCCCATCCAGGACCAAGGATGATAATTTCCGGGATACAGCGGGGCCATCAACCCACAGCCACTCCGTCTTACCAGGGTTCAGCTGAAGCCTGTTGTTCCCCATCCAGGCCCCCACAGCCCTCAGGCACTGAGAAAGTTCATATAAACATGCGTAACCTGAATGATGTTGGCTACATTTGCTTGGCATGTTTACCCAGGATTAATCTAACCATAGTATACACAATTATCCCAATTTTCTGGGTCTGCACAACACACTGAACCCTAACCTTTGTGGGCTGAGTTTGTAATAATACACAAGGCTACAATGTGCCTTGTTTGTGATGCAGAGTATTACAGGTAGTCCTCATTTAGCAACCACAATTGGGACCATCTACTAGGTCATTAAGCAAAGCAGTCACTAAGTGAAACCGTGACTGTGCTTATGGTCTTACTTCAGCTTTCCTTTGCTTTCCAGACCTGAGAAGGTCATAAATGCGAGGTTCAGTCACAAAGTTACTTTTTCATCACCGTCGTAACTGTGAATGGTCGCTAAATGAGGACTACCTGCATGCCCCTTTATCTCTGTGTCTTCCACTGTCTTTTTTCTTGTGTTTACTTTCAGACTGCAAGCCCCTTAAGGGCTAAACTGTGTTCTTTCTTCTTTATAAAGCATCATGTCCATAGACAGCATAACCAGCATGATTCAATGCTAGATCATATCTGAACTGATTCCCTAACTACTTTAGGCTCAGACGTAAGGATAGGGGCACCACATTTTTTTGTTAACAGAGTACCAGAACTTTAGTGTAACTGTTCAACACACAAAAGCTGTAATCAGCGAGAGAAGAACAAAGAAATCTCTTGCTCAATGCACAGCTGTTAAAAGCTAATGAGCCTTGCTAGAAAAAGTAGAGGCAACCTGCAACTGGCTGATTTCCCTCCTCTCCATTTTCCCCCCCAGGTCCTTGTAAAAATCCCAAATTAGCTGAAACTTTCAGCTCGGCAAACAGTGCTGGGCCACATGGCTGCGACATGCACAACAGATGTAAGATTATCTGCTTTGCATTCTCCCACCCACCCACCCATCCCGTAGTCAAATTTGGAATTTTCCTTTTAAGCATAAAACTCTCCTTTGAATGAGGCTTTTGAGGACAGGTTATTTCTGCAGAAAGCATGGCAGGAACATAGTAGCCAGTTGTTTTTCAGGGTGATACAGCAAATGATTCACTAGCTAACTGCAAAAACAGGGGTAAAAAGTAAAATGCAGCACAATTCCATTCTTAATGGGGAGTGGTAGGGGAAGGGAAAAAAAACTGAACACACTTATTTTCATTGCTTGGATCATAGCGTGGAGTTGGATCTTCATCATTTCCATTGACGTCATAGCTTGCATGAGGGTCCTAAGGGGAAAAAAATAACATAAAGAACAACTAAAAAAAAAATAATCAGAAACAAGACTTGCAAAAACTCAGGATTGAAAAGTGTTTCATTCCATGTATATCCTTGCTCTTCTTCCAAAGACCTCAAAAGATTTATATGGGATTCCCATCTCTGCATCGAGGCCTGTTCAGACCATAGTGTGGCTCTGAGCCATTCATTGCTGGTTTACAGTGCAAGCCTGCACTGGATTACTTAAAAGTAAGTTTCCCTGCATTCAACAGGACTCATTCTCAAGCAAGCAAGCTTTGGCTTGCTTATTTACTTGTTCAAAGCATTTGGTAAAACAAAAACTAATTTCTTTAGCTGAAAGAGGCTCTCAGAGGTTCACTGCTCTCTGATATCCAAGCTAAAAGAACACCCCCCTGCCCAGTGTCACTGGTCTGAGATGGGCGGCTATATAAATTAATTAATTAATTAAATAAATAAATAAATAAAACACAAGAGGTGTGTAAGTGTTGGGATCAGAAGCAAGCTAAGGCGCTTTGTGGCTGGTGTGGACACCCTCTCGATGGCTGTCATCAGCTCCTTAAAAGAACGGTGTTTTCCCAGACTTGCAGCTGTACAAGCTCAGGAAAATACTTGTTTTCAGAGGCATCACAGAGGTAACAAGAGGTTGCATCCTGTACTGCCGTCCTGTTGCCATCTCTCTCCTTAACTCAAACAGGAGAGTACAGAGAAGGGACCGTCAGATCCAAAGCCCTTTTGCCTGCTTTCAATCCAACGACTGCATCCCTGTACACAACATCCAAGAAAAAAAGATGGAGAAGGAAAAGGGGGCATAACTCCAAACTCAAATACCTCTTAAAGCAACTCTTCTCCCACCCCTCTGTGATGGGAACAGGCACAGACACCCTGATGGAACAAGTTGCTGGCTAGGTGACAGAAGGACCATATGGACACTTTGCAGGGTCCATGGTGAGACCCCACTCCATTTCTCCTCCTGTTATGCAGACTACTGGGACAACTGCCTCTCTTTTTCCGCTGAGATAGTGCAAAGGCAGCTGAAGTCATAGCAGATTGTTCAGACTTTCCTGCTTCTTTTTCTTATGTTGTACAAGTAGACTATACCCAGAAGACACGTGCCAAAGAGTTCCCACCTTTACTTACATAGTTTTGTACAAGATCGGGATGATTCTTCTCTATGCCATCATCAAGGATAGTTACCACGACACCCTTGCCAGTGTATCCCCTCTGCCAGGCTCCCAGAATGTTCATTTCAGACCTGCATTCGCTGTTGTTGTCTTCACAATGCTGAGAACAAAGACAGCAACAAGTGAGCCATCGCTTTCCTTTCTGTACCTGTCACCCCCAAGTCAGCAAGACGTGCTTCCAGTAGCTACTCTGAGTTTGCCAATGCTAGGACCTGCCCTGCATTAGGGAAAGGAAGCCACCACCCCAGGCAGTAGAAGCAATCGTGCCCACTCAGTTGTTCCTCTCAAGCCCTCTGCCCTTCCCATTCCTTGGAGAGATTTGTGGGTGCCGCACCCACCCTAAATTAGGTTGTTGCACTCAGCCTGTGACAAAAAACTATATTCCACTGGGAATGGGGAAATAACCTTCAACAGCCAGCCTGGTTGGCTTCCATATATGGAATGGAGGTACCAAAAGTTCAGTAGAACTTCCTAACTTCCCAACAGATCCTTTGGTGTGTTACATGAACACCAGCTTTGTAAATATTAAATAGCCATTCTTTTGGTTATTAAAGAATTAATGCATTACTTCAGATATTGGCTGGGTTCAGACATTGGCACGCTGTCTGGGGAATTCTTGGAGTTGAAGTCCAAACAGCTTAATGTAGCCAAGGTTGAGAAACACTGCGTTGGTAGCTGAATGAGCCACAGTGTGTTCGGTTTCCACGATCTAGCTTTCTCACTTCAGACCCAAATCCTTTCTGTGGATTTAAGCTGATGCAGTAGCTGCAACCTGAACTGGACAGCTACAACTTGGCCATAGCGATCTTCCTTTTCTGGTAACTGGCAGGACCAACTACTGTAGTGCATTAGATGTGAAACTTCCCTTGAAGACTGTTCAGGAGTTGCAATCTGTTTAAAACTACAGCAGCTCAGCTTCAGCTACTAACCAAGCAAATCACCGAGAACATATTTTGCTGTTATTTAAAGAATTTCAGGAACACTCCGACCATTTCCAAGGTGGTTTTCACCAGCAAAGTCCTGCACAGCTTGGGACTCAAAAACCTGAATGAATGTCTGCTCTTGTATCCGTCTGTTGCGTCATTTTCAGAGCCTCCCTCCAAGTTCTCTTGTTGTTTAAGGGTGGTTTAAAACCAGAGAGAATGAAACCCTCTCTTTTTATTGGGACTTATGGACAATAAATTAGAAAAGACTCATGGTAGATTGATATTGTATATGGTACTTAAGACAAGAGGTGGCCACTATATATCTGCAGCACTCAAATTATTCAAAGCCAAGCCAATAGCACAACTTCTTTATGGTGCCCAGCTGGGCCCCTTCTCTAATTTTGCACCATTAGAACTTGTACAATCCAAATTTCTAAGATCAGCCCTTCAAGTCCCAAAATGTGTCTCTAATGCCACCCTGAGACTGGAAACAGGCCTCATGAAAGTGGAGGCTAGAGTGTGGGTGACCATACTCAGCTATTGGCTCAGACTATCCTTTTTTCCCCTTGGCCTTGCCCCATTAACTATGAGGGATGATTTTCAATCCATATGGAAATAGGCGGTGGCAATTAAAGTCTCATCCTTGGACTTCTGTCCAGGTCTTCTACTCAGCATGGGATATGATCAGGCCAAAGCACTCATTAAACAGTGTGTAGCTGACACAGAGCGCCAATTGGATCTAGCCAAGACCCCAATCTTTATTGCCAGTGAACCCAACAGGTACTCTGCCACCTCTATGGCATACTTAACTAAACTCAAAGTACCTAAACACTGGAGGGCCTTTACTCTGGCACAATGTCATGTCCTCCCCTCAGCTGTCCTTGAAGACTGATACAGGAAGATTCCTTACCCAGAGACACAATGCCCCTCTGATTCTGGACACACAGAAACAACAGAGCATGTGCTTCTCCAGTGCCTGTATTACAGAGACATTCGTACTAGCCTCATCTCACAATTACTGCATAAATACTCAGCGTGCATAGGACAATTCTACACCTCCCTGCTGCTTTCAGATACCAACCCTGCTACAACATACAGTGTTGCCAGGTTCTGTGCAGCAGTGCTTAAAATTCATTGGAAGATGACCTGTGCCATAAACTAGACTTAATGAGCATCTAGTTCACCATACTAGAGTGCTCTGCAATTTGATATTGTCTTCCACATAGTAACCTTGATGCTCCCCTACACTCACCTGATGCTCCTACTCCTTTTAGATTCTTTTAGACTCTTGTGTTTAATATTTACTTTCTGTTTTAATACATATTTTTAATATCTTTTAGCTTTTTATAATTTTGTTTTAGACTCTGATGTATCTTCTATGTTATTTAATTGACTGTACCCCACCCTCCTTATGCTGGTCTATGACTGTAATAGATTTGATTTGATTTGATTTGCACATGGTAACTGCAGCAAGATTATTGGATGCACAACCATGGAAGAATAATGAAATTCCCACAGTGGAGGAATGGATTGTGAAAATGTCAGAATTTGCAGAAATGACGAAACTGATCTGTTTGGTCAGAGAACAAAAAAAAAACTTTTTTGAGAGACTGGAAAACTTACATGGACTATTTGCTGAAAGTAGAAAAAAAAATGAATTAATGATTTATGGATTTCAAAATTAAGAAAGATGTGGACTAAATGAGGGGGTGAGGGGATCTGTAAAATATTTAAGAGGGAAGAGGGACAATAAGATTGCAATTATCTGTTGAAAAGAATGTGGGAAGTCATTTATATATTTCTTAACTTTAGTTTTCTTTTTTTTCTTGCACTTTTTCTTTATTTCCTTTTTTTCTTTTGATTTGTCTTTTATTATATGAAAATTCTTAATAAATAAATATAAATAAATAAATAAATAAATAAATAAAATGTAGAACTTGCTTCCTAAGAGGACATTTGTGGCATGATTCTTCTAGTATCCCACAAAGATATTATGATTCATCTGTGAGCTGAAATCACTGTGGGAAAATTTGCAGCTCATCATACAAAAGAGGGATTTAAGCCTCTCTTACCCAGCAATTAATTTTATTGCACATCTGCATTTACTTGAGCACCCACACATTATTATTATTATTATTATTATTGTTGTTGTTGTTGTTGTTGTTGGTTGCACGGTCAGCCAGATGGTTTTTAGACTGGATTTGGCATTTCTATCTACCTATCGAGTCCTTCCCAAGGACCTGGGATAGGCAGATGATATTGTTTGATGGTGTTAAAGGTATTGTTGCAGGATATAAGCTGTTCCAAGTATTGCCTTTTGCAATTGACTGATGGTGATTTTGTCAATGCTGATGGTGTTCAAGTGGTGCTCCAGATGTTTTGGAATTGCACCCAAGGTGCCTATTACTATTGGGACTATCTTTGCTTTCTTTTGCCATGGTTGTTCTACTTCTATTTGCAGGTCTTTGTATTTTGTGATTTTTCTTCAGTTCTTTCTCTTCTATTCTGCTGTCTCCAGGTATTGCAAAGTCCACTATCCAGATTTTTTGGCTTTAATTTAATTTAATTTAATTAATGTAATGCAATTAATTTTATTGCACATCTGCATTTACGTGAGCACACACACCATTATTGTTATCATTGTTATTTTGTTGTCATTGATCAGCAAAGTAGCTGCAACACTAAAACAACCCATTAAAGCAGTTCAAAAACAATAAGAGCAATAAAACCACCATAAAGACTTGCTAATTGAAATTTACAGATATAAGAAGCAAAGGAGAACAAAATAAAACAAAGCAAAACAAAATAGATAAAATTAAAATAAAATTTAGTTAAAAGAATAAAAGGACTTCCTTGTGACATCCTCCCAAGATTAGGGCATCTTAAACTTCCTTACAGCAATGGCTGCCATTCACACACACAAGTGTATAGTTACCATGTACCACATTTCAGTCCAGAATGGGTCATTGAACGAAACGAAACGGTGGTTGCGTCGAACTCGTCTTTTGACTCTTCGTTTAACTTCTTGCTGCTGAATCCACTTCACCTAGAAAATGATGAAAATAGCCGCATTTGTCCCATTTGCTTTCTCTTTTGAAAAGCTACTTCCTCAGAACAGGGTATTTGACATCTCAGTTTCGGCTTTTGGCTCATCAGATGCCTCCCCAATGGCTCTCGGTTAAAATAATGAAATAACCACAAACAGAGGCACGGCCTTAAAAGATCCAAGTGAATCTCATTAATCAGTAAAAGCAATCCCCCAAGTCATCAGCAGTAGCTCATTCTTAAAAAATAGAAAGAGAAAAATACCTGGTGGGATTCTTGAGATAAGGATCCCAGAAACAAGGGGCCACCATAAGGTTCTTGTCCTCATAACACTCTTCCGTATACGAGAAATCCCATTCCTTTCTGCAGTTCACAGCTCTGCTTTTCTACTTAGAAGTACTCAGTGGGAGTCACTCCTAGGTAGTAGGTAGGGGTTACAAACCAAGGTGCTTAAGAGGACCGTGTAGCATTTCAGATTCAAAGGGGAAACTGTGCTACAGAATGCACCAGGACACTTGGGTCTTTGGAAGCACAAGCAGGCCCTCCCATGGCACCAGTTGGCAACTCCTTAAACCAAACACATCTTTTCCCAGGATCCCGCTGCAGCTGGGAAAAGATGCAGCAGTTATAAGGAACTACCAACAGGTCCTATGGGAGGGCCTGCTTGTGCTTTCAAGCACCTTTTTTCCCTTCAAATCCAGCGTGTTGCACAGACCCAGCACCTAATTTCCCCTCCAAATAATGCCTTGAGATAGTGAGACTGTTTATCTCATGAAAAGCCGTTTTGAAGCTGTGAATATTTCTATCATTTTTCTAAGCAATGGACTGCCTTCTTCTACCTTTTTCCTACCTCCCTTCTTTCTGCCTTGGAGTCAGTGTTGACTCCTGGCAACTGCCTGGACAAATCCCTGCAGTTTTCTTGGCAACATTTTCAGAAGTGCTTTGCCCTTGCCTCCTTCCTAGGGCTGAGAGAGAGCGACTGTCCAAAAGTCACCCAGCTGGTTTTGTGCTTTAGGCAGGACTAGAATTCAGAGTCTCCTGGTTTCTAGCCTGGTGCCATAACCACAACACCTGGCTCTCTTTCTCTTATATAGGTCTTATTTTCTAACACTCAACACATTTCAGAGAAAAGAAACACCGGTTTTAGTTATTAGTGTGCCTGAGACCAAACGATAATGACAAATCAAATAAATGCCACAAAACAAAACAAAAAAACATTTTCCCCTGTTAAAGTAATTTCAGTCCCTTTTGATCAAAGTCCAGATAACACTTCTAGCTCTTGCTGTGCAGCTTTGCTACAGCAGCTGTTCTGCAGCTGGACAGTCCTATTCACACACTAACAAGATAAATCAAATTATAAATCTCCTGCACATTGAAAATGGGAGGCTAAATATTGTTTATCCATGATAAACATACTAGGATTATAATAAAACAGGGAAATGATGTGATCTTCACCACACAAGTGGAGAAAGGAAATTGGTGTGTTTTCCCCCCTTTTCCTCCCCAGCTTCAGAGAAAGCCACCATAAAATCTGGGATTAAGCTCCAAGGTAAGCAGAATCCCCAAGGGAACGGAGGGAATCTAGAATGGAATCTCAGAAAATGAGAGTCTTATATATAGCTTAGTCTCACATTTTGATAGTAATAAATAGGAATTCATTGGGGTGTGTGTGAAATGACAACTGTGACCTTTTCAAATGCTGCATGTTTAGCAACTGCTGCGGAAGATCACCAGATGTTTAATGTGTGCTCAACTGATTCCTGAGTAATTGTTCTAGAGGATCGTCAAACATCTTTAGCCTCAGAAAAAGTAGGGCAGGTTTTTTAATAATAATCCTTTCATCTAGACCAGGGGTGGGCAATGTCAGGCCCGCGGGCCATATATGGCCCGCGGGGCTCCCGCCTAATGCCCGCAGGGCTGCCGCCCGCAAACCCCGCCCCTTACACGCAATTAGCTCCCACCCGCAAACCCCGCCCTCAGTGCTTGTGATTGGCTCCCGCCCGCAAACTCCGGCCCCCGGTCCGCAGAAATCCCAGAAACCCCGCCCCCCACCCCCCCGGTCCCCGATTATAAGTATCCAAATGGCCCTTGGCAGAAAAAAGGTTCCCCACCCCTGATCTAGACCATCCTTCTTGAGATGAGGGCAGCAACTTCCAGAGTTCCCCAGCCACCGTGACTAGCCCTGAGAATGTTTGGAGTTCCTGGAAGCCACCCAGGTTGAGGAGAACTAGTCCGGATGAATGACAGCTTCTACCAAGCTGGCCAGAAGTGAAGAGACAAAATGAGTTTGTTCAAAGTTAGGTAAAGACAAAACACAACCTACTAAAGACACAGTCATAGAGCAACATAGTTGCTCTTAGTTATATGGGTAAATCAGCTTACTGGAGAAACCTTTATGGGAGTCCAGAAGAACCACCATCATGGACTATCAGTGTTCTTTCCTGGTGAAGAAGAGTTATCTGTACAGGTAGTCCTTGACTTACGACCACAATTGGGACTGGAACTTCTGTTGCTAAGCAAGGCAGTTGTTAAATGAGTCACGCCTGATTTTACGACCTTTTTTGCTGCTGTTGTTAAGTGAATCACAATAGTCGATAAGCAAATCACTGTGGTCATTAAGCGAATCTGGCTTCCCTCATTGTCTTTGCTTGTCGGAAGCTAGCTGGGAAATTTGCAAATGGCGATGACATGACCCCGGAATTTATTTATTTATTTTCTATCCCTTTATTATTTTTATAAATAACTCAAGGTAGGGAACATACCTCATACTCCTCCTTCCTCCTATTTTCCCCACAACAACCACCCTGTAAGGTGAGTTGAGCTGTGTGTGTGTGACTGGCCCAAGGCCACCCAGCTGGCTTTCATGCCTAAGGCGGGACTAGAACTCTCGGTCTCCTGGTTTGCCATTGGCTCCTTCCTAGGGCTGAGAGACAGGGACTGGCCCAAGGTCACCCAGCCGGCTTTCATGCCTAAGGCGGGACTAGAACTCTCAGTCTCCTGGTTTGCCATTGGCTCCTTCCTAGGGCTGAGAGACAGGGACTGGCCCAAGGTCACCCAGCTGGCTTTCATGCCTAAGGCGGGACTAGAACTCTCAGTCTCCTGGTTTCTAGCCTGGTGCCTTAACCACTGCAACCACCATAAGTGCGAGCCGGTTGCCAAGCCCCTGGTTTTTGAAATATGTGTCCGCAGGGATGCTGCGACGGTCATAAGTGCAAGGGCTGGTCATAAGTCATTTTTTCAGCACCATCATAACTTCGAATGGTCGCTAAATGAATGGTCATAAGTCAAGGACTATCTGTAGTGTTTTTAATGACTTATTCCAGGAGTTCACACCTTTTCCTCAGCTTTTACATCCAGCTTTCAATTGGCATCTCAAGACAGACTCCAAAAAGTAGTTGATTTCTGTTACAATTAATTGAAAGCAAATAAATTCAATCATTATCCCGACATGTTTTTAAGTAATTTTCCAATTCTATTGTCTTCCACTGTGCACCATGGATTTATGTATCTAAAATATTTATATGCTATCACTCATACCCTGCTTTCCCAGATGTTATGCTACATTAGAGCACCTTCAACACAACACTGAAAATAAACTAAAGCTAGAGGTAAAAATATAACAAGGGCCATAAGTCAGAGAATAGTACCATTGTGATATATCAAACGTCAAGGTGAATAAAAATGTTTTCAGCATGGATTTCTACAGCATGGAAGTTTGGAGTTCCTCCTCATCAGACTCAGCGTCTTTTACAAGCTTTGAGTTCAAGAGCAGCTTTCCCTAAACTAACACCCTGAATTTCTAGCCAGCGTGTCTAAAGGCTCTGAGAATGCTATCCCAACAGTGCTGGAGGGCACAAGGTTAGGGAAGACATCTTAAGACAAATCAAAATAAGAATTATGAACCTGCTAAGGGAGGTTATCTACGAATGTAGGTTGAGATATCATCAATGTGCAGATAACCTTTGTTTGATCTCCACAACATGTGGCAGTCGATATCCTGAATTGATGCCTCAACAATGGACTAGGTGAGGGTCATAAAACTAAAACTCACTCCCAAGAAGATGGAGGTGGCAAGGAACACCATTAATCAACCCAAGCTGTTGCATGCAAGATTTGGTTCCCAAATTCAAGAGGTAGGTATAAATACTAAACCAGGGGTCCCCAACCTGTGGGCCGCGGCCTGTTAGGAAGTGGGCTGCGGGGCTCCCACTTGCAAACCCCGCCCCTCAGTGCGCGCGATTACCCCACCCCCGTACGTGCGATTGGCTCCCGCCTGCAAAAACCCCCGGTGCACGCGATTGGCTCCTGCCTGCAAACCCCGCCCCCTAGTGTCCGCGATTGGCTCCCACCTGCAAACCCTGCCCCCCAGTCCTTTGAAAAATTTTCTTCCACGACCGGTCCCTGGTGCCAAAAAGGTTGGGGACCACTGCACTAGACAACTACTTACAAGCTCCTTCGTCATCAGTTTGCCAGTTCACAGAAAGTTAATGAAGACTTCACCCTCGCCTACTTTGGAACACAATAGTTGTAGATGGGAAATAGTTCAGTTGCTGGCATTCTTGTAACCCCATCCCCCACTTTTTCTTAAAAAAAAATCTTGCTGTGTGTGAGAATCATGCTCAGAAAACGTGTTAGTTTTGGTGTTAGGCAGATGTCTTTTTCGCACTGAAGATGTTGCCTAGTCTGGCAATGAAACATCTGCAAGAAAACAACAAAGCTCAGAGAGCACCAAGGACTCCACAGATGTCAAAGAGCCTGACATTGTATCAGCTGCAACTTTATTTGGTCAGAGATTTAGAGTTAATTATCCATATTGTGATAAGCTTGTTTACTGTTTTTATTCTATTAAACAGTTTCTATATGGCCTACAGAGAAATTTGCTTATTGGGCAAATTAAAAAAAAAAAAAAGGCACCATCTCAGTTAAATGATTACAGTGCATGGTACATGTGGCTACAGCCAAGTTTCAGAAACCTCAGTTAGTGCAGAAGACAAGTGCAAAGATACAAATTGGGCCTGGGTGTCTGACATAATCATGCAAGGCAGGGTACTGGCATCTGCAACAGCTTCTAAGTGCATGTAAAGTGTTGGCATGGATCTTCAAAACTCTGCATGGTTTGGGAGAATATAACTTCTCCTAAACATCATATGGACCATTAGATCATCTTTGGAGACCTTCCTTGAGGTTTCCCCACAAGTTAAGTGGGAAAGCATCCCCAAAGAAGATGCCCTGATACCAATGTTGTTATATGTTCCACACCAGTCAAATACATTCTTCTAGTTTGGTTATGTAATTTTTAACCACTCAAACTGGATTAGAATGGCAGCATTTATTCATGCACATTTCTTTCCCTGGATTGTATTTAACTGTTATCATATTGTCACTTTATTCTTTTAATTTTCATTATCCTGATGAACATATGTGATTGGGCTAATCATTGGATACATAATAGGCCACCATGATACAGAATTAAAACTCGAAGAGGGAACATCAGCAATGTGTGATCATTCAGACTGTGGCAAATTCATACACACCAATAATTATTCCAGGCTGGCTTTAATGGACTCCCTTCAGCCATGCTGGAGGGCAGATTCCAAAAAATCCCAGGATCATCGAGGCAGTGCCCATGTGGATCAGGTATAACTGAATCCATAGAGCAAAGCTTTCCAAACTTTTCATGTTGGTGACACACTTTTTAGACATGCATCATTTCGCAACACACTCTTACAGCAGGGCGTCATTTTGCGACACACTCTTACAGCAGGGCATCATTTTGCGACACACTCTTACAGCAGGGCACAAGGCAGGCACTAGGACCTGCACGGAATCACAGCAGGTTTGGAGGCAGCAAGGCACAAGGCAGGCACTAGGACCTGCGTGGAATCACAGCAGGTTTGGAGGCAGCAAGGCACAAGGCAGGCACTAGGACCTGTGTGGAATCCTGGCAGGGCTCAGAGACAGCAGCAGCCGCGACACACCCAGACACTGCAGCCGACACACTAATGTGTCCCGACACAGAGTTTGGAAAGCTCTGCCATAGAGCATGATTTTTAGATTGTGCCTTTTATTCTGATTTAAGACAACAGCTTACTCCAGCCAAAATGACTATTATATAGCTATCCAGAGTCCTATCTATGAGATGAGCTGCTATATAAATTGGAATAATAAATAACTTATTTCAGCCATTTTTAAAAAGTCTTCTCAGTCATACTGAACAATTTTATATAAGCTACCTTAGAGCGGGCAAAAATCTGGAAGTTGCTTACTCAGTAGCACAATATTGCTACTTAGCAACATGGATATGCCACGAGAATGTCACCATCGTGGGTCAGATGACTAACTGCAAAGGTAATGTTGCTGGCATAAGAAAATTACTGAATGTTT
This sequence comes from Charina bottae, assembly GCA_023362775.1. Lineage (NCBI taxonomy): Eukaryota > Metazoa > Chordata > Lepidosauria > Squamata > Charinaidae > Charina > Charina bottae. The sequence continues at coordinate 9,637,848 of JALMGJ010000010.1, forward strand.
TATTATGTATTAGGTTTTATTTATTATGTTGGATTTCTGGTCAATAACCACAATAAAGTTTTGACTTAAAAGATGTTGGCGAACTCCATGAGTGAACTCATGAACTTTCCATGAGTCATAGCCACCAGTGAGGAATAATGGAAGTCACAACCCATCAACATCTGGAGAGCTGCAGGTTGCCTACTCCAACCACAGAGACACCACCTTTGGATACATACTATGCACAGAGTTTGTGGAGAAAAGGTGCTTTCCATTTCTTATGGCCTTTTTATCAGCAACATTTCAGTGCATTTATTTCCTTTAAGAATCAATCATGTCCCCAAAAAAGTGCACAAACCCTCATGTGGTTAATTGGATGCTGATTGCAAGGCTATTTTTAATCCTGTCTAAATGGTATGACAGAGGCCAAGAGATGTACAACTCGTGAAAAGAGAATAAAAATTACCTAGGCAATTTGCTTTGGAATATTAACTAAAGTAACACTCCAGCCTAGCCTTTCCCAAATTGGCACTCTCCTACGGACGGCAACTCCTTGAGTTGTTATGTTGCAGAGCCGAACGGATTTATCTCTAATTCAGTTATTGGGTATTTGTATTTTAAATTCAGGTTTTCTTTAAAGTGCTACAGCATGATGAGCTTGCAAGCAGTCTGTTTCCCCATTTGCAGGACCTTCACCCTTCTCCCATCTTCTGAACTTCAGCCAATGCAGAAGGTGTTGCAAGGGAAAGGTGGCTTGGCAGCTTTGCAGCTCTTCCTCCTAGGAACTGCTTAGATATTTTTTGCATACACTCGGATAAATGCATAAAGCATGAAACAGAAAGGATGTGGTCCAGAGCTTTAAGGAGTTCATTTTATTTCTCTTTTGCCTGAACTGGGGATGGAAGAAGTTTCTCCAGAACCTGGGGTCTCTTGTTCCTGTTCTTAGTGGGGCAAGGTTGACAGAAGAAAAGCTGGTTGTGCATCATCTTCAATCTGCTTTTGATCAAGGCAGTCCAGTTAAACTGAACAGGACAATCTGCTAAACATGAGCAAAAAGGCACTTTGGAATGCAAATTTCTCTAAAAACATGAATAAATTGGAGGGGGGGAAAATCTCAGCTGTAAAAGCATCAGCTTGTTTAGATGACATAAAGTTTACTTACCTTTTCATTCTTCCCTCCCAAACCCCTTATTTATAAGAATTCTCAAGAACCCCGCAGTATTTTCTCTGCCATTTGAATTCCAGGTGGCATTACTTGTCAGTGTAAGTGAAGGTTTCACCACCATCATTTGCATATTCACACAAACACATTAAATGGAACAGTCAAATAGTAATCCATCTTCCTAAAATAAACTAAAAATATACTCCTAGATTATGAAGTCACAATAAAGCCAAGTCCTGAATGCTGCTCTATTAATTTTGGACAGCATGGTTAGGTAAATACTAGTGGCATGCATTGCTGTAGAATAATTTAAACACCTGCTTTTCTATTGCAGAAATTATTCATTTTCACACTAAGAATCTAACTTGCATTTGTTTGAAATCTAATAGTGCTCTGAAAAGTTAACAGCCACATGTTTTTCTTCCAATTGATAGGCCACTCAGACAGTTGCCTGAATAAGATGAAATTACAGAATTGAAGTCATATTGAAGCTTTTAAAAAGTACAGTGAATAAAAAGTTGATAGAGAACTTTTATGGATTGGGGTCAGCTGCAAGATTGAGGAGGGCTTTTATCAGAGATCGGTCTAAGGTCTCCTTAATGCAATGCCAGTGAAGCCGCACTGTCTACTTGCATTAGGGATACAACAACAAAGTACAGTAGGTTTTGTGTATATATTCTGTTTATTTCAGTGTGCAGTATTAGAAGTACCCTTTTCTGTAAGCACAGACTTTTCTGTGAAAGGTTCTTTAGGGAAAATATATAGCCCAGAATCAGAGCCAGTTTGGTGTAGTGGTTAAGGTACCAGGGCAGAAAATGGGAGACCATGAGTTCTAGTCCTGCCTTAGGCACGAAGCCAGCTGGGTGACCTTGGGCCAGTCACTCTCTCTCAGCCTTAGGAAGGAGGCAATGGCAAAACACTTCTGAAATCTTGCCAAGAAAACCGTAGGAACTTGTCCAGGCAGTTGCTAGGAGTCAACACCGACTCAAAGGCATCCCCCCCCCCCAAAAAAAAAGATCCAGAAATCTCAATTTGCCCTTGGTTACAAAAATGTGGCCTGCAGCCTAGGGGGAGACCCATCCACCTACTAGCCAAATGATCACTGGTTCCCTGCTGTTAATGGAAGACAAGAAGTAAGAAGTAGAAGGAAGCCTCAATGCTTCCTCCTTCCAGTCACCAATCCCAAACCAAGTTCACTGGGAGAGCAGGAGGAAGTGAGACAGATGCATGAGAGTTTGGAGGTGGACACTCATATGTAACCTCCAACCCACCATTCTGCATCTTGTATGGCATTTCCAACCAAAAAAGGTTGTCCATCTCCATGTGACCAGGAGAAAAACAATTCTAGAGCTCTGTAATTGGGCTTCTTAAGCTTTGGAGTCCTTGGTGCTCTCTGAGCCTTGTTTTCTTGCAGATGTTTCATTGCCAGGCTAGGCAACATCTTCAGTGCAAAAAGGGAGTGGGAGTTGCTCTCTGTTTATATACCATGGCTTGTCCTGCTTGTGTTGGTAGAGGTGTTGTTCTCTCCTTGATTGGGCTGTTGTTTGCTGCTTGGTTGATTGACTTAGTTAATAGTTCCTTGATTAGGGTATATTGTGCTGTTTGATTGTTCCTCTGGTGCTAATCCTGGTGTTAATCTTTGCATATCTGGGTGTTGGTTGCTGGCAAGGAGGTGTTCTGGTCTTTTGGCTTTTCTATTGTCTCTTATGAATGGTATGTAAATGTTGTTTACCTCTATGTGTCTGTTGATGACTGCTTTGTCTGAGTGCCAAGCTTCCAGGAATTCTCTAGCATTTCTGGATTTGGCTTGGTTTAAGATGCTCACAGTTTCCCAGTTGAAAGTATGGTTGAGTCTGTCCATGATTAAGGAGTTTTCATCGTGTCTTCACTCAGTCAATCAACCAAGCAGCAAACAACAGCCCAATCAAGGAGAGACCACCACCTCTACCAACACAAGCAGGACAAGCCAGGGTATATAAACAGAGATAAAGTCCCACTCCCTTTTCGCACTGAAGATGTTGCCTAGTCTGGCAATGAAACATCTACAAGAAAACAACAAGTCTCAGAGAGCACCAAGAACTCCACAGTTCAACCCTGAGCTATAAATATTCTCTTCTTAAGCTTTGATTTTCAACAGTGAGCATGATAAAAATTGGGACCCTTCCATATTAGGACTGTTCACGTGTCAGAGCATGGATCTAGCATCTGTCTGCAATTCTTTAAATGGAATGCATCTTCTCTTGAAACTGAAGCCTGTGGCAGCTATGGAGGAAAGCTCACAAAGGAAAAAGACACAGCTGCTTTAAAGAGTTACAGACAGGTGCTACCACCCACTAGCATCAATTTTTTTTGCCTTCCAATCTCAAATTCTGAACAACTCTATTCCATGCTGCAATTTTATGGGTGGGAATTAATTGGGGTGGTAATGGAGATTAAGTCTCTCCTCCATGCATGCCATCTCTCTGTGAAATGGCTCCCTGCCCTTGGTTTTGAACTTTTTAAAATTCTCTCATATAGCTTCAAGCTGCACAGTAAACAATATGTGTCATTAAATTCTAAGTGAATTGGTTTTATGGGTTAGGTAATAGTGTCCTCCATTAGAGGCTGTGGGCTGTGTCCCAAGCTCCTAAAATTGGCATCTTCAAATGGTCCCTCTGCTCCCAGAAAAACAATTATAACCTGGTGATTTGTATCCTTGGCCAACTGACAAGGAAATACTTAGACTCTGACTCAACTCTGGTTTTCCCTTTATCTTCATCTGATTGAAAAACAGAAGTCTAGATTTTCAATAATCCCACAGAAGCCCAACATTGTAGCAGGAGCGGATCTTCCTCCTCCTCCTCCTCTTCTCATCTCCAGTAAAGCTTTGGATGCAAGTTTTACTGGTGCAATTGCATCACTTGTGAAAATGGTTGATGTTGAACTCAACCTAGTGTCTTTCATCAATGACTTTGAGGAGAAAAAAATAGAAAAATATACCACGTGTGCTGAGAAGAAAGGATACAAAGTTTTTCTTCTCCCTTCCCTGTTCATAATATTTGTCCTGCTTTCTGTCTATTGCTTTTTTTTAGGAATTCCAGTAAGGACAGCTTGGCAATTCAAAAGATGTCTTGGAAACCTCCCAAAATTAAGAGCGGGGCAAGAATGAGCAACTTGCAAAGGTTATTTGACAAAGCAGAATTGGAATAAATGATCTTTGTGTTTCAAAACCTTCATGCAGATCACAGGGAAGAAGTACATGTTATCTATTTGCTTCTGTGTTAATAATCCACCACAAGGTTGGAATGCCCTGTAGCAAAGATATAGGGATGTATAATTCAATCCAAAAGAGGAATGATAGACTAGCCAAAAAATCCCCCAAGGACAAAATACTCAACTGGTAGAGTACATCATAACCCTCTTTCTTCAAAGACAATTAGACCTAATTAGCATCTTTTTAATCCAATCCACAGTAGTACAAAAACAACTTCTGTTCATCAATGAAAGGAATATTAAATATTCCAGCAATTATCATATGGCCCTAAAGAAGTGTTTTAAATTGTCTAAAAGCTTCTTTGGCAGGTCAATTTGGGAAATATTCTACTGTCACTTAGTGGCTCTCTAAATGTAGAATTTTAGTGATTATTAGTAAACAAAAAATCATTGTTGGCTATTTGTGCCCTAGTTACTCATTATTAATATTATATGCAGTACCTTACCGAGGCATGGTGCAAATCAGAAGAAAACATAATAGTTATACAATTCTGTCCAATAAAATGAGTCCATAACTTAGCAGCCAACCCTATAAAACCAGTATTTATAATACAAATCAAACTCAACAGCCATAAATATTTAAAAGAACACCCCATGAAACAGCAGAGCACACATACATTCATAATTAATATAAACAAATATTAACCTGAAAACTACCAATCTTAATGAGAGTAGAGTAAAATAACCAGGCCCCATTCTAATATACTAGTCAAATAAAAAGTTATTTGACTCTTTGTAAAGGTCATCAGAATTTCACAGAAGAGAGAGTTGATCTCACAGTCATGGGACAATGTCCCTGAAAGCATGAAGCCTGGAGACTGTGACCCCAAAATGGGAGAATGAGAGAAGACTGTGCCCCGAGGAACATAGGGGACTAATAGGGTTGTAGGGAGAAATATGGGCCAACAGATCGAGGAACGTTGTAACCAAAGACCTCTAAACCCAAGCACCAGTAGTTTGAACTAGTTCTAGCTTGAACAGGGAACCAGTACAGAGTCCTGCAATATAACAAAATATGAGAATAGCCTGGAAGGTCCAGAACAGTCCAAATGGCTGTTTTGGACTAGGATTAGGGCTAGAGAGAGGAACTGGGGACACCTCCAAGGAGACCACTGCAATTGTCTCAAGTATGAATCAATCAAAGCATGTCCCAATAAAGCCACAGTCCCTTCCATCAACACCCATCTCCTGATCCTACGAACCCATATGATAATTTGTGTCACAGTCAGCTGATTATCAATCAAGACTTCAAGACCACAGGCAGAGGAAACTGGGACAATCCAGGGGCCTAGAAACCAGTGGGGGGAAACACAGGAGGATGGAAAGACAATTTTTTGGGTTATCCATATGCAACTTGAGAACATCCAAGACAAAATGCTACTGAGATATTCTGTCACAGCTGACAATGCATCATCATCAAGTATGACAAAAGATTGACAGACCTGGGTTTCATCTGGGTAACAGTGATACTGAAAATTGGGACACCCAGGACTGATTCCTGAGGGACAGCTGCAATAAGGGGAAATTCCTGGCATTGTAAGCCAACATGCAATACTGCAGAAGAATGGGAAGACAGAAGACTTGAATCAAACCAGTGCTCAGCCAATGATGCCCAAGGATCGTAACCTAGACAGCAACTTGCTTGGTGAACAAGAGTAGCAAATGCTGATTCAGGGCCAAAAGAACCAGCACCAATGTAAGATGTTGGGACTTGGTCAGCAGAATATCATTCTGAGCTGAATGACCTCTCTGACATGGATCAAGGAGTCCATTGGAAGACAAATAAGGAATCAGTTTGACAAGGCAACTCTCAAGAACTTGGACTAAAAAAAAGAAAGCAGGCACACAGGCTGATAACCAAGACACAAAGAGGTATCCAAGGAAAGGTGTATTTTTTCTTCAATAAAGAACTAGACATTCTGTCTGAGAAACTGCCAGAGGGTGAAGAACAGTTCACCAGGCAGGAAAAGAGGTAGGAAGGGCATGGGCATGGGGGAGGTTTAGCCAGGGCTGGTATGTGGGAACGTCTACTGTATGGTTGGCTGGACCTCTTCCTCAAAAACAGGAATCAGTTCACATGCAGAGGGAGAAGATAAGAAAGGTGGCAGAGGACAGCTAGTGGAAGGAAAGGAATAAGCAATATTCACCCTCTTAGGAAAGATTTCTCCCAAGCTCTCAGCTGAAACAGCAGAGCTGAAGAACAGCACATTCCCCACTTCAGTGATAGATAGTGCCAACAGAGAATAAAAGGTGGAGAAAAGCCAATGATGGGTCCTGGTTGGAGACTGAACAGCAGCTTGAAAGAAAGCCTCCTTTGCCTCTCATGGATGATAAAAATAATTAGCCATGGCTATTCTGTGCATGACCACAGCCTATTTATTTAATTAATTAAATCTTAGAACTACCCATGCTTCAGCTGCATTCACATTTTCACCCAGCACCATGATTTCCTACCCATCAGTTTATTGGATTAACTACAAGTGACTGGATTTACTACACATATTTACACATAAATCTTGACTATACAAATGACTATATTCACTCAACATGTGAACACAAAAACCAAACACATCATATTTTGGCTGAGCTAAATCTGGCCTATGTGGTGTAAATACATACATACCCATTGTGGTATTCCCTTTCAGGATAAGCAAGGTTATAAAGGGTGCAGACATGAAATAGTAATTCAGAGAAATTAAAGAGGGAGGAGAGGAGAGGAAATATAGCTAAAGCTAGCTTACATCAATAGCACTGGCTACATCTCTCTCTATTTTTCTATCTTACAAAACATCCTTGTTTCCACCACATCCATACATTGATTCATACATTGCCTTTTGTTTAAGAAAAGCAGAGCCACAGAGTAGGTACGTTTTAGATACCTTTCAACAACACACAACAAAAAAAAATCAGGTACTTAACATACATGGAAATAAAAATAGGGCTTTGCCCATCACATATACTTTGGCCTTCTACAGACTTTGTTACTTGGTTGACTTCCCTTCATTTTGGAACCTGGGGTCATATTGGTTCATGGCCTTTGTGGTAGCTGATATTGGTACTGGACACACATACCTTTGGATCCATTCTGAGGAAGTTGTGTGGACCTCTGCTGCTGAATGTTGATCTTTTAATGGTCTTGCTGTGATGGAAGTGATAATAGTCTTCCAAGCTTCCAACCTATAACAATCAATGTACAAAAACAAGTCAGGAAACTAACCAATTCATTTTCTTCAATGTACATGTAAATCAGAGATGCAGAAAATACTGAAATGGAATATTTTCTGAGGTCTTAAATCAGCCTTCCTCAACCTCATGATCTTCAGATCTCTTGATGCTAGAATTCCTAGAATTACAAACACAATCACAGTTATGCTTGTGCATGGGAATGAATGCAAAATCCATAGTTGGATGATATTTTTGTTGTTCCTAATAGGAGCAACACAAAAGAATTTCTGAGCTTTTTAATTCTCCAAAAACAAAGGTCTACAAGATTAGGAGTATGAAAAATATTTTGAGCTTGAAACAGTTGTTTCAAATTTAAAACAAGCTGATCTGACCTCACTGGATATGTTCCAGTGCTGTTCCAACTGTTCCAGAAATGTTCCAAGCTGGAAATAGCACTGTTTCCAGTTCTAAACTGAATTTGAAAGGGGTCTGTTTTGAGCTTGGAACCTTTCGAGAATGGTTGGTACAGCATTAGAACACTTTCTGCTGAAGTTGGAAAGTGGTCTTGAAGTTGGAACACAGCATTTCAAGCTTGAATCTTCTCAAATTCCCTTTTTTAAAAATAAATTTTATTAAAAGTTTTGCAAAGAACATAAAAACTAACCCAAACTAATAAAGAGGAAAAGGAGCAAAGAAAGAAAGAAAAAATAAAGAAGAAAGAAAAAGTGCAGAAAGAAAGAATAAAAAGAAATAGAAGAAGCTTTTGATTTCTTTTGCTGCAAATATACAAAAAAATAAAAAGTTCCCTTTTTTCTATTATCCAGTTTTCTTTCTAATCATCAAAACCACAAATCATAACTGATTGTTTTTCCGTTTCATGCAAAAAGTCTATAAGGGGTTTCCAGTCAGCCATAAATGTGGATATTGTTTTTTCTCTGAACAAAGAAATCAATTTAGCCATCTCCGCAAGTTCCAACATCTTCGCCAGCCATTCCTCCGTTGTGGGTAGTGTCGAACCTTTCCACTTTTGAGCATATAATAGTCTTGCTGCAGTTGTCATATATAAAAACAAAGTTCCATGGCATTTTTCTAATTGCTTGTCCATTAGTCAGAAAATAAAGAATCTTCTCAAATTCTCAATGTTTTGCACATTATAGTGCAAAACATTTTGAGCTAGAAATGCCCCATTTGGAGCTCAAAATAGCTGTTTCCAGTTTGAAACCAACTATTCCAATCTGTGCCATCCCAATATTTTGAGCTAAAAGCCAATGTTGCTTTCAGCTTGGAACATTAATCTGGGAGTCAAAACACTTCTAGCAATGTTGGAGCAGAATCAGAGCATGACCTGTAAGGTTAGAACAGCTCATTTTCAATTTGAAATATTTTGAATTTTTTTTGGACCAAAAATACAAAGTATGAGGAAGAGGGAAGGAAGACCAAAATCGGGCCAAAGGTCACAACCATAAGGTCTGCAATTTAAAATCAAGAAAGGTTAGGATGGTTGTGATCACCCAACAGGCTTAACCAGGTCAGGTAAAGACTTAGTAGATAATTCACAGGCATTCTAGGCTTCGTTAGTGTTAAGCTTAATTAAGTTCAACCCAACCTGTTTGGTTAGTTAATGACTCAATCTCTTGTGCAAACTCAAAAAATGGATAAAATGAATAACACCAGATTAAGGTGTTGTGTGAATGCAGCTGACATGTACCCCCAATACATTTGGCAGGAGATCAGGTTAGGAAAAGCTGCCCTTAAATAAAGAAAGGTCTGATTAAGCATGATTGATTGATTATGTGTCATCTAGTCGTTTTCAACTCCTAGAGACCACATAGATAAAGCATGATTATTAGACTTACATTTAGTCAACAACTTTTTTTTAAAAAAAGGAACCTAATATTACTTTAATATATCTTAGTAGACAACAATTTGAACTGAAATATTTATTTAGTAAAAAGATGATAAAATAAAGGATGCATAATGAGGTTTAACTCCTACACTGAGACAAATACAAAACTGTACCTAAAATATCCCGGGAACAGTCATAAAGATTTAAAGAAAGAGACAGAAATTTAATTGTATTCCCCCTACTATCCACCCAACGGAATAGATTCTCTCTCTCCTGGAGAACCCTCACCCTTATTTTTGTGTAACCCTTCATGCTCCTTCCACCCATTTTCTTCCCCGAGTTGAAAGTTCAGGGGGTAAGGAATGGGGAAGATCTACTCTCCAAAGAGAGGCCCCATCATCTAAAGTTGAGGGACTTTAATAGCGTGTGCTCGCCATATATTAGTTGTTTAAACTTTGGTGCTGAGCATTGGGAACACTTCAACATAAAATGTGGGTCTGCAGCTGCCTTCTTTTCCTTCTTAAGAATCTCTGTGAGTCCCATTGAACCCTGGGGTATTTAAAGAAACACCTCCTGGCAAGTTGTTGAAACCCAACATTTTGCTTGGAAGCATTTCTGACTGCCTAATTTTTCAATTGCTAGGGAACTCTGGAGAATGGGCTAATTCTCTGTGGGCACTGCTGTCCCACAGGCGTGATTACCTGCCCCAGCTTCACTGTTTGCACATTCACATTTGCACAGCCTCAAAAGATCAGTTATGCTACTGTATTTAAGCTAATCTCCTTGGATTGTCTAGGACTGAGTCCCACTGGAACCAAGATAGAGAGGTGCACGGTCCATCTGTCTAATCTTCTGGTTAAAGGCTTATGTGAATAGATAAACTAAACATTTTAGCCTCTTACTAGAAGAATGAGGCAAACTGAAATGGAAAAAAAAAATCAGAGCTCTGTTCAACAAAGTTAACCTTTATAGTTCCCCAGCATTGTTTTGGCAACAAAATCTGAAAAATGCCCCCCAAAGTTACAAAGCAGGCAAGAACTTGGAATCAAAACCCTCAGAACAACCATCTGCCCCTCACAGGTGCACCCATCTGAGAAGAAGCTAAAGGCTATGATTGCTTTGCTGGTGCAGCAAGGATCCGCACGCTTATTCCAGGAAAATGGGCTCTAAAGAGCAAACAACCCACTGCTTGGAGACACATTCATGTTCTCCAGGCCAACAGCTGCAAAGACAATCATTGTAACCCTCCAAATCATTTAAGGCTGAAACAAGGTCATCACAACTTTATCCAATGGAGAGAAGAGGAGAAAAGAACAAGACCCCAGTGTTGGTCAAGTTAGAAATCTAGCCAAATCCACACAAGTTCTGTAGAGCTGAGCACCTTAGAGGAGGTTTCTTAGTTGTACTGATCTGCTAAAACTGCAGTCTTCTACACATTGACCAGGGAATAGGTCTCACTGAAAACCATGAACCTTAATTTTGACTGGAGGTATATCAGACTGCATTATGGAACTCATATTTATTTATTTGTCAGATTTATATCCTGCCTTTCCTTTAGAAGCTGAAGGCAGCAACCACAGAGACCCTTCTTCCAATTTTTCTCTACCACCACCCTGCGGCAGGCTGGGCTGAAAGAAAGCGACTAGCCTGAAGTCACTCATTAAGTTTCCATGGCTGGAATCTGGCTTTCTGCATAAATCTGTATTGGAATAAATAAACCATTAATACAAAAGGCAAACAAATATTTCATTTTTCGATAATGTAGGCATATGTCATAACAGGTTTCACCTTCATACACTCCTGTGGAGACAGAGGAGGTAGATAATAGGTGGGATCACATAATGCACTAAAGTACGATTTGTTTACCCATCGTTTATTGGCTAAACCACAACTGATTGAGTTCATACAACACACTAAACCATAAACCATGGTTTAATAGTTGATTTCCTATAGCATGCTAAGCCAAGCCTAAACAAACCATGTTAGCGTGATGGGCAAACAGAGTCATGTTGAGGTTTATAGCATCCTAGAGCAAACAGAGTCATGGAAATGCTTTATCTAACACACACACAGCTCACTTGCTTCCAGTTCCTATATGACACTAGTCATTCCCTACCTGGTACCTTCCAGATGTTTTGGACTACACTTCCTATCCTTCCCAGTTAATTTGGTGCAATCTAGGAGATTAAACTAACAAGAATACATTTTATTTCTAAAGCAGTTCAGTTCCACTAATGCAGGGATGAGAAACTGATTATTGCTCCCTCCTGGATAATCAGGTGATCGATGCCGGTAATGAGAGGAATTAGAATCCAACGTATCAGCTAAGACATATTTGTTTAACCATGGTTTACTGAATAAATCAGAATGGGTTACATCCGCACAACACATTTTGGTTTTGTGCAGCATGCAAATCCTACCATACACACCTCCATTTGGCTGAAGGAGTGGGGGATAAACACATACCATTATTTTTTTCAGTTTTTTTTAAGGGGCAGTATGTTATTCAGAAATAGCACTTTGTTTCTCCATCAAAGTTGTTTTAAGTTTGGAGTTTGTCCTTTAAAAAAAATGTAATAATCAATGCAGACAGAATATAACTAATCCTCCAAGACCCTTCAGCAGAGTGCCAGAAGCAAGTTTGATTCTTGCTTAGCTGCTCCCTCCCAGGAAGTAAAGGTTATAAATAAGCAGAGAAATACACATCTATATTTAGCCTGCAGAATAGTGTCTAGCACACTCTAAAAAGCAAAATCCCCCAAATGAATTATGAAAAACAAAATGTCAATGCCTCCATTCATGCAACTGAACCATAAACCAACAAACCACATTTTAACCTAACACATTGTGGTTGGCCCATAATTCAGTATGTTGTGGGAATCTGAAAAATGGGTTAAAAAAAAACAAGGTTCAATTAAACCCAGACAAATATATAGGAGGGCTTTAACCCTGGGCCTTTTCTGCTGCAGCCTGGGCTGAATGAGCTGCCGTATCAGCTGTTTGCACTAGAAAGCAAGCTTCAACTTGTACAAATGGGTCATCCCTTCCAAAGCAATGGGAACACACTTGGTTTAGAAATGCAGCAGGGGACAAAGGGTTAAAAGCCTTGCATCTAACCCACATTCAGAAATAGATTGGGAAAGGGTGTCCCCATTGTGATATGCTTTAAAAATCAAGAACGGCACAGGATAGGCATCTGTTGACCCTTCCGCAGAACAACGCTCTGTTTGAAGGAATGTCCCATCCGGGTCCACTTGGATGAACCAGACCTGAATGCTACCACTCAGAGTTAGAACCCTGAGAGTAGACAGAACAGCTAGAGATCACTTGGTCGCAACCTCATCCACTGTGCATTCAAATTGTCCCTGGTTCTAAGTTTGTATTTTTGGTATGAAAAAGTTTTATGCAAAACTGTGTTTCTTTGGGGTTATTTGGGCAACCAGCGGAGCTCTCCAAAGTTCTGGAGACCCTGACATTCAAGCAGCTGCCGTTAAATTAGCTCCCCAGTGTTTCTACTCCTTGCCTCGTTAGATCTCAGCACCTTCTCCTTGTTAGTTCTCCCATATCTACTCCCATTTGCCTTGTTAGGATGTTAGCTACCCTCGGCTTTTGATCGATTTTTCCATATCATGCTCAGCAACCTAAAAGCTTTCAACCCCAAATGGAGCAGAATATTAAGAGAATCAGCTTTCAAAAAAGAAATATGTCCAAAATGACAAGTGGGCACCATGCAACTCACCTGCTGTCTTTTCACCATACCGGCTGCATGGCACTGCAACAAACTGTATCTGGGAATTTGCAAAATTAAATATTTACATCTCCTCCAGAAAAACAATTGGGGAGAGGATAAATTAAGCTAGAAAACACAAGGAAAGAGGAATACATCAATCTATTGTTTTTCAGGCTTTCTGACTGAGGCCACACATTGTGTTAAACTATGGTTTGCTTAATTGTGGCTTGTTGAATGAACCACAACCATATGCCTGAGTTTACAAATCACAGTGGCTGGGTTAGCATAAATTAAGCCAAAACCTAGCAAGCCAAGCAATAGTTCAGCCAAATAATGTGTGGCTTCTATTTTAATCTGAAATAGAAGGGAGGGGCATGTCTTAGCAATGTAATTTAAAGGATCAGCAAATGGTCAGAAAATGGTCAGTAAAGGGTCAGCGATGGTCACAGTAGAAGGCAGTTTCTTTCTTAACCTTCCTGGGAAGTTCCTTTTGCAGCAGCCCAGCCTTGTAACCCCAACTGCACACTTGTTCACCATCATCTTCCTGCTTTGCTAATTTGCATTCTGACTTGCTCCTGCATTTCAGGAGACAACTAACATTCCTGCCCTTTCCAACTTGTATCTGCAGGTTGAACAAAGTCATTTCCACCACAACAAAGGTCACAGAAGTCAATGTTAGAAGTTCTGTGAGATGACACTGCATGTGCTTGTAGCTGTAATTGGCATAACTGTTTTTGCTTTTCACAGGCTGAACTTCATGCTTTATAAGGTCATGGAAAATCTGAGCATCCATCCACCCCTGTCTATGCTGACATCAGGAATGAGTTTTTATCATTTTTTAAAAACATATATTATTATTTGTGTGTACATACAACCTACATTGGCCAGTTTTGGCAATGCCTCTTCTCTTGTCTCTGTTTTGTTAGTAATTTATTTCTGCAGTACTACCTTCCTGATCTCCTGCTGGTAGAGTTTACATTTTCCGGTCTTTATTATGTTCATTTAGCTCTAAACTCTAAATCTAGTTCTAATCTGCAATCCCTGGGGTCTTCATTTTTAGTATAAATTAAATTCATAAACAATCAAGGCAAAGGAAGCATTCACATTCTCTACCACCCGCAAAGAGCTATGCACTTCTGTGTTTGTCATTTCTAAGTTCTAAACGCAAGATTGGAAATGCACCACTAACAAAAGAGTGCAGGAAAATAAGCAGCTGGAGAGGCCAAAAGAGGAAAAAAGATTCAAGGCCAAAGAAAAAGATGCAGCATCATAGAAACATAGTTTCCTTCAGGCACAGATGTCTGCAACAAGACCCTGTTCTAACAAACAGATGAAGAAATAATTCAAGGAAGGTTTTCTACGAAATTGAGAGAAGGCACCTGGGAATCCCAGCTGGAATTATTTTCAAAGTCTGCCTGGAATCTCCTCTCCCTACCAGGCCAATTGTTTTCAATAAATTCATCTGGTTGTTAGTCTAACTAATAGTCCATTTAGCCCAGGTCTATCTGATCTGGCAGCAGTTCTCAAGTGCTCAATAAAACATTTCCAAGTCATCTCATTGAACAGACCTTTGAAAGCTACATCACCAATGAACTATATAGTGGACATGCTGCAAGGTTTTCTAATACATGTGAGCTTAGACATTTTTAAGCTTTCATGTGCTTGGTGTTAACTTAGTGTGGCATGTGAACCCAAGCATTAAGACTTGTACCACAAACCAATGTTTAAAAAAAAGTCATGGTGCAGCTCAGCCTTGTTCCACCTAGGCAGTTTCCAAATGTACGAATTTTAACTACCAGAATTCTTATCAATATAAGTGTTTGCAGAGGAATTTTGGAAGTTAAGGTCCAAGTGTATGTGCCCAAGTGGAGAAGTCTGGTTTAGCAAGCTGCACGTTCCCAGCCCTCCTCTTCTCTTTTTGAATAGGCTTATCCAGCTTTCTCCACTGTTGCCTTCCAAAGGTCCCATAAAAAAAAGTAAAGGTTCCCCCCGCACATTTGTGCAGTCGTGTCCGACTCTAGGGGCCGGTGCTCATCTCCGTTTGTTAGCCGAAGAGCCAGCGCTGTCCGAAGACGCTTCCACGGTCATGTGGCTGCATGACACGCGCGGAACGCTGTTACCTACCCACCAAAGTGGTACCTATTAATCTACTTGCATTTGCATGCTTTCGAATTGCTAGGTTGGCAAGAGCTGGGGCGAGTGCGGGAGCTCACTCCGCACGCAGGGCTAGGGATTCGAACCTCCGAACTTGTGATCTTCCAATCGGCAAGCCTGGCATCTTACCCGCTGAGCCACCACGCCCCCATACACTAATACTAATTACCTCTAGCCAGCATGGCCAAAGTGATAGGAATTACAGTTCACCATATCTAAAGGGAATTGAATCAAGGAAGACTAATGAAGAACTTGTCCTCTTCTTAAAAGCCAGTCCACTCATTCAACAAATGAACCTTTGTCCCATTCACTAGCACTGTAAGGAACCCTACTTAGAAACTGGGAGACCATGAGTTATAGTCCTCCCTTAGGCCAGTCACTCTCTCTGAGCTCAGCCCACCTCCTAGGAATGTTATTGTGGGGAAAATAGGAGGAACATTATGTACGCCACTCAAGGAGTACAAGATAAAGGCAAGATGATATCATCATCATCATCATCATCATCATCATCATCATCATCATCATCCAGAGCAACAGAATTTCTGCTGCTGTAGCAGCATTGCTAATAATTTTAGCCAAGTGCACAGCCCATTCTGAAGACAGGCAACAATAGGAAAGGGGCACTACTCCAAATTTCCAACCAAGGTCTTCCAAAGGACCTGCTAAGTTCAGCCATACAATCAATTGACCATGCCAATATTCATTTGCAAACAGGACAGATAGCATCAATGGGGTCAACTCAAGCTGCTCCAAGTTGTTAGGGTTTCCCAGACGTGCAAAAGTTCTGCTCTTTTGCCTCTGTCTGCAGTGCCATGCTTTGATGCCCCCAAGCCATCAGACCGGTGCTGCTTGGCTCAGCCTGTTTACATCTGCAGTGGGCAAATCCTAAACAATGAAGAAGTGTTCTTTGCTCTGTAACACCACCACTGTTAGCACATGGAAGGGTACAGGCTGCTCTGTTCCATGGAGATAGGAGCCTGCCAATTCCACCCAAATAAATGCTCCCTGCCAGAAGGCTAAGGGAGGCATCTATCACTCTTTCCTGCAATTGGACATGATGCATCCCAGGTCTGGACTACCTTGAAGGGCTGACAGTAAGACATCTATAAAGTGTAAGGTGTCAAAGTACTCAAAAAAATAGTAGATATAACATTTGAGAGAAGAAAAGACCACCTTCATATTATAAAAGAGAGGCAATCAGCAAAGAAAAGCAGTGAGGATAGGATCCGGCAAAGAACATAACGAAGCCTCCTCCAGGAGATGAGTGGCACACCACCATCCAATACAGACTTAACTACCAATTCCACAGACTTGGGAACATCTATCTCCATCTTGTCAGTTTTGTTGTGATACTCCTTCGCATTGCAAACAACTCCAGAATCAGTTTATACATGCAATAAAAACCAGAATAAAGCAATCTACGAAAGAGCCAACTCTTAGGGGGAGCTAACGGCTGGGAAAAGCAACACCAAAAGATGTATCTGAACAGGTCAGGGTGGGAGCTTGGCAATCTGTAGGGAGAGGTCTTTCACAGGACAAGAGCCATTACAGAGAAGGCTCTGCTTTGTATCATCACGAAACAGATACTGTATCTGTAGTGGAGTCCTTGGTGCTCTCTCTGAGCTTGGTTGTTTGCTTGCAGACATTTCATTACCTGACTAGGTAACATCATCAGTGCTACTGATGATGTTACCTGTTGCAAGCAAACAACCAAGCTCAGAGAGTACCAAGGACTCCACAGTTCAATCCTGAGCGACAGATATTCTCTTCTGTTAGATAATCTGCAGGCCATAGCCTCATCTATCCCATTATTGAATCCAAGGACAGGAATGATGTGGAGCAAGTTGGGGCATTTGGAACTCTTTACCTAAATCGTGCTTTAGCAGATTTTTAGGTCAGTGGAGATTTGAGCCATGGTCAGTTCCACCACTCAGTTCATGTACCACATTACTGGGCAACCTGCTTCTGCCTTGATTAGTGCTTCTGGAGGTGATGTTCTAGGCTGTATTCACCCAACATGTGAACATATCATAGGTTTCAGCATGGTTTATTTAAATTAATGCAGATGACTGGGTTTGGATAACACAGTGAGTCCAAAGTAATTAATCATACTTTAGACTATCATATTGTGTGACCCAGCCTCCAAGCTGTGCTTCCTGGGAGAACTCCAATTCTAGTTAAAAAACTAATTCATGTTACAACCTCTCAAGAGGTTGGCATGGTTTGTAAAACAAAACTAAAGTTTGTTTGGCTAATTTGTGGTTCAGTCTGTTGCACAAACCCAGTTAATATGGTTAATTTTTGGTTCAGTGGATTGTGTGAATTCAGTCCACCATGGGTTTGTATAGTCTTAGACCACAACTTTTATTTCAAGACATTTACCTATTTCAGTCAATTTGGTCTTCCCCATTTTGCCCTCAGGCACCTTAAATATTTAACATCAGAGCTTGTTGGCTTAACTATACTGAAAGGAGGGCTGAAATGTTGAAGTTAAGTCAGAATTTATCACCAGTCTTTTTAGCACCCAGACAAATTGCCCTGCTGCCAGGAGAGAGAAGCAGCGAACCAAGAAACAGTACTGAGCCAGCAAGGAAAGCAATATGCAGGGATTAAAAAAAAAACTTCTTTACAGCTGAAGAACACAAGAAAAAAAAGACTGCAGGACATCCTGGGAGAATCAAAGTTCAGCAGAGGTCATCACAATGAAAACTCAAAGAAATGCTGGAAAGAGTTTTAAGCCAAGAACTGACAAGGTTCTTCAGAGGTTTTGACCATTACGAACTGCAGTCCATTGACACATGCAGACAAAATGTCAGGCTTCAGCCCACAGAGAGAACTGTACCATTCAGGCAACCTCCCAAGAACTTCTGGTAAGTATTATTTATTTAAGAAAGTAGGAAGCCATCACCAACTGCTGTGTTTTAAGAAAAAGACCTATATGTACAAACAGTATTCAACATCTCTTGTGTATCTTTCTCCTTCCTGCCCCACATAAGAGATATGAGCCAGCTGCTCTGCTTCTACTGGTTTTTGCAACCATTAGTTTTGCTATCATGTTGTGTCTTATGGACTATGTAAGAACTCTCTCTCTCACACAGGAGAGAATCTTCTGCAAAGCATCAGAAGCACCTGCCAGGGAGATAATGGGCGGAGAAGGAGGGGGCTCCCTCCAGGAAGGGAAGCGCATGCGTAGTACTGAATCTCTATGTTTCCCTCCCAAGAGGTTGAAGAAAGCCCCGCCCTAAGTTTGTGGACTTATTCTTTGGGCATCGCCACTTCATGTTAGTTTAGATGGATTTTGTTAGGGTAGTAGGATAATAAATCACTAGAGCTTGATTCCAGCCTCAGCGTGTTATTTCTATGCCCGAAGTCAGGACAGCACCAGGTGTAACTACTATTGGACCAAGATTTGCAATGAAGGCAAAGGATCCATTTAGATCCAAGGCACTTCTTCATTCTCTCAGATAGCAACAAGTGCTTCATGTGGAATGCTACACAGCATTATGGTTTGAATGATAACTGAGTTTATCTTTAATGCTTAGATATTTGCTAACAACAGTGTTCTCTTCTCTCCTGGCATCCTACTAATCATGTGGGGAAATCATGTACATCATAACCCCGATAACTTACTAGTGCCTTTGATAAGAGAGATAAATTTTTTACACACTCTATTTCAACATAATTGCAACTTCAGTGTCCTCATTCCAAAGGTTATCCTACATGTACCTGGAGATGAGCTCCAGAAAAAAGGCAAGAAGATGGATGCTGGATCAGAACATGGGGTAAAGCTGTACTGCAAGAAAAGAAAGTGACAGAGGGACCTCCAGTACAAACTGCCAAATAAATAAATCAGGAAACTTTGAAACAGTGAAGTTAACTGGACTCCCATTATTCTCCTCAAATATGTAATGAATACTAAAACGGTTAGGTTCTCACCTTGTGTTAAGCCATAAACTACAGTTTATAAATCACAATAGCTAAACTACAAACAAACTACCTTAAGGCTTAGTGTTATACATGAATCCAGATTCTGATCAAGGTGTCTTTACCTGAGTTAAATTCCTTCTTGCCCTTGTATCTTAGATGTATCACTCGAGATCACAGCTGTGATCATGCTGGCTTAAGTCATGGTTGATTGAATAACCTGAATTGAAGGTTCATACAACTGATAGACAACCATGACTGACTGACAATGGATGGGTTCACACAACACACACAGCCATAAACAAGCAAGCCACATTTTGGCTTAGCAAACTGTACAAACTCAGTGCACAAATCACAAGCATGCTGGGGAAACATAAGCTAGGCTTCTCCTTGACTTGTTCACTTTTTGTCTGCATGGAAGCAGATGGGCAGAGAGATGCAGTCATCAATTCAATCACATGAGCCCCTTGTATAGTCTCAAGCAGTACAATCTAATCCCAGTTTACCACCATCAAAATAAGTAGAAAGTGGGCTAAGAATCCTTTCAACTAGCAAACCAAAGAGGATGACCAGAAATTCACAACCTGCAGAATGACCTCCATTTGAGCCAGAAGCAATCACAATATAACCTAAACCAAAATGTGGCACTCTCCTGTTGGACTATAAGTAATAGACTACAACCCCCGTCACCTCTGGCCAAAGTCCAGCATCCTCTTCGCACAATCACTAACCAGAGGCTGATGGAAAGCCTACACAAAGGATATAAACGAAGAACAGTACCCACCTGCTAGTATTGCCAACCAATCGCTATTCACAGCTATCCTGTCTTGGATGCTGGATGCCTCCCCAGTGTTATCACCCTCCCTGAGCACAGGGCAGCTTGTCAATCTCCTCCCTCAAATGTGGTGCCCTCAACTCTTACAGAAATTTCTCTCACTCTGCCAGACGTTCTTTGCCTTTTGAAGCAATGCTTTTTCCCTTCCCGGGATTCATGAATTAGGAAAGACAATTGGCTGTGTTTTGATAACTGGGTTTGCACTTCATCCCTTAACCATGATTTCTTGCACTGGTTGGGTTCACCCAGTTTACTAAGCCTAACCAACAAGGGACCTCATAACTTAAAGTATTGCATAAGCCACCTATTATTTTTAAGGACTAGCTGGGTCTGCACAACATATTTACCTATGATTAACTGTGATTTAATCCAGGAACCTCAGTTTTTGGATTCATAGCCCACACTAAACCTTATACTAATTGAATGGACATATTTTACAAAACAAGCTAAGCTAAAATATGCTTGGTTAGTTTGCGTGTCAGTATGAACACAGCCAGTGGCTTTCCCCCCCTTTTTTTTTTTTTTTACAAAGCCCCCTAAACCAAAGGATCATCTTTAACTCTGAGATGGGATAGAGCAGGGGTGGGCAACGTCAGGCCCGTGGGCCATATAAGGCCCGCGGGGCTCCCGCCTGCAAACTCCACCCCTTCCACGTGATTGGCTCCCGCCCACAAACCCCGCCCCCCAGTGCTTGTGATTGGCTCCCGCCCACAAACTCCGGCCCCCGGTCCACGAAAATCCCAGAAACCCACCCCCACCCCCACCCCAGTCATAAATATCCAAATGGCCCTTGGCAGAAAAAAGGTTCCCCACCCCTAGGATAGAGTAAAAGAGACACTATTAAAATATGCAAAAGCTGCCAAATACAATTACGGAGGGGTTAAAAGACAGTATTGGCAAGAATCTCAAAAGTTCCAGTTTTGCAGGTATTTCAAGACTGTCTCCTTTCTCCATTTCCTCCTGCCCCAATCCTCAAAAAAAAAAAAAGACACCCACAGAGAAATCAATTAATCTTACATATGTTGCAGCTGGGAAGAAATATATAAATAGCTTTATAACTGGTATTAAATTGATAAGGGCATGTTTTGCTGGGCAAAAATTAAATATTGATTCATTTCCAACAGGCAGTTTCCTCTGGAGTCTGTCTCTGGTTATTTTTCTGGGTTTTTTCTTTCTTTCTTTCAGCTGTCATGATCTAGCTAAGTAATTACCTTTTGGGTCCTCTCCTTTTGCAAATCTCCACTCTAGTCCCTTGGACACAAAAGTCCTCTGCAAAAAGTTGAGGGTGGAGATCAAAAGTTAATTGGCCAGGAGCCAAGGGGAAGAAGAACAGTTGAAGAAAGGTTATAGATGTGAAAGAAAACCCTGGAAGAGCCACAAATTCAGCCAAGGATGGGGGGGGGGTGTTACGTATAGGAGGGACTTGGGGCAGTTTAGCCAAGGTAGATGGTAGCTTCACAGGCTGTCATAATTCCTAAAAACCAGCAGAGCCCTCTTTCAAACTTCCTGCTCAAGAAAGAACGCAGCATCCATCCAAGAAGCCACCTGAGAAATACTGTAAGCCAGGTTTTGCCACAGGGGTAAAGGTAAAGGTTCCCCCCGCACAGTTGTGCAGTCGTGTCTGACTCCAGGGGCCGGTGCTCATCTCCGTTCGTTAGCCGAAGAGCCAGCATTGTCCGAAGACACTTCCACGGTCACGTGGCTGGCATGACACGCGCGGAACACTGTTACCTACCCACCGAAGTGGTACCTATTCATCTACTTCCATTTGCATGCTTTCGAATTGCTAGGTTGGCAAGAGGGGACATGGGGTCAAAACCCCAGCATCTATTGTTCAAGCCAGCAAAGAACTTTACCTGTGCTGGAACAGATGGAGCCACACAGGTCCACCTCAAAATATGGCAGCTCATTCACTAGAATAGTTAAAGGTGACATTTGCCCAGTCTGGAAGGGGTCTTTAGTCCAATGCATTCAAGCAGAAATGGAGAAATTTGCTCTTTCACCTGTCCAGCATTTCCCCAGTCATCCTGAGAATGCACCACAACGTGCCTGGGCATTTCGTTTGCATTGTAACACCTCAGCAAATCTGTGCAAAACCAAGAAAGAACCTGGCACCATTTTAAAAACTCTAGCAAGCTCGATGGGATGATGTGTGCTTTCCTAAGCTAAAAAGCCCCCTCCAGCGGGCAAGTGATGGGTAGGACACGCTCGGCTTCAGCCCAAGGAAACATCTGCTATCAATTTCTACAAGGCACCGATCCAGTCGAGGAGAGTCCTCTTCGCTAGCAGGGAAGAGGCACCACAAGCTTGAAATCAATGGAGAGTTGACCTGACTGGGACGCACGTTGTGGAAGGCTGGAAGCCCAGCATGCCGCAATCCTCTCCGTGCCTACTCAGAAGTAAACTGCCCCGGTTGATGCAGCGACTGGGGAATATGCCTCGCTGAACCTCAGCAAGTCGACTTCGGCCAGGATCGCACCGCGCCCGGGTTAACCTGAGAGGCATCGCCTCGCCTCGCCAGACTTAGCAAAAGTGGAAAATCTCAGCCTCGGACAAGGGGGTATTTCTCCCTTCCCAGGAAGGACATCAATCCCTTCAGCTCTTCATTTGATCTAACAGGACCTCGCACTTCGCCTTCAAACCAGATCGGGACGGTTTACACCGCTCCGTCGCTGGTTTCCCCTCCGCTTGACGCCTCCTTCAAGGAGAAGGGGGCTCGCGGGAGAAAAAGCGGTGCCAAGAGTGGGAAAGTTCTTTCGGGAGTGCAGCGGCGCGGTGAAATTACAGGAAAGGGGCAACCGGGCGGGGGATCTCTCCCACCCCCCACACGCCCCCTCCCTCGACTTCCAGCCCCCCGAAACAGCGCGAAAGTTGTGCGCCTCACCTGCCCGAGGTTCAGGTAGCCGTAAGCGGAGGCCAGCCGGTCCGCCTCGCCGTGGCCCCCCAGCACCCGCACGGCCCAATGGTTGGTGTAGACGGTCCGGGAGCGCCTGGCCAGGCAAGCAGGCAGCGCCGCCAGGAGGAGCAGGCAGGTCTCCAAGGGGCGCATGGCGGCGGCCGGACCTGGACGCGCCGAAGAAGCCCCGCGGGCGAGCGCAGCGCGCAAGAACGCTAGCCGCCTGCCCGCTTGGAAGCCCGGCGAGAGCGAATCGCAGGCAGGCTGCTTTAGCCCGCCGGTGGGTGGAGCCTCGACCTCTTAAGGCGGCCGCGGCCGGGGGAAGCCGGGAGGGGGGGAGGCGCGGGCTGTGGATTGCCTCCCCCGCGAGGGGGGCGCGGGAGCCAAGCGTCGCCGCCGGGTCCCAGCTGGGACGGCCAGTCTGACCGCGGGTCGCCAGCCCTCGTTTCGCTCCCCGCCTTGCAGCTCTTCGGCGGCGGGTTGGACTTGGTGTTAGTGATGCTGCCAAAAGGGCTGCTGCTGCGGCTGGCATTCTGCCTTTGGCCGGCGAGGCAGCCTGGCCCGTCGGAACCGAAGCCCAACGCTCCGTTGAAGCCCAAGGTTGCTGACGCCGCTGCTTGGGGAGCTCCGGGCCGAGCCAATAAAGCCGGTCGCAGGGCGTACGGAACCACGACCTAGTCAACCACCACATTCTTCCCCGGGGCTTCTGCGGACCCAGCCAACGCGATTTAGTCAGCAAAACACAGTCACCCCGCCAGGGCTTAGAATATCCTGAACGTTTATTCGAGGAAGGAGTTTTCAGCGATTTTATTTTGTGGACAGAAGAACTCCGCATCCGTCCCGGTTGCCAATTTTCTTTTTCGCTGCCGGAACAGAAAACCAAATGGTGTGCTAAATCGTCCTTTCCTCCTATTGATTTCAGTTTAAAATATTGGTTATGCATCCATGGGCGCGTGGTTATGTCGACTGGATTTTTAAATTGTGATGTCTGCTAATGTTTTACGTAGTTTTGTTTTTGAACAAGTTGATGGTGGTATAACAGAAGGAAACCAGAATTCCAAACGTCAACCTTTCCCTCCTTCTGTGCTTTAGTTACCATTTTGCTTTACAAAGGGCCCTGGATTATATTATATCTGGTCTAGTGGTTAAGGCAACAGGCTAGAAACCAGGAGACTGAGAGTTCTAGTCCCGCCTTAGGCATGAAAGCCGGCTGGGTGACCTTGGGCCAGTCCCCGTCTCTCAGCCCTAGGAAGGAGCCAATGGCAAACCAGGAGTCTGAGAGTTCTAGTCCCGCCTTAGGCATGAAAGCTGGCTGGGTGACCTTGGGCCAGTCCCTGTCTCTCAGCCCTAGGAAGGAGCCAATGGCAAACCAGGAGTCTGAGAGTTCTAGTCCCGCCTTAGGTATGGAAGCTGGCTGGGTGACCTTGGGCCAGTCACTCTCTCTCAGCCTTAGGAAGGAGCCAATGGCAAACCAGGAGTCTGAGAGTTCTAGTCCCGCCTTAGGCATGAAAGCTGGCTGGGTGACTGAGCCAGTCCCTGTCTCTCAGCCCAACTCACCTCACAGGGCTGTTGTTGTGGGGAAAATAGGAGGAGGAAGGAGTATTAGGTATGTTCACCGCCTTGAGTTATTTATAAAAATAATAAAGGCAGGATAAAAATTAAAAAATATATATTAAAGCTTTTGCACTCTTGTGACCTTGAGTTGCCCCGATAAATAACTGCCTTTCTATAGTTTTTGAAGTAATAAAACTAAAGTGCACATTAGAACTAAAATATACAGCCTCCATAACAAAATAACAAGACTCTTGTGGCTTCCAAAAGAATAACAATGCATTGCTATGTAAGCTTATAATAATAAATTTGTTTGCCTTTAAGGTGTCACAAGTGTCTTAGTTTCTGCTGCAAAAGATTAACACGGCTGCCCCAGTGGAAACCAACACATCTTTGCTGGTGGAAATCATAATAAAGTAACAGTCGGGCATAGATTTGCTGTTATTTGAACAGGGACTCCACTGTTACTCAAACAAGGAATCCACTAAGCATTTAAACACACCTTTTAAAACGGCTTTGCAGTCCTTTGAAAAGGTGGACAAACAGTTGCAGCTCAGTGCAGAAAGGAGTTTTGCGTTTATGAAGTCCAAGCTGAACCCCAGAATTTCCAGGTCAGGCTGAGAAAGATTGCAAGGTTTATATGAAGAAAGGTACCTCTTGGGTACCTGCAGAGTGGGGCAAAAAAGTCAAGATGGTGGCCCCAACCGTGCAATCAAAGCCCTTTCCCTTTTTTATTATGTGGCATATGTAAAAAAGGGGCAGGACGTCAATCACATGGGGCCATCATGTCTTTTTTAATCCCCACTCCTGCAGACAGCCCTGCTGCTCCTAGTCATTGGCTGACTTCCCATCAACGCTACGCTATCGTTTGTATAACCTTGCTTTGTTTAATGAACGGTCATTGGGTGGATTCATCCAACATGCTAAGCTATAAAGGCAAATGTCATTCTAGCTTAGCGTATTGCATGATTGGAGCTGATCGCTCCCTCTTTGGAATGAGGAATTAAATGGAAAGACATACTATAGTTATTGGTTTAATTGATATGCTGCTTTTCTTCCAAGAGCTCAAGGCAAAGTATACAGCTCTCTCTCCTTCCCTCTTTTCCCTGCAACAACCAAGTTGCACCGGGACAGTAACTATCTCCAGAGTTATCCAGTGAGCTTTCATGATTCAGGGCACACTTAGGGGTCTTTTAGGTCCTAGTTTAACATCTTAATAAGTACATCACACTGGTGTCCTATCAGGGCCAACCAGATCTCTAAAGAATCTACCCGAGAGGTTCCATACAACTACCAAAAGACATGGGAGACAAGATGGAACCCACTGGGATATAAAGTCCGGGAAGTGAACAACGGTCCTTCAGTATTTCTGAGATCCAGTCTCCAGGAAGAATCACAGCAGGCATGAAACTTCATCCCCTTCAGATCCAGCCACCAAATCACAGAGTCCTGAAAGCCATCAAGGTAGCCAGCAAAGCCAACAAAGGATAACCATCTCAGGTAATGGTTTGCAGTGATCTTCCAGTGGCCATTCTCATCCCCAACTGTTTGACACAATCCAACTTTAAATGGATAGTTTCATGGCAATAGAAGTCAAGGATATCTGACAGGCTTGGTTTAAAACAATTCACAAAGGCATGTTATAATTAATTTAGCTTTAGTTTAGTGTATGGTGTAAAATCAGTTTGTGCTGTTTACAAACTTTGCTTTAGAGCTATGCAAATTTATATGACAAATCCCACTCCCAACAGCCAATGCATTCGATTATGGCTGAGTTCCAGTGACCCTGAACCACAATTTAAGTAATATTTTATTTAACCTGAGGTCTACAGCATGAACCCAGCTTGCTTGTTTAGTTGATATTTTTAAGGATAGTGTGAAAATTTAGTTAATTAGTAAGCTCTCCTTAAGTTAACCATAGATAAGATTGTTGATGGAATTGCCTGCAACTTCCATGAGGGTCAGTCAATGAGGGCTCCAGGTTGGAAAAGCCATTCCAGGTCATTAGATGGATTGCTGGAGTTGGGCAATCTCAACACACTTCTCAACATCTTACCCCCAAATGACTTGATAGGCTTTGGATCAAACTTTGGGGTCATTGTCCTTTTATCATCTTTAAGGAAATCTTTAAAGGAAATTTGATTCAAAGTTACTGGCAGGAATTCTTAGAAAAAACATACACACTGTAATTTTGGAAACAAAAAAAAAGGGGGAAGAGGAGGTTTACATATTGACAGGGGTGCCAATTAGATTGAGAGAGCTTCTCTTGCCCACTTGAGTAGATTAGGGTTTGCTAAAGTACCTATAGACAAATATTTAATATTAACAAAAAAAACCCAACTTTAGCTTTCAAAAGCCCTGTAGAATTCCCCTTTGAACTTAAGATGGCACCAAGAGCATCATAAGGTGAGGGCCACAATAGATAAATAAATAAACAATTCCCAGGCCTCCATTGACCTCAGTTCGTGCACCATGGGAACCCACAACATCTCTATTCAGCTATGTATATTGAAGGGCCAGTTCTGCTGAAGATATTCCACTTATACTTTGGACCAACTTCTCCTTAAATTGTTCTGAAAGGTATTTTTTGTTTCTTTTGTTTTTTAAAGGTGACTCATGATCCAGCCAAAATGAAATAGTCCTAATTCTTTTTTTAAAAAAGTGGGATAAAGATGTAGCTCCTTCACTTACTTTATACACTTAATTTATATAACTCCTTGACAATTTGACACAGTAGATTCTGGGACCTGATTTGTAACTTGTGCATAACCATGGATCGCTCCACTGTGGTTTACTGAATAAGCCCCAGTTCACTGGGTTTACACACCACACTAAGCCAAAGCAAACAAACTGTTCTAGGTGGTTTTCTTTAAAAAAATTATTAAGTACTTTTGAAAAAAAGAAAAAAGGGGAAAAGAGAAAAGAGAAAACACATGATATAATATATTCAGTTATTTAAAACTAATAAATGAAATACTGAAAACATTAACCGTTCTATGGTTGAGCACAACATGTAAATCCAGTGCCAGCATGAATGCCCCTGTTCTGACAAGATGCCTTCTTGTAAAACACTGGTGCCCCTACATATGAAATGCACTGTTGTGTTCTGCCTAAAAGGAACTTCCTGTGCACACTCATACCATCACTGTAATGGTATGTGGGAAAGACCTTGGGAGACTTGAAGAGATACTGCCCGGGAACAGTCAGATAAGAGACAGCATAGCCCACAGCTGGATAGTGGGTGGGGCAAGAGGCGCAGAAGGGACCCTCCCTAGTTTCTCAGGCTCTAAGGGGGAGAATTGTACTTTCAGACTTGCAAGGTTCTGCCAATGTAGCTTTACAATGAAGTAGAATTAGCTTATCTGGTCGTGTTTTCTGCCTGGTCTACCTGGTAAGGCTGACAATTACAGCGAACAAGCCAATTTGAGCATTCCATTTTTTTCCCAATTATGGGAAGTGAGTTGATTAGTATATGATGGACCTAAAATAGTTAGAAGCATAGTTGAAATGGTAGGCTACTTGAAAACCCCACTTCCCAAATGCCAGCATTTCTGTCCTTTGGTTCCTTTTAGCACATCATCCACCTAAGATAGATTTCTCTGCAGTCCTTTCAGCATAGATGATGTCTGCATCAATTCAGTTCTTCCCACTTTTAGCACCTCATCAGGAGAGCACTTCACTGCTGCTCATCCCAGTGTCCTTTCTTCTTTTTTAAAAATTCATTGGCTATGTTTACACACCATCATTCTAAATCACAGTTTGCTTAACTATAGTTTGTTGAAAAAGAACACAATTTGCTTCCTGCAACAGGCTAAACCATAAACCAGAACACATTCCAGGCAACCTTCTAATGCAGTGTTTCTCAACCTTGGCAACTTTAAGATGTGGGCTGGGGAATTCTGGGAGTTGAAGTCCACACATCTTAAAGTTGCCAAGGTTGAGAAACACTGCTCTAATGTTTTGGCTTGGTGCATTATCTGAACCGAATCTTCATATTTGGAGGGCAAAAGTGGTCGTTCTATTATTTTTAACTTCAAAAATACAGTATCTCATAGTCAGCCGCAAAGTCATGCTACATCTTCTAGAATTGGAGAGAAATCTTTCTCTCTAAAGGGACGTGTGGAGGGGGGAGATATATAGCATCTACATCCAGAACCTAAAATCTGAGTTGCATTTAAACTAGCCAGTTGAAGAGGAACACTTTATTTTAATAAAAATTACACTTTATGTTTATGTATTATTTACACATATCAAAATGTGATTAGGCTACACTGCAATGCATTCATTGTATTCAGTTGTATATATTTACAAACTACCTTTCTAAGTTGCTTCTAAAATTCATGAGTAGCATTTAAATTGAATTAGTACAACCAAGTCCCATTGACATTCATGGGAGTTCAGGTGGACATGACTGTTTGTCTCACTGATTTCTATGGTGCTTTTCCCAAATAACTTAAGCTGAATGCAGTCTCCTAAAAAAATAACCGCCTTTCCAAAATTAAAGAATAGAGCAAAGCAGGATACCAACAGTTCAAACAATTTATACAAGTTAAATTACAGTTGAGTTTTCTACTTACGGTTCAATCTCCCAAGGCCAAAACAGGGAATAACAGAACTGCTTTCCATATTAATTTGGGGGAGAAAAATAGTATGTCTTAATCCTAAATAAACAAGCATCCTCAATGTTTCCCAAATAGCAACATTATACTGGAAAATTGCCTAATTTTTGCAGTGGCCTGGTTCACACACATGCTAAGCCAGGAATTTTTAACCATGGTTTGTTGAACAATCATAGTGGCTTGATCTGCACAGTACCCTAAGCCAAAAACAAACAAACATACTTAAAGAGGTGCTATTTTAAAGAGAGGCATCCATCTATATCTTTTCTATGGCAACAGAAATGGACATTCCTCAAAAAAAATTTTATGGTTAGTCTATAAATCAGAGGCTCCAGCAAAGGAGATCGTTACCTTGTCGTGGTGCTGGAGCTTGAGCACCTCAATGAAACCATTTGATAAACCGTGAAGGTACACCCAAGACGGGAAGGTCGTGGCAGAGAGGTCAGACTAAATACGATCCCTGGGGAAGGTAATGGCAACCCACCCCAGTATTCTTGCCGTGAAAACTAAATGGATCAGTACAACCAGAGATATGTCGGTATACCATCGGAAGATGGGACTCCCAGGTCGGAAGATGGTCAAAATGCTACTAGGGAGGAACAGAGGATACGTTCAACTAGCCCCAGATGTGATAACGCAGCTAGCTCAAAGCCGAAAGGACGGCTAGCGGCCGACGGTGCTGGTGGTGAACGACGAATCCGAAGTTCTAAAGATCAACACACCATAGGAACCTGGAATGTAAGATCTATGAGCCAGGGCAAATTGGATGTGGTTATTGGTGAGATGTCAAGATTAAATATAGACATTTTAGGTGTCAGTGAACTGAAATGGACTGGAATGGGCCACTTCACATCAGATGACCACCAGATCTACTACTGTGGACAAGAGGACCACAGAAGAAATGGAGTAGCCTTCATAATTAATAATAAAGTGGCTAAAGCAGTGCTTGGATACAATCCAAAAAACGATAGAATGATCTCAATTCGAATTCAGGGTAAGCCATTTAACATCACTGTGATCCAAATATACGCCCCAACCACAGATGCTGAAGAAGCAGATCAGTTCTATGAGGATCTGCAGCACCTACTGGATAATACACCAAAAAGATATGTTATTTTCATTACAGGAGACTGGAATGCTAAGGTGGGTAGTCAAACGACACCTGGAATTACAGGCAAGCATGGTCTGGGAGAACAAAATGAAGCGGGACATAGGCTGATAGAATTTTGCCAAGACAACTCACTGTGCATAACAAACACTCTCTTCCAACAACCTAAAAGACGACTTTATACATGGACTTCATCAGATGGTCGACACCGAAATCAGATTGACTACATCCTTTGCAGCCAAAGGTGGCGGACATCTATACAGTCGGTAAAAACAAGACCTGGAGCTGACTGTAGTTCAGATCACGAACTTCTTATTGCAAAATTTAGAATCAGACTAAAGAGAATAGGGAAGACCCACAGATCAGTTAGATATGAGCTCACTAATATTCCTAAGGAATATGCAGTGGAGGTGAAGAATAGATTTAAGGGACTAGATTTAGTAGATAGGGTCCCAGAAGAACTATGGACAGAAGTTCGCAACATTGTTCAGGAGGCGGCAACAAAAAATGTCCCAAAGAAAAAGAAAACCAAGAAGGCAAGATGGCTGTCTGCTGAGACACTGGAAGTAGCCCAAGAAAGAAGGAAAGCAAAAGACAACAGTGATAGGGGGAGATATGCCCAATTAAATGCAAAATTCCAGAGGTTAGCCAGAAGAGATAAGGAATTATTTTTAAACAAGCAATGTGCGGAAGTGGAAGAAGACAATAGAATAGGAAGGACAAGAGACCTCTTCCAGAAAATTAGAAACATCGGAGGTAAATTCCAGGCAAAAATGGGTATGATCAAAAACAAAGATGGTAAGGACCTAACCGAAGCAGAAGAGATCAAGAAAAGGTGGCAAGAATATACGGAAGATCTGTATAGGGAGGATAATAATATTGGAGATAGCATTGACGGTGTGGTCAGTGAGTTAGAGCCAGACATCCTGAAGAGTGAGGTTGAATGGGCCTTAAGAAGCATCGCTAATAACAAGGCAGCAGGAGATGACGGTATCCCAGATGAACTGTTTAAAATCTTGCAAGATGATGCTGTCAAGGTGATGCATGCCATATGCCAGCAAATTTGGAAAACACAAGAATGGCCATGAGATTGGAAACAATCAACTTATATCCCCATACCAAAAAAGGGAAGCACTAAAGAATGTTCAAACTATCGAACAGTGGCACTTATTTCACATGCCAGTAAGGTAATGCTCAAGATCTTGCAAGGTAGACTCCAGCAATTCATGGAGCGAGAATTGCCAGATGTACAAGCTGGGTTTAGAAAAGGCAGAGGAACTAGAGACCAAATTGCCAATATCCGCTGGATAATGGAGAAAGCCAGGGAATTTCAGAAAAACATCTATTTCTGTTTTATTGACTATTCTAAAGCCTTTGACTGTGTGGATCATAACAAATTGTGGCAAGTTCTTGGTGGTATGGGGATACCAAGTCATCTTGTCTGCCTCCTGAGGAATCTGTATAACGACCAAGTAGCAACGGTAAGAACAGAGCACGGAACAACGGACTGGTTTAAGATTGGGAAAGGAGTACAGCAGGGTTGTATACTCTCACCCTACCTATTCAACCTGTACGCAGAACACATCATGCGACTGCTGGGCTTGAGGAATCCAAGGCTGGAGTTAAAATCGCTGGAAGAAACATTAACAATCTCAGATATGCAGATGATACCACTTTGATGGCTGAAAGCGAGGAGGAGTTGAGGAGCCTTATGACGAAGGTGAAAGAAGAAAGTGCAAAAGCTGGGTTGCAGTTAAACCTCAAAAAAACCAAGATTATGGCAACGAGCTTGATTGATGACTGGCAAATAGAGGGAGAAAAAGTGGAGGCAGTGACAGACTTTGTATTTCTAGGCGCAAAGATTACTGCAGTCACTGACTGCAGCCAGGAAATCAGAAGACGTCTACTTCTTGGGAGGAGAGCAATGGCAAATCTTGATAAAATAGTTAAGAGCAGAGACATCACACTGACAACAAAGGTCCGCATAGTTAAAGCAATGGTATTCCCCGTAGTAACCTATGGCTGTGAGAGCTGGACCATAAGGAAAGCTGAGCGAAGGAAGATAGATGCTTTTGAACTGTGGTGTTGGAGGAAAATTCTGAGAGTGCCTTGGACTGCAAGAAGATCAAACCAGTCCATACTCCAGGAAATAAAGCCAGACTGCTCACTTGAGGGAATGATATTAAAGGCAAAACTGAAGTACTTTGGCCACATAATGAGAAGACAGGATACCCTGGAGAAGAAGCTGATGCTGGGGAAAGTGGAAGGCAAAGGAAGAGGGGCCGACCAAGGGCAAGATGGATGGATGGTATTCTGGAGGTGACGGACTCAACCATGGGGGAGCTGGGGATGGTGACGGCCGACAGGAAGCTCTGGCGTGGGCTGGTCCATGAGGTCACGAGGAGTCGGAGACGACTGAACGAATAAACAGCAAATAAATCAGGGGACATGTGTACTCTGAAAGGTCTTTGGAAAATTATAAAGATTTGGAGTTTTATTTATTGAGATTCTGAACAAGTCATCTTCCACCATGGATTTTAAACCAAATGCCCTTATTTTAAGACACAAAGTTTTTCTTCACCAGGTAACAAACACACAGTTTTCATGTGGATTCAGCATTTAATCATGAGGATGCACCCTAAACTGATCACAAGTCTAGCAGCTGAGCATTTCTCAGTCTTGCATTAATCTCATGGCAGAAACCAGCTTCCTCCCCAAACCTTTTATCCTTTCCCTACCTAAAAAAAAGCTGACTTTGGTTCCTGGTGACTTCAGGGGTACAACCAGGTAGGGTTTGGGGGCAGCAGTACCAAAGTGCTATGGACCATTCATTGAATCAAGCAATTCCTGATGAGTTCAAGGAGAGCCACAGTGATTCACTCTGATCTTCATCTGTCATCTTTTCTGAACTTCCCAACCCAGTTTGCAGCCTAGTCTTATTATAATTAAAAACTTTCTTTCATTCAGGATTGAAGGCAAACTCACCAGGCATTTTCAAACTTGTAGTTAATAAGCAATTTACGAAAGCGATTAAAAAGCGAGGTTAGCTAACTTAGTATCCTTTAAAAGGCGTTGACCATGGTTGTGAGCAAAATGGCTATTCCTGTCATCTCCCAGTGCTCACGCCCATGGGAGACTGCTGTCCTGTGGTGGTCTTGTGGGAAGTAGCTGTCCATAGCACATGTGGGTGATCTCCCATCCTCTCCTTATCCAGAGAGGTTCCAAGGAACAGGTCTACTCACTGGTTCCTTGGTCTTTGTCGCAGTCATCAGCTCCACTTTCATGGAGATGTCTTCAGTCCACCATTCCGCCCCCAGAAGCCTCAGCTTTTTGAAATCAACTTAGCGTCCTGTAGTTCTCGTGGCCAAAAGTTAAGAATTATTGAAAAGTAGTCCCAATCTATCTGGAGATGCCGGACTAGGAAAAGGAGATAAAGGACATTTCCAGTTCAATCTGTCGCATCTCCAGTTATAGTGAGACATCCTAGGGAATAAGCCCTATATTTTGTCACTGTTATATAACAATTTGCATTAAGGTGCAACCATCTGCCATGCTCTTAAACTCATAAAGGATTTGCTCATGGTTCTTCTGCTCAGCAAATATTAACACTGTATCATATGGATAATATATTCTCAGAACTTCTTGCCAATGATGGATGGGGCCAATACATAATTGGGACAACCCATTGCTGAGATGATGTATTATACCAGCACACTATCAAAGGAAGAACTTCTTTTTTATTGATGCCCCAAGCTTGATGTGTTTTTTAATGAGGACCCACCAATAATGTATCATACAACGGGTCTGTTCTGGAATAGAGAAAGAAGGTATAACAATGGTGGGGATTGTGCAATGGTTGGGATTGTGCATCCAGTCAAGAGCAATCTTGACTGAAATCAATCCAGGAATCAATCCATTTGTCCAATATTGGTTATTTGGGGTGTTTAGCAACTCTTCAAGGACTTTTTCCTCCAATTACTCACTATGATGCCCTTGAAAGACTGGAACTTTTTGCATGCAAAGCGAGTGCTCTGCAACCCAAGAAGTTTACAATTTAAAATCTAGATTGCCCTGAACTTCTTGAAGTAACAGCAGAGTACAGCCTCAAGTATAAAATTATTAATGGCATAAGAACGTATTATTCCTAGATCTCCTTTCCGATTTCTCCAGGTATGATGGAATTAGTATTGAGGTCATGGCAGCCATGTTGTTTGCTTCCCCCCACCCCCAAGGTGGCTTATTTCAAATCTTCCTTGTATTGAATTCATCCCAGTTCCTGCCTGCAGAATCATGAAATGAATGTTCCTCATAGTAACCTTTATGAATGTTTCCATTTAAAGCTAGAGGCAGGCTTGTGATGCAAACAGGCCAATGCTATCTGTGAGCCAAGCAATGAAGGGTGAGGAGAAACCACTTCAAATACCTCCCTAGAGGAAAAAAGGAAGGGAAAACACCAAGGTGAGCAAATTCAAATCCGCAAGAGTGTTTCTTACTTTTCTTTCTGCACTTCACCGCTCTGTTCCCTTTCTTTTCCATTTCTCCTTACCCCCTTTAAAATGCCTGTTTGTGGGCTGATTCACATATCCTGCTAATTTTTTTTTAATTTGCTTTTTTGTGGCTTTGTAAGTTGTACAAACACAATTAGTTGAGGGTTTTTTCCCCATAAACCATGGTTAAACAAACATACCCTTGCATGTTTCATGAACATAGCCATCTTCTGGATGTTCAGAGCAGTACAGCCATTGACTGTGTTCATACAACATACTAAAGTATGGTTAACTGAATCTGGCTTATTAAATTGCCTCAACTGCCTGGATTCACACAACACTTTGAAAGCTACACTAGCTGAGCCACACAGCTTACTGAATGACAAACTAGCCAATCACATTTTAGCCTAGTGTGTTGTGTGAATCCAGCAAAAGGCAGCCAGGTAACCTTCAAGCCAGTCGGAACACTCAAACTCCTTTCTCCAAAGAGACCTTTGCAAAGTCTATCATTTTACTGAAAAAGAGATAAAGTTGACCTCAAGTCAAGCTTGATTCCTGGTGACTTCTTCAATGCATCGTCCATGTAGTTTTCTGGGCAACAATATGGAAGGGGTTCACCACTGCTTTCTTCCTGTCTCTTGCCCTGAGATTTCCAAGGACTAACCAAGTATTGGTTTGCTTTTTGAGATGAACAAGGCCAACCATGTCCTGCCACCTAATGGGGCATAATTTTACTGTACAATGCAGAGGAATACATTCCTGTCAGATCTCCCATTCTGCAATTGAGGGGATGAGGAGGGGGACCCAAGATTGACTTTTGTGGCTTGTAGAGATGGAACTGAGCATGGAGGAAAGTCAACAGCCAATAGCAGGGATCTGTGATTTCAGCCATTGCAGCCTTACCCACCCTTTTGCCTTCCAGGTATATTGGGGCCAAAATTCCCAGCTGGGGGTCAGGGGTGTTGGAGCCAGAATTCCCAGAAATCTTAGCTTGAATGCTCCCTGGAGTTCTAGAAGTTGCAATCCTCTTATAACTGGAAGATACCAGGCTTGTAAAGCTGAATTTTGCTGATGAGCAATTCTGAGCCTCTAAAACCAAGGGTTGGTTTTATCAAAAGAGGTGGCTTATATCTTGCTTTGCCAAAACACAGATTACATTACTGGAATCCCAGTAAGCAGATCTTCTTATCTTATCCAATGATTGGTTTTTCAGAAATGTGAGCCCTGTGGAGGAATGCCATTACTGTCACGTCTCAATGTTCAAAGGGGTCCTGGGAAGTGGTGGACTTCAAAATACAAAAAGAATGGATTCCCAGACAAATACAGCGGTCCCCTGCATTTGCATAATGCTGAGGGAACATCTCAGTATAAACCCAGTCCTAGAGTATGACGAGTTCATCTGTGAAGCCATGGTTTGCTTCAAGATGGTGTACTGATTAAGCCACAACTGACTGGGCTTCTATAAGATGCTTAACCCAATGCCAAGCAAGACATATGATGGTTTAGCCCAGTGTGTCAACTCAGAGGGGCAGTGTTCTCAAAGCATACTAAACAATGCTTTACTTACCACCGTTCATAAAATCTATCACAATTGGCTGAGTTACACAACAGACAAATTTGAAGCAAGGGAAACTTCTCATCCATCTTCCTCTTCCATTCTGTTCATTCCAAGATTCTGCTCTTTTTTAAAAAAAACAAATAGCCATGTAGAGAAACGGGCTGTGCACAATTGGACCTTCAGTAACTTGAGTTCAATCTGTTAAAGAAATAAATAAGCGAGCTAGCTTTGTCAACAGAAAACAGCCACAGTACGGATTTCCCTCTTCAGAAAAAGAGGGAAAAATATACTGGACTCTGCTTCTTCCTCATATAAATACATGCTGTGTGCCTCCAGTAATATATTAGTGAATGAAATAAAGCATTAAAGTCTTTATGAGCTCTCCTCTGCTCCCCTTGAGAAACTCTGCAAGCTGTGCTGGAAATGGGAATGGAAACAATCCAGTGGAAAACCATTGAGCTAGCTTCTGTTTTGACAGCATACAAAGACACCCTCTCTTTTTCAGAAGTGGTAGCAGTCCTTAATATTTGCCTATCCATGTTTAAGCCATGGAATCTGCAGACCTGCGTTTTTACTCCGCAGCCTGAGAGAGAAAAATTAAACAGGTACAGCTTAGACCAGGGGTGGGTAACGTCAGGCCCGCGGGGCTCGCGCCTAAGGCCTGCGGGGCTCCCGCCCGCAAACCCCGCCCCTTCCACGCGATTGGCTCCCGCCCGCAAACCCCGCCCCCCAGTGCTTGTGATTGGCTCCCGCCCGCAAACTCTGGGCCCCGGTCCACAGAAATCCCAGAAACCCCGCCCCCCACCCACCCCCGATCCCCGGTTATAAATATCCAAATGGCCCTTAGCAGAAAAAAGGTTCCCCACCCCTGGCTTAGACTGATGGCCCTGCAAACCTCTGAGTGCAGCCTCTTAGAAGCCCCTGAAAGTGGCAGTGAGACTATAATGTTTAACATGACAGAAGGGGGAAATCGTTAAAGGCATGGGGAACAATCATATTAACTGCATTCATTAATGCAGTTTAAACATACTTCATTTAAGTTTAATGAAATCAAACTTCTCCCTATGTGGCCCATTTTTCACAGTGTGGCCCCAGCTTGCCAGTCTGAACTCTTGACCCTCCCCTCAAAAGCTGTGCACAAAAAGGCATCATAATTCATCCATTAAATTTCTTTATGTGAAGCTGTTATTATAGGCATAGGATCAGATGGCAACTTGATCCATGGTTAACACAATAACAAAGCACTATCAAGCTAACCACAGTTTAATCATATTCTTAAATAAACTCTTATTAGCAGATTTCACATGCACACTGCACTAAGCCCTAACTGATGGTTTACAAACTGTACCTGGATTCCTACAACACATGTAGGTGCTGTACTTATGCATGTACTGTATGTACATTTAATGCAATGTGTAACCAATCATAGGCATCCGGACTGTGTTGAATGGATTTATCACACTGATAACGTGGTTGGTGCATTAACTACTTTTTCTGGGTTTTACAACACGTTGATCCATAAATTAATCAAAGAGGCCAGGCTTATCATCATACTTACTCACAGAAAACAAAGTCGAAGTTAAGACTAATCAAGCATAGCATGCTTTGCAAATGGATCAGCAAGGTCTTGACCTGATCTGGGTAAGCATGTTGGATGGTGGTCATAGCCATAGACTGGACTGATATCTTACTCTCCATCACATGCATCTAGGTAACCAGATCCAGGGCATACCTTGCCATCCAATTCCAAATGGCCACCATTTTGAATTTGGGAAATCCAAAACTCAAAGTGAGTGGTTAATTCCAGTTAGAGAACAAGGATGAGGATTTGGGGCATCTCCTGCAGCGTCAGCCATTAATTGCTGCAGTTCTGTGAGTTTCACTGGCCAAGAGTGCTGGCTGGTGGGAGAAGAATGTTTTTTTTTTACATTGCTGCGTATAGGAAGGCAAGGTGGTTCCCAATCTCTTGTGAAGCAGGTAGAAGTGCTAAAGAGGTAGAGGTGGGAAGGAAAATGCCAATTACAGGGATGAGAAGGAAGCAACAGCCTGTCCTTGTGAATGAATTGCTGGATTGGGTTCTCTCCCCACTGCTGAGCTGAAGTGCTCTCTACCAGTCCTTTAGGCAGCAGAAATGTGTACCAGCATGAAACCAATCCCTATCTTTCCAGTTAGTGGAATTACCCAACCTCCCTCCAGCAAAATCTAATCAGTTTTATCTCCCTTGAGGCTTCCTTTGCACTGTATCAGAAGAAGGACATCTAGCCCACCCTCTGCAATGTGCGGGAAAACCAATTAAACTATTCGTGGGAGCTGGTCCAGCCTCTTCTTAAAAACCACCAGAGATGATGGAGAGCCCATAACCTCCATAGATAGATAAAATTGCACCATGGGCTGAGGATGAGATGAAGGCGTGGGGACATGACAATACAAAGATGTTCCCAGGGCAAGGTTGCTTTGCAGTTAAGTACAATTAGGGCAAATCCTATCCTGTTTATAAATGTATACATCCCATGGCTGAGACCTGGCTGTCTAGCGATCAGCAGTTGCAAGCAAACTCAGAAACCAAAGCAGGAAAGGTGGTTCTAATGAGTAGTCCTTCATAGTCCAGCCTTCAGGACTCTTCTGGCAGTACTTGAATCCAAGCAGCAGGTCCATGGTTCACCACTTGCAGAGGTACAGAACTAATGACAGCAATTGCAAGCAACAGCAGGAACAAGCAATGAACTTGCTTGTAGCTGCCAAGCTATCTCATCCCACATGATGGATGAACCAGCCAGGGGGCTCCTGCTCCTACCGAATTTTAGTCTTCAGCACTCATTGTACATTGATTCCTGCAACCTTTGTACCCTCTTTTTTTTTGGGATCAGGAGGACACTCAGATTCTAGCAGCCCTTCTTCTCCAGGTGTTTCTGTTGCAGGAGAAGCACTTGCCTCTGACTTTTCCCAACAGGTGTCTGAGATTCCTTAGCCTCTCAAATCCTAGTTCTGGGAAGATGTCACCCCATCCTCTTCATTGAGGGACTCTTCGGACACCATCCTGAAAAGGCTCTTCATTCTTTAATGCCATTTAAAAATGGCAGCTAGTGTCACATGATGACATTGAAGGACTGGTGGAACTTCTTGAGGAGATCACACCATAAGGCTCAAATTATAGTTAATAAAAAGAAAAATAACATTTACTCTTCAGCTAGACAGCATTATTGGACCTGCCAGTTATTTTGGTGAACCACAGGTTGAAATGTTAACAAAATTCATGGACTTTAGCTGACCCATATTGTACCTTGGGCTCAATAAATTAAGCTGCTCTAAATTAAACATCAGTTTCTCCTTCATTGAAAGGAGGACAAGGGGAAGGGAATATGCCCTTATTTTGAAAACAGCTTATTAGTCTTTGTTAGACATAATTACACTCTGTCCACAAAATGAGGCATCCAGAAGAATGATTAACGCTTAATAGAAAGTTAATGCAATTCTAAGATCGTGCAGAAATTAAAAACCAAATATTAAACATGATTCAAGCGTTGGAGTGACTGTGACCATTATCTACTAGGCTGTATGTTTGTGGTCTATATCAAATTAAAAGACCCATAATAGTCAATTAGAAAGCAAATTTAAAAAATGCATTAAAGCTGCAATCCTATGCATGCCTACATGGAATATGTCTTTTGCAAACTATTTTAGCTTAGTTCTGCATAGAAAAGGTCCCAATTCACACATCACTTTAAGTTATAATGTAATTTGCTTGCTATTGGCTTGGCAGATTACATGAAACCAGCTGTTGGCTGTTTTTGTAGATATGCTGCACCATACTGT
Organism: Charina bottae; assembly: GCA_023362775.1. Taxonomy (NCBI): domain Eukaryota; kingdom Metazoa; phylum Chordata; class Lepidosauria; order Squamata; family Charinaidae; genus Charina; species Charina bottae. The sequence goes on from JALMGJ010000010.1 coordinate 9,677,927, forward strand.
ATAAAAGGGATTATGAGGTTATATACAAGTTACTATCTTATCCCTCTCTGCTATGTGCAGTTCATAGCATGGGTTGATATTAACTGAGACAGACTACAACAGGCCTGAGTTTCAGTTTCTGGTTTCCATAAATCCAAAATGGTAATGGAGAGCATGGTGAGTCCCAAGTAAGCCACCAACTCTGCTTAAACAAGTCAAGTGCACTGTGGGTAAGATAGTGGTACAAAAGGGGGCATGGTGGCTCAGCGGTTAAGACGCCAGGCTTGTCGGCTGGAGGGTCGCAAGTTCGGCGGTTCGAGACCCGAGCACCGTAAAACAGAGTGAGCTTCCGCACTCGCCCCAGCTCTTGACAACCTAGCAATTCGAAAGCATGCAAATGCAAGTAGGTAAATAGGTACCGCTTCGGCGGGAAGGTAACAGCGGGTGCAATGTAGACTAGCCTCCTCGTGGTGCACCCCAGGCAACGTGACTTGTCACGGCTAAATAGTCTACACATCCGGCTGCTGGACCTCACAAGGGATTTCCCAGCAAGAAAAATGCCATACGAAATAAATTAATAGTGGTACAAACATCTAATTGATTCTTTAGTGTCATGATAAACCAAAGTTTATGGCTTTGAATGTTGGGCAAACCCAGCCAATTATAGCTTATTCTACAATTGGCTTATATAGCTAAGCCAACTAAGACATGTAATGCATGAACCTAGTCCCAAAATACACAGTATTGCATCTATTTTATTTTAAAATGCTTATTGATATAAGGTAACATACATCTAAACCATCACTCTAGTACTAAGTTGGAAGAGTTTGATGCAGGATTGCTCTTAGAATATGAATAAGTTCTAAATAGGTTCACCCTACAATAATACAACTTGTTTGGTCTGGACTTAGCAGGTTGCATAGACCCAGCCAATGTTTGGTGTAATGAGGGAGACCAGTCATAAAGTTGAAGAATTGGTGTAGCAAGGGTGGATAAATTGTTGTAAAGAATGCATACTCTACATTAATAGGTCCACCGAGAAGCCGCCTGAAACATCAGTTTTGCTTCTATATCTACTTATGGTTTATTTATTATGGTATGCCAAGTAATTTATATAAATTATTCCATTGATCCATATGTTAGTCCTGTAGGGTAGGTACTGATCTTTATCTAAATACTTCAGAAGAGGGCTAAGAGAGCATGGGACTTATCAAAGGCCACTTATTATGATATAATATTTCAATCAGAGATTTCTGAGCTTACATCTAAGCAAGAGTAAACCATGTATTGTGCTCTAGATACCTTCAAGCAGCTCTCCCATCATTTATGAAAGCGGGGTATGCTGGGACCTCTAGCTTGTCAACATCGCTGGGGGTGACAGATCTGCTACTCTGTAAGCTTCCTACTGCAAGGCCACTCACTTTGTCTGCTGTACTAAGATACTCAGATGCCAAGCAAGGATTTAGTAGCAGCAGGAGAGGATATGGGAGCTACCATGAAATAAATATTCCCCAAGGCAACAGCTAGACATGTGGCAACTTCTGATTTCTTTCTAATGACATTGCCATATCCAAGGGGGCAAACGGGACATCCTTTGCAAGTTCAGAACATCTGAAAGCATGTTGTAGGACAGGAAACTTCCCCCTGCCACCCTCAGCATCTGTTGGAAGGATGCTGGTGTCATGCCTGTTTCAGAATTCCTCTGAGAGACACCTTAGCAGTTGAGATGGAAGCCCATTCAGGAAGCAGATGGAAGTCATAACGTGTCTTTCTCCTTCCTTCCTCCCTCCCTCCCTCCCTCCCTCCCTCCCTCCTTCCCTCCTTCTCTTTCTTTCTTTCTTTCTTTCTTTCTTTCTTTCTTTCTTTCTTTCTTTCTTTCTTTCTTTCTTTCTTTCTTTCTTTCTTTCTTTCTTTCTTTCTTCCCAAACCATTGGCCTGTAGCCACCCACCACATTTATTTCTTAAGTATGCCTGTGAGGCTTGTGTGGAGCTTAGAGGCATTTTGGAAATGAAGCTGAGGCTAGAGACTGTTGCTTTGAAGCATGCCAGCTTCCACTTAATTCTTTTTAGAGTGTTTTAATTAAAGAAAAAGTCATCTATGGCAGGGAGCTTGATGGGTACCAAGGGAAGTTTCGGCAGGGCCATTTCTGTCCATGGTCACTGCGCTGACTGCTTTGCATTAACATATGCAAATCTTCCATTCTTTGTTTTGGTGATCCTCTTATTGTTTGAAGTGTGGTAAGTGATGGCATTCGTTTTCAGCTCTGAAAGGGCTTGATTGCTGCTTCCACAGGCAAAAAAGATTCCCCCTCTTCCTCTTCTTTGCACAAACATTTTTTCTGACATTCCTCTAGGGAAAAGGGCAAACAGGCAGCCAAACTGTCAGTGTATTGAAGTTTTGTCTCAAGGGTTTGTGCATTGTTGTTCTGAGTTTTTAACAGGTAGACCAGTCTGAGAGTCATACAGTTGCCTGCAATCAGCCAGGAACACAACAAATTACACACTAACTGTGTTGTGTGAACAGACGTCCCTGGCTAAAAGACAAAGGCAGAACTAACTAACTCTCTTGCTCCATGTGGGGGGGGGGGAGGATGCTGGGGCTCATTCTAGCCATCACCAAGCAAAATGCCAGCCAGATGGATGGATGGCAAGATCTGTCATAGCAAGATTTGTCATGCTGAAAATTGGCCACAATGGCCCAGAGCAAAGGAGCACTTGATAAAGATTTAACTGTGCAAAGAGAGAAGCAGATGGAGAGAGTAGTGGCCCACAGCTTCAAAGATGCATCAAGTAGTGCGTCCAGTTTGGAGGGCTGCCTTGGATAATATATATTCTGATGGGACTCCTCTTCTGCCAATGCAATCAAACCACTCTTTAACTTCCTACAGTGCCCAGAACAGCACAAGGCATGGTGGCAAATCAAAAGCCTGGCTCAGTCCAGCTACCTGGTTCTCCTTGGAATGGCTATGGGTGAGGAATTGGCAGTGGACCCTGGTGAATGGCTGATGACACTGGATGAGGAAGACAATGCCGGCCCTTGTGAAAGAGCAGACGATTTCCCAGCAATGACCTAGAGGGCCTTCACACTAATATCTGAACATGAGATAAGATTTAATCCTAAACTCTCCTGCATTTAAGACAGTTGCCCTTCTGCACAGTCTTTGCAGTCTTCTCAAGCATCAATTTGACTTCTCTCTTAAGACCACATGCAACAGTTTGTGGTAAAGTAGGGCCTTCTGGATGGGAGCTTGACTACAAATCCCATCATCCCCAGCTAGCATGGAAAAGGCTGCCAAAAGATGTAGGTCAACCTGGCCATGGGCACAGGTTTAGGGAAATATCTATGAAGATAGATTCAGAAAAACCAGACGTTATGATGTCACCCCAAAACCAGGTTTGACTTCTTGGAGGGAGGAGGTGAATGCTAATTCAGCTAAATCATACCCCAATATTGGGGTAGGTCAAGTCTGCCCTATTCACAGATAGGAAGATGAATGGAAAGAGGCTTTGATTTAAACAATATGCCTCTAGAGGAAACCACAATGATGTCGCATGCATCATAATGTCATTTTGTGTCATTTGCACTAGTGATATGACATCACTAGTCCCCTTTGCTCCCCTCTGGATGCACCTGGCAATTCAATTTTTTTGCATTTGCTAACAAAGACACAGCAAAATTTATGCTTTTCAGCTCTGAGTTCTTGTGTTAACAAATCATCTAAGTCTTGAATGGCTGGAAGAATTTGTTTATCATTGCCAGTTCTGCTGTATTCTTCTCTTATCCTTTTAACCTACTTTGTAACATCTTCCTTGGCTTGTGAAGCAACAAAGGACTTACAGTATTGTTACTGAAAATGGATAAAATAAATAAAATGGAAACAAAATCCCTCTCTCTCCCATGATAGGCATAAGAAGGGAGACTCAAGAATATTTTTCATGACTACCACTTTTACAGGGATATCTACAGGACAGAGAGGGGAGGACTGTAAAAAGTTGTCAAGATGATGGCTGCAGCCATGTGATCAAATCCTGTTCTATTTTACATGTTCTGTGCATGTGATGCATGTAAATAAGTGGTGAGGCTTCAATCACATGACTATGGCAGGCTGACCATATTTCCTTGAGGCAAAAATGGGACATTGGGATGGCAAAACGGGACGGGGTCTTATGTAATATTCCGTATTCATGAAAAAGACAGGGGTCCCCACCCCCGGTCCGCGCAATTGGCTCCCGCCTGCAAACCTCGCCCCCAGTCCGCCTCTCTGCCCTCCTTTGCCGTGCGCTGATAGGCGGGAGGGCTTCCTCTTCCAGGCTGCCTCCAATCGGCAGCTCCGGCTCGGATCCTCCTTCTGCGCCATTCCCGCCGGGTTTAAAAAATGGGACAAAATTGAGATTTTTATCAAAACGACGGGACGGTTGAAAAATGCTAAAAAAAATGGGACTGTCCAGTTCAAAACGGGACGTATGGTCAGCCTAGATTATGGGCATCATTTTGACTTTTTTAAAATCCCCCCTCCCACTCTTGCACCATCACACCCACTTTGACTCTCCAATTTGCGTAGAAGCTAAGCCATAGAACATATCCTTGATGTAAAATTATCTGGTAATTCAGAATCAGGTCCAACAGACCCTTTGCAGTCCCTCAAGAGATGAAGATTCTTTGCATCCAAAAGGTTAAGCTCAGTATTTGGATTATGGTACAAAACAAAGTCTTATAAGCATTGAACACAGAGAATGCATATATCAAGGGCACAAGCTGCTTGATAAGAGAACTTTTTCCCCCCACGTCTGGCTTGGTTCTAATGCATGAGATGGTATCAAGAATGCAGGAAATTGCATCCTTTAATGAGACTTGCGTGGCTTAAAAAATGTAAATCTTAAGCAGTGCTTCAGTGGAACTGAACAACAAAGAGATAAGGATGTACTTTCACCATCCAGCCTCCCTCTGTCCCTTCTTGCAATCAGAAGCTACCGGGCAATTTCCATGCACAAACAATTCTGTTCCAGTCAAAGTGATTATTATATAAACTTTATCCCGAGTTAGTCAATAATTATTTAAGGATCAGGAAACTTACATTCTTGCTCCCCTGCCTTTTTTGACGCCAACGTGCATTGCTTCATTTTCATGCAAATATGCATTTCGATTCATTTCTAAGTCCTACTGTTAAAGCACTGCTGCTTTCATGGAGCCATGAAGGGCAAATCTCCTTCAACTGTTTTATTCACATATAACACACAACCATGGTTTAAGCATAGTTTATTAAATAAACCATGATTGGTGGGGGAACAACAACAAAGAACAGTGGAAGGAACAGAGCCAGTTTGTACCCCTTACTGCATGCTTTTTCAAATGTCATGAAATAGCTCTGCTTTAGTAAATGAATAGATCAGATTGAATAGTTAAAGAAAGTCCTTTATGACTTTTTCTAGCAAAGTGCAGGATTATCCATGCTCGGGCAGTTAATTTTTGCACAAAGCCACCCAGATCTTTCTTTCTAACAAACTGTGGCAGAATGACTACATGTATCCCTGACCCTTACGTACTTGGGAAAGGCCAAATGGGCAGCTAGGTTTGGGTTTCTTCTAGCTGTCCTCTGCAGGTAGGCTAAGGAAGGCATCTCTTACTCTTCTTTGGTGGGAAAGATGGCTTCTAGGATGTTGGCTAAGAGAGTTTGGTTTCTGCCAGGAGAAAGGCTGATTCATTTGGCTTTAAGAGAGCCATCGTCATTGTCCTCAGAGGAGGAAAATACCTGAAAGACTCAGCAGAAATCGCGGAACATCTGTTTTCCATCCATTCAATCAAGGTGATAAGGGCCATTTTAGGTGGTTGCCTCTCTTTCCATTCCATGTCCTTCAGGGAGACCAAACTGAGTAAGTTTGCAGTCTCTACAGGCTCTTCACCCAGTACACTTAATCGTCAACCCAATCTAGCAAAATACAATTGTTCTACATGGTTTGGCTAGCAAGTAAACCAGATTATAGATTCCTCTAACAGCCTGGCTGACACAACACACTAAGAGTGTGGCTGAGTTTTCTCCATCCTGCTGAACCACAAATGTCCCACTCCCATTTTACCCTGGACCAATGCATTGTGTGAACCTGGGAAATCAAGAGGGCTGCACATGCCTCCATCTTATCTCCCATCAAATGCACCTTTTTAACCAAGTGCAGAGATCTGCCCGAGGTTCATTTTGTCATGCCAATCCAGCACAAATGCTATTATCAATTTGTAGGATTTGGAACTCGATATGAACAAGTCACAATCTATGGGCTTAAATGGGCACACTGAGGTTTGATGCAGCATCACTTTATTGTTAAAAATACAGTCAGAAATACTAACCTAATCATCTATTTCTAAAACATTATTCTTTTCCATAAAAAATAGTGTTTATTTCTAACTTATCAACATGGCTATCCAAAGAGAATCTCTTTGTAAGTCCAGAATCTAAAATTATTTACCTGCACTTCAGGTTAACAAGTCTTTGCTCCAGTAAAAGTCTACCATAATCCAATTTGCTATGCCCTTACTGGAAGCGCAATTCCAGGGGTCAAAGAAAATACTTTGGTGCCCTCCAGTGGTCATATAGAATAGAAGCTTTTGTTTTTTCATCAAGTATAGAGGTCAAAATTCGGTCTGCTCATTTTTACCCTCCCCTTTCAATAATTAATAATTAATTAGATTATTAATAGGGAGAAAGGCAGAGGTGCTGAAAATATGTCTCTTTATGTGAGCATCCATAGGACAGTCAGCTGACTGTTGCTTAATTTTATGGTCCATGTTTCTACTTGCTTATTTAAGGAACAAATAGAGTTCTACATGAGAGAAAAGGAGGGGGGACTAAGCTGTGGCCACATACAGTTCTAACCCTTTGTTTGCAGAAGTTTGATTTTCAGAGGTTTTCAGCTGGAAATGCACAAAAACAATAATGGAAAAAACAGGTTAAATATAAATTGATCAATGTGAAAAAATCGGGAGGGAAAACCTCACTCCCTCCTCCTTCTCCTCCTCCTCCCCCCTCCAGGAAATCTGAACACAGAACAAGCAGGATTCTTCTCCTCCTGCTTGAAGTCATTGCTATTCCCACCCCCAATTAATAAGTGTGGCCACTGGACAACCACAATTGTATCACAATCATAGGGTTTCTTTTTAAGAAAGAAGTCTACAAACCGAGTTTATACATCATGCTGCTAAGACAAGGTTTGTTTTATGCCTGGTAAGTTGAATAGTTCACCACCATCTGGATTCACACCATATGCTAAATTAAAACCAAGCCGTCTTATGATGTAGCCTAAAGTGGGAACACAAGCAATACCTTACAGATATCACAGCTTCTTCTTGTGCGAGAGACTTTGCATCTTTATTTGAAGCCAGCCCATAAATCAGTATGTTTTTTTTATTATTCAGCTACCTTATCTGCATATTATTAATTACAGTGCAAACTCATCTGCTTTTTATTTACACCCACCCACCTGTTTCCACTGCCATCCAAAGCAAAGATGGGGTGACATTTATTGGAATAATAATAGTAATAATTATGGTTTCAAATTTGTTGCTGGTATAATTTGGATGCCTTAATCTGCAGCAAGACCTGTTTTCCACTTTCCGCTCTGCAATTTACTGTTAGCTGGCTTGACTGATCCGAGTTCAGAACTTGGGCTGAAGTTTGTTCACATCAGGAAGAGAAATGTGGGGTTGGCTATAACACCCTAGTCTAAAATGTGATTGATTCATTTGTAGCTGAGGGTTTCGTGGGAACCCAGCTAATGGGGTTAGTTTGTACAGGTGGTCCTCAGTTAACAACTACTAATTCAGCCACCATTCAAAGTTGTGACAGCGCTGAACGAGCAGTGCTTACAACTGGTCCTCGGAGTTCTGGCCGTCGCAGCATCCCACAGTCATGTGGTCACCATATGTGACCTTCTTTGCCAGCTTCCAACAAGCAAAGTCAATGGGGAAGCTGGCAGGAGGTTGCAAATGGTGACCACGTGAGGTCCTCGCTTAACAACCCACGGTGATTTGCTTAACAATGGCAACTGGGAGTGCCGGAATTGCCGTCGCTAAGCAGTGTGGCCACATGACATCTTGCTTTATGACCACGTCACTTAGTGACAGCAATTATGGTCCCAACTGCCGTCGTAAGCCAAGGAATACCTGTACCTGTGTGACTGCTTTGCATACCGTTTCACTTGATTGCTGAACATCATTCAACATTCATGATCACTGACCAAATGGGTTGGGTTCATAGTGGAACAAAAACTAATCAACGTTAAGAATAACTGTGTGTTGCAGATCGTACAAATGCAGTCACTGGGTCTTGAACTGACTTGTTAAATGTCTTCCATTGGAGCTTGCTGCTTTCATCAAGCAGTGTGGTGACATTGCATCACATCGCTATCCCTTTTGTACATATATGCAATAACCCAATGCATATCCCAAAGAGATGGGGCGTGTACTGCAACTCTGCTTTCATCATTTTGCCTCCCCTTGTCCCCCTACCGACACTACTGTGTAAATCTAGCCAATTGGGTTAATTGTGGTTCAGTAAACTATGAATATGCATGTTATCAACCTTATCATCCAGAAGGATGCTTAGTGTTGTATAAACACTCCACTCTGAGCTTATTTCATTTGGAGACGCCCTGGATCAAACCTGGAGTCAGTGGCCGGCAGGCTGGGCAAGTAACCTGTTGCTGAACAAAAGAACATAGAAACCACAAGTTAATTTTATACATATAACAGTTCAGTGGATAAACATGCATAAGATTGCAGTCCATTTTTTTAAAAAAAAATCACTGCACTACACAGCTCTAGGACTGCAGTGTAGTTAGGAGAGAAAAACATTTTTAAAAAAATCCAGGATAGAAATTGAAGCAGGCTTCCTCAACTGCATACTGGTTTAGTCGACTCCGATTCCCAACATTGCCCTGCTCTTGTCCAGCGTTCTGCTCTTACAGTGAATAGATAGTTAACTCCTGAAAGCTTGCAAACCCCTCTCCTTGATTGATTTTATTTTTTTGCTGCAAAACCTCTGAAGCTAAAGGAGGCAATAACATTGATAGCAGCAGGAAGCAAAAAAAGATGGAGCCAGATAAAGTGTGAATACAGAATGATCAATGTAGCGGGTGTTCATCTTATTTACAAGGCTGTAACCAGGCAGTTCAGAAAACAGGAAGCAGCTACCGCCACTCAAAGAAGAAGAAGATTATTAAGAGTATCTGGGAGGCCGCCAGGCTTCCGCCCCCTGCGGAAAAAGCAGTGAGTAAGAGGCTTGCAGCAATGAGGCCATTCTCTTGTGACATTCAATGGATAAAGGCTATGCAGGGCAGATCCAGACATCACAATAAGGCCAAAGTTTTCGGTGGCAGAATGCACTGGCATCTTCGCTTGATCCCCATAAATCCCCATACTTCAGATCACTCATTCTTGCTCCCCCCCAGCAGTGACAGCTGTAAATAAATCAGGAACCTCTGTCTGTGATTCAACATGCCCTCTGTTTTGAATCTACTCTTTTTCTTTCCAAACAAGCCACTCTTAAGCCCAGAAGAAGCTCTTACCCTCCATGGGGACATGACCCAACTTTGCAAACTTGACTCTTAAGCATCCATATTGAAACCCTTTGCAGCTCTCTTTGGGCTTAGAATACTCCACGTTGGCATTAATTTATTAGAAATCATGAGCAGTAAGGCTTTCCCCATATGGATAACAATAAGAAAATGAAGAACTTCAGATGAAACCAGTAAATGCAAGGATAATCCACTTTATCCTAACCTACTTTCTGAAGGCAGTTGAGAAAAGCAGTAGTAAACAGAAGTGAGACACGTTGATGATACATGGACCGCTATGAAATTCATATCATAGCAAGACCTTATTAGGTCAATTGGAGGTTACAGAATAACGAGCAAGCTACTGAGTTGTCAAAACCTCTTTATCAAAAAAGGGGTTCCAATAAAAGAGATCTGGATAGCCTCAGCCCTTTAAGCTTTTTAGGATCCTGAGGGCTTGACTGTCCACCCCCCCCCCCCGGGATTTTGGCCAGGAGGTTAGGTGAGCTCTGCTGCTGATATGGCTTTTCATTTTGGGAGGTGGTTGTTTTAACCAGGGTGTCATGGGTTATATGTTGTGGTGGTGATTTTAATCTTTGTATGCTCCCCAGACTCTCTGCTGTGAGATGGGCAGCTCTATAAATCATATAAATGAATAAATGCAAAGACGATTTGAGTCATCAACATGCTTGAGTTCCACACACTCCTGATGTATGCTTTGGGTTCTGTAAACCTAGCCAATTGTGGCTTACTTTACAGTAAAAGAGCCTCGTGTGGCGCAGAGTGGTAGGCGGCAGTATTGCAACCAAAACTCTCCCCATGACCTGAGTTCGATCCCAGCAGAAGTTGGTTTCTCAGGTAGCCGGCTCAGGTCGACTCAGCCTTGCATCCTTCTGAGGTCAGTAAAATGAGTACCCAGCTTGCTGGGGGAAAGGTAATCATGACTGGGGAAGGGAATGGCAAACCACCCCGCTCTATACTCTGCCAGGAAAACATCAGCGAAAACGGCGTCCCTCCAAAGGGTCAGTAATGACTCGGTGCTTGCACAGAGGACCTTTCTTCTCCTTCTCCTTCTCCTTCTCCTTCTCCTTCTCCTTCTCCTTCTCCTTCTCCTTCTCCTTCTCCTCCTCCTCCTCCTTCTCCTTCTCCTCCTCCTCCTCCTCCTCCTCCTCCTCCTCTACAGTAAACGAACAAAAGAGTAGCAGAAGGCAAGAACCTGTAAGTGGATGCAGGCTTAACCTTAAGACCTCCTACATTAGGGAAGGTTGAGCTAATATGAAAGTACATGAACTAGACGCATCTGAGGTTCTCTTGGAGGGAAGGGAAACGGAGCAGAAATTTACAGCTAGATCCAGAGGCATTTTAGGTTATTGCTGTAGGTAATGAAGACTGGAATAGCATATCTTTTTGGCTCCCTTATTGTTTGTAAGGGAGATTTTTATTCCATTTCTTGCTCTTAGGCAGCACGGTTTCATCCAGCAAATACTACTGTTACCATCCATTCCAATAGCTGCCAGACTAGCCTGCAAGTCTTGTAGCAAAGCTGAAGTGGTGGATCAAATGAAATGAAAATGAGAATATAATGGATCAGATTGGAGAGTGGGGTGGGAATAATATTACAACATAAGCCAATTTAAATTATGAGCATGACAAAATTATTCCTCTGTCATTTTGGAGGTAAGAAAAGTATATTAAGGATAATTGGGTTTTATGGGGATGATTCTAGAGTAAACAGCCTTTTTCAAGCTCAAAGTCTTCAGGTTTCAGCTCCTGCTGAGCAGCCTTTCCCCAACCTGGTGCCCTCTTGGACCAACATCCATGATTTGCGTGTCAGCATGGCATTGCCAATGCCGGCTGGGGAATATGATAGTTGAACCCCATTACATCTTTTCTAGAATAGTGTGTTGATTTTGGAAACATCACCATGATCAAGCAGTGTAGATTCTGTGCAGATACAGTAAGTGCTCCCCACCCCCAGCAGGGACCTCATCTTCTAACAGTTACATGCAGGCAAGTTTGTCATGTCTGTGGAAACAGCTGTAAATGACTGGATTTTGCACATGCAGGTTTTTGAGAAACTATTCAGTTCTTTTGAAAAGGAAAGAGCTTATCAACATTTGCAAAGAGGATGAAAAAAACTTCACCTTGAAAAGAAGATGTGAGTGAAAGTGGAACTTTGAGATTGACTCATCAGTCCTGAAATGGATAGTGCTGGATGGGTTCTTCACTCAAGAGGTGAGGAGACGGGGCCCAACATTGCCTGTCAATCCACATCTTTATTGCTGTTTGTTTTTGAATTAAAATGGGTGTGGATGGTTGACAATCCAGAATGAGATAATGGATTTGTAAGTCTGCCAGGTTTACATCGTGTTTATCAAAACAATGTTTTCCAAATGTCCTATTGATGGAGAGTCCTCTCGGTATTAACAACGTTATGGAATTGGCCTGGAATTTCCCAGCAACCTGGCTGCAAGTGGAAATTAGAAAAAATTGTACTTCCTCCACAGTCCTTCATTCTCTGTTTATATGAATTGCCCTGAAGGCCAGACAGCAGTACCATAAAAGGAGTTGTTGTGTTTGCCTTCCTTACACCAGTTTCAAGGTGCCCACCCTCTCCAAAATGCTGTCTTAGGACATACTTTACTCCAGCCTTTCCCAACATCATCACGGCTGCATTCACCCAACACATTTAACTTGGTTACTGAGTTGACCCATGTTGTAGGTTGGCACAATTTATTTATTTGCTTCTTTGTTTATTTACAGTATTTGTAGACCGCCACAATGAAGACAACATGAACAACGAAGCAAGAGAAGCAAAAGCGATGGAAGTTCAAATAGAACTAAGCATACCAACCAAGATGAGGCACCCCCAGTCAGTCAACAAAGGCCAAAGGTATGGTGGTATAAGAATGTTTTAATCGACTTGCAGAATGCAAGGAGGAAGGATGTGACACGTACCTCTGTACGAAGTGCAACTTCTACATCGTCTCTGCAGGCTTCCCCATGTACAGTGCATTGCAGTAGTCCAACTGTGCAGTGATCAAGGCATGAGTTGCCAGTTGTCTTGAACCATGAACTATCCAAGCAGTCTGGCTTCACACAATGCTCTACACTGCACCCAAGCTAATTAGCCAAGGTTAAAAACAAACATAGCATATGGTGCAAATGCAGCCCCTCGGTCTTTCACTGATGTGGTAGTGAGTGTTTTGTGAACACAGCCCATGCCCAGGACTTTAACTTCCATAAGTCCTCAATGGCATAGGGCCTGGTTATCTAAAAGACCATCTGTCTTCCATAGCTTCTGCCAGGCCAGAACGATCAGGCAGAGTTGGCAAGCTCCAGGTTTCATCCATTAAGCAGTTTCACCTGATAGGACCTGGGAAGCATGCCTTCTCTTTCACAGTACCTTGAGGGTCATGGTGTACCTTCTGGCATGAAAGCCGGCTGGGTGACCTTGGGCCAGTCACTGCCTCTCAGCCCAACTCACCTCACAGGGTTGTTGTTGTGGGGAAAAGAGGAGGTGGAAGGAGTATTAGGTATGTTCGCCACCTTGAGTTATTTATAAAAATAATAAAGGCGGGATAAAAATTAAATAAATAAATAATAAATAAATAAGATATATCTGGCCCCCACCCTGGCTATGTTCAAAAGAGCTCTGAAACCCATGGGGGTTAAAAAGGGCCAAAGAGGATAGGGAAAAGAATAAGATGATAATTACTTGATAGAAAGAAGGGTGGAAGGCATAACTGTATTTTTTTCTCTCTCTCTTTCTCTCTCTCTCTCTTGTATACTTTTATTGTATTGAAAAATTATAATAATAATAATAATAATAATAATAATAATAATAATAATAATAAAGGGCTCTGAAACCCTGTTTCTTTCACCGGGCCTTGGGTTAGAATGGGTGGTAGGTCCTGTGTGGTTGATTATCTCTTAATGGTTGTTTTAATTTGGGTGTTTTTCATTTTTTAATTATATTGCATGATTGTTTCTCCTGTATTCCTCCCAGAGCCCTTGCAGAGTTGAGTGGCCTTACACATTTCTAAAATAAATAAATAAAATAAATAAGTTGGAGATACAACTACAGAGCCCCCAAGAAGAAATTGATTATTTGGACTCTTTTTACTCTGGTTCAGGCCATGGCATAGGATAGAAACATCATTGATCAAACGGATTAATGACCTGTGTTCGGATTAGTCCAATGTCACCCAGTGAGATTCACACTTGAACTGGGATTTGGATCTGGGTCTCCCCAGTACTGGTTCAAAAATCTAGCTACTAAATCCCACTGGCTTTCATTTCATTCACTACCTTCTTCCTCAGTGGATTTCCTGTGTAATTTGTTTAGACTCAGACAACAATCCTGCAAGGGTGATCAGTAGAATCATTCTCCCACGAGTCAGAAGTTTGCAAAAACAAGTGTGCTAGTTTTGGACGGTAGAACCAACATCCCGACTCCCTTGTCACCACAAAGCTCATGCAGTTATGACAAAAATATTAATCACTGTCTGTTCCGGGTTTTTTTCTTTCTTTTTGCCAGCTGCATCGTTTTTTGTCTTGCATGGCAAATGCAAAGAGAGACAGAGAGATTTCCTGTTCTTTTCCTCAAAACTGATGACAGCCACCCACGAGGCTCTGCTTTAAAGACGCCAAATTGAAATCGATGTGGGATTGTGCAAACACCACAGGGAATTTCCTGCCAGTTCTCATTTCTAATAAGAGCTGAATTTGGAATTGTTGGCAGTCTAAAATATCCACTACTTTTCTTTCTCCTCTGACTGGCTCATATGATCTACATTTTTTTTCCTGTTCTGTGTTTCACTTCTGCATCCCTAAATCCCCTCCCCAAAGTGATGGCTGAGATGTGGAAACTGTCCTCATCCTCTTTGATGAACGTTTGGAAGGAGAGAGTTGCAACAGGCTCACTTCCTCTGCTTGGCTTAGAGTAAAAAGTAAGTAAAAAGTAAGCTTGCTCTAAGCCCCCTCCCCCTCATTTCTGATGGTTCTGCATATCTTCCTAGCAGCACTTTTGATGGGCTGATAGCAAGCACCACTTTCTGGACACTAATGTGGTACAGAGAAGGTCTGTCCCTGTTGCCAGGGGTGAAAAATGTCAGCCCGATTGGCAGTTCCACCTTGCTTCCATCTTATGGGCAAAGGTTATACTCATGTGGCAGTCCTGACACTCAGCCATCACACCGCTTGCTGATTTTAGCATATTGCAATAAGGGAACCCTGCCACAGTGTTTTGTAAAGCCTGGATGGTGGCTTACAGTATATGTAAAGCCAGGGAATGATGGTATGTGCAACAAAGCATGATGTAGCCAATATGTGCATTCAGCCATTGTTCAGTTCTGTCCTACAACCATCCTGCAGGTGCTTGTGATCGCTGTCAGCTGAAATCATTGAGTAGCTATATCAAGGAGGAAGGATAATTGCCCAGATCCTCCTGAATATTAAAAAAAGGTAAAGGTTCCCCCCGCACATTTGTGCAGTCGTGTCCGACTCTAGGGGCCGGTGCTCATCTCCGTTTGTTAGCCGAAGAGCCAGCGTTGTCCAAAGACGCTTCCACGGTCATGTGGCCGGCATGATGCATGCGGAACTCTGTTACCTTCCCACCAAAGTGGTACCTATTTATCTACTTGCATTTGCATGCTTTCGAATTGCTAGGTTCGCAAGAGCTGGGGCGAGTGCGGGAGCAAACTCCATCATGCGGGGCTAGGGATTCGAACCTCCGAACTTGTGATCTTCTGATCAACAAGCCTGGCGTCTTACCCGCTGCCATAAACTATTGGCTTAAATTTCCTTCAGTGCCCCAGCACTTCTATGGATCATCCTATAGGAGATTTAAAATGGATATCCAGAGTCAAATAATTTTCATTACCAAATAAGGCTGTCAAGGGATGTGTAACTGGAATGGTTGGTGTATTCTTACCTCTGCCATAGGGTAGAAGGTTGATAGGTAGGACCTCTTGACATTCAAAGTAAGCAAGTAGGTGCCTTCAACATTTTGGGTCTCGGTTTCATTATGAACACATATGTACTTGAGCCTGGTGACATCTTTTCAGATGTATCTGATGGAGTGAGCTGTAGCTCACAAAGGTTATGCCTTTTAATAACATTTGTCTGAAAAGGTGCTATCAGACTCCTCTTGATTTTTGCCCACCATAGACCAATATGGTTCTTCTCTTACAAGATTTACCTTCAGTCCTTTTGAATACTGAAATCCAAAATATACTGTAGGGGTATAAATATTAATTTTTAAAATTTATTTATTCATTCATTAAATTTATACACCGCCCATCTCACTATAAAAGTGACTCTGGGCGGCTTACAAATAAAAGTTATAAAACCATTATAAAAATAGAAAAAGCTCAAAAATAGAAGAAAAGAGGGAAACGAAAAGGCGGAGAGAGCATCTTTAAGCCTTTATATCTGTAAGTTACTATTTTTAATTTTAAAAGTGTTCTTTTTTTAAAAAAATTGTCATATCTGTTTTCTAAAGATAGAGTTTCACAGATTAATGCTAATCTGTTGTGTCTGGGAAAAATATTTTTAATGTAATAGAGGCTATGGAAACACTGGGATATCCCACATTGTGCCAAACCACAAAATGCTTAATCCTGGTTTACTGAATAAGTCACAATTGGCTGAACGTGCACAACATGCTAAGGTATGGATCATAGCTTTCAAATCACAATGGCTGGACTGATGTAGATAGACTAAACTAAATGCACATAAACTACATTATAAACTAGTATCACATGTGAAACCCTGCACTGTATGCCCAGCATTATTACACATATGCCTTATAATTTTTTTTCCTAGTGTTTTCCTGTGGGTGCAGGGTCTGCTTTTTGGATCAACCAAATGTTGATCCATTGGTTGTGACAGGAATTGACCGACTGGCTTGTTGCCCAAGCCTGAGGTCATGGGGTGAGAGACAGTGGCCCAAAGTCACTCAGCCGGCTTTCATGCCTAAGGCGGGACTAGAACTCTCAGTCTCCTGGTTTGCCATTGGCTCCTTCCTAGGGCTGAGAGACAGGGACTGGCCCAAGGTCACCCAGCCGGCTTTCATGCCTAAGGCGGGACTAGAACTCTCAGTCTCCTGGTTTCTAGCCTGGAGTCTTAACCACTAGACCAAACTGGCTCTCATATATATGCCTTACAAATGTACTATGATTTAAATATGCTTTGCAGAATATTTATTATGAACTAAAATTGTTATTATCTTTTGTTTTCCAAATGAAGATTTCATTCCACTTGAAAAAACAAGCATTTTTATACAGTAAGTATATAAAGGTTGGACTTTCTAGCTAACATCTTCCATAAATCAAAACATCTGTGCTTCAAGATCCAAGCAAGCCCTAGAAAGATCTCTAAGAAAAGCAATGTTTCAGTTATGTCATGTAAGGAAACATGAAGCTGATGGGTTGAGACTAATGAAATCAGAGTAAGGATTTAGGCATACATCTTGGCTTTAACTTTGTTTAGTGAGGTTTACCACATTTTATTGTCTGGGCTATTAGCATCCTGAAGCACAGATTCAGAGGATTGCTTGGGGCTAAATTAGCTGCCCAGAAGCTCAAAAGCTGCAGGCTTCAAGGGTGGAATAAAGCTGTTATCATGCATCCTATAAAGGGAAGGGCTAACCAGGTTAAACCAGGCCCTTTCTTCTCAGGGAGTCCATGGCCAAAATATCATGTATGCATGTCTGCCTTCTCTGAATTTACCACTCTACATTCTGGCCTAGCTCATAAAACAAGCTAAGCCATAACCTGGGTCAGAGGTGTCCATAGGAGGGAATAAAAGAAGTTAAGATGGCAACTGTATGTAAAAGAGGGGCAGGACTTCAATCACATGGTTGTGGCCCCCATCTTGACTTGTTTGACTCCCCCTTGTGGTTGCCTCAGACCTGGATACTGGGTTTTGACTTCCCATGTTATGTGAACCTAGCCAGTGTAGTTTGTGAACCGTGATTTATGGCTTCGTGATGTGTGCAAGTCCAACCAATTCTGGTTTAGGCATGGTTAAACAAACTGTGGAATAATGCAAATCAAAATCAAGTCTATGAAATAAGAGTTCCAACTCAATTGTGCTGAAAGACATTATGTGAAAAAAATCCTCTGACTATACATAAATGCACACATGCATCCAGAGACAATGGCACTGATGACATCATAATCATGATAGATTATGACATCACCTATCTCTTTCTATGCAGTGGGGATCAGTGCTGAGTGCCCCATGGCTTTTCTCTGCATTTTCTCATCCTCTTGAGTTCTCTGCCACCTTTCTCCCTAATGAGCACATGGCTGTGTATCAGGGCAGATGTCCATGTTTAGCTTTGCATGTTTAGCTTTGCATACCAGAGATCCCTTGTATTCAGAGAGAGCTGTTCATACAATTTATCAGTGATGGTGGTCTTAGATTTTTCTGTTTTCAAGAAAGCACAGATTATTAACTTCACACATGCTCCTAAGCCACAATGTGCTGAACCATCTTCATTAAATAACACACATTTAGCAAGGTTCTACAACATGCTCAATAGTAAACCAAGATTTATAAATGACCACAGCTGGGTTCATCCGATTAATGCACTGACCTAAACCAACCACTCACATTAGAGAACCAAACCTTTTTCTTTAGGCTCTGAGTTAAGTGTGTCAGGCATATTTGTCAGCTACTGTAACAGCCGCCAGCCATCAAAGCCAGCTTTGAAACAAGGTGTGCCCATTAAAGGACCATCTTTAGCTTTCCACTCTTGAAAAAGATAATCTCCAAGCAGGCAAACTGTATTGCTACAATACAGCCATCTCCAGAATTTGATGGGGTTGAGCAGCTGTAACAGACAGCTGACTTAGACCTTGGATGAACCAGTTCTTGGCTGACCAAGGTGACATTGAAAGAGGAAAGGAGAAAAAAATATTCCCTCACTGAAGATGAAATGGGGAATAGATCCTCTATCCAATATAGAGATAAAGCTGTGAAATGGAGAATAGTCATATCGTCAGTAAGAGTAATCTATATACCCTTCGTTCATCATACGTCAGCAAATATGAAGAAAGCTTTTTAACACTGAATGAATGCCTCACTTTGGGGAGGACTACTGCAGGTCTGCTTTTTTTCCCCCAGACATTCTAGCTAGAAAAAACTTGTTTTACTTTGGAACAGATTCTGCATGTCAACAATGGAAACTATTAAATTATAAATCCAGAATCCTGGAGCATTGTATGGAACACACTCAGTTGGCTTTGACCAGGCCTGTATTTATGCATCACCCCCTCCCAAGATGGAAAATGCAAACACCCAAAGAAAGAGGACAAGAGAGAATATAGGTTTGCATATAACTAATCTAGAGTGACAGATGCAAATTTAGCAATAGTGAATTAAAATTTTTTTTTAAGTACTCTAGAATCCTGAGCAGGGCCATCAGAGCACCCTTTCCAGAGTTAGTGCTGGAGCCTAATTCTTAATATGACTGAAAGAGGAACTGAATCCATGGGGGAGTAAACTGAATGAATAAAGGTGCAATTAAAATTAATCAGATTTCATTTTTGCTAGTCCAACTCAGCTTGAAGAGTGCAATCCCAGCCCAGGTATGGCCCTTTTCCTGAGAAATGTTGCACGTCTCTGTCCTAAATAGAAATACAGAACCCCATTTGTTATCATGGGAACAATTGTGTGTCTCATCAGGTTGTTGCTCGGGTGCTAAGTTCTCATGGGGCATTTCAATGCATTGGGTCGAAAAGCTCTTCAGATAGGTGATACTTTGACAGGAAGAACTCTTAAAGTTCAGAACGCAGTTGCTACTGAGAGGAAGCAGCCAGTTATATATTAATAACAGAATAACTGTACCAGCGTCTAAAAAAAAAAGTAACAGAAAAACGAATGGTCCCAGCAGTTCACTATGAGGACCTAAAAAGGTAAAGGTTCCCCCCGCACAGTTGTGCAGTCGTGTCCGACTAGGGGCCGGTGCTCATCTCCGTTTGTTAGCCGAAGAGCCAGCGTTGTCCGAAGACGCTTCCATGGTCATGTGGCTGGCATGACGTGCAGAACGCTGTTACCTTCCCACCGAAGTGGTACCTATTAATCTACTTGCATTTGCATGCTTTCGAATTGCTAGGCTGGCAAGAGCTGGGGCGAGTGCGGGAGCTCACTCCGTCACGCGGGACTAGGGATTCGAACCTCCGAACTTGCGATCTTCCGATTGACAAGCCTGGCGTCTTACCCGCTGAGCCACCACGCCCCTTATGGTCATAGACCAGCATAAAGAAGAGCATTCCACAGCACTCTAAAGATTAGTAGGACTGATGAGGACCTAGTGGAAGGCAATTCAAACAGGCTTGTAAGATCACAGTTCTACAATCATCCATTCTTACCTACCGTAATTTGTGCAGTTTTCTACAATATCCCACATGTCTCTGAAGGACCCGCTTCCCTTGTTTGCTATATTCATTAACTTCCCCCTCAGCAGTCACACACCAATTTAAAAGCCAAGGCACCTGTTCCTCTCTCATTACAGGAATATTGGAAAATGAAAAATCGCTCTACAGCCACTTTTTGCTTGCTCAAAGTTGCTCTTTATCAGGCACAATACGTAGCAGCCGGACGCTACGCGCAACATTGTGGTGCATCAATGTTACAGCACTATCTGCATGGTCCGGGTCAGGCGACATGCTCGATCAAACTACAAAATGGCAGAGATTGAAGCTGCAAATGACTGCTAAGTGTTCTGAAGAATGGCTGTAGCATCTCACGCTAACTAAAATTGCCAGCAGCATCAGAGACGGTACCAGAAGGCCAAATGGCAACAGCCATTTCCCAACAAAAGGAAGGTCTCACCCCTCACCCCTGCAAATGGTCCCAGAGCTTTGAGTCTCCTTGGCTGATGTCATCTAGGTCCTGAAATAACACTGCTGAGTTTGCTGCAGCCGTGTTACTTCTCTGCTCTATATTGATAAAGGAAGTCATGCAAAGCCGTGTAATGCCATTATTTCCCCAAATGGGAACTGCCTTTGGATGATGCTTCATAAAGGAGGGGGGGAGTTTACAATTTTATAGGGAAAAATTAAACTTTCTGCTGCACTGATCTGGCCCAGAGTAACATTTCCATCATCTTAGTTTAAGGCTGCATCCCTGCTTGTTTGCAACCATGGCATATACATACCTTGCTAATCTTTTTTTTTTCCCGTGCCATGTCCCCACGATGTTGTCTCCACCTTGCTGCCCAAACCACCCCATGAGTGAGACTAGTTTAAGTGATTGGGCATGGTGGCTCAGCGGGTAAGACGCCAGGCTTGTTGATTGGAAGATTGCAAGTTCGGAGGTTCGAATCCCTAGCACTGTGTGCGGAGTGAGCTCCCGCACTAGCTCCAGCTCTTGCCAACCTAGCAATTCGAAAGCATGCAAATGCAAGTAGATGAATAGGTACCACTTTGGTGGGAAGGTAACAGCGTTCCGCATGCATCATGCCGGCCGCATGACCGTGGAAGCGTCTTCGGACAACGCTGGCTCTTCGGCTAACAAACGGAGATGAGCACCGGCCCCTAGAGTTGGACACGACTGCACAAATGTGCGGGGGGAACCTTTACCTTTACCTTAGCAACACCAGGGCTGAAATAATATTTTCCTCCTTACTCTGCCACCACCCAAGGTATGTGATATCTCTGTTATCTTGGAGAGAAGTTGAGAGTGCAGTGACTGGCAACAGGCCAGGATAAGGATCAGCAATGGAGAGTATCAATTTCATGCTGGTGTTGTTTTTGGCCAGCTCAAGATAGTATTTCAGCCGGGCAGTGGAGAAGGATCTGGAGACTGATCTTGGGTTGGTTTGAGACTCTATTGAAACAGACCTTGCATCGGCAACTAGGGTCCTGGGCACTATTTCATGGATTGAAGTAGTGGTGAACATGGGAGGCATCTCCAATCGGCATGCCTTGGCAAGAGTGATATCAGTCCCCCCCCCCAATATTTTTTGCTTTATTTCTAAAACTTGCCATGCTGGTTTGAAACAGAAATGCAGTCAAAATCCTCTGCAAAGAGAAAGTCAAGGTTGTGTATGCGGGCAGGTGTATGGTTTTCCTCTCAAACGGTATTCAAAATGCCACAACTTTAAAACAACACAGCTGGAAGACATAATGGGTGAGTGTTGGCTCTGTGCCTTGCTTGGCTTATAAGAATATTTTTAATAGTATAAACATGGTTGGTATGTTTGATACTAGAAATTAACCTGATGTCCATAAGCAACTGTCCCCAACTTGTATGACTGAAATTGACTAAGTGTGTCAAAGGACAGAAACTATACAAACCTTCGGCTTTGGACATCTTCATGCAATGCTAAGTTGGAGTTTGCTTAACTGTGGTTTACTAACTTAATTGTCGTTACTAACTAATGAGCCCACAATTGGCTGGGTTCATACCACATGCCATATCATTGAATCATAATTTACCAACTGCATTGGCTGGACTGATGCCATATATTAAGCCCAAACGATTCGCTTCACTTCCCCAGCTCCGGCCGCCTCGTGGATCCAACCTAGCCTTCGCCAACCTGGCGCCCTGAAGCCCAGCCCAGCCCATCTGGAGGGCGCCAGGTTGCAGGCGCAGTTTGCAAAGGCTGCCGCCTTCTCGGAGGCCGATGCGAGAGAGCCTGTGGGCATCAGAGATCTCCTGTGGTTTACTGCCCAGGTTCATGCCATGGACAGTCATAAGCCATGGCCGATTGGCTGAGTTCACACCACATATGAAGGCCATTTGAGCCCAGGGTGTTGAGTGAACTCAGCCGCATAATAGGTGGTTCAGACCCCAGAAAAGTGGATTAATTAAATAATCCGGAGCCACTCATGTATCTTATTAGAATTTCGGGGGGGGGGGGATGCGAGGCGAGGCTTCTATTTTCACGAAAACGTGCCAAGGAGATCTCTGATGTCCCCAGGTGCTCTCGCATCAGCCTCCGAGAAGGCGGCAGCGTTTGCAAACTGCTCCTGCAACCTGGCGCTCTCCAGATGGGCTGGGCTTCAGCTCCCAGACTCCTCCCTCCAGCTGGGAGTGGCTCATCCGAAGGGCGCCAGGTTGGCGAAGGCTAGGTTGGATCCACGCAGAAGAGGCGGCCGAAGCTGGGGAAGCGATTTCCTTCCCGAACAGCCCCTCGCTCGGGGTCTTCTCCAGCTCCTCTTCCGCAGCAGCAGCAGCAGCAGCGACCAGAAACTTCTTTTCTTTTGGCAAAGTTGCAGGGATCGGAGGGGCGCCCCAAGTGGCGGCGTTTCGAACCCAGGACTTCCTTCGCCGCCCCCCAAGTTACACCCCTCGGCTCCGCCCTGACCTGCCTTGCCTGCGCCGGCTTCGCGGGTAGCCTGGTCGGAAGAGCGAGCGCGGAGATGGAGCCGCCCCGAGGCTCCTGAAACGGAGAGGAGGAGGGGGGAGCGGCGCTTCTTCCTTTCATTTTCAGCGCGCCGGGTCAGGGCAGAAGCCGCCACCCGCCGGATTCCTCCGCCTTTTCGGCCAAGGGGGGGCAGAAGCTCGTCGCCTTGGTTCTTCCACCCCCCGACCATGGAAGATGTGAGTAATGCGCTGCTTGTAAAGGGTGTTTAAAAGGCTCCGTGTGCGGGAGGGGGCTGGCGAAGAATAAACAGGGCGAATGCTCGTTGAGAAAGTTAAGTTTCCAGTCCTGTAGGTGGTTCGCGGCTTTGCTGCTTGCTTCGGCGGCCACCCCAAATCCGGGAGCCAGCGTCCCGCCACCCCCCGCCGCCTTTCCACTCGAGCCTCTTTACCCGGAGTTTGTTTTGCTCAAAAGTTAAACTTCGGTGAGTTTCAATCGAAGAGGAGGAAAGGTTTTTAAGTGTGTTGGGGGGGGGTGTTTTGGGAAGTGCTGGTGGGGGGGGAGGATGGAGGCCCTGCCGGGCGGGGGGGGGAGGAGAAGCGAAATAGGCCTCCTCTTCCTTCCTGCCAAGATTGCAGCTGACATGCAACGGAGGGAACTCGCAAGAAGGGGCTGGAAAGGTTTGTTTTCCGAGTGGCATCCGCCTGGGAAACCGAGAGGGCTGGTGGGAGGGGGAGGGTTTATTTGTCTGATAGTCACCGAGGCTGATAAAGAACTCCGCGCTGATGAACAAGCCGGGAGGGAAAGGAAAAGTTTTCCTTCGTGGTCTGGCGGATGCTCCAAGTTCCTTGCAAAGCAGTGGGAAAATTCAAGACATTCATAACGTTGGGTGGGTTGGGTGGTGTTGAAACTGGCTCCCTCCCTCGGTGTTTTGCAGCAGGTAAGAGTAGCTATGCGCCTTTGGTAAGGTAGGGGAGCAGTGACTGGCGTTGGGATTCGGAGTGCTGTGTGGACTGGGCTGTCTTTCTCAGCTCTTGGTGATGCCCTTAGCAGAGCTATGGTGGTCGAGGAACCCCAAGCAGAGCCATGGGGCGCTCCCGGGCACTATAGGCACTCAGCCGCCTCCCCTGCCAGCAGTTTCTCTCCCATTCAGTCCTGCCTTCCTGCCCTTTTCCCAGTCCTTCAGATATCCTGGTTGTATTCATAGGGCACATTTACCTGTGTTTAAAATAACCATGATTTATTCAGTGAATCTCATTTCCTGGTTTTGCGCATAAACAGTATGCTCAGCATACTGATTTGCAAAATAATACTAGTAATAATAATAACTATCCAGGAGCCAAGCTACCCACATTTGGAGTATCACATTAATGTAGCCTGTCAGTTTTCTGTTTTGTTTGTCCACTGATGTGGGTTGGACTAGATGACTCCTGAGGTTCCTTCTAACAATGTGATTCCAAAGGCCCATTAGGACAGAGAAGAAATAGATATGTGTATACTTGTTTGTGGTGCTGGATTTGGGGGGAGTTATGGTGCCTGGATCAAAGTCTTTGATCCAGTCCTTACAGCATTCCTGGATCCCTCTTTCCTTTAGGACCGTGTTTCTCAACCTTAGTAACTTTAAGATGTGTGGACTTCAACTCCCAGAATTCCCCAGGCAGCCATGCTGGCTGGGGAATTCTGGGAGTTGAAGTCCACACATCTTAAAGTTACTAAGGTTGAGAAACACTGCTTTAGGATGTGAGCTGCTTGTGCAGCCCAATAAAGTAAAAATTTGGCATCCCCTCTCTGAACCCCAGATGCCAGTGGAAGTTGGGTTGCCATGACCTGCCCCAGGTGTAAGGTCACACAGCTACCTAGAAACATATTTAGGATTCCCTTACCAACTTTGCTCAGACTGAAGAAGCTCCTTGGATAAGGAGCGAAACGTTTCCACTGAGAAAATAGAAATCCAGTTGACATGATTCAAACTACAGACAATTCCACCTGGATGACTGAGAACCTTCATAGACATATCGGGTTGCCACAGTTAAACAGCTGTACCTAAACCAGAGGTAGAGCAACCTAAAGGGGCTTTTTCAGTTACAGCACCCATCACATTTCTCTGCCAAGATCTGTAGCTCAGAAATAGCAGAAGGGTCCAGGTTCCCCGTTCCTGATGGAACCATTTGCTCAACTCGGCATTTGGGCTGATTAAGAAGATGCCCCGGTTCATCCCTTGCCAATTGCCTTGGAAGGCCTGAAAAACAGATGCGTCGATTTCAACGCACGTTCTGCAAAAAGAACAATCTGTGTTGCTCTCTTGGAGGAAGCATTTCTTCCTGTATAAATGATGTTGCAAAAATAGGATTTATAGATGGAAAGCTTCAGAGGGACCTGCTTTGGTAGCACCATTTTTTATCTTTAACATGGGAACATTATAGAACAGGAAGCTCTTGTCCTGCAAGGGATAGAATACCATTCTTTTCCAAATAATTTCCAGCATCGTTTGTGCTTCTGAATCTGAAGTGACTCCAAGCCAGAGCAAACCATTCCTGTCCCTGACCTTAAGAGTTTAAATCAGTGTTTCTCAACCTTGGTAACTTTAAGATGTGTGGACTTCAACTCCCAGAATGTTGGCTGGGGAATTCTGGGAGTTGAAGTCCACATGTCTTTAAGTTGCCACGGTTGAGAAACTCTGGTTTAAGTGATTCATTTGTGTCTCTTTTTAAGTCTTGTTCTGATTCTCCCCTCCTCCCTTGTTTTTTTCTTTCACTTTAGAAGTCTTGTCTCTTCAAATAGGGGCTGCTTTCTTTTGCCAACAACCTGTTTGCACTCATTCTGTCAGGGCACTTCTATCCTGGCACCACAAACCACTTTTTCTGCTAATAGGGGCTGTTCCACCAAAAAAAGAAAAGGCTTTTCACAGGCCCTTCAGCTGTTCCGCCTTCTCAGAAGAGGAAACAGCCTTGTAATGCTTTATAAGGATATGGTAATGGTACAGTGTAAATCTGCTGATCTGTCTCTGTTGCTCCCTGTCTGCAGCAGAGAGAAGAAAGGCATATATTTAAGCTCCAAGCCTAAATAGATCTGATATTGCTTGAGAGCAGGGAGGTGATCCAAAGAATCTTGAGCTGCAATCTGCAATCCACAGGTAGCCGTTAGAGAAGCTATCGAGTCGCATTAAAACTAGCATAAACATATTGTGTTGACCAAGCAAGTTACCTTGACATTTTAAATTTGATAAATTCAAGCTGGGGAATTTGTCTCCCTCCAGATATTGCAAACAGCTACTCCTGGCTTCTCATCGTTGGCCAAGATGATGGGGAACATCTCTCAACACCGGTGACTTAACCAGAAAATTGCAGCTTAGAAACATCATAAGGTCCACAGTCTGTATCCCAGCCTTGACCAAGCTAGACCATTGTCTGAACAGCCCAGTATTGGGTTATGGTAGCTGATAATGGTTTTCCCAACTCAATCTGGAGATTAAACACAGTAGGCCGATTCCTGGTTCCCCTAACCATGATTTGCTCAATTTACCCAATTACTTGAGTTCATACAATATGGAACCCTAAACTAAGCATTACTGCCTGAATTACCACAATGCACTAGACTAGCCTAAAACATGGCTGGCTAGTTTGTGATTCAGTATGTTGTGCGAATCCAGTCATTTCATGCAAATTATTCCTTTCAATCGTTCTGCAGCTAGGGAGTGACCAAAGAGTGATTTCCTTCCTGTCCTTTCTGTTGGTAAAAACAGGAGTTTTAGCTAAGGTTGTGAGTTTGGCATTGAGGTGATTTTTCCAAATGAATTAACACACAGTGTAAAGATCTGGCAGCTGCTCCTATATTTTGAACTTATGTCCTTGGGAACTTTAGGTATATAAAAGTTACTTGCTTGATCAGTTGATACGGCTTTACATTCTTTTTCCATAACTGGCCAGCTAGATGCTTCTGAACAAGTTAATGATGCTCCTGTCCTTATGTTATTGTTTGCTTTTGGCATCTGGAATATTTTTGTGAATCTGTTCTTGCTAATCGCCAAAGGAACACAGATTTATGAAGGATGGGTTTAATTTATTTTTAAAGCCATTGACACTAGCCTGCACCTCTTTGTTTCCTTTTTAGATATGCCTTCTTTACTCAAACAATGTAGCCTCTTATTTCATATTGCTATTTTTACGAGGTTCTACAACTTCATTCAACTGCAGCGTAATCCTCCAACAATGCGAAGAAATAGAAAATGATAACAATTCTTATTTATAATCTAATTCTGCAGAAGTGCTATTTGGAGCTCAACAGTTCATGTGCAAAGTATGCTTTTTCCCCTCTAAAAAGGGTTTTTGAGGAGGTATCTAAAAGAAGAACAACAACAAAACCTGTAGCCACCAATCTGAGCTTGTGGGTGGCCATAAGCTAATGCACAATCATGTGTGTCCCCTTTCTCAATACTGCCATCCCTCTTCTTCACTTCTGTAACTGTCATGGAAGCCATACAAACAACCCCAGCCTCTACTTTAATTTAGTGGGTAGGATGGGAAGAAATTGGCCCGTATTTTGACTTGGTTTACATAACATTCTAAGCTATGATGGAGTTTACTTAGTTTTGGTTTAGCAGGAAGACACATTTTGCATCTGGACCATTTGGAATTCTAAGTGCTCCATTCCAAGCATTTGGGAAGCTCATTTCTGAATATGGATTTTAAATTGAAGGTGTTTTGAGTTCAAGATGCTTCCAAAATATGGGGTACAACACACCCCTCACTCACAACACTCTGCTTTAAATTCAAGGCAGGGCATTTTAGGCTTTCAACAGAATCTTTTGAGTTCACAATGGTTAAAATTCAAAAGGTTTTGCATATCCCTATGGTTCAGTATGTTACGTCAACTTAGCCACTATGGTTTATAGACCATGTTTTGTAGCTTACCACACTGTTGACTTAGCCAGAAATGGTTATTCAGTAAACCAGGGCTTTGCATCTTATACCAATTCAGCCTTTTGGGAAATTCTCCATGATCTCTGCTGGCCAATGAGAAAGGGACAATCACAACATTGGACATAAATTGTAGTCTCCAACCTTAACTCACATCTGTGATGTCCGATTGACTTGGAATGTTCTCTATTTGTTGGAGACTTGTATTCTGAAAAAGATGCAGTCCAGAATATATGTAGTTTGTACTTGTAGGTTTTCTCTTCTGCATATTGAGTTTGAATTCTGGTGACTACATTAGTATGCTTTTTTTTTTTATACTTCCCTGTCTATCTTACAGACCTGGGATTTTCTGGTGGTTTCCCTTCTAGGTACTCTTCAGATTCCAAGCCCAGAAATGTTCATCTAGATCAGAGCTTTCCAAACTGTGTGTTGGGACACGTTAGTGTGTCGGCTGCAGTGTCTGGGTGTGTCGCGGCTGCTGCTGCCTCCGAGCCCTGCCAGGATTCCACGCAGGTCCTAGTGCCTGCCTTGTGCCTCGCTGCCTCCAAACCTGCCCTGCCAGGATTCCACGCAGGTTCTAGTGCCTGCCTTGGGCCTTGCTGCCTCCAAACCTGCTGTGATTCCACGCAGGGCCTAGTGCCTGCCTTGTGCCCTGCTGTAAGAGTGTGTCGCCAAATGATGCCCTGCTGTAAGAGTGTGTCGCCAAATGATGCATGTCTAAAAAGTGTGTCACCAACATGAAAAGTTTGGAAAGCTCTTATCTAGATGCTACCACCTGCTATGGCAACTTCTCTCACAAATAAAAATGTCTTATGATCTATTTGTTACCTGGAAGAAAGTTTAGGCAAAGAAGAAAGGCTTAATGTAATCTTGACATGGTATTTAGACTTGATGTGCATCCAACCAGTCTAGTGTCAGAAAGAATAGAATTAACTGCCTTGGCTGAGCTTGTGCCTTGCTACTTGCTAAAGGGCATCACATGAATCTGTCCGAACATGTGCAGGTGCATCACTTTCTGGTTCATTGAGGATTTGCTGGATGACATGAAATTTGGACCACTACAAAAAGATGAATTTGGATGAACAAAGCTTGAAGATTCCAGCAAGTAGGAGATACTTTTTTTGAAGGCAATTGCAGGCATCTATCACTGACATGATACTTGGGGTCAGTTATGCAGAAAGATTCAGTGCCATTTTTACTAAACTTTAAAGTTCTGTGGGGTGCTTTCAAGCAAGCTCCCTTGAATGCAGTAATATTTGGGAGCAACGCATACAAGATATTAGAACTATTTTGTTTAAGTTATTTTGCAAGCTGTCTTGAAGGGTGAAACCTGCTTAAGGCTGCATGTCCAAGAATAGTGTTGAAAACCATTCTATTTCTAAAAATTGCATCAAAAGAGCTGCTGTCAGAAGTCCTAGTATGCCTAAATTTGTACAAAGATCTGAAGGTTACAGGAAAGACACAACTTCCTGATATCTTCAGTAGATTTTTTTTAGAGTCTTGCATCCTCTCCAAACAAGCTATCAGTAGAAAAAAGTCAAAATAATGAAACTTTGGCTATATCTAATTGATTTCAAATTAGGACTGATGTAACCTTCTTAGGTTGTAATTAGTAGTGTGGGTATTGTTGTTGTTGTTATCATCATTGCAGTGTTAGAATAATAATACTGTTGTTGACACTTGAAAAAGCTTCACATTCAGTATTTCTTACAGCATTATCTTGTGCAGTTCTGCTCTGCTTGGAAATAAGGCCTATTGTCCTATGAAACATGCTCCAGGCTAAGACTATAATGCATTTAAGCCTTAGCTTCTAAGAATATAAATTGAGCAAATATCACTCACATCCTGAAACTAGTAAACTAGCAAAGGGATTTTGCATCCAAATTCCCTGCCATACACAAACGGTATTATATACATGGTGGCCATGACTAGGTCTAGATCAGAGCTTTCCAAACTCTGTGTCGTGACACGTTAGTGTGTCGGCTGCAGTGTCTGGGTGTGTTGCTGCTGCTGCTGCCTCCGAGTCCTGCCAGGATTCCATGCAGGTCCTAGTGCCTGCCTTCTGCCTTGCTGCCTCCAAACCTGCCCTGCCAGGATTCCGCGCAGGCCCCAGTGCCTGCCTTGTGCCCTGTAAGTAAGAGTGTGTCGCGAAATGATGCATGTCTAAAAAGTGTGTCACCAACATGAAAAGTTTGGAAAGCTCTGGTCTAGATCATGGACCTGTGCACATTGTTAGGTGGGATTGTGTGTGCAGGATCAGATGGATTTTGCGCTTCGACAAAAAACTGCTTATGTGGTCCTAGACTGCTTCACCCATTGCACTAAGCCATGGTTTATTTTATAAACCACAATTGGATGAAGTCATGTAACATGTGAAGCCAACACAAAATTATTCATGTTGTTGTTTAGTGCAGTGTAGGATCCCAGCTACTGTGTGGGAGTACTAAATTGGGGTGCTTCCTTAAT
Organism: Charina bottae; assembly: GCA_023362775.1. Classification (NCBI taxonomy): domain Eukaryota; kingdom Metazoa; phylum Chordata; class Lepidosauria; order Squamata; family Charinaidae; genus Charina; species Charina bottae. The sequence goes on from JALMGJ010000010.1 coordinate 9,708,152, forward strand.
TTGCTGCTATCAAAATTAACAAGATACACGGTTCTGATAGGCAAGTGTGCTGGAAGGTTAGAGGAACTGGTAACTCAGCTGGATTCACTTCTCTGTTTCAGTGAGCTGTCCCATTTCTCTCACCCGCCACCCCATTTCTGTATATTAATCTCTTTGGCTATTTGTGTTCATTTTTAGACATTCTTTATAGCCTCAGTCACTCAATCAGAACTCTGTACAAGGGGAGGGTCACGGTATGATTGATACACCAAGTGCCCAATCTGTTTTCTGTAAATCCAGCTTCTCTTGAAAACCAGAAACTTTTGTGTGAAGCTTGACGGAAATTTGTATGAGTGCCCCAAATGCCTTGAGAACACCTTCCCAGCAGGCTGGTTTAAAAGAAATTAAAAAGTGGACACAACCTTTCTCTCAGGGGAATTGTAGAGTTATGTCTAGATCTCTGTTTAGGCCATGTGGGCTAGTAAATTGCTACCTTAAACCCCCCCCCCCCATGAAAGCTTTGAGGTTCTAGAAAAGAGTATTAGTTTTAGCATAGATCAAAATCAACTTCTTCAGTATTGTGCTTTTCAAACTTTGTGCCTTTCCCGTAACCTTGAATTGCTTAACAAGGAACGGCGCATTCTAGGGTGTAGGTGCTAGCTCCTATTCACAATATTAAGCTTGAAAACATCCAGCTTTCCTCTGAGAAGATGGGTTAGGACAGAGCTTTCCAAACTTTTCCTGTTGGTGACACACACCGGCGCCGGCGGCGTGCAGGTGTGTCGTGTGAAACCCGGAAGCGCGGATGGTGCGCCGCTGCGCCACCAACGCTTCCGGGTTTCACACGACACACCCGCACACCGCAGGCGACACAGTAGTGTGTCGCAACACACAGTTTGGAAAGCTATGGGTTAGGATGTACAGAAGGTCTTTTCAGCAAAGCAGATTTTTTTCTTACTAAGCATCTTGGTAAGAAGCCACAGGTAGTGCCAATACTTTATGTGGCTCAGTCCCCTAGAATCTCTAGTTAAGGCAGTTGGGAAAAACCTTGGTGCAGACCAAAGTGGGGCTCCCCTCTCCCATCAGGTGCCCTCCAGATGTCTTGGACTTCAACCTCCATAATTCCTAGCCAATGTAAGCAGAAAGTACATAGAGTCGGGGCTTTTTTCTGTCTTTAGGTATAACTCATATCCTGAATTTTTATTGTTAGAAATCGCATCTTCCTCCCCACCTTTCCATCAACACATGCTCATCCATACCTAATCCTCCCTCTCTCCCTCTCACCCCTCCACTCCCCATCCAGTGAATTGCTAGGAAGGAACAGTTTTCCAGAGATCTGAACAGATTACTGGCTGAGGGCTTTTGAAGAATGTTGAATATTGCTTAATATTGGTCGGCTAAATCCTGCATCCCAAAGGATATAAGTTGCCCACCTTGTTCTAAGACAAACAATTGGTGGTGGTTTTGTCCAATATAGTAAGAACTTAATCACTGCACCTTATCTTGGTTAAACGTCCTTTGCAGTCATTGGATTCCAAACGGACTTCATTTCCAATATACTGTGTCCCTTTCAATGTCCCTCTATGTGTCTGTCTGCATCTGTGAATGCACAAACTACGTGGTGTTTCTGTTATTTCTTTCCCTCCCTCAGATCATTTGCCTATTTTTTTAGTCTGGGTCCAAAACAATGCAAACTGTTATTCAGGAAGTTCTAATTTTGGAGCCTGGTCAAGAAAGGAAGGCTTGGTATCTGAAAAATGCATGCTGTGAAGTTGATAGCAACTTCTCCTTTCAGCATCAACTAGATATGGTAAAATAGGACTGAATGGCACTTGGCTTGGACAATGGAAGCCTCTTGTCCTTAGAAAGCCTAGTGAAAATCACAGAGAGCATAGAGTGGATCTTTTTGGAAATATACTGGGGGATGCTGATGAAGTGGTCTGCTCAAACCTGCTAATGGCAGAGATCAAGGTGATTCCAAGGCCCTAAGTTTTAGAAATTGACAAGAGCAGTAGACTAGCAAGGACAGGCTACTATACAGTTGAAGATCTATCCTTTAGAATGGTCTCTGAAGTTTATTTCAGGGTTTTAAAAGGAAACACTTCTAGGTTGCTTCTCTAGGTAGTGTTCTGTGGGTGATGTGCTGGATAACAGCCATGGCCAGGAGTATTTGTGGTACTACTCGTGGTTCAATGTAGAATAGTCCTCATTGTCCAAGAACAATATTGGCAAAAGTGGGACAACCATGATAACAGAAATAGGTTTCTTGCCTTTCATACTCTGCAAGGAAGTGTAGCTCTTTTTTTTACCTACTGTATCTGGCTACATGTGACAGTATCTGGAACCTGATTTAGAACTGGGTTGCACTTATGTGAAGTTTCCCAATCTGATTGAGTCAGAAGAGGAAGTATTGCTTTGTGGAAGGCCAGGCTCCAGTTATTTAGGTGGAGAGGCCTGGCTTAAGCCAGAGGCCTTATATTTCTGCCAGGGTAAGAAGCTAATCTTGCACATTATGCTTTAATTCATTTTTCATAATTCAAATTAATGGGAAGGAATCTTTTAATTTTTTGTTTGTTTTTCCAAAGAAGAAAATTTCGGAGACATTCTCTGGCTTCAGAGGAGTATTCTTGCATCTATTTCATTACAGACTGGCCAAGGGGACTGTGTGTGTGAACATCCTGTATTTCACCATACAATCATCTTTCCAACATTTTTCCACCTCCTTGGCTTCTCACCCGTCCATTCAGGCTCAAGTGGAGGCTTCCGATCAGTAAGCCCTGAAAGCCAAGGAAGCTGCTGCCCTGACGGACCTGTTGGTTGTGCCTCTGGTGGGAAAAGATAGCAGAAAAGAGCTTCCATGCTGCAAAAAGAAAGGCATTCGGGGCCAGCCCTACCACTAGGCAAAGTGAAATCGTGGTTGCAAATGACAGGTGCTGCAGCTCAGTCACGAAAACCCTTCTTTGTGGAAGGCAGAATTGTGTGAGCCTTGCAGCTTGTCCTAAACAGGCCTTTTGCTCTCAGATGTGTTGGAAGACCTTCTTGTGTCATCAGTGTTGAAAGATTTACCTGTCTCGTTGGTATCTGGACCTAGAACTGATGGAAGGGGGACTGTAATGTTTTGACACAGGCACCAAAATGTCTTGGGTGGGCTGCATGGTATGTGCCAAGAGATATTTTCCTGAACACATTAATATATAAGTTTGGGCATCTTTTGACATACCCAGATGTTGCATTTATATTTCAGTAATGCAGAGCTTTCCAAACTGTGTGTCGGGACACGTTAGTGTGTCGGCTGCAGTGTCTGGGTGTGTCGTGGCTGCTGCTGCCTCCTGGCTTCCACGCAGGTTCTAGTGCCTGCCTTGTGCCTTGCTGCCTTCAAACCTGCTGTGATTCCGAACAGGTCCTAGTGCCTGCCTTGTGCCCTGCTGTAAGAGTGTGTCGCGAAATGATGCCCTGCTGTAAGAGTGTGTCGCAAAATGATGCATGTCTAAAAAGTGTGTCACCAACATGAAAAGTTTGGAAAGCTCTGCAGTAATGTATAATGTTGTTAGAATGTGTCTGAATTCACATACTATGTTAAACCATAATGGTCTTGCTTCATTTTGGCTTCATGTGTTGGGTGGACCCAGTCAAACTTTCTTTTGCTTAGTAAAGCATAGCCAAGGGACTCTCCATGATATCTCAAGTTCAGAGGGAAAGCTTAGAATACCAGGGCTTGGCACAGAATGTAAAAACAGTTTATGAATTTCCAGTAATATCTTTCTTTTTCCTGATGTGATTCTAGGGTTTGAAAGAGGAAAATTTGGAGAAGTCAAAGAGTCCCACTTCAAGAGACAAAGTTGGCTGGATCAAGAAGAGCAGCGGGGGGCTTTTGAGTCTTTGGAAAGAGCGTTACATCCGGCTCTGTAGATCCCAGCTCTTTGTATATGAAGATGAGGTAAGACAAGGGGAGAAAGTAGCCTCAACAAACCCTTGGACTTTGTCCCAAACACAAAAATGGCCTCCGTTGGCTGTTGCTTGAATTTGGTCCCTTCTCTTTCTCACTGGGGATGTTTCTTCTTCTTTTAAAACTTTAGGTCCAGAAGTCATCTGTTAAAGCTTTGAATAGACAAAAGAAGTACAGGTAGTCCTCACTTAGCGACCACAATTGGGACTGGCAAATCTGTCGCTAAGCAACATGGTCGCGTAGCAAAACATGTGACTGCGACAGGTTTGTGATCTCACTTCCACTGTGGTCAATAAGTGAATCACTGTGGGTTGTTAAGCAAGACATCACATGACCGCGACTTGCAATTTTACTGCTGGCTTTCCCATTGACTCTGCTTGTTGGAAGCTGGCTGTGAAGCGCGCAGATGGTGATCGCAGGATGCTGCGAAGGTTGTAAATGCCTACCAGTTGTGAAGCGCCCAAATGTTGATCATATGACCGTGGGGATGCTGCGGGGGTTGTAAATGCAAGGAATGTCCATAAAGTTACTTTTTCAGTGCTGTCTTAACTTTGAAGGTCGCTAAACGAGGTAGTCGGTAAGCAAGGTCTACCTGTACTACTTCACATATTACATAATGAGTTTGAAGAATTCATGGGCGCAAGATATAGCAATGACTACTTCTTTGGATGACTTTAAAAAGGGATTGCACAAATTAATGGAGAACAGTTTATTATGGATAACTGGGAGAGAACTCAGTTGTATCTCCCAGTAAGAACAACATGCATTCAAATACCAATTATACAACAGGGGGAGAAGGGTATGTCTCCACCTCTTGCTTGTGAGCACCCCAGAGGTATTTGGTTGGCTACTGGGAGAAACAAAATTCCAGGCTAAGATGGGCCTTGTCCTGATACAGAAGGGCTATTTGTGTGTCTATGTGAGAAAGAAATCCCAAGGATCTGGGTCATAGTACCCTGTTTTACTTCTCTTTAAAAATATTAGCTTCTAGATTAGACCAGTAGCAATAAGTTTCCTCATGTATTTGTTCAGAAGAAGATAGTAGTTTCCAATGATTATTCCTGTCCTTTGTGCTAGCCAGCAAATTGGATCTGTATGGGAACAGCTAGGTGTATTCAATATTCCAGGTGGGCAGTAGGGTTCACCTTCATGTCATCAGTCTGACACAGGAGGAATGGCAAATGATTTCTCCTGTTTCCTGGTTCTGCTGGTGATGTACGTGAAGAGATGGTCTCTATACTTAACAGTGAAATTGCAGTAGAGAGCCTAGCTCCACATGCAGTCACTTCAATGTGAACTGGAACCTTGATAGTGAACAATTGCAGCTCACATGGAGGCATTCATATGTGTGCAAAAACACCCGATTGTAGAGGGTTGCTCCAAAATGATGGACACCAGCTCTTCAGTTACATCACCAGTTTGTCTAAGATTAGGAGGAACTACTCACTGCTTCTTGAATGTTAGATTCAGGACATCTAGTGGTTAAGGCTCCAGACTAGAAACCAGGTGACTGTGAGTTCTAGTCCCGCCTTAGGCATGAAAGCCGGCTGGGTGACTTTGGGCCAGTCCCTCACTCTCAGCCCAACTTACCTCACAGGGTTGTTGTGGGGAAAATAGGAGGAGGAAGGAGTATTTGGTATGTTCCCCGCCTTGAGTTATTTATAAAAATAATAAAGGTGGGATTAAAAAAAATCTAACAGGAGTAATTGCAATTTGTTTAATCAGGCATATTTGCTGTCTTAGGCTTCCCAGCCAAGAAGAAAGCAAAAGATGAATTCTGTACATTTAAATAATACATTTTGGAGGGCTACTAATGCTCATGTGCTACAGAGTGGGGACACCCAACACAGCAGCTATATTACTTTTAGATACTTTGTGATGTTCCTAAGGCTTGTAGTATAACTGGGGCAGTATTTTTCTAGATAAGGGGTCTACCTTGTGAAGGATAATCCTTACGGGTGGTTCTGTTGCCCTATTTTGCAAACCATAAAAGATCAGGAAAACCGATTGGGAAGGATGATCAGAGGATGGTTTGCAAGCCAAAGTGCAGCTTAAAATGAAGAACATGAGCAGGATTCTTGGAAGTTGCCACTGTCATCAGTCAAGCAGCCAACTGAGCAGGGAGGTGATTCACCTGGTTAGTTTTTTTGCCCATTATGGTGAAATGGATTGCATTTTTATTTATAGCCACTATTTTTAAACATTCGTCTATGTGTATATACTTACGATTTGAGATTATTTTTATACCCTGATCGTTGTCCTCCCCTTCCTTCCTTTCTTGCATTTCCTCTTTTTTTCTTGTTGAGCAACACATGCCAATAAGAATGAAAGGTGTCAAGCAGAAAGAAATAAGCCCATCATCTTGGAGTCAGAGATCTGCCTCCAACCATTTTTCTCTGGGTTATGATCACTATGTGTTGTTTTGAGTAAGCACAACAGACAAGGTCGTCTTGGATCAGCCTATATTTCTGCTGCTTATTTTTCATATAATAATTTTTTTAGATTTTTTTATCCCACCATTATTATATTTATAAATAACTCAAGGCGGGGAACATACCTAATACTCCTTCCTCCTATTTTCCCCACAACAACAACCCTGTGAGGTGAGTTGGGCTGAGAGAGAGTGACTGGCCCAAGGTCACCCAGGCGGCTTTCATGCCTAAGGTGGGACTAGAACTCTCAGTCTCCTGGTTTGCCATTGGCTCCTTCCTAGGCCTGAGAGAGAGGGACTGGCCCAAGGTCACCCAGGCGGCTTTCATGCCTGAGGCAGGACTAGAACTCTCAGTCTCCTGGTTTGCCATTGGCTCCTTCCTAGGGCTGAGAGACAGGTACTGCCCCAAGGTCACCCAGCTGGCTTTCATGCCTGAGGCAGGACTAGAACTCTCAGTCTCCTGGTTTGCCCTTGCCTCCTTCCTAAGCCTGAGAGAGAGGGACTGGCCCAAGGTCACCCAGCCGGCTTTCATGCCTAAGGCAGGACTAGAACTCAGTCTCCCGGTTTCTAGCCTGGTGCCTTAACCACTAGACCAAGAGGATACACTTCCTTCTGCTGCTGCTCTTAATTATTTCAGTTGATGGTTTTGGTTGATGGTGGTTCTTTAAGTCTGTGATGTTTAGTACTGTATTTATTCTCCCTGTGTTGGGGTGGGTGGATATGAGATTCAGCAGCTAACATCCCACCCATAGATGTATGTTATTCTTTATCATTATTTCCAAGCCTTCTCTCACATGTGTGAATTATATTTATGGTTTTGCCAAGAAAGTGTAACATTTTGTACATCTGAGGGGCTAGGTTCCAGATCATAAAAGCTGCTATCACAGTATCTCTGCTGGCTGTTGAGATGATCTGAAACACTTCACTATGTTTTATGCAAGATGCTTAGTAAAAGGGGAAGTCATTTCCTTGGGATAATTAAAGGAATGCTGGATAACAATGTAGGATTGAAATATGCTTTGTTTAATATGTTGGTCAGAATTCTAAAGTGCTTCAGGTGGTCAGTAAGAGCAGGTTCAAGTGATGTTTTTTTTTTAAAAGAAGGACATTAAATGTAATTTGAAGTCAGCAAGCTGGGGTTGAGAATTTGGATTACAGTTTAGGCAAGTCACTCCTTTGCCTGCTTCTTTTGTTTTACTTGCAATTGAGAAACTCAGCATGCAGAGTACTTAAATTTATATTCAAAATAGGACTAGTCTTAGTCTCTCTGTGTATTTATGTAGGCTGAAAATAAGTAACCTTTGATGCATGCAGAGGCACAAATATGTGGAGAAATATTCTGAGAGTGATCATAACATCAGGTAGATGTTGGTGACAAGACCCTTTCCTTTTGGATGCCCACAAACTAGTGGAGAAATTGTTTGAAGACTACCAAGTTGATTCCTAGTTACTCTAGGAGGCGTTCTTTGAACTAGAACAGAGCTTTCCAAACTTTTCATGTTGGTGACACACTTTTTAGACATGCATCATTTCGCGACACACTCTTACAGCAGGGCACAAGGCAGGCACTAGGACCTGCGCAAAATCACAGGAGGTTTGGAGGCAGCAAGGCACAAGGCAGGCACTAGGACCTGCGTGGAATCCTGGCAGGGCAGGTTTGGAGACACTGCAGCCGACACACTAACGTGTCCCGACACAGAGTTTGGAAAGCTCTGAACTAGATGATGCTTCTGGGTTGTTTCCAACAGCAGCCCCAAGCAGGCCACACTGTGTGGTGCTCCAGAGCACAACAGGCTTTAAGATTCCAAACTACTAAGTAATTTCTTAGCTAGCTGGAAGTTGTTGAGAGTTGAGAAATGCAAATCTCTGCATGTGTACCAAATTTGGCAAAATTACACTCCATGAATGTAAGAAGATTCCTGCTATATGCCTATCCGGTCCCCAATATATGGACCCATTGAAGCTGGGCTATAATACAATTCCAGATTTATGGTTAAGATATGTTAGCTTGGGTGAATGATTTGTCAGCATAGATCCAAGCTCTCAGCTTCCAGATGTTTTTGTGGTTTGCCAGCCTTGTCTTTTCTTGGCTTACGTAGCTATGTCCATGGTGGCACATATCTTGTAGCCTTCCAGAATAGATATCTGTACTGGGTGGTCTGCTGGACTACTATTGAGAAGCATCTGAAAGATTCAATTTTGCCAACTACCAAAGACTATGATAGCAGGAAGCTACACATCTGAAGGGCAGAGGTTTATGGAAGGCTGTTGTAGAGGAAATGATAGGCCTACTTAAGAAATTTAGCTTTCATTCTTTTAATCAGGTGTAAAGAATCTCTGTGTTGGGAATTGAGTTGCATAGATGCCTTCAATGCCAAAAAAAGGGGGGTGATGCAGATGTTTTGCCTGCATTACTGTTATATCATTGGGGAGGCTTTTCATCAGTCAGCACCAGCCAAAAATATGTCTGTCTTTCCTTTGGCTTCTGTTTCCTGCAAGCAGCTGCTCTTATGAGATTTTGCAACCTTCTAACAGTATTGTTGAGAATATTTTCTGCTTTACTCAACAGGTGGTGCAAAACGGGATGGCATGCGTTGGCCCTGTTAGACTGTTGCTGCTCCGAGCAGCCACAGAGATGGCTTGTGCAGTCAGTTAGGGCTGCTTTGCCATCTGCAGTGATAGAGAAGCAGATGTGCAGCTCTGTATGGCAGGCTGCTGGCTGAGACAAGAGTAAAATCACTCAGTAGAGATTGAGTTGAGGTGCAGCATGAATGTGGGCTTCCCTAGTCCAGGGTCAGCAGCTATCTTGCAGTGCTGTGTCACATCTCATGCTTTGCAGTAGAGAAAGAATGTAGTATTGTCTCTTACAGGAGGAACAGAAGTGTGTTGAGAGTCTTGAACTGGAGCACTATGAGAGATGTCAAGATTTGCGAGCACTCCTGAAAAGGAGAAACCGATTCATTTTAATCCATTCTCCAGGTTGCAAGGTAAGATATCCTTCCTGTTCTACATGAAACCAACCTTCCTTCCTTCCTTCCTTCCTTCCTTCCTTCCTTCCTTCCTTCCTTCCTTCCTTCCTTCCTTCCTTCCCTCCCTCCCTCCTTCCTTCCTTCCTTCCCTCCCTCCCTCCCTCCCTCCTTCCTTCCTTCCTTCCTTCCTTCCTTCCTTCCTTCCTTCCCTCCCTCCCTCCCTCCCTCCCTCCCTCCCTCCTTCCCTCCTTCCTTCCTTCCTTCCTTCCTTCCTTCCTTCCTTCCACACCTTATAAGGGGGCATGTCCATCAGCAGAATAACTCTCTGAAAACACAACAGAATGGGACCAAATTTTGTGTTGAAAGAGATGCCAGCAAAAGAAAGGTTGAATCTGAGAGGCTTGGGGCTGTGGAGAAAAACATTCCAGAAAAACAATCCACCAGTGTATCCCTAAGGGATGCTGTCTTCCCAAGCACTCCTCTCTCCTCCCTCTTGGTCCCCTGACCCAGAGTGGAGGGTACATAAGCTTGCCTTTTCCTTCTCACACACACACACAGATTCAACGCAAAGGGAAATTTTGGTTGCACAGAAGAAAATACAGATGCTTCCTCTGGCCACAGCTGGTACAGAAAAGAATTCCAGAAACCATGTGCTCTGCATGCTTTCCACATGTGGTTTCCTTTCATGAAGGTGTTGGTCAGTTGCCCTGTTGGCTAAGTCCCTTTTGGTTGAAGGAATGAAGGCTATGGCTTTTAGACATGGCCACAGGATATTTTGTGGGACAATCTAACGCTCTCTGTGGTGAAGCTCTGTGGAGTAACAGGCTCAATTTGTGACACAATTACACTTGGATAGTATATAACATTCCATCTGCAGAGAGAAGTATAACTTGAAGGCATGGAATGACTTGAATTCCATTGAGCTTTGAAGGATACCTACAGGATATATCATGGTGCTGTGACCCCCATCTGATGCATGGTTGGCCAAAGCCTCCCTCCCTCCAACCTTATGGGGGGGAAAATAGTACAAACTTGGAGAAGTCTGATGCTCCCTCAAAGCAACTGGAAATGTGCTGTCCCTAATTTTGCAGACCAAAATGGTCCTGCTAGAGTGCAGAGCAGAGGGCATGCATGGAACAGCATTAGCCCACCCTAGCTGGGTGTAGAAGGCATAGGGAAATGGCTTTGAAGGACAGGAGGAAGAGCTGCTACCAAGGCAATGATCAGACAAGTGCAGCTTGAGCCCATTCTAAGAAACTCATTTGAGTAAACATCTCAGACATAGTTTTTAGTTTTAGACCAATATGGCATTGGTTTATTTTTTATTTTTATTTATTTATTTATTTATAAACATATTTATATCCCGCCCATCTCCCCCGCAAGGAGGGACCCTGGGCGGTTCACAACATAAGTTTAAAATCAATAAAAACATAAATATTACAAAAATTCAATAAAATATCTAATACAATTTAATCCTAAAAATGGCAGTTCTTACTATCCCATGGTCGGAAGGTTGGTCAAAGTAGATCTAAGTGATCAGCCAACCCCAAGACTGGCTATTTCCCTCCCCTCCCCAAGCATGATGGCAAAACCAGGTCTTTAGATTTTTTCTAAAGTCCAGGAGAGAGGGGGCCGATCTTATTTCAGGGGGAAGAATATTCCAAAGGGCGGGGGCTACTGCAGAGAAGGCACGTTTTTTTCATTTATTTAATATTTTTCCATTTCTATTATCGCACCATCTCCCCCGAAGGGGACATATAAGGTATACCTTATATGGCTGACATTGGGTCCACGAAACACAGGATTCTAACATGGGATTGAGCAGCTTATGGTCGGGCTATGGGAGGTCCCTCTGGATCATGACTTAAGCTGTAGTGTGGTTTCTTTCTTTGACTATTGGAGAAACTGTTGGATGAACCTAGATTGAGACTTTGGATGGCCAGCACTGTCCAATTTTCAGAGAGGAGTCCTTTTGAGACCCTAGCTGGAGATGCAAGCAGGTGAGTTTGGGACTTTTTTTTCCCATGCAGTGTATTCTGTAGCATTGAACATCCAGCTGTGAATAAAGCTGCAGGTACATGGGAATGGGTGGGATTGATTTCCTTATTTACTAGGTTTATATGCTGCTCCAGTTGTAACTGACTCTGAGCAGCTTACAGACTTAGGCAAGATGAAAATTCAGTGCTTCCTTCTCCATGCATGTAGCCAATTTGACATTTAATGGGAAGGGACTTTTGTTTAACAAGATGGGTCCCTATTGCAAGCTCATGGGATTTACACCTGGGACTATTTGCTTCTTAAATAGCAGTCACTCTTCCTCAGCAAGCCAATTCAGCTTCTCTAAAGTTTTCATTTTCCACCCTTGTCTTGTTGTTGTTGCTATTTTGCATCTCCATTCCCCCCCCCCCAATTCTGAAATAGGGACCATATTTATTTCAGCACTGAAAGGTGTTTGGGGCACCTTTTAGGTAGCAGTGTGTGCTATGAATTTTTCAAACAAATAATACTAAAAAAGAATCATGCGCGTCAAAAATTATGTTTGAGATAGATACAGCTTCCATGCTTTTTGATGTACAAATCCACCTGCAGCCCTTGGTTCCTATCTTATTCCATCTAATGGCAAAAGGGTAGAGAAAGAGACATCTCTAAATAAAATGTAGTAGCTGAAATAGGTGACCTCTGTGAATGGAAAGGCTTCTTTTATTTCCTTTCAGTCCATTATCCACTTGTCTTTGCTGGGAATCTGGTACCTGGGTTGTCAACCAGCATAATTCCGCAGACGTTACACCAAGCTTCCAACACACACAATATTTATTTATTTAAAAAGACTTATATGGTGCCCATCTTCTATATACAGTAATATTATCCTGAGTGGCTGACCAGGACAACACTAAAACCCCTTCTGCTGACCTGTCTTTAGCTTTACAGTATTGGCTTGATCTTTGTGTTTTTAATCTTTATTTTGCAGTCTGTCTCATTAATTCTCTATGAAGGTCAGGATATACATCTAATTGCAGTAAATATTTATTCATAAGGAACTGTTCCTTAAATCTTGTGCTACATTTATTTATTCATTCATTCATTCAATTTCTATTACCGCCCCATCTTCCCCGAAGGGGACTCTGGGCAGTTTACAAGACATAACAGTTAAAATAAATAAAAAAACCATACAAATACACCATCATCATAAAATACTAATAAATTAAATATAAAATCCAGGAGGCGATAAGATGGTATTTAAAAGGGCTCTATGGCACCAGCCATCCCCAGGAGGAGCTGTTCCCGTTCCCATCCCAGGCGAGGCGGCAGAACCAGGTCTTTAAGTTCTTCCTGAAGGCCAGGAGTGATGGGGCCTGCCTCATCTCCGGGGGCAGAAGGTTCCAAAGGGCGGGCGCCACTGCAGAGAAGGGCTGCCTTCTGGACCCCGCCAAGTGAAATTCCCTTACCAACGGGGTCTGCAGCATACATTTTGGGCTTCCACCCTCACTCCCTGGGACTGGAACAGCCTTGTGGAACACCAAGGCTGAAACTAGGTCTTCCAGGCCTCTGTTCAAAGATAAGTCTATGCTGTATCTGGAAGGTCATACTCAGCTTCAGATGTGGCCTTCTCCTGATGTCAGCCTTCCCAGGTAAACCAGACAGGAAACATGACCAGATGAGCTACTTCTACTTTATTGTTAGGCTACATTAACAGAATCTTGCAAGTCTGAAAGTACAAATCTCCTGCTCCCCCTATTTACCACCTAATCAGTTAGGGTGGGTCCTTTCTAAGTTACTTTCTCTGCCCATTACTCAGTTGCGGACTCCTCCCTCTTTTATCAAATCGTTCTCTAGGCAGCATCTCTTCTCCATGTCGTCCAAGGTCATTCTCACATTCCATTACACCTGGGGAGACATATCTTGGATAGACAGAAGAGTAAGGCCTTTTCTGAAGTTCTCCTTTTTTGGGGGACATCTCAGTTACTTTGCTTTCACCTCCTGGACTATGCTATTTGCAGCCTCCTCCCTGGATTGTATAACTGCATTCAACCAGGCAGCAAGAACAGATAATCCAATAATGGAAAATCATAATAGAATGAACCAGTGACACAATTCTTTAACTATCAAAGTCTACAGTGAGGGCAAAAGCCTGATCAGTCAGACTCATTCGTGATTATTGAGAGAGAATATGCTACTCTGACTTCATGGAGAAAGCATGCCTACTTGGGAATGCACCAAGATATTTCTCTCTCTCTTTTCCTCTTTGTCCAAACAAACAGAGAGTGACCCTCCCATTCCCCCCACTGCCCCGTTTTCCAGCCAGCAACTTGTTGTGGCAAAAAGGAAGTTTGATCAAATGGGACTGTGCTTAGAGTTTAAATTACTGTAAAAACTGCCTCTTGTGTTCAGTAGAGGCACTATTGTATGTGACTTTGTTAATAAGGGTGACTCTGGTTCAGTTGTTTGGGAGCTGGGAAGGAGCAGATGCTCATCCAACAACTTTGGCTTCTCTACTTCCAGTCAGGTTACTGCTAACGCCTCCCTCGCTGCAGCAAAAAATAAAAATTGAGGGAGGAAGGAAGTTGCTTTACTCCACTCTTATCATTGGTCTATCTAGCTCTGTCTTCTCCAAATTTAGGATTGCATAACTGTTCTGGCCCTGGAGTACATGTGGGGATCTATACTCCAAAACTTGGGTTGGGCCATGGCAAAAGTCAAAGTTGACTTTGTTATATTTTATAGAATCCTAATGATCAAATGATTCTGTATGTGGCAAATTTTGGATTGATAAGCATTCAATTGTAAATGGGTGGGATGGAGATGATAAAGGCCATCTTGTCCAAACATTTTTTTTATTAACTAAGATTAGACTTGCAATCCTCCCTTGCTGTAAAGATAAAAGGAGAGCGGGCAAAAGACAGAGGACCACATTGATGGATTGAACCTGTTGGAACTCCCTATTTCATGAAGCACGCTTTGCTCGCTCTCTGGTGGTTTGCTATTCCTGTAAGGCTTTTTAATTCACAGGAAGCTGTTTTTTCTTGACGTATTTTGGTTGATTCCCTTTTGGTGACAATGATGACGATGACAACAGTATCAGTGATGATGATTTGGGGCCAGTGCAGCTGCTGTACTGGAACATTTCTTCCATAAGTGATTTTTGCAAGATCAGTTGTTTTTACATTGCTTGGTTTAGTAATGGTCTCTGATCTTCTGCTGTGGATGATGTTGTTGTGTGTTTTGGCTATTGGCTTGAATCCGAGAGGGAAGATGGAGTTTGCTTCTCCTGAAACACCTCGTTCCACATCCTGCACCATTCTCACAAACTCTAAGAGCATTTTAGTAGGAAACATGAGCTAGGGGGGTGGGGAGTGAAAAGCCCATTCTGTAAACCTCTTCCTCATTCATGGAATCCAAACCATTGATTTTAACAGCTGTTAATTGCCTTTGACTTTCCTTTTAACAGAAAAGCTGGGTATAAATGTGTTTAAATTATAAATGTCCACTGACTCCACCACTCTCTTTCAAGAATCTCATCAACCAGCAAGTACTTGGCATGTGGCCTGCAGCAGCTTTCCCTAGTTTGGGACTCTCCAGATGTATTATGACCTTCTGTTTCAAGCATCTGGGTGGTACCGGGTGGAGTAAACTGAACTCTGATGGAGGAAGTGATCTGCAACCTCCAAATCTCAGTTTTACAGAGATTCAATGTTTGCATCTTTCCACAAGTTCAGTATCCTTCAGTGTTTCCAAAGATCAGGGACATTGCTTCCCCATGTTTGCCAGGCATGTAAAAAGATGGTGCTTTGCATCTTAAAAAAGGTTTCACATAACTAAAGAATAGTCCCAGACTCCTTAAGAACCCAGGAAAAACCAGTTCACACAAATTGTGACACTATCTTGGCCACAGTAGATGTGACCAACCCAGCCTTGTTCACTGCAGACCTCTCCTCTGGCATCAAATAAATTTTAGATGTCCATCCTTGATCTTTGTCTGGGTTGGACAACTTTTGCAGGCTGAGAACTACAGTGGATGGAGTGATGACCTAAGCAGGCATGGTCAAGATTTTATTTTTTGTTTTTCCAGGTTTGGAGGGTCTTGAGACTTTTTTAAAAGGCGACTTTAAGCCTATTTTAGGGGTTACACCACAGTTCTTTGGTATTTCTTATCTTTCAATGGCAAAAAGACACCACATACCTTACTTTTCATCTGCCTTGATCAGAGGTAGCTTGGGAGAGGGACGCAAGTCTTCCATTCTTGGTAGATAGGAAGGTAGTTAATTGGTTCACCAAACCATGCCCAGTATCCTACATCTGGGCTGTTCCAGATCTGTTCTCCAGCCCTGATCTACATCATAAGAAAATCTTTTCTTGAGGGGAAACTGGATAGCACCAGCTGGTATTGCAAGGAATTATTTTTTAGTGAAATCTGAATTGTTTTAAGGCAAACTCTCCACCTGTTTTTTCTGCTTAGGTGCAAGATATCAAATTCCAGGCATCGACCACAGAAGAAAAGGAATTGTGGATGAAAGCACTCAACGATGGCATCAACCGAGGAAAGAATAAAATATTTGATGAGGTCAGTTGCTGTTCTGGCTCTTAGCTTCAGGTTACTCCTTACTTTGCTGTGAGTAAGTTGATGTAATGGCTTCCTCCATTCCCAATTGATTATACAAGCCCAGGATGGGAAGTATGTTGAGCCACGAGGATCAAGAAAGTTGTAGAAAGATGTGATGGTACTCCAACTTGTAGAGAACTAGGTGATACGATACAACTCATGTTCTAATGATGGAAAAGTTCTACTTCTTATGTATTTGGGGAATAAAAGAAAGCAGGAATAGGCAAGTGAGTGTTCTCCAGATGTTTTACACAGTAGTTCCTATACCCCCTTGTCATTGGCCATGCTGGCTAGGGTTGATGGGAGTTGTAGTCCAGAATATTTATAGGGTACCATCCTCCCTCCTTCTGGTATCAAGCATGGGAGGACAGGCTTCTTCAGGTCACGGGCTGAAAGAAAGGTTTGGGGAATATGTTAAGGGTTGAATTTAGATGGGCAAAGTAAGTACAAACATGGATGCGTCCGGAGCAGTGTTTCTCAACCATGGCGACTTATGGCCTGGGGGCTGCAACCTGGCTGGGGAATTCTGGGAGTTGAAGTCCACACATCTTAAAGTCGCCAAGGTTGAGAAACACTGGTCCAGAGTAAAAGGTAGGCACATGAAGATTCCTTCTATTAATTTTTTCTCTTAAAGCAAATATACAATATTTCCCAAAACCCAGTATATATTTTTCATAAACCTGGTATATTTTCATAAACCAACCTCTCCTTAAGTTCTGTGTAGCACTACGTGCAGCCCCTGGAGAATCACTATGATTGCTAAAAATCACCAGTTTGATTTCCCACAATTTTAACATGGGCAACACCAAAGACTGTAGAGCACAGCTTTCCAAACTGTGTCACAACACTTTAGTGTGTCGCAACACACAGTTTGGTGTGTTGCCACACAACCCAGAAGTGGTGGCGGGGGTGTGCATGGTGGCAGCGGTGCACCATCAGCGCTTCCGCGTTTTAGCGGAGGCTGCAGCCACCGCCATGCACGCCCCCGCGCCGCCGCCGTGCATGCCCCCACGCTGCTGCTGCTGCCGCTGTTGGTGTGTCGCCAACGGCGGCAGATTGGAAAGCTCTGCTGTAGAGGCTGCTCTAGAATGGACTGAAACATTACCAAAAGAAAAAGTTTTCCCTAATCCCGCCCCCCAAAAAGCAGGAGAAATAGAATATCCAATTTCTCTTTTCATTTAATTGTTTGAAAATCAGCAGGTCCTTTTGCCCTCTTAAAGGTTGGATGACTATAGAGTGTGCTCTGCATATAGAAGCTAAGGAGGAGATTGGAGGTTGCAGCCCCCAGGCCAAAATTTATACACATATGGGCTGAAAGAGACAGAGGCTAAAGAAAATCAGCCAGAAGAAATGAGAGCTAAAAAGGGGAGGCTCAGAAAATTGGTGACTGTAAAAGAGAACCATGAGTGAGGCATATGCAGGTACCTGAAATGAAATTGTGGTTCTGTGGCTTTTTAGACTTCCTGGCTTCAGGGAACTACCTTTCTGCATTGACTTGCTGCAGACCATACTCTGCATCTGCTGCAGACTCCATGTTATAGAGGACTGGATATGAAAGCAGAGGGGTTCCAGAGCAGTCTTCTCCATCTTGGTACCTATCAGATGTTCTGGACTTCAACCCTTGAAATTCAGGGGCAGGCTGAAACTCAAGTCATCTGGAGATCATTGCAGTGAGGAAAGGGAAGGCAATGTCAAGGATGGTGGAAGGGACAGAAACCTGGCAGGGCATCTGGACATGTGCAGCAGAGCTGGTGAGGCTCATAGACTCCTGGCTTTTCTAGCTTGAATCCTGTCCAGACTGTGAAGGTCAATTGTCTTTTTCTTCATTCATAACCTCTCCTTAAGTTCTGTGCAGCCCCTGAAGGATCACTACGATTGCTAAAAATCACCAGTGTAGTTTCCGACAATTTTAACATGGGCAACGCCAAACACTGTACAGGCTGCTCTAGAATAGACAGAAACATTACCCAAAAAAAAAAAAGTTTTTCCTAATCCCACCTCCCAAAAAGCAGGAAAAATAGAACATCCAAGCCCTACCCACATGAGATGTGCTCCCATCCACTGCAGTGTTTGCCTCTTGATTAAATGTATTCTGCCTCCCTCTGCTGAAAGCCAGCAGTTGCATTAGCCAGTAGAGTTGTGCTGTTGCGTGTTCAGGGTATCCAAGGGAGATGGTTTATTTTGGCCAGAGGAGCAACCACTTTGATTGGTCCTTCATGGCCTGGACTACAAATGATTTTGGCAATGGAATGTCAACTCTGAATGAACTTTCTGAGCCTGCTTCCTTCCCTCTCCCCCTCTCTCTTTCTTGTGTTCTTTCTCCTTTTGGTCTTGCCATTTAAACCCAAGGGTGGTCTGAGTAAAGCTTTCTGGGTATCCTTTTCTGCTGAGAGGGGAGTTGGTTCATCAGACTAACTTGAGTTGGGTGTCTGCTCTCTCCCATTTTTATGATCTCTGCAAGAAGGTTGCTTGTTCTGCCTCCTTCCAGAAGAACTGGATTATTATTGAGTGTCAGATTATGGAGAGGTTGCTGTCTTTCAAATTGAGCTCTGCAGGCAGCATGCCAAATTGTACACGGGGGCCAGCTGGGAACAGCAAACTAATTGCATTTGCCTTGCAAATCTAAGCTGGAGAGAAGAGGAAGGCAGGATTTGAGCCGTTTGTGGCTCATTTTACACGGGAAGGAGAAATTGGAAGAGTCGTGTCATTGGGTGATATTGGCAGCCTTAAGCGGACTTGTTGTCTGCAAGTAGGATAGAGCCAGGGAATTTGTAGTTGAGGATGCCCTGAGTTACCACATCAAGTCTGGACATATTGTCTATATCAAGTCTGGACATATTGTTCTTCTTGCTGGCATGTGCGCTAATGAACTTGACCTGTCCTTTGCTGACAGCATCCAAAGAGGTCTGTTTCCTAGGTGAACACATTTCCAGTGCAAGTCATGTTGAGGATTTTTCCAAAGCAAGTAATGCTTTGGGGGCTCCATTAAAAAAAGTCTATGGAAGGGATCACAAAAGAGAGCTAACAAGGGACCTACAGGCCAGATTTTCCTTCTGCAAGCTTGTAAGATTACATAGATTTGCACCAGAAAATTATCACACCCTGCTCTTCATTGATATCGGAGTTGCTTCGTGCACAATCCATCTGTTTTCAGCACATACAAGAAAGGAAGAAAGCATATTGCTTTGCAAGTCCAGCTACTACAGAGGATCATGGCATGACATTGAACCAGATGCTTATATTCAGTCTTGCCACCTTGTATCATTGATGTTGACAGTATTTGCTTGACACACTTACCTAGCTCAGTGAAAGTCCTAGTGGTCACATGCACACAACATACCAAGCTCAGTTAGGTATTTCAGTGGCTGAACATGTTGCATGAATCCAGCCTGTTTGGCTGGTTTGTGGTTCAGAGATTGAGCCAAGTCTTGTAACATTGGGACGATAACCCTTATTTTGCAATATATATATCCAACTGTAGTATGTACTTTCTGGATTAGTTTGCTGATCACAAATCTCAACAGAGTTGAGTTTAACTTTACAAAAGCTGATTCACAGTGTTGTCTGTTTGATTTAGTCTTGCCTTAGTGAAAATACAGCCATTGTGGCTTGTAAACCAAGGTTTATGGATTGGCAAAATATATAAACCAAGCCAATCTGTGGCCTGTTTTGGTGAATAAACCACAATTATCTGGGTTTATGTAATAAACCATAGTAGGCTAGGTTTTCACATATGGAGCCAAAAGCATTGTTAGGGCTTGATGGGTTGTATAGATTAATGGGAAAAGGAATTATTCAACCTCTTGTATATTTTTCAGTTTGGGAAGGCTGAATTGTAAGATGTTTGTCTTGAGTCATTCATGGAATTAAAACAAGAATGATGTCAGCCTTTTTCTATTTTCTCTCCTGCTTGAAGGTAAAAGTTGATGAAAATCTTGCCCTGGATCATGTAACTCGAGGCAGAGCCAAGATAGCCCAGAGTCGTCGTCCACCAACCAGAAGCCATCTGAAAGAGGTAATCATTTGGGTCACTACCACCCAACATGGTTTTTATATAAATTAATCAGAATGCTCTTGTATCATCTTGACAGCAACATTCCTATCCACATTTTGTGTTCTTTTGTTTTGGGAAGGGTCACATTACCCATCCCCAGCTAATTTCGATCTTAGATTGGGTTTGTGGCATGTATGGTTATTTGGAATAATCACGCATACCATCTAGACATGTCCATGGATTATTTCAATTGAGGTTTCAGCCTAAATGTAAATAATTTGTTCTTTACTTACAGTACATTGGTATTTCTTAGTTGCTTTTTAAGTGTCTTATCAAAGAAGCACAATAATTAAACATCCTAAAGAAAATCATGATTAAATATTAAAATCTAGAACAAGCAGTAGGCTGAGAAGAGATAATTACAAACTGGTGAAAACCAGTAACAGAGGAGCCAAATGAACTTCTTAGCGCTGGAGAGAGAGAGTTCCATAATCTGGGTATAGCTACAGAAAAGTCCCTGTTTTGTGTCATCACCATCTAGAACTCTAATAGTTGTGATACCAAGTAAGACTAATGCCCATAATATTTGGGGAGACTTTTACTGGGAGAGGTAGCCCTGAAGATATCCTATATATGTATAGATGCATGCATACACTGCATCTGGTTTATAGTTAACATTGTGGAAACAGCATAAACCAAGTCTCTCTCATGTACCAACTATCCTGTTTCCTTAGAGGAGTCCCTATTCTCAGCAGGGAGTTCAGCTTGCTAAGTTTTCCTCAAGCAAAGTAACAATCACCCAGGGAATGAAACAAGATAAGGTCTAGCAACAGTCTAGTTGTCAGACCAATAACAAGGAATTCCACCCACCATAGGGTTCAAGAGAAGAGAAGATGTGGGGCCAAGAAGTCAATCATAGGGAACAAAGCCAGGATTCTGGCAACTGGTCCCAGGAGCATGTGATCATATTTGGACTGTAAAACTCCAGATGGCCACCAGCTGGCAGCAAAGAGCAAGAGGTTATTGCCATCTGATGGTCATCTGGATTTTTTTTTTTTTTTTGCAACCTAGATATGGTAGCCCTAGCAAAGGATAAAGATATGTTCCATGTAGGAGTCCTCCATGGGGCCCATTGGTTGAGCTGCTGTGAATGTAAGAGAATCTGTTGTGTTAACAGAAATGTAATACTTTAACAAACAAACAAACATGCATGGTAGTCACTCAGAAATTGTGCAGGACATGTAGGGATGTTTTAAGCTGAGATTTCTTTTTTTTTGGTTGGTAGCTTTAATTCTTTAAAACAGTGCTTTCCAAACTCCTGCCGTTGGCGACACACCAACGGCGGCAGCCGGTGTGGTGGCGGCGTGCACAGCAGCAGCAGCAGCGGCCTTGTGTTTTCCGCTAAAACTTGGAAGTGCTGATGGCGCGCCGCTGCCGTCGCCGCCGCACATGTACACTAAAGTGTCGCGACACACAGTTTGGAAAGCTATGGTTTAAAAGTTATGGGCTTGAGGACTAATTCTGAGATCTCTCTCATTTGCTTTCCTACCTAGGTGGCTAATGCAATGTCAGATGGGATCCTAAGGCTTGATTTAGATGTACCAGACAGTGGACCTCCAAACAGCATCCTAGTGACAAGTGAAACTGCTGAAACTCCTCCTCCAAAGGAGACTCATAAACCTCCAATGCCCCCTGCAAAAGTGCCCATGCCTCCTACAGAGAAGCTAAGTGCCAATCCTACCCCAGAAGATCCACAGGTCAAGAAGCCCCCCATACCTCCAGCTAAGCCTCTTAAGGAGGTAGCAGCACCCAGTGAAAATATGAACTCTGTGGAAGTAAGTGATGCAGAAGAGGAAAAAGATGATGCTAGTGAAGACTCTGAAAGGACTCCAGTTGAAGAAGATTTTGTGGAAACCAACCCTCCAGTACCTCCTCCGAAGATTTTATCTGACAAGATGAAGGTCACATGGGATCATCCCGGTTCTGAACTTCATGAAGTTGGAACTGAGAATCAGTTAACAGCTGGCAGTGAGGAGAATACCCCTGAGTTAAACAAGGAAACAATCAAACCGCCGACTCCTCCTCCTAAGATTCTTAAACCCACCTTGAGCTCCAAAGAGAACAACACAGAGGTAGACACTTCTGAAGGTGATTGGCAGCCTGATGAAGACTCAGACCTTGCAGTCAATGGCATTGATGGCAACAGAACCACCGAGCCTGCTTTCCAAGATGAGAAGGAGCAGGATGAGCATTCCTCAGAGCAAGGAGCAAAGGAAGAGGGATCGAGCCTGCCTTCTGAAGATCAGGCTGACATATTGGAGCCTGTGGGAGGTTCTCCAGCCACCAAGCCTCGCAGCTCCTCTCTCGGGGAATTGCTTTCAGAATCACCAAAAAAGCCTCTTCTATGGCCAGATTTCCAGCAGGGGTCTGTTCTCCACGTGGTGCAGATGGAGAAGAAAATTGCCTACGAAAAGGAACAAACTGAAAAGCTACTGCAGAAGGTTCAACGTGAAGGGTTCGAGCAAGCCCAGAAGGGCAATGGACCCCCAGTAGATGCAGAGGAGCTGCTCAGCGAAGCAACTGAACAGCTCAGGCAAGCCACCCAGGTCTTGCAAGAGGTCAAAGATTTAGGGGAACTGAGAAGGGAACCTACCAATTTCCGGAAAGGAGTCCCGAAGGACCTAGTGACTGTTTATAGGAGAAGCGTTCCCTAAGAAGGAATTGAATTCTGAATTATGACTTAGCTGAAATGTAGCCAGGGAGCACGATTTCTACCGGGCTACTAGACCAGTGTTTTAAAAGTGGGTGGATAGGGCAGCAGCTGGGTCTTACTAAGCAATGCTTACTTTTACACTGCCGCTTTTGTAATCTCAGGCTGTGGGCTGGATCCTGCTGGGTGGGGTGTGCTAGAGAGGGATTTGGGTAGAGGGCCTCAGGGAAAAATCTGTTTTTGGAACTCAAGCAGTAACTGGAAGACCTAGGGACTTCCTACCAGGGGTACCTAAAACATTTCGAATGCGGAACAGTTTGAGTTTGAAACTAGTTCATCCACCATTTGAGAAGCCTCTCCAACTTGATCGAAGCCTCTTCCGAGTTCAGAATGACGTTCAGAATTCAAGGTGTTGCCATTTTGAGCTAGGAACACATCAGGTTGGAGCAGGAATGTTGAACGTCCAGGGCAGCCTGGGATATTTCGAGTTAGAAAAGTTGTGCACAGCCCTGGTTCCTGTCCTTCTGCTTTGTCCTCGCTCGCTCTTTCTGAGATGAGTTTGCAAAGACTGTGCAGAGATCAGCTGCAGGATGAGATCTGAGTGGGCTGGGTAGAGAATGAGGCTGTAGCACTTTCTAATCTTTTTTTCACTCAGGGTTAATGGAGGGGGGCCCATGGGAGGCAGGGCTGAAGCAAGCAGTGGGTAGGGTCTTCTTTGATACCCCTTTTTTCTCCTTTGTGATCCCCGCTTCTTTGTTTTTTCTTCTTCTTTTTCTGACACTCCTTTTTCTTGAATGGCTCTGCTGCAGAGGGCTTTCTGCATGCCCGTTCCAGCTTTATTTATTTCTCCCAAGCCATGCATCCTTGCAAGTGGTGGCAGTATGTGTGCCCTGCACTCAAAAACATGCACACTTACCACCAAGATCGCCAGTGATGTTTTGGTGAGGCTCCCAATATGTAGAATTTGGTGGCGGTGGGCGGTTTCTTCCCTGGCTGTCTAAGTCTTGTCCTGCCAGGGACCAAACTGAACTGCAGCATCAGATTTGGAAACACTCCTAGTTCACACGTCACCCACTTCCTTGGTGTTGGTTTAGTATGTTTTGTGTTGCTCACCTCTTGTGGCTGATTTAACAAACAATGGTTATGCAAAGTGTGGCTTAGCACAGCGTGTGAACCTGATCAAACTCTTGAGCAAGCCGTAGAGAATAAGGAACCAAGTAAGACCTCAATTTTTTGCCAGGCTGACTTTCCACTCATTTGTGAAGAATAGGCATGACATATTTTGGAGAATCTGTATGAGCCTACCACAGGCCCAGTTCATGCAAAATCTCCCAGCTCATTTGAATGGAAGACATACAAGTTGGACTCTTGCATGCTCAGGCCTCATAAGCACACAATGGGGGGCATCATCCTTCTTTTCCATCATGCAATGGCACTCACCTTAGTAACAATATCAACTTTGGGAAAATGATCTTTGCAATTGTAGGCTGGGAATATGTGTTTCTTTGGGTTTGATTGAATGTTGCTTATAAACTGGCTGATAGCGAAGTGCATCCTGCAGAGCAAGCCCAATGTCTGTTTGTCAGCAGAACAGACCGTGGCTTAGAGTGAGGTGTGAATTCTGTCATATGCACAGTCTCCCTTCATGTGGTGGTGTCACTTTTTATGCGTGAGGTTAATAAGCTTCATTTCCAAGACCCTCGTTTTCAGTTGAGCTGATGGCTTTTTCGGTTGCTTTTTAACTCTGGAGACGACCGCATTTTTGCAACTTGGAAACCTTATGGCTAATATTTTCCTGTCACTCAGAAGTCATTTAAAAATATGAATGAGCATAAAATTGGTACCCAATTATTAAGCAGTTGGGAATAAACATTTCCATATCCAGGCAGGATGGAAATAATGGCACTTAGTGCATTATGCTCTGGGTTGGTTTCCTGAAGACAGGATCCCTGGAGACCTTGCTGAATTCATCATAGGACTCTTCCTGCAAGGCAGAAAAAGTAAAGGAGGAAGATGAGTAAAGGGAACAGCAACTTTCTTCCTTTTATCGAAGGCAGGGCAATTAGGGCCAGGCATGTTCTCCTGGTGCATCTCGGAGCTGGTTCACAGTGGTCTGGTTTGCACATTGCACTGAGGCATGCAATGGTTTGTTTGCCTTAGCCTGTTCTGTTAATCCAGCCAGTTGTGGTTTCTTCAACCAACCATGGTTAAGACAACCATGGTTTATTGCCATTTGGGAGCCTAACCACTGGGGTGTGTAAACCATTCCTTATGTCAGACAGATACAACTTTTTGAGGCTAAGAGCCATGCCAAAAATGGACAGAGTCAGGACAAAGTGTTTGGGACGAGATGCAAAATTTGGTGCTAATTAACATTAAATTAATTGAATACAGTCAGTGTGACTACTCCCCCTGTATTTAACATTTATTTCGTTTTCTCCTATTGAAAATCACAGTTTGGTGGCAACTTTTGGAGAAGCCCCAGGAATGCCCTCAAAGCTTTCAAGTGGTGCCAGCTGGGCTTCCTTGATTTATGGCTTCGCATTTGGCCAGCTGGTTATGGTTTGTTCAGCAAACCACGATTGAGCAAACCACAACTTAATGTGATGGAATCAAATCAATCTGTGCACCTTTTTTAATCAGCCTCAAGGGGTGAAGCTTCATATGCAGATGATTCAGGACGAGTCAAAGAGAGTATCTTCCGGCATCATCCTACATAATATTTTTCTGCAAAGTCAGTCTTTTGCACAGCTGAACTGCAAACAATCCCACACACACGAGCCATTGCATAGCTTTTACGGTCTCCATCACTGGGCCATTGAAAGCCATCGCTCCTGTCAATCACTGTCAGCTTTTCTCCGTAGGGTTGTACTTTTTGTTCTGTCTCAATGTCCTTTCTTGCTCTTAAAACCATGCTTTGCATGCAACTGAAATCCTGACTTCAGGTCTCTTCTGAGTACCTGGGACCACTGAGCAGTTGCTGGAGCTCACTCACTTCCATAACAGGGCCTTCTGGCACTAATTGGGGTGGTCTTCAACTCCACTGGTTTATTTACAGGCAGGGCTGCCCATAATAATTTCCCAACAGGGCTGTGGTGGAGAGGTTCCATGGACAGCTTATAAATGTTCATTGCTGCTGCTCAGTAACTGCTTGGCTCCAGGCCCACTTACCAGGATAGGGTTCCCTAGATAGGATTTTGCAAGAGGACCTTCAAAACCTAAGCCCTTTCTGGTTTGAATAGTTGCAGGATGGTCTCAGAAGAAAAGGCCCATTTTTCTTTAAAAATGAAGCTGATTATGTCTACCCGCATAGCTGCTTGTTCTTGTTCTTCTTTTTCTCGATGGGCTTAGCTGGCCAGGAGCTTCTACTTATGCAAGTCAAGATCAGGTTACCATGACAAGCTTTGTGTTTTTCAAATAAGGGGCAAAACTGGATTTCTCTCTTTAAAAAAAATGGATGCAGTTGTTTTGCACTAGCTGTTTATGATATGGGTATATGAAAATAGGTATTTTGCTAAGGGCTATTTCACAGATTTCTTTTTTTAAGTATATCCCTGCAATGGCTCATGTGTTCCCTCCAAAAAAATGCACCACGATGAATGTAGGAAACATGCTGGCAAAAGAAAAAGGACAACAAAGCCCAGTTTACGCATGCCTGCTTACCCATTGAGGACTGCGGTCCTGTGTGGCATGTTTTCCCTGTGTATTGGGGTATTGTAAATGCTAAAATCAGGGAATGTTGGCCTTGTCCTAACACAGTACTTTCCCCTCCAACACTTTGTACATTCAGCCAGCATGAAGAGTAGATGAATGAAATGTTCTTCATGCGTATGTGAACCAAAACTAGATTTACTCAGCAGAAAGCTAGCATTGCTTGCAGCTTTCCAAGCAAATGTGCACTAAGGTGCAGACCCAAATTTGCTGCTATGGAGTATGTGAATTGGCTGTATTTATCCAGGTAAGCACTGAATGAAATCCTTGGAAGGAACCCTGAGTGTTAGGGTAGACAATCTGGGTTTCTCCATAGGTTGCTGGGCTTCAGATTCTGTCCTCCCTGGCCAGTACAGCCAGTAGTCGAGCATTATTGGAGTTGTGGTCCAGTAGTATCTGTAGCTCTGTAAGCTTATCCACCTATCCTGTGTATATTTAATGAACACTGAAAAGCTGATATATTTTATCAAAGCGCTTCTATAGCAATTTTAACCAGAATGTTACTATCGATTCTTTGATGTTCTTGTACTTTTCCCCTCAGATCTGAGCAGAATATTGTACGGTCTGTACTAACAATATTTTAAACCCTTTTTCTACACTGTCCTGTAAATTACTGAAAACTACTTTTGGCGTGGATTGAGTATTTTGTTGTGAAGAAGGTTTCAAAAATATTTATCCAGAAAGAGGCTGCATCCTTGTCTGTCACTGAGGTGGTCAGCCCACAGGTTGAAAATTGCCGAGACTGATTCTTCAAGCCCTGAGAACTTCTTAAAATATAAATTTATTTTTAACAAGCTGTTTCGAGCATCTCAGTTCTTTGATTTGTCTTCAAAGTCCATTTGTTAGTACGTTCCCTCTTTCAGACTACTGGAGCTCATGCCATATTACACCATTGAGAAGGTCATCTTTGAAGGGAAGCAACTGCTAAGTGATGGGATGCTTCAAGGCCATTAGTCTATGATGACTCTGATGCTAGTGAGGTTGATCAAGGTCAGTGGTTGGGTAAGTAAGAATTTTAGGTCAGTTCTAGCTGCCTGAAAAGGGGCTGGACTGAGAGTAGGTAAGCTTAAGAAGGTGACAACTGATGGACATGACATCCAGAAGAATAGCACTAGATTCTTTGTCCCCTCGTTTGCCTAGAGGGACTCTTGTAGGTCCTCAGGGTTGTTTCACATCCAAGCTGAACCCCATTCACTAGCCTTCTCCAACCAGAAGTGTCAGATATGCTGGAGAACTAAACTTCCCAACGTGATTGAACCAAGTTTGATGTGGGTTGTACCTAGCTAGAAAATCCAATGGTCTGATATGGTGTGAGGCAACCTAACAGCTCACATTTTATTGAGCAGCAAACAACTTCAGCTAGTCAGAAGATAAACCACCACAAAGTTATTTGCAGTGGCGTAGAGGTTAGAGAATCTTCCAAGGTGAGAAAGGCACAGGCCTGCAGTGAAATCTCAACTGCCTGCTCAACAAGTAGCAAGAAATACCAATGCTAGCATCCTCAGGCAAGATGCTGATATCCAAATTTACATAAAAGTTGCGCCCTGGGCCAAGGGCTTAATTGTCTTAGTCCTAAATGAGTGGCAATCCATCTGGCCTGTTTTCTTCAGCACTGTTCTCCTGTCTGATGTATTCAAAATGCCTTCTGAAACTGGTTCTTCCAATCCAGCAAAAGCCAGTTTAGATCAAGGGATGTAAGTAAACCCTATCCAATGAAATGAAATTGGCATTTGAATATCTAGGCTAGCAGAAATGACTATGCAATGGACAAAATGAAAGGACAAGCAAGTGGGTGTCTCCCAGAGGTTTTGGACTGCAGGGCTTGTTAGCCTAGCCAGGGTGGCCACTGGCTTGTGAGAGTTGCAGTCTATTATTATCTGGAAGGCCCCCAGCTCAGCTACAGTATAAACCAAGGGGATGGCCAATACCACACAGGCCAACGTCAACATAAATTTCAGTGGAAAAGGAAATGGTAAAGGCAGTGCCTTCAAATACCATTGATAAATAAACAGAACCTAAATATACATCATTTATATCCTAGACAAAATAGCTAGAGTAAGGAGCTACTAGGCAGAGGAAGGAAGCTGGCTTTGTATTACAGTAGGAGAAGAATCCCAAAGGGCTCTTTGTCCAGTGATATATTTTTATAGCTGATTAATGTTCATGTGGTTTGTTATTGCAAGCCTTGCCATGTATTTGCAGACTGGTTGAAGGTGAATGGAGGGGTCCTCGTGGTTAAATTCCTAAATTTCCTGGGTGAGGCAGACAGCAACACTAAATATGGCTAAGAATATAAGGAAAGTTCTGCTGGATGAGACCAGAGGTTTGCCAGGAGAAGGCAGCCTGGGCCTTCTACATATTTTAGTACAGTAATTCCCATAATTCTTGATCATTAACCAGGCTGGCTTGGACCTATGGGGATTGTATTCCAAAACACTTAGAGGACACCAGGCTCGGCAAATGGCAAACTTGCCTAACCTTTTCTGGACTTGGAACCTAAACTTGGTCAGATCTGTTCAATGCTTGCATGGGAGACCCCTAGGAGATCCTGAGTCTGTAGGCTAGAGTAGAATGTTCAAAGAACACCCTGGAAAGGGGCAGTGACATATTGCTTCCAGTTTGGTCTAGTGGTTAAGGTGCTGGGCTAGAAACCAGGAGACTGTGAGTTCTAGTCCCGCCTTAGGCATGAACGCCGGCTGGGTGACCCTGAGCCAATCACATTCTCTCAGCCCTAGGAAGGAGCCAATGGGAAACCAGGAGACTGAGAGTTCTAGTCCCGCCTTAGGCATGAACGCCACCTGGGTGACCTTGGGCCAGTCCCTGTGTCTCAGCCCAACTCTCAGGGTGGTGGTTGTGTGGAAAATAGGAGGAGGAAGGAGTATTAGGTATGTTCGCCGCCTTGAGTCATTTATAAAAATAAAGGCGGGATAAATAAATAAATAAATAAATATTGTCGCTTGGAGGTTAATGGAGAAACATGCATCTGTGAAGTCACCAAAAAGCGAGCTTGACTTTGTGACTTCACCCCTTCTTGTCAAGGTTGATTTGATTTTCCTATTATTTCTAGATCATCAGCTTATTTCCACTAAAGGACAACCAAAGTAAATGATGGAATGCAGAAAGAAAATATAAGGGAGCTGAGCTGCAGGGCTGTTTCAGAGCAGAAACCCCAGTATATGGTGGAAACTCCTTGCTCTAGCACATGAATGGGCTTCAAGTTCAAAGCATTCAAGTTTTGCTATTGTTAATGACAGAGTAGCTTAATGAATGTCAGAGACATAATTAAGCAGAGCTGTTGGATGCTTTTTCTTTTCTTTCCCATCTTCTAGCACTCCACACAAACAGTTTAAACTAGCGTGCCAACTTCTTTACAAAAACATTTGCACTTCTAACTAAAGCTTAGAAAGATGGCATGTCATCTGGATTAAGACTTGAAAATCAATGTTAATGAACTTCTGTAGTCTGAAGTCAGAATCACTGGCTAACCAGTAATGTGATTCATTTGGTTTTGGCTTAATGGGTTTAATTATCCCAGTAAATTGTGGCTCATTCAATGCATGGTAGTCCTTCAGGTTTGAAGATGATACGCTGTTGTGCAGTATTGCACAACAGAAACCTGTGCGTGTTGGGGTTTTAAGAGGAACAGTCGTTGCACAGGGGCAGCCCCACTCTCGGCATAAGAGACCTTAATCCAGTGGCATGGAGAACTGTTACGGCTGGAGAGTGGATGACCAGGATGGCTAAGTGTCTTGCCCTGCTCTTAATGCTCCACAATGCCTGCTGGGCCTGCCTTCTTGACCGTTGGACCATTGATCCTGATCAGTCTCCTCTGCTCAATCTGCCAGGGCCAGGCTTCACACGCTGGGATAGACAAATCCTCTATCTCACCGAGGGTCAAAGACCCGTTGGCTACCTCCACCTGGTTTGGCCTGTCTGCCGAGGCGGTTTACTGGGGTGTGGCCTCTGCATGTGTTACAGCTGCTTGGAGCCACAGGTGAGAGCTGAGCGCCAGGTGGGGACCAAAGGTGAACAGGCGGCCCTGGAAAGGGCCTGGCAAGCCCCCTCGCCAGAAGTTCTGCCCCTCCCTGGACACCCCATACACCCCAAGAAACCATTCAACAAACCATTCAATAAACCAGGACTAAACAAACCTTTTGTGTGGGGAATGGACAGCAAAGGATCCTTGTTCCTTCTCTGTTCAGAGCAGATCTTCTCTCTGGCACTCGGAGGGGAATCTTTCAAACAGGAACAGGAAAATATCGTCACTTCAGGTCAGGGAAAAAGCAATAAAGACTTCTTTGAAAGACTGGAAACCTTACATGGACTTTTTGTTGAAAGAAGAAAAGACAGAATTGATGATTTATGGATTTGGGGATTAAAAAGGGTTAAAGAGGGAGGGGAAAGAGTAAGATGGCAACCACTCAATAGAAAGAAGGGTGGAAGTCATAATTCTATGCTTTCTTTTTTTCCTTGTACTTCTTTTTTTCTATCTTTTTTCTTATTTTTCCTTTATTTTTTATATTTTTATTGTCTTCAAAAAATCTAATGAAAATAATATTAAAAAGGAAATTGTAGTCACTGCAATACTACCTCTTCCTTTCCCCTTGTTTTTACGACAGCTGGTAACCTTACCCAGCCTTTAAATGGGAGAGTTGAAAACCAAATATATACCTACAGTACCTGGTCTATTTTGGTGACTTGAAAAAAAAATGCCATAAGGATTTGACTACTTCCTCTGCATTTTGTTTTAAGCTTGTTTCCTTTCCCATCTTCCTCTTTACATTCAGACAGGAAAGGTACTATAAATAGGCCACATATGGAACAGGAGAGGAGACAGACCAGAGACTTTGTAAGGGCTGTAGCCACAAGTGTTTCCTCTGTGGTCATTAAAAAAAAACACCTTAAAAACACCAAACTGGGATGGAAAGTCTCTGCAAGAAGGCCAAAGCTGTGCAAGAGAAATGATAGAGAAATAATTTCTGTGTAGAGAAATTATTACACATAAAACAAACAAGCTGGCCAATAATATAAATATAAAATGTGGGTTTTTTTTCAGCATCTGTGGGAGTTTCCCAGTGCCAAAAATCCCTCAGTACAATCCTGCATGCTTCTATTCAGAAATGAGTCTCAGAAAATTAAACAGGGCTGGATATTAAAATGCTATGCTTCGGGAGAGCTAAGTTGACTCTTGCAATAAAACCTAGAACCAAGGAATCTGGTGTCTCCTAAGCAAGGAATGATGCCCGCCTATGGCCTTGACATTCTCTCGGATGGTCCCAGAAAGAGGACCAAGCAAAGGAACATAGGTCCAGGCAACGAAGACCTACCTGGTCCCTTCGAAAAGCAGGTTCAGGGACTGGAAGGTTATTGTGACCAGCTTGCAAACTTCATCTCAGGGAAGGAAAGGAGGCAAGATTATGAAAACGTCCCCCCCCCCCACTCATTCATCCAGCTCATGTTCTTTCTGCAGGCAGCTACAAAGGAGAAGGGACTATGATGCAAGGTAGAAGAGCACCTTCTTTGCGAGCCAAAAGATCAGGTTCAGTCCGTGGTGCTTCCCAAGAGATGTTGGTCCCTGCAGCGCTGAAACTGGATGAACCAAAAGTTTGAGACAGTACTAAGCGTCTAAGAGCAGCCACCTATTTTGGGGGGAGAAGCTGTGTTCACCAACTAGTCTTAGTCTTGTCGATTACAAACCTAGCACCTGCATTTGAACATCATACTAAGCTTGGCTATTTTAAACTTGGTTAGCTTTTTGGTGACAATGTGTTACATGAACTCAGCCTTTTTTTTTAATGGCTCAGGGTATTATGAAAACCCAGGAAACGATAGAATAATTAGGTTCAGAGAGCGGTGTGAACGTAGGATGTGACCTTTCAAAGAGTTAGAGCCCATGGTACATTCAGGTCTAGAAATTGGGTGCTTTCCCCCTTTTGCATCACCACTGATGTGAAACCAATTAAAAATCCATATTTAAAAGAGCATTCGCCTAAAAATCTCTCTGTTGGATAGGAACAAGGTAATTCTCAGAAAGGGCCACTAGGTGGCAAGGTCCACCATCTTGCATAACATTATCTGAACAACTGGCTGCATTCAACGTTTAAGGATTAGAACGCTTTACTTTGTGCACTGGATTTTCTAGCTCCGTTTTTACTATTTTGTGTTAGCATGGCAAAAATGACAAAAAGCAATGTTGGAACTGAGAACTTTATTGTTGCAGAAACAAACAGGCTGGCTTCCTATACCACCCTAAGCCAGGGGTTGGCAACTTTTTAAAGTTTAGGACAGTGTTTCTCAATTTCATTCCTTACATGGCTGGCGTGTCTGAAAAGATAAAAAAGATATTTGGCAAACACCACATACCTGTATATTTCAAACCCACCAACACATTGAGACAGAGGCTTGTACACCCCAAAGATCAATCTCCAAAACACAAGAAAAGCAATGTAGTTTATGCAATCCAGTGCAGTGAGGAGTGCTCTGAACTCTACATTGGAGAAACCAAACAACCTTTGTACAGGAGGATGGCCCAACACAGGAGAAGTAACACCACAGGACCAGAGTCAGCAGTTTATCTTCATCTAAAGGAAAAAGGACACTCATTTGAGGACATTAATGTTCACATTTTAGACAGAGAAGATAGGTGGTTTGAGAGAGGGGTCAAGGAATCCATTTATGCCAACTTGGAAAATCCTTCCTTGAATAGAGGTGGGGGCCTCAGGCACAATCTTTCTCCCATCTTTCTCCCCACATTGTCTTCTGTGCCTAGGAAGATTAAGACCATTTCACAAGCTCAACAGCAGCATGGTGATCTTAACGATCCTCCTTTAGATAATAAAAGGACTTAAAATAACATCTCAATATAACCATGACCCCAGGTGTAAGGTCACACAGCCACCTAGAAACATATTTAAGGATTCCCTTACCAACTTTGCTCAGACTGAAGAAGCTCCTTGGATAAGGAGCGAAACGTTTCCACTGAGAAAATAGAAATCCAGTTGACATGATTCAAGCTACAGACAATTCCACCTGGATGACTGAGAACCTTCATAGACATAGTGTTTCTCAACCTTAGTCATTTTAAGATGTGTGGACTTCAACTCCCAGAATTCCCCAGCCAGTATGCTGGGGAATTCTGGGAGTTGAAGTCCACACTTCTTAAAATGGCCAAGGTTGAGAAACACTGGTTTTGGATGTGTGAGTTGTCCATCCCACCTTCCACCGTTGTTGGCTTGATAAGGCAATAAGCCATGTTTGGCTGTGTCCACACTACACACAATTGGTTTGGGATCTTAGGTAATTTCTATCACTTTGTAGAAAATATAACAGCATCCTTTTTTTCATCAAGTCATTTGGCACAAAACACATTTTCCCTTGATCAATTGGAAGTCCAACCATTCATTTCATATGACTGCATTCTAATGGATTGTTTTTCCTTTACAAAGGCTGTATGATTCAAACCTTCTACAGGAAGATGTTAGTATTATATGCAAAGGAAGAGGTTTATCCATAAACTGAGGTGAAAAAAAGTCAAGGAAAGCTTATTGAAATGATCAGATACAATTATATTTTAAGGTAGGTTGGGATCAGTGGATAATTTCCTACAAATATATTTGGTGCTTAGGAAAAACCTGATCCTATCTGTGCTTTTAATTCCAGCAGGGAAATGTGATATTGTAAACAATTAAGTTGGATTAGGGAAGCAGCTGGATATACTAGAGAAAAGTCAGATATATGAGAGAAAGACCAAGCTGAAATGTAGGTGACAGATAACAAGAACCACTGTATTGAAAAACAAAATGCATTTAAGGCCAGGATGGGGAACTTGTTATCTTCTCCCTTTACCAGGATGCAAAAGGCTGCAGATTATCTAAATTAAAGCAAATGCAGAATTCTGCCTGACTCCTTTTATAGACACTGCAAACAATAGTCAAGGGTTTTTGAAGAAAGCCACTTTGATGCATTATTTCTTCCAAATGCTACTGAAATAACATGGGTTGAACAAAACACATTTGGCCACATGGGTGCAACACTGTAAGTTATCATTTATAAAGGCTGAACTATTTCAGACAGCCTGATATGATGTCGCCATTTTTTTCTTTCATTTTTATGTCTTGCTGTATTTTATTGTTGGTTTTTATCTTTTGTACTGAGTATATTTTAAATTGTATTTTTTTTCCGATGTAAGCTGCTGAGGGTCATTTTCATTGCATCAGTATAGAAATATGTCTAATAAAGAAATAAAAGCAACAATGAAATTTGCTCATTTTGGGCTTAGCTGGTGTGACAGCACACCCACTTGTGACTTCTACACTACACCACAGCACTGCAAAGCCCTAACCCTGGATAAAACTATTTAGGAATGATCTCAAGAGATCTGATTCTGAGTCAACCTCCATCAGGACACTTTACCTTTGTCACAACAAGGGGCAGCACCTGGCTGACCTTGTCAGAAGCTCCAAAGGGTAAAAGCCTGGATGGGAGGCTACTAAGAATTCCCAAATCACTTCAGTACTGTTGGTGGAAAGGAAGGTAGATGTGTCCATCAAGTCACCAGGAGCTCAACTTGAAAGAGACGTTACCCTAAATCAGTGTTTCTCAGCTTTGGCAGCTTTAAGATGTATGGAGTTCAAACTTCCAGAATTCCCCAGCCCATGTGTGGATTCAAACATCCAGAATTCCCCAGCCAGCATGCAGTCCACACATCTTAAAGCCACCAAGGTTGAGAAACACCACCCTAAATGCAGGCATAATTCTTCATTATTGGCAGGTCTTTTAGTAACCGTAAGGCTGAGCAATCTGAATAGCCTCTCCTGTGAAGGTAAAAGGGAAGGTAAAGGTTCCCCCCGCACATTTGTGCAGTCGTGTCCGACTCTAGGGGCCGGTGCTCATCTCCGTTTCTTAGCCAAAGAGCCAGCGCTGTCCGAAGACACTTCCGCGGTCATGTGGCCGGCATGACGCGCGCGGAACGCTGTTACCTACCCACCGAAGTGGTACCTATTCATCTACTTGCATTTGCATGCTTTTGAATTGCAACTCCTGGTTGGCAACTCCTGTGAAGAGCTCACCAAAAAAAGCCTAAGATTTCTTGTTTCTGAATTCCATCAGCTGGAATTCCACAAGCTTGAAAGCCCAACATTCTTCAGGAACAGCGGAAAAGAGATCACATTCCTGAGCCACAAGTCATCTGCAGAGGTGATTGTTTTGGGGGGGGGGGGGCACCCAGTTCAGAGCAGGCTTTTTGCTCTTACAAGAAGCTAGCTTCGCACAGACCGGAAGACAACTTTATTACTGGTTACTGCTGTTATGAATGATTACTGTGCTTATCATGTATATGTCATTGTAATGTCACAGTCTGATACATTTGGCATGTGGCTGCTTTTATATCTGTTTCCCTGCACCCATGCCAACCAAAGGGACAGCTTTGTGCATCTGAAAAAGAGGGCTCTAGTCTGCAAACACATTGGCTTAATTCACACATTAATTGTGCTGTGTCCACTCAGCCACTGATTTCACAAACCCTTCACAGCTTGAAAACATTCATAAAGGATGGAGGTTTTCCCTCTCTTCTAACCTGAAGCTTCCAGTTCCGAGGACTAGGAATGGGATTTTTGCAAAAAGCTGAATTCTGCTGAATGTTTTTTTTTATTATTATTATTTTGCTGGGTTCTCACAACGCATTAAGCTAAAGGTGACTGGCTCTATGTCAGCCCTTCATGGTAGATCAGATTAGGAAAACTTCAACTGATCTTCAAGGTAGATCAGACTGGGTCATGTATGCCAATACTACTTTTATTGTAAAGTTATAGTAACAGGATTTTGCAAGTCTGAATGTGTCTCCCTCCCTCCCTCCCTCCCTCCCTCTCTCTATCTTCCTGTGAACCAGGGAAAGGCTTGTCTGAGACTGTTACAAACCTTACATTCCTGCCCCAGACTCAGGTTTCTTTTATCTGACTGTTGCCTTGGCAGAGGCCCTTCCTCCTGTCCCTCAAGGCCATTCCTCTTCCCTCTACATTCTATGTGTTGTGTGAACCCTGACAGGCTGGGTAAAGTTGGATGTGTTGGGCAAATGCAAGCAATTGGATTAATTTGGTAAACCAAGCTTGAGTAAACAATTGGATAGCGTGTTGCATTAACATATTATGGTTCTCCAGGGTGTTTCTGAATGGGAAACTGCTTGCCCTGACATTCAGAAGAGCTGCTTCTCTTCTTTCTTGTCTTAACAGATTTTCTGCAGTCGTAAAAATGTAGAAGCAGCTACTAGAAAACGTGTGAATGTCGGTGGTCAAAATATCCCTTGTAAAAATTCCATGAATGAGGGAAAGGCTCCAGAAGCCTTTTTAGAGGCACTGCTATCTGCAGTTGAAAACATGCCCTTAAAGTATTAGCAAAACCTAAGGTGGTTGGCAGATCATGCTAAACCATGGCTTGATAAACCATGTTTTACTTACTTAACTGGATGGGTTCACACAACATGCCAAAACATTGAATATGGTGTACAGAACATCATGGCTGGCTCTGCAACACACACCAAGCTACAGTATATTACAGGGGTTAGGAGTTTGGACTGGAAGGCATGGAAGCTTGTTGATGACTTTGGGCCAGTCTCTCTCCCTGTCTCCGGCCGACCTACCTCACAGGACTGTTGTGGGGATAAAATGAGGGGAAAAGAACTACCCCTACAGCAAACTGAGTCACAACAATCTTAACCCCTGCTGGATGGCAGCAAGGCACTAATGTCTTCCCCATCTCTTGGCTGCCGTCTCTGCAAGCTCCGTGCGCACCACCTTACATTCTGAAAAAGCGGAGTGTGATGAACATATACAAAATCAAATACAAATAAAAAAGGCACGTGGCGGTTTAACGCAAGGATCTCTCCTTGCGTTAAACCGCCACGTGCCTTTTTTATTTGTATTTGTATTTATTTGTATCCAGGAATGTGTTTTTGGTTCCTGGCTGGGGCCCTGGTGCCAAGCCAACCAACTGCGGCCTCTGAAACCAAGTTGGAGTCTTCCCTCCCCCCGCGATGGGCAGCGCTCCCTTCCCGGCCGCCTCGAGCTTGTGTTACTTCCAGCCCCCGGTAGGGGACGCCGGTGGACTCCTTTTCCGTCCCCGCACGAGCGTGAGAGGCCCGGAATTCTTCCTCCTCCAATTTTCCTCCCTTTTCTTCTTTCGCGAGCTTCTCCGCGGCCCCTCGACGCAGGCGCACGGCGCTAGAGAGGAGGCCGCCCGCTCGCTCGCTCGCTCGCTCGGCGCGGCGGGAGGGGGCAGCCCCGAGAGCG
The DNA here is from genome assembly GCA_023362775.1 of Charina bottae. Lineage (NCBI taxonomy): Eukaryota > Metazoa > Chordata > Lepidosauria > Squamata > Charinaidae > Charina > Charina bottae. The sequence continues at coordinate 9,745,772 of JALMGJ010000010.1, forward strand.
TCCCAGGCGCGGCGAGCAGCCATTTCCCCCCCGCAGCTGCTCCGCGTGGATTCCCCAGGCGCACCACTTCGCCCGGCTTTCAGTCCCGCGGCGAGACAGCGAGGCAGCCTTCCCGCTGCGGCTCGGTGAGTGCGCGGAGAGCCGGGTTGCGCGTATTGGGCGCCTGGGGGAGACTTTGGATCGGGCTGGCTTCCCGGGCGCGCCCGCGTCGGACCTGGGCTCCTGCAACCCCGCCGGGCTAAACTTTTCCCCGGTTCTTGGGGAAACTTTCGCCGGAGCCCGGGAGAGCCGTCCGCGCGCTCTTTCCGAGAGCCGACCCAGATGGGATAGCCGCGCTTCTCCGGCGGTGCTGCGACCCGCAGCCGGCGTCCGGGATGGGATCGGGGTCTCCTGGCCGCAGAGGGAGCGGTTCTGACTTCTGCCTGGCCTGCGGGGGAGGGGAGGGGAGGGGAGGGGAGGGGGGGGCGTCTGGCTGCCAAGGGGACTTCGGAAGGGAGGCCGTTAAAAGTAAATGGCTGCTTTTAATTTGGATTCTTTCCTTTTAACGTGGAACATTTGCGAAGTGGTCCCGGGCTGGCAGTTGTTGGGAGGGGGGCGCAGAAGAGAAGAGGAGGAAGGAGACGGGACCCCTCTCCCCTAAACCTCAGAGCGAAGCTTCTCTAAGGGGAGAAGGCTTTGGTTGTGGGTCCTTGAGATACCCGTGTCGTCCGCGCCCCCTCGAAAGTTCTCCGTGTTCCGATCTAGTTAAAGCCCCCCCCCCCTTTTTTTTTTTTACGTGGCTGTATTGCAAAGACCTTTGCAGCACTGTGGAGGCCTTGAGGAAGTCAGGGTGACTTCTTTCTTGCAGAAGAAAGGGGGAAGGGCTCCGATGCTCTCCCCCCAAGAAATTTTTCTTTCACCAAGCGGCAAAGGGCTCGCTTTCTCGCTCCCTCTCTCTGTCCTGCTTATGCTTAAATCCTTAGTATTGGAGTTCTGCAACTTTTTTTTAAAAAAAACTTTCCTTTCTTTTGGATGATGTGTGTGATTAACTTGGCGTAACTCTGTAGGGCACATAGGACCCAAGAGCCTTAAAGGCGTGTTGGGGTGTGTGTGTGTGTGTGTGTGTGTTGGAGGTTTTGGCTTTTCATATATAGTTTGGGTTGTGCTGTGCAACCCTGAGTAACTCTGCTTTAGCCCAGACTTGACTTCCCTGCCAAATAGTTTGCAGATGCAACTTTTCAAAGAGACCACTTAAAGCTGCTTTACTCCAACCTGTGGAGTCCCACTACACGCTGAGCCACACATGTGGCAGAGCTGTGGAATTCCTGCGGGCACAGAATTGTCTGGGAGATCCAATATTTGCTGGGGGGCCCTGGTTGTGTGAAACCTTCCTGCCACCTGTCCTGTCTAGCGTTTCTCTCCTTTTCAAGGGTGTCCTATAGAATGATGATTTCCCCCTCCCTCTTTCTTGCTCTCTCCTATTTCATTTATTTTATTTTTCTGTCTAGAGGGCACTCTCCCTGCTTCGCAACATCTGGGCCTCAAGCACTTCATTTAACAGGCAACATTGTACATTCAGCTCTTCGAAAGTAGCCTTTTAAATTGTGGGTGAATTCAGGAAACTTTGTTCTAAGGATATCTTTGTGGGGGGAGTACAGAGAAATTAGGATGAGCCTCTCTAATCTCTTACGTTTTCCTTAGAACGAGAGGCCTTTAAAATGAACCCAGCTTGAGTCTCCCTCGCTCTTTTAATTTTTGTTTTCATTCCCTCTGTTCCGTTTCTCTTTCCGATGGGACTTTTTATTGCCTGATGGGACTTTTTATTATTGCCCGTTAATTCATCCTGCTCTAGAATTAGAATTCCCAGAGCTCTCAAGCAGCAAGGATTCACCAAACACCAAATTCCCAAAGAATTTGGGAACACCAATTCCAAAGTCTCCAGAGGGTGTTGGGTGAAGATGGTTTCCTACTTGGTCAGTGATTGCTAGTCTTTTCTTGTAGCATTGGTGGTGTGGCAGAGATGGGAAGCAAAAAGTTGGGGAGGTTTCTGGATGGTTTGCCAAAGAGTAGCAACAAAGAAGACCTTCTGATTTCCTTCTGGCAATGAAAGAAAGGTTCCTTCTCTTCTTCCATAAGACTGTTGAGAGGAAAACACATGTGGCATGAAAATCAGGAGGGGAATTTTTGCAAGGGGAGAGTGTTCGGTCTGAGCACATGCCCAGAGGCAGCTTGGTTGCATAATGTTAAGGCTGAGGTCACACATTGTGCTACGTCCAAACGTTGGCCTGCTTTTCTTCCGCCTAGCAAGTTGTGTGATTTCTTCAGACGATTGAGAAGACCATAGGTAACCAGCCATGGCTCAGCACAATGGACCCAGACCAGCTGCTGTTTTGTATTTGGCTCCAACTGGTGGCCTTTGGGACTTATATTAAAAATAATAAGTCTTCAAAGTGTGAAAACTGGCTGTCTTTGCCACGCACAAATGTCCGAGAGCATGAGCATTACTGATCCAGCTTAAAGTGTTGTTTAGATGAGTGGGAGAAGAAAGGTTGATTGCAAATACATACTGTACAGAATTGCTGGGGGAACATTTCTAAGGCAGAAACCATGCCGATCTGAGTACCGGAAGAATGTGGGCAAGGGAAGGTGAGAGTCTCACTAAGCTAGCAATGCAAAGGCATGAATGTTTTGTTGCAGTCTTGCTGCTATACTTGCATGGAAATTATTTTTAAAACCAGTTTGTTTTTGTAAGAACGGCAATTCAGAGTTTCTCCGGGGCTGTACATTTTTGGATGCTGTTCTTGCTTTTTCTTCACCCGCTACTCTCTGGTGGTTTCCTTTGTCTTCCTTAAGTCATTTGTCATGTTTTGTCGGTTTGCCATACGTGAATATGTATGTATGTATGTATGCATGTATGTATGTATGTATGTATGTATGTATGTATTTGTTTAAGGGGAAGTTGGGTTAGATTCAGTAAACAAAGACACTTACTGAAGTTGCTGTTTTTGTTATCTGTTCTTATTACATTTAAAAACTGTCTGTTCTCTGTGAGCTGAAGATAGTGTACACGGGGGAAGGGGCTTCCTTCTTTATTTTCTTCTTCCAACAACCCTTTGAGGTTGATTAGACTGAGAACTTCCTGGTCAGAACCTGGTTCTCCCCAGTCTTAAGCCAAAGGATTTAACTACAGCACCTTGTTGGTTTGCAGAATCAGCAGTAAATGGCTTTGAGTCTAGCTATTGTCTGCTTGGGCTATAGCAGTGTTTCTAAAGCTTAGCAACTTTAAACTGTCTGGACTTCAACTTCCCAGTTGCTGGCTGGGGAATTCTGAGAGTTGAAGTCCAGACAGCTTAAATTTGCTAAGGTTGAAAAACACTGGGCTATAGCAACCACTTAAAAACTGGTTCTTGTCATAAGCTAGCTGGGGAATTATAGGAGTTGTAGTCCCAACACATCTGGAAGCTGCTAGGAGGCTAGCCTTAGTAACTCATAGACTATATGAATTGGAAGGGATCTTGTAGGTCAACTAGACCAGCGCTTCTCAGACTATCTGCAGTGAAGGACTGGGTTATTTTAATTTCCAATCCATCGTGGACCAATCCTTTTGTAAAATACAATAAAAATAAACTATTAAATAAATGAAACAAAAAGAACCAAAGAGATACAAAAGCCATTTTTTAAAATTATTAAACCACACCTGAACTGGTCCATATCCTGTTCAGTGAGATGAGTCCGCTGATCATGTGCTTGGATGTCACAGCAATGTCAGATTGCTATAAATATTTCTAAAGGCTTACTCTTGAGTTCCGTATTTATCTCATTGGGGACAGTTTGTGGACTGGCATTTGTTTGTAGATCACATTTTGACTAGCACTGATCTAGACCAAGCTCTCTGCTCACTGCAGGAATCCACTTGAACCACCCATGCCAGATGGCCAACCACCCTATCTGAAATCCTCTTCCTGGGGAAGTTCACCACTGTTCCAGGCAGATTATCTTATTCTCTTTTTTGGATTTTTCTCCTCTGACAAGCAACTTCATCAGCTGCCAAGATTAAAAATGGTTCTCCATCCCTCATTTTTTTTTAATGGATCCCAGTTATTAGTCATTCCATTATAATTAATCAAGTGTAAGGGCTGACGCTAGTGAGATAGGAAGCGGCAGTGCTCAGGCCAGATAGAACCCAAGTGGGTCCCTCCCAATCTCAAGACTGGGGAAAAAATGATCAAAAGTCCATTGAGTTGAAAGGGTGGGAGATTTAAATCTTGGGACTGACATACAAGTAGGATTTGAGATCTGTATTCTGCAGCAGGCAGATCTTCTGCACATGACTTCCTTCTTGTCTGCAGGAAAGCAACTTATCTAGTGTGTCAGATCCCTGGAGCTTCTGCTGTCAGCTAGTTCCTAAAAGCAGCATTGAGTTTCTGGATTATTGCCAAGCCTTTGTGAAACCTGACACAGAGCAGCCTTTCCCAGTCTTTGTACTCTCCAGATGTGTGGACTTCAATTCCCAGAATTCTCTGGGAGAGAGTTGAAGGCCATATACCAACACTAAGCTTGGGAAAAGCATACAAGAAATTGTGTCAGTTTCCCTTTAATATTGTTGTGAAGTTGTGCAGGAAAGTCATTTGCATGAGAATTTGGATGCCACTTGGGGATTGGCACCTAAACAAGCTTGTGCAGGCTGAAGCCAGAAACACTGTTTCAAACAATAAGAGGCAGTTTTATCTTCAACAATGACTGAGTTTATACATTACACTAGTGATACAGTTTAGTTTGTTGTGCTACCGTAAGGTAGAATATATGTATTCAGTCATGTGGCTTATTAACAAACATAGTTAAAGTAAACCACAGCTCCATCAGTTTGTGAACCCGACAGCATCTCTGGGTCCTGCCTTTGATGTCTTTGCTGGAGTGAGGTCTGGAAGCAGGGGGGAATAAGAATGTGAGTGGTGGTTGTGATGGTATCCTGTTCAGACATTCAAGATGTTTCTTCATCTAAGCAGGCAAGATGATACCTTCCATCATCTAAATGCAATTGCTGATGAAATGGTAGTTGAATCTTACTTAAACACAGGCAAAGGGATGAAGTTATCTAGTCCATTCAAAAGCATCAGGTTGATTTAGCAAAGGGAAAGGATAGACTTCTGTAATGGTATGTGGGAATGACCTTGGGATACAGGAGGGAGAGCCACAGACTGGACAATTGGTGTGTAAAAAGTATCTCAGCCTACAGAAGGAGGGAGGACATTGGAAATGTTTCAGAAGGGACCCTCCCTAGTTTTCTAGAGAGCAAAAGGAAAGGAGGGGAGATATACTTTCAGTCTTGAAAGATTCTGTTAATGTAACCTTGTGATAAAGTCAGAGCTAGTACTCCTGGTTGTGCTTCTTGTCTGGACTATCTCGGAAGGCTGACAACTTCAGAAGGATTGCTGAGTTGCTATTTCTCTTGAAACCTCTTTCTTCTAGCATCTGCTGCCTGAGGTACTTGAGTCCGTTTATCTAATGATCAGACCGATAGTCAAGCTGGCCAGAACAACAAATCTCTACATTATTGCAATTATTATGAATGATGTACATCCTTATCCTTGTCCCAAAATTGTTTACAAGGAGCCAACATTAGTAGAGTTGAATTCCACCAGCCAGTGCAACTTGTCCCATTTTGATTTGTCCTGTAAGAGTTTCCAAGATGATATCTCTGCTCTGCATGCCAACTGTTGGCGTTGCCTCTCTGTTCTGTATTCCTTCCACAGTATCGGATAACTTCAGACATGCCAAGATGTTCCCTGGCAAAGATGGTTTCAGAAATTATGCTTAAAAAAACAATCATAAGCATCTGTTGATGGCTTGCAAATCTCCCTGCAGTCATAAAACTTAAAACGTAACTCTAGAAGATATATGATAGCAGAGGAAATATTTTAAGTCTCTGTGTTAATTATGAGCCTGCATTTTGGGTTGAGCTGTGTGAAACTGGGTGCATATTGGAAGCTTTATGTTTAGTGGTCCAACATATTAGAAGAACACTAGGTTGGAGAAGACAGTAGTCTAACGTTCAGTTCACATTTAGCTATCTAATTACACTAAGAAAAGTAAACATATATGCATTTTATGGCAATTTCTGCAGTGAAGCTGTTATATGGAGATTGGATAAGTTGCTCTGTGTAAGAGCAACAAATACCAGGAAACATTTCTGAAAAGGGAGTGACGGGAAAACTTGAGTTCTTCTCTCTTGTTGCTTACTAACCAGATCTTGGGGAAATCAGTAACTAGCTTCTCACATCATGCTACGCCATGGCTTATCTCAACCATGCTATGTCAAATAACCCACAGTATGGCTTATCAACCATATTATCATATTTATATTAATATTTATTAATTTATTAATATTCACATTTTTTTATACGTTCAATCTTGTCTGATTCTCGGAGACTGCTTGGATAAGTCCCTGCAGTTTTCTTGGCATGGTTTTTCAGAAGTGGTTTGCCATTGCCTCCTTCCTAGGGCTGAGAGAGAGGGACTGGCCCAAGGTCACCCAGCTGGCTTTGTGCCTAAGTTGGGACTAGAACTCACGGTCTCCCGGTTTCTAGCCTGATGCCTTAACTACTACACCAAACTGGCTCTCTATATTTATATTATCAACATTATATATGGACCATACAACAATCTTATGGCTTAGGGGAGATAAGTGAACCCAGCCATTTCCTATTCAAATATCTTACCACTGGCCACACATCTTCCAAGGGTTTGTTTGTTTTTGCTATCCCAGGGCTTATCACCTGTGCCCAGTGTTATATTTATTTCTCTATACCATCCATTGGTAGCCTCCATTGAGTTGGATTTTATCTCTCACCATTGCTCACGTTGGCTGGACCCATGAGGATTACAGTCCAGGATACGTGGAAAATACCAGGTTGGGCAGGATTGCTCTGTACTAAATGGTTGTAATTTTTCCAATGTGGAGGGACTGATGTGTGTCTGCAATCAATTCAGCTTCCTATAACTGCAGGAAGCAGTTCCCCTTCCCATCTGGAACAGCATTGCAAGAGTTGGAATTTCTAACTGGAAATATCTATCTGCTTTTTCTAGAGGGAGGTCATGCCCCCCAGAGGTGCAAGCATGGCCCTATTTCTCCACCTGACTTTCAGCTCTTATTAGATTTGGTTTTTGCTTTTGCTTTTGCTTTTGCTTTTGTTTAAAAATGGTAGTCTCTTGGTGCAAGAAAAATACAGCATCTAGATACTTCACAGGAAGCTGGTTACTTTTGAGATCTTATGAGAGACTGGGAGAGGCTGCAATGAAGATTATTCTTCCCAATTTTGTACTGCTTTTTTATTTTAGAAGGTTCATTATAGTAATGTTCCTTTTGTATGAGTGGGGCCATGCATTGTGCCAAAACAATGGTTTGTTGAATCATGGTTTGTTGAATTAAACTCCTGTTGGCTGAGTTTGTTCAACACGCTGTTCACTATGGTTAAACCCCAATGGCTGAGTTTGCCACAATACATTAAGTCAAAATCAGGCAACCACCTGATGTGTGAACCAGCCACTGAACATTGATTCAGGAAATCTGATGAGTGGGTCTCTCTTTCAGTGGGCTACCTTCAGTGTAATACTGAGAAGGGGGAGGCAGCCTGATACCTTCCAGATGTTTTGAACTGTAACTCCCATAAGCTCAGCTAACATGGCCTATGACTGGGGCTTATGTCTAACATTAGGTTGCCTTCTATGGAATATGGACAGAAAGAAGTCCCCAGTTTCCAAAGCCAGGGTGTGTGTGATTGTGTGGCTGTTTTAAATCTCTTGCCCTTCCCCTGATTTTTAATTTGTTACACTTCAGAAAGCAAATGTTGTATAACTGGAAAAACGTCCAACCTAGCTTGGGATCTCAGGTTATGAACAAGTGACACAAGGCCAAACATGGAACTGGGTTTGCATCCAGAATGCGTAATAAATTAATGGGCTAGGTTGGGTGTGGACAGAGAGAGCAAGTTTAGCAGTTTGCAAGTCTCTCCTGCCAACAGCCTTTTTCCGTTCATTAGGCCATGTTAAGGAAGGTGAAAGGCTGACCCTTATGGAAAAGCAGAGGGTTATTTCCCCAGGCCTTCATTTGTCAGAATCTGCTTTCCAATCCTGCAAACCCTTGCAGGGTTATGTTTTTCTCCCCTTCTACATGCCTGCACAAAGCTTCCCTCCACAGGGTGTATTGGATTACAAGTCCCATCATCCCACAGCCAGCAGCCTGTGGAGTGGCCTGACAGGGGATGGTGGGAGTTCTAGTCTAGCACACTTTGAGGTTGGGAGGTTGGGAAAGGATATGTATTTCAATCCCCCCTGCCCCCAACTTTCTGCTTCATTTTCTTAAGTTTAACCTACTTGAGCTGACTTTCAGTCCCATCCACTTTAAAATTTTTCTCTGGATTCTTTATCTCTGCAGCGTTTGAATTCTAACCAAGAGCTGATGCCTCACCTTGAATTATGGAGAATGCCATTTTGGAGGCATAACAGTCCACACTTGGAATGAGTTTGCTATATCAGGAGTGAACATCCTGTTGGTTCTCCAGATGTTTCCCTGGAGTCGCTCCATGGGGAAGCAAATCTTTTGATTCCTAGCACTGCTTTGGAGCAGTCCACTTCAGCTTTCATGTGTTTCCACCTCAAAATGGGCACTATGTGAATGGAAGGAGTTTTGGGGGTCTGGAGAAAGGGATTAGGGTGTTCAGATTGCCCTCCCCCTTATGTATCTGGAAGGGATTTAGGACAGAGAACAAGCAATGAATCTGATAAAAAATGAGAGAAGTTCAGCAGATGGATCCCTGAGTAGGGGACTTTAATTATTAATATTTATTGGAATGTTTCAGTGCTGCTTGTTGGTGATTAGTTGTATAACAGTGAACATTCAACATGTGACCATGTAGTGTCATGAGAGGCTCTCAGTGATGAAATTATTTAAGCAGCAGATGTTTGGGGTGTAGCAATTTTCTCGATTGCATTTAAATCCCATTAAAATACTTTAAAAACAATGACTTGGCTTTTAGAGAGCTAATGATTCACTGTTGGCTAGATTGGCACAGTTGGATGTTGAAGGCATCTGTATTTTCTCCTCAGTAATCAAGTGTTGCTTCTGTGTGTATTTGTGTGAAATGTGTGCACTGGGAGGCACAGGGTGGGCTGCGTATGCCCCACTCCTGATCATGTGAATGGGAGGGAGGATGGGGCTTAGAATGGAGCAGACACCAGCATTCTGAGCCACTGCCCAACTGCCTTTCCCATAGGATGGATTGGGGATTTTTTTTTCTGGAATGCTTCTTTATAGCCCCTAGCCAGATCAACCTCCCCACATTTATTTTATTGTGTTCTCTCTCCCCACCCCCCATGAATTTGCTCCTATCACATTAAATTTTCAGAAAGTCATCTGTGAATGAATTGTTGTTGTTGTTGTTCAGTCGTTTAGTCGTGTCCGACTCTTCGTCACCTCATGGACCATAGCACGCCAGGCCTTCCTGTCCTCCACTGTCTCTCGGAGTTTACTCAAATTCATGTTAATTACATCGGTGATGCTATGTAACCATAGGCACGCCCAAGGAATCCCAAGCTTCTCAAGCTTTCCAATGTTCCATTTGGCTGGGGAAAAAAAGCTGGGAATGATGTTGCTGATGTTCAGGCACCACTTTCTTGTACAACTTGGGCCTTTTGCGTAAGCTGTGCATGGGAAACTGGTCTTCTAGGGCTGCTGAAGTTCAGCTGCCAGCATCTCCCATCATTGTCCATGTGGGTGGAGCTGTTGGGAACTAGAGATCATGGAGGCTTCTGCGCAAGGGGTGGTGGTCAAACAAGACAAGATAGCGACCACAATCGCAGATTGTGCCCTGCCCCTTTTATGTTTGCTGCTTGCATGTGTCTGACCAGTTTCCACTAGGGCTACACAACCTTTGAAAAAGATTTGGAAGAAGTGCTTCAGATTTCACTTTCATCAAAGTAGACCTCTTATTTAAGGAGTCCATTCGATTTAGTGTAACTTTTGAAGTAGCATGCCACTGGGAAACAGAGAGAGATTGGTTGGTTGTTCAGAGTGTGTCAGTTTTCTTTTTGCATCAGAGTCCGCTGGTTGCAGCTCCATCCTGCTGGAAATCAGGCGGGCGGGGTCCTGAGATTCCTCCATTGTTTGCTTGTCCTTGTAGAAATAAAACAGGCAGAGGTGACCCACCTGTCCTTTATCTTAATGAGGGTTGATACAGAGCAGTCTGTTGAAACAGTTAAACCTGCCTCATCTTTAAGCCCTACTTTGATTGCCAGAGGTAACCAGGGATTATGTGCAGGTGAATGAGCGGGTGGCGCCTTCTGTCAGTCCCCCCCCCCCCCCGGCTATGTTTGCATGACCCACCGATCCACAAAGCCAGCTACATTTTAGCCTAGTGCACTGTACAATCCCAGCCTGTGAGTTGGGAATGAGACTGCCATTCCCTGTGAATTCATAGTGTTGGTTGAACTGAAAAAAAATTGGTTAAATGGAATATACCATAGTTAGGTTAATCATAGGTGACGTATCATGTGCAGACAGCCTTCTTTTATAGGCACCTCTCAACTTCTTTGCCAACCCCCCTTAGCAGACCTCTTAATGCTCTCTGGCTCTCTAGGCAGGGTAAGGTTCTTTTCTTGGTTAAGTTGACTGTGGTGTTGGTTTTATCTCAGCTCCTGTATTTGTTATTTGCTTTTCTGTGATGTTTTTATCTTGTTTTTATTCCCTGTTAGCTGCCCAGAGTCATATGTTTGATATGGGCAGCCATATAAAATGAATGAATGAATGAATGAATGAATGAATGAATGAATGAATGAATGAATGAATGAATGAATGAATGAATGAAGCAAGCAAGCAAGCAAGCAAGCAAGCAAGCAAGCAAGCAAGCAAGCAAGCAAGCAAGCAAGCAAGCAAGCAAGCAAGCAAGCAAGCAAGCAAGCAGGCTTGTAACTTCTGTGAGCCACTGTACAAGGCTGAATTGAATTCTACCCCCTCCGTAACCATAACTATCCCTGGGAACAACCTTATATTTCAGAACCAGCCAACTAGAGGTGAGTAGAATTCTGAGTGCAAGTGCAGAAAATTCTGTGCAGGTGAGTGAGTGCCTGCACAAAAGAAAAGCAAGAAACCCTGTTTCTTCTCTGCATCCAGCAGAGGTAAGAGAATGATCTGCTAGAAGAAGGAAGCCTCATTGTTCATAAGCCTTGCAGACATGTGGCCCCTTTGCTGAGGTTGAGTAGGCCAGCAAAAAATTGGCAGCCTTAACTAGGAACTCTGGGTGGCGTATTTACAAAGCTGCCTTAGAAATTCAGCCTTAGCCCTTGTGAGTCCATTAGCTTTATTAAATAATACTTAGCTGTGTTCCTTCCATGGAATTAACCTTTATTCTGCTTTAGAAGCCAGAGATCTTACCTTTGTGTTCTTTAGTTAATGATAAGAATGTACTGACAGCATGCCAGTGGAAAGAATTTCTCAGCATGGGACATCGGTAGCACATGCACGGAGTCTGAAAACATGCCACTTATAGAATGCACAGCTTCACACCCATTGATTTCATGACTTGGTGTGACTTTTTACATCCATCCATCCATCCATCCATCCATCCATCCATCTCTCTATCTAAACCAGGGGTGGGGAACCTTTTTTCATCCAAGGGCCATTTGGATATTTATAACCGGGGACTGGGGGGGGGCGGGGTTTCTGGGATTTCTGCAGACCTGGGGGGCAGAGTTTGCGGGCGGGAGCCAATCGCATGGAAGGGGCGGGGTTTGCGGGCGGGAGCCAATCGCATGGAAGGGGCGGGGTTTGCGGGCGGGAGCCCCGCAGGCCTTAGGCAGGAGCCCCACGAGCTTTATACGGCCCGCGGGCCTGACGTTGCCCACCCCTGATCTAAACCATGGAATACAAGCAGAATTTTCCTTCAGTAACATAAATACCATAAAAAAAAAAAGGCTTTTAGTAAAAGTGTGCAATCCAGTCTATTTATTTATATGAGAATAAACAGTCTTGGTTTTTTGTAAATGTAAACTGTAACTTGATAAGTTATGGAAATGGAGGTTTTAAACACAGTTGTTGATTCCTTCCCTGCTTTTAGTGGTCCTGCAGAATGATGGAAAGCATGGAGATTTATTTGCAACTGCCCCAAACCAGCTTTAGCAACTATCTTGTATTATCTAACTTTACGTGACACGCCATGTTTTACAAACCTCCATGGCTGGATTCACAGACATGCCTGGCCAGAATCCAGGGCAATCTTAACCTGAGGTTGCTAAGTGCCCCTTTGAATACTATACAACCATCATTCTGTGCTCTCCGTGTACATTCACACAAATCATTGCAATCTTTTTTTATAGTAATTTTATTAAGAATTGTAATTACAACAGTAAAAACTAATACAAGCCGAAAAAATTAAAAGAATAAAAAGAAAAAGTGGAAGGTGCAGAAAAGAAAGAAAAAAGGGAAAAAAGAGAAAGAGAAAAGAAATAAAAATAAGAATATAGTGAAGAAAAAGAAAAGAAATATATAAAGAAGTGACTTCCCACTTCATCAAAACAAGTATAAACAATTTTAGTAACTTATCACCTTCTCTTAAAATATAACAAATGATCTCTTCTTCCCATATCTCATCTCTTATCTATAAACAAATCCATAAAGCCTTGTCATTTCAGTCCTGATGTCAGCAAAAGTCCATTAAGGGATACCAGAGATAACAAATAAACCAACTTTATATTCCTTCCTTTTACTTCTAACAATCTTGATATTTAGTCCCTTCAAATAATGTTGTAGAACTTGATTTCTTTTCATTTTTTCTTTGTCTCTTCCCACAAAATTCTTCAAACCTTTAACAAGCCTCTTTTGTAAATCTAATACAGTATAGGAAATTTATCCAGGTCACTCTCTTTATTGTTTGTATATCCCTTTTAATTATTAAGACATCAGCCAGTTTCTTTTGTATGTCCAGTGTAACATTTTTTCCCATGTGTTCTTGTAGCCTGTCATTTTTAAATCCACTTTCAACTCAGTCTTGACCTTGTCAGGTAGAACTTGTTCCATAACATCTTTTAGACACAGTCTATCTATAGAGGTAGGGGCGTGGTGGCTCAGCGGGTAAGACACCAGGCTTGTTGATCGGAAGATCACAAGTTCGGAGGTTCGAATCCCTAGCCCTGCGTGTGGAGTGAGCTCCCGCACTAGCCCCAGCTCTTGCCAACCTAGCAATTCAAAAGCATGCAAATGCAAGTAGATGAATAGGTACCACTTTGGTGGGTAGGTAACAGCGTTCCGCGCGTGTCATGCGGCCACATGACCGTGGAAGCGTCTTCGGACAACGCTGGCTCTTTGGCTAACAAACGGAGATGAGCACCGGCCCCTAGAGTCGGACACGACTGCACAAATGTGCGGGGGGTACCTTTACCTTTACCTTTTTATCTATAGAGGCAGACACTCTTAAAATTAACTTCTGGGTCCATTGTTCAAAACTATTCTTCAATATGTCCAATGTTAAAATGTTTTGCTTCATTCTGTAATTATAAGTCAAATTTGAGTGTTCTCCTTTAATTTTAACCTTTAGTTCCTTCTAGTTCCCTCTAGTGTCCAATTTTTAAAGTCTGACTTATCTTTTTTTTAAAGAGTATTCAAAACAAAAGCATTTTCCCATGATAAGGACTATTACGATTAATTCCAAAATCCTATTTCAAATCCATCTGGACCCTTAGACCATTTGTAACTTTCCAAAATCAAAGTTTTAATCACCCGTGGTTTGAGCAAAAAGATGGCTATTCCCTCATCTCCCAGAGCGTTAAACCTGCCGGAGACTGCTGTCTTGCGGTCTCCTTGCAAGGAGCAACCGTATGGAGCACTTGTGGGCGATCTCAAGTCCTCTCCTTGTCTGGACAGGAATTATCGAAGAGCCAGTCTACTCGCCAGCTCTTCATTCCACCACAGTTATCAGCTCCACTTTTTGTGGAGCCGTCTTCAGTTTGCCATTTGTTCCCCAGAAGTACAAATCACTGCAATCTTAAGGCCAAAGTGTTCAAATGGAAATGAAATTCTGCACCCAAGACCGTGTGCCTGCGGTTCCATCTTCCACATACAGAAGCATTTTCATGACTGTTTTAAAGAGAAAATAATTAGATCCCCCCAGTTGCTGATGGTCTATAACACATCAACATTTCTTCTTCCCAGCACTTAAAATCTTGGCTAATGATTTCTTTTGTGAAATGTTCTGTATCCCTTTCATGTTCTATATCCTACGCCCCTTCATTCCCCGCATAGTTTCTTTATGGAAATTTTGGTAGCTTGCATTTGAATCAGATGCAGTGCTCCCCTTCTGAACTTTGCCACCAAAGCAGGTTTGTCCCTTTCAAGGTTTAAAGAGGAAGTGCTTAGCAACCACCTTTACCTGGTTAATATTTCCACAAGCTTTCTGGGCTGAAGTGGAATCCGCTTGACTGGTTGGAGGATATTTTGCTTCCTCAAGGTCAAAATGCCTATAAGCCTTGAAATCCACACTCATGCCCTTTTTTCAGATCCCTCATTCTCACGATTTAGGAGGTTCTTGCTGTATTTTCTTTCTTACATGATGTTCTAGACTGCCCAGGAGCCACAATTTGTTGGTTATAACTTTATTGGGGGCAGTGACCAATCCCTTGTGACAAAAAGACATAAAACATTAAAAATAGACTTTTTTCTTAACATAGTTATAAAACCCTGAAAACAAGACAGTATATTGCTGCATCAAGCAAAGGCGGCAATAAGAAGTTTTGCAACCCTTCTAGGGATGTTAAGGTACTGGTCTGATAGTATAAAGCAAATAAAATCATCCTTAGAACAGGTGGAACTTCTTTAGTAAGTGGGATTATGAAGGTAGTCTGCAAATTGCTACAGAAGGACATTGGAGGAACATGTGGATTAAAGCCTCAGGGTTTTCCAGATCACAAATTTGCTCTACAACGGGGATATCGCTAACCTTTCCCTCCACTATTGCAGAAGGCAAAAAAAAAACTGAGCCAAAAATAAAACTTTACAGTGTGTTGGACAGGTAATACTGAATAAGTAGTTTGTTGTGTGTGGATTAATTACAGTGTTCCTGAAGAAATAGAATAATGTATTTATTTATTGAATCGATTTATATACAGCTAGTCCTCACTTAGTGACCACAATTGGGATTAGCAACCCCATTGTTAAGTGCCGCAGCTGCTAAGAGGAAAATCACATGACTGTGATAGGCTTATGACATCATTTCCCATTTGGTTGTTAAGTGGATCACTGTGGTCATTAAGCGAGGCATGTGACCATGTCTTGCAATTTTACTTCTGCGTTCTCCATTAACTCTGCTTGTCAGAAGCTGGTTGTGAAGCTGCAAATGGTGATCACATGACTGTGGGATTCTGTGATAGTTGTAAATGCAAGGACTGGTTGCAAATCTTTTTTTTTAACACCATCGTAACTTAGAACAGTCGCTAAGCGAGGCAGTTGGTAAGCGAGGACTACCTGTAGGACTACCATCTCACAGATGCCACAGAGAATACTGTGCAATAAGCAATACAAATCGGTAGCAGTGCTAGTAACAAAATGAAAATACCACTAACATGCTAAAGTTACAAGAATGCTAACAAATGTTTCTAAAATGCCAGAGATTTTTTTTTTAAAAGAGGACCTTTGCTTGTTGGTGAAAGGTGTACATCATAGGTGCTTGGTGAGCCTCTCTTGGGGTGGCATTCCACAAATGAGGTGACACTACTGAAGGACCCTTTTCTCTTGGGGCTTTTCACTTTGCCTCATTTGGTGAAGGCTTCTGGTGAAGGGCCTCAGAGGAAGACATTCATATCTGGCTCGGTAAATATTGGAAGAAATGCTCCTTTGGGTAGGCTGGCCCAACATCACTTAGGGATGTATAGTTTGATATTAGTGCTTGGCTGCCCAGCAAGGTGGCAGTATGCAGCCCACTGTGGCTGATTTTGAAAAGCAAAGCAGGGTTGGACCAGGTTAAAACCATGATGAGAGACCATCAGAAAATCCCAGGTATGTAGGCTGGGCTACTGTGTCAGAAAAGAAGGCAGTTGCAAACAGCATCAATGTTGTTGCCAAGAAAACTAAATGGATGTGCCATGATGTCTCTGGGAATTGAATAAAACTTGAGGGAATGATTATGTTTGCACTTGAATTGAACCCAGAAGTGGGTCAAAGTCAGAGCAAACAGCTGGTCCTTGATAGCTGGACTGGAATTCTCATTTGCATTCCATTGTACTTGATAGGTCCTTGGTATGGTCCTTGATAGGACTGGATGCTGCTCTTGTGTGTCCAAGCCAGAGCAGTTAGTACCACCTTGACCAGGCGATTGGCACCAGTAGCGCAGCTAGATGGTTCTGGACTCAGTGATGCTAAGATGGCCTCAAGAGGGTCATGTGTATTATTTCAGCTATTAAGCACATAATTACCTTGGGAGAGGGGAATCGTTGCTTTTCTTGGGAGTAAATACCAGTTTATTTTAGGAAAGGATAATGCATTTTAAAGGACATGGGCATCATCAGATGTCATGTACATAACCAGCCCCCAAACCACTGGAAATAAAACATTTTAAAGAATAAGAGGAAAGGGTGTGATAGGGACTACTGTCAGGGCTGGTTGGCCCCAGTGTACCTGTATGGTTTCCAGTATTAGTTTTAAAATGGCCTCGGCACTTTGGCTTCCTGTTCACTGGGGGGCAAGTGGCCGGATTGCAGAACCTGGACTTTGTCTTAGAGGGCTGACTTAGCTGCTTCATGTTTCCACCACAGTTTCCAATAAGGAAGCTCCATTTTATAACCTAGGTGTACCTTTGAAATACTGTTTAATTTGCTAGCGCTGATTCAGCTCTAAAAGATGGAACACCTTGGATGGTTGAAACAGGAAATACCCTTTGCTTTAGCCTGGTTCAGTTTGAGGACACACAAGCTGAGGTTGGAAGATTTGTCATCTTGCGCACTCCTGACCCCAGGCAGTATTTCACCATGGCTCCTGGGCTGTATTCTACAGGGAACACCGTGATGATAGTGATTTTCTTTCCTCCCTGATGGCGATGTGTGTGCTGCACCCTAAGAGCTTTTCAAACCTGCTCTGTGTGCACACACACTGCAGTAGCTTCATCCAGCTTTGCTTGTGGCAAAATGGTGGGTTGGCCTCTGCAGTGGTGATGGTGCAACGTCTTCACCATGCTAGATCTAATGCTGTAAAAGCTCCTAGAAGTTCAATTGTGCTGTGCCAAGCTGTTCTCTGAAAGGCTTTACTTGGTTGTGTGCTGACACTTGTTTCATTTGATCTTGTCCTTGGCTCCAAATGCAAAAATGCTCCATGGAATTCTGACATCTTAGGATATATAACCCCTTGGATTTGATAGCAGGATCAGTGGAAGGATGCAGGCAAGGAGTTATGGATGATATATTTTATGGACACCTCCTCCATCTGGTGTCCTCCAACCTGTTCTGCGTACAACACGCTTTCCCCAGGCATTTTGGCCACTTGTAAAAATGCACATGATACTGAAAATGTTTGTGTGTTTTTCTGTGGCTCACCTGCTTCCATGCCAAATAAATGCAAATGCACGTAGAAACGGAATGGAACAGAGTTCTGGAGCTGAAAATTGAGGCAGGCCAAAAATGGAATGATACCTCCTATAATCAAGCTCCCTGTATCTGGAGCAATTGAGTTTGGGCAAGACTGGGACAATGCCGGCTAACATCAGAAGAGATGTGGAGAGGGAACAATAAGTCATTGCATGCATTCCATTCCCCCCCCTTTTTTTTTTACTGGGGCAAAAGAATGTAAGAAACTTCTTCACCAAGCCTTGATTGAACCTTGATAAAACTATTGACACCACATACAACTGCATTCTTTGCAGGGTTTCTCATTCCCTAGATGCCAATTGCTAACAAGGTTAGCAACCACTTTGGCCCTGCAAAGGACAGAAGGCAGTCTGGTTAGTGCATTGCATTTCTTTCATATTCAAGAGGCCACCTTTGGCATTGTCAAGTAGGACTCTGAGTCCTTTCTTGAAAATCCGTGGCTCTAAGCCATAATGTGGTTTTGGTTTTGGTGTCCTGTTGAATTCAGCCTTTGCAATTTGGGAATAGCAGTTTATGGCTTAATGTGGATTATGAATTCAGCCAGTTGTGGCTTTGTGAACACACCATAGTTTTTAAAGTCATGGCTTAGTATGATGTGTGAGTTGGGTAAATATCTGCTAGGTTGGACCCATCTAACCTGATCTAAGGCAGCTTCCTGCATTTTGTTGACTTATTTTCTCTTTCGCCTTGGTGTTTGAACCATGTACCTCACCTAATCAAAACTAAATAAAAGAAGGAAAGCAAATACATGAAGGCAGCTTGGCTGTTTGAAAAAGAAATGAGAGAAAGGGTTGTTTTTTGGCTAGAACAAGTGAGTCAGAGTGATGGGAGACATTTTCTGAAGAGCTTTTTTCCCCCCTCTCACCAGCTAGTGTGTTCTGAGAGCCCATATTGCAGTTTCTACAGAGTAATATAGTGTACTGTAGTTTAGTTTAATTTAGTTGAGTTTCCACTAGGTTGGTATTAGGCATTAGAAATGGCTCTCTGCTCTTGTTAAAATACAGGGCTTTTTCATTGGGTTTAGAGTTGTGGGGAAGCAGCCTGTGAGTGTTGTAAAAAGTTGATTAGCAACTGAAGCATTGCTGCAGAGAAATGGCCATTGCATTCGTTTAAGAGTCCATCTCACAGGATACCATTAACTTTGTGGGAAGATGTAAGTCAGGGGTAAGAAAACTTGGGACTCTGCAAATAAATTTGGATTTCAATGCCCATCAACCTCAGCCAAGGTAGCCAATGGGAAGTAAATATCACAGTTGTACAGAACATCTGGAGGGTGCCAGATGTTAAGCACATAAATTTTAACCTGCAGTCAGGTCAAGATTTTAATATTTAGCATTCATAGTGGATAATCTTCAGAAGTTCTGCTTTCCCTCGTATCCACGAAGACAGTCATTGCCTTCATTATTTTCGGTTTCTGTGATCTTCTGGAAGCATGTGGGTTGGCTGCTACAGTATTTGAAAGTGGGATGCAGCTGTAGAGTTCTTATTGAAACTCTGCTTTCTGATACAACTTAGCATGCTATCAGCCCAAGATTGTAAAATAAAAGGGAAAAAATTAAACATTAACTGGTCTAATTGACGCAAAATAAAAAATGCTCTTTGCTGGATTTCATTGAAGAGGAGAAAAGTGGTTGGTTGGTTGAATTTGTTTGTATTACACACTTCCTTTTTGCCTTTTTAGCTTCTTCTAATTGCAGGATAATGCACAGGAAGTCTGCTGTTTAGTAACTTTAGAGTTCTGTCCTATAACCAGTGTATAATCTGAGAATAGTGATAGAGATAGTCAGGGGATATCCATTAAAACTTGACTGCCAAGTTTTGATTTCTGGATTCAGAAAGACAGTTGAATCGTTAAAGCCAAATATGATTTTTCTATTGTTCTGCAAGATGCGGTAAACTTTCTGTTTCCCTATTAGGTGATTAAAAGGTGGTGGTCTTGCAACTGGGGGGAGAGGGGAAGTCACATTATGGGTTATTCAATTCTGTGGCCATAAAAGAAAAGGCCCAGCTTTTATCAACTTGATTTTTATGGAGAACCTTACTCAGTCAACTGATTTACTACGTAGCAAAATGCTGATTTGCTTTTTCACCATTAAGGTTCAACTGTGATTTCACAGAGCATGTCACACCATAAATCTCTTTGTTCAACTCTTTCTGAATTGGAGTACATGGTTAAACTTATAAGACTTGGGAGAAGAACCTTCTCAGAATCCCAGGGCTGGGAGAGGTAGATCATGTGGGGACCCAGGAGAGGGCCTTCTTGCGTGTTGTGGCACCCCAGCTTTGGAACACATTTTCCTTGGAAATATAATTTGCTTTTTGGTGCTAGGCAAGAGCTGACTTTTCATTTGTACTTTGAACAATCATGTTCACTTGTATTGGCCTGGTTCTTTTGTTTCTCATGAAAATCTATTACCTCCCTACTCTTATATTTCAATCATTGCAGTTTTAAACCATTAAAATATTATTGATTTTTATTGCATTTTACTGTTGCACCTTACATAGCTTGTAATCAACCCTGGGATCCTTACAATAGTGGAAAGGATATGAATATTTTAATTAAAAAATGGAAATATATAACTGTAAACAAATGGGCCATATGGCAACTAAAAATCATATGTAGGCATGAACAAAACTTCCTGTGAATTAGGAAATAATTTTTTACCTGCTCTCCTTCTCTTACGTTGCCTCAGTGCTAGCAATATGTGCCAAAATACAGAATTATTATAATAATTTTTCATAGAGGAGTAACTAAAGGACTTGGTCTCCTTTTATTTATTACATTTTATATCCCGCCCATCTCCCCCACAAGGAGGGACCCTGGGCAGTTCACAACAAAGTTTAAAATCAATTAAAACAATAAATATCAATAATAAACACTATATATGTTAATAATAAACACTATATAAACACTAATAATAAACACTATATAAACACTAATAATAAACACTATATAAACACTAATAATAAACACTATATACTATATACATGTTAAAATACTTTGTATTTTGATTGTTATACATGACAATCAAAATATAAAGCGCCTTCTAATCTACTGCCTTCACCGGAAAAGTTCTTAAAAATTCAGGGAGATTTATTTATTTATTTATTACATTTATATCCCGCCCATCTCCCCCACAAGGAGGGACCCTGGGCGGTTCACAACAAAGTTTAAAATCAATTAAAACAATAAATATCAATAATAAACTCTATATATCAAGTTGCCTGCTCCATTTGTAATGCTTTTAGGCTAATTTGTGAGTCTGGTTATATTCAGAGGCAGTTGTTCTGAACATCTTTAAGGGTGTGATCTAGTGAAAAGTAGGAGAAATTAAGAAAGGGTCCCTCACTTAAAGGATAGTTCATGAATGAATTTCCCAGGAAGACTTTCTGTCCTAGCTCTGGTCTCTAGTATGGTAATTCAATAGTAAGAATGGTCCAACTTCCTTGGTTTTTTTTGAGAGAGAGAGCACATGAAACAGTAAATCTTTTAAACAATTCAGAGTTTTCACCATGTTTTATTAAGAACTTGACTTTATCATTCAGTCTGAATATCATGAAATTGGGTTAGCAGCCTTCACTCAAAATTGGTGTCTGTGATCTTCCATTAGACACAATGAATTAAGACCCCCTTCCCTCCCTTTGTCTTTTGGATAGATCAGGGGTTTGGGGATCCTATGATCCTCCAGATGTTGCTCAATTAAAGCTCCCAATAACATAAATCAGCATAACCAAGGATGAAAGATGTTGGGAGTTGTTGTTCAGCAACATATGGAGTCTCACAAAGCCCTAACACTAGTTCCTTGAATCAAGGTTTGGTTGTATATTCCTAGATAGTATAACTTAACTATTTATTTAGTTGCAAAGAGATCAGGTTTTAATTTCCAACTTCCATTTGGTGGACTTCCTTCAGCAAACATGTCAGTGGAAAACCTTGATTGTTAAATTTACTAACTGGCTTTCTAGCGGATTTTTAAATGTTTCCAATCTTTGCCTGTTCCAGAAAATTCATGAAGGAAGCACTACGAACCTGACCTGTCTGCTCTGCCATCAGGCCAAATCCTGCTCTTTCAGATGTCCTCCCAAACTGTCAGAACCTGTCAAGCTGGTTATTAGTCTTCTGCCAGAACCTAACTGCGCATTGGGAAAATGGCACCTCTCATTTTGGAGCAAAGCATGTGGGAGGGCCATGTAATTAAAGGCTGGGTTGAAAGCAAACTGGGTGGTTGCTAAGTGATCCCAAGAGCCTGAAACTAAGGAATGGATTTGCAATATTTCTGTTGGTTGTCAGGGAGCCATTGTTAGAAATAAACAAATACTTTTGCATATCTGACCTAAAGAATTGAATGATTCCTGGTTAGGCTGCGTGACTAGATTCTTCTGAAGTAGAAAAGGTGAACTACCTTGAACCCTGCTAAGTGGTTTTATGTGCCTTGTCCCGTTACTTATGGAAGTGGCCCCTTCAGAGGGACTCTGCTCAGTGAGCAAGTTTATGTATTACTTCAGTGCATGGTTAGTTTAATGATGATTTCTTTAGCCACGATTTTATAAACCATGATTCATTCATTTAAACTGGAGTTGGTAGCATTCAGACTACTTGGTATTGTAGCTGCATTCGGATAGTACATTAAGCTTCGCCAGACAAACCATTATCCTGTTGCAGTTGATATAATGGCTTTGTAGGAAATGTAAGATGATGTAGGGGCTTCTGGGTGGTGAATCAATTGGGAATGGGTGGGTGGGCTAGCCAGTTCTCATTCAGAAGCAATGAGCCTGGCAAATCCTGTGCCTTTGGCCCCGACATTTGCAAAATTCCCCCTCCCCACTATTCAAAAAAGTCACAATGAAACATCTTCTCTTCAGTGGCATTAGAGCTAAATTGATAGTTGGTCTCTCTATCCCATGAATTTGCAGAAGCAGGTTGCTATTTAGATCAACCGTAAAGCAGCATATGGCAATAATTACTTCCAGAGAATGCAAACATAAGTAACAGCATGTTTTGTTGATACATGGGAAATATCACGATTTTAGCATGATAGCAAGTAATAGCACCTAGCTGATCTTGGCTGATGTTGAAACTTCTAAGCAAGGTTTGACCTGGTTAGTGTTAATGAGAAAGCACCAGAAAATCCCAGGATTGTTGGATGGGCCAGGCAGTTAATGAAACAGCCTAAAAGTAGGCAACAGCAAGCCACTTGTTACTGAGAAAATGGCCCAGACCTGTCCATGGAAGGAGTCAAGCTACAGTATGTGTTGCTAGGGTTCTCAGAGCCGATCTACCTACAGATGCATAGAAACATGCCTTGTAGTGATTTAAACTGTGTAGTTGTACATATGATTAAAAATATACTAGAAGAAGTAATAGCTTTAGGGATATTTTTTTTCCAGCAATATCGGGTCATAGTATTACGTAAAGATTTATATAGCACTCTAGATAACTCTGGTCTATTCATGAAACACAGTGGTGTTATCGTTTTCAGCACAAAGCTTTCTGCTTTTAGAAACACCCTGTTTCAGAACAACAATTCTTAATGTAACATAATACACTTTGTTCAAATCAAGGTGTAACCGGAATGGTTACATTGCTATCTAGATATCAAGTCAAGATTGTGCATTTCAAGTATGCTATTGAATTTCTGTGTCTTTCAATCCTTCCTATTAAGTCATATATCATTGAGCTATTATGTTTGAACTGTTTATCAATAACCCAACTAAAAATTTCAGGAAATCTTTACATTTATTGGAGAGTTTATTTTTATTTTTGTTTTTCTTTTCTTTCCATAATGAAATATTTCAGTTTATCTACTTTTTTGAAAACCATTTTTGAGCTAGCTATACAGTTTGTAAACCCAATACAAATGTATCCCTTTACTTACTAAATGAATGCTAGACCTCCATGGGTTTAGAGTAGAATATTTTATAGGGCAGCCTTTCCCAGAAAATTCACATCACTTCGTTCTCACAAATACAACTTTCAAAGTCATGTCTAATGGGGAAAACGGAAGCTGAAATTAGAAGAATAATTATAAGTAGTATTGGGATTATCAGCATTTATGTGTTGCTTCTTGCTTTAAGAATCCCAAAGGAGTTCATAACTTTGAAAGGTCTTCAGAGAAAGTTTGAAACCAAGTCACTGAGGCTGATTTATTTACTTAACATTTTCCTTCCTCACTTTCTACAGCTCTATAGTGTATGGTTTAAAAAACCATCTCATGTAAAGGGGGGAAAACCATATAAATCTTTTTTTTTAACAAGGAGTAATTGGTAACGTAGGAAGATTGCCTCCCTTGAGTTAGGATCTTCATCTCTGACACAACTCTTCTTCTGGTTGCTACAAATGACTGCAGCTTGATTTCTCATCATGACAAGTATTTGCAAGGAGTTGCTGAAGTGACCTATGCATTTGGTGGTTTCTTGTTGAGAACCAGCGGCTCCTGAAGGCGGATCAGTATTCTTGCATGTTGCAACTTAGTCATCCATTGCACTTGGCTTACGGAGTCTGGTTTTGAAAGCGTGGACTTTTATATTCCTACTTTAAACTTTCTTGAGCCCTTTCTTCCTGGAAATAAACGCTTCCACCCATAATATCCACCCATTGATGAATAATGAATTGAACATTTGCCAGTTTCATTGCTGTCACTATGAATCAACCTGTCTGCTTTCATCAGATGAAAAATACTTTAATCGCTGGAGGAGCGTGGTATCAAAAATGTATTATATCGGTGGTTCAGTTTCTGAGTTTTAGTACCAAGTTTGTAACGAAACACATTTTTACAGCTCTTCTGAAAGATAAGTTGCTTTTGGCCTCTCATAATTGCTGATATTGTGGGAAATATGTTCTTGCATAATGTTTGGGATTTGGAAACTTTATCCTATAAGTAAGAAATAGAAGAGCAGGACGGGGAGAAAATACTTTTCGGCAGCTCTATGCTGTGTATAGGATCACAGTACTGTGTGGGAGTGTAAATGTAAGATAACCTAGATTGTCCTCTTTTAAGTTTATCTCTCTCTTCAAAGGTAATCTTCCTTGAATGGAGCTCAACTCATGTTGCTTCTTGCTTTAAATATCACAAAGGAGTTCATAACGCCAGGAGTGTTCTCGAATGAAAACTTCGAAAGGTCTTCAGAGAAAGTTTGATACCAAGACATGATCTGTTGTCCTAACATTTTCCTTCCTCACTTTCTACAGCTCTATAGTATATGGTTTTAAAACCATCTCATATAAGGGGAAAAAGCCATATAAATCTTTTTTTTTAACAAGGAGTAATTGAAAATGTAGGAAATGTAGCCTCTCTTGAGTTTGGATCTTCATCTCTGACACAACTCTTCTTCCTTCTGGTTGCTACAAATGACTGCAGCTTGGTTTCACATAATGACATAATTTCTCATCCACGCAATTTACTTGGTAACATTTTCTGGATTGCTTTTCAACTTCCCAGTCTAGTCTACAGCGTTGGAATTCTCTAGAGTTCTCCTGAGTTTTGACCAGGCTCAACGCTGCTTTGCTTGGTGCCATTTTTTTGTAAAGAAATCAAATAAAAGTGAATTGCTAATTGTCATTGGTTAAGGCATTCTCATAAAATTGCATAGAGGATGTGTGCTGAAATTTCAGAAGGCAGAAGAAAGTTTCTAAAACACTGGAAAGGAGAATCAAATACTTCCCTGTTCCATGACTAGCAATATCAAAATAAAGTTTGTTCGTTGCTAAAAATGCAGAATATATCTGGGAAAAAGCGAGTGAGTGAGAGAGAAAGTGCAGAATTTGGATTTTCTGACTTTGTCTGGCATGGGATACTATAGATGTAGTAATTTCCAAAAAGTTTAGGTAAGCTGAATATGAGTCAGCAGTGTGAGACAGCTCCTAGAAAGCTAACACGGTTCTGGACTGTATCCAGAAAAGCATAGTATCAAAGACATGGAAAATCATTATTATTATCTTCTGGGTACTGGGGAGACCAAATGCAGAGTAATGTGTATGACTCTGGGTACCATATTTCCAGAAGAATATTGAGAGATGAGAGAGGGTTTGGAGATGGACAGCAGAGATGATACAGGGACTCAAGGACATGTCCATTAAAGACAGATTGAAGGAATTATTTCTCATGGCCATATACCTTAGGACCAGAACATGGGTGTAAGTTACAGTTATCTAGATTTCATTTAAATATAAGAAAAAACACTTTCTGACAGTAAGATCTGTAGGACAGTAGAACAGTCTATTTACTGAGGTTGTGGGATCTTCATCTCTGGAGGTTTTTAAAAACAGTTTGGACAGCCAGCTCTTGAGAATGACTTAATTGATTTTCTTGCATATTACAGAGAGTTGGACTAGATGATCTTTATAGCCCTTTCCAATTCTACAGGATTGTGACACCCATCCCCCCCATGGACACCCCTGGACTGGACAATCCGCATGTCTCAGGAGGACAAAAAGAATTTATCTAGTAATGAAAGGAAAAGCAGCAATAAGATACCTGCTTACTTTCTCCTGATTTAGTTGCTAGAAGTAAGTCATCTTCTAGTTCCCCAAGAATTGGTCATGGGAACAAAATAATATAATTGATTCACATCTAGGTTGCTGATAGGTTGGCTTCCATGCCGTGTCCAACTACTATGTTGGTTTATTTTTGTGACTCAACTATGTGAATCTAGCTGCTATGGCTGCAAATCATGGCTTATATTGTGGGAACCCAGCCAGTTTTGTTTCATTCAATAAAATGTAGTTAGTTGTACAATGCCATAGTGTGCTTTGTGAGCAAGCTGATAATGTCATTAAATTGGGCCCAAAATATTTTCAAATTAAACCACAAAGACCTGTTTAATATTATAGAGGGCTGGAAATGATTTTTTTTTAAGAAAGGGAGGGGGAATCCAAATTAAGTTATCTCTCCTTCCCTGTTTGCTTGTGTGTTTGTTTTTACAAGATTCTATCTACCCTGCCTTCAGTTCAGCTAAACTGATTTTGATACAGTGATTAAAGGTTAAGAAAAGTGGCAGGACAGCAAAGGTAGTGAAGTCTGTTTTCCTGAAATCTTTGGCTGTGTCCTTGAGTCAAAACAGCTGTCTGTTTCCTCCCCAGCTTTCTTCATATTTGCACAACAGTTCTTTTAAGAAGTGGTATCTCTGCAAACACAGGAAGATTTGGAAGGGTCTTGTTTTGTTTTGGAGGGTGAAGATAGGACCTTCTTTTTGTTGCATGGATATAAAGCAATTCTAACAGACGTGAGCAATATTGATTATTGTAGTTATTTTTAAAGATCTCAGAATCTAGATTAACTACTTTGGGGGACTCAGGACTAATTGCACCACTGAAAATGAAGAAACAACTAGGAAGGGTGTGAAAGTTCAACTCACAAGCAGAACTTTGGAACCATACTGTGTGGGGTAGTTGTGCTAGAGAAACAGCTAAGTTTGAGCCAGGATTGTGATATGAAAGTTGTTCGGGCAGCAGCTTTGCTAAAGCTGTTCTGTTATGGGTCTGATCAGTGTCTGGAAGGAAGACTGTCCCAGAAACCTAGTTTGTATGTTTCAAGTGTGGCTTGAAAACCACTAATGGTTAGCTGACCTCTTCATAGGACCTTGAACATTAATAGGATCTCTTTCATGGTAGAAAGTTTTACATCTATAACTGGTATGGAGACCCAGGGGCGCGATGGCTCAGTGGTTAAGACGCCAGACTTGTCGATCAGAAGGTTGGCGGTTTGAGACCCGAGCGCCGCATGACGGAGTGAGCTCCCGCACTCGACCCAGCTCTTGCCAACCTAGCAATTCAAAAGCATGCAAATGCAAGTAGATAAATAGGTACCACTTCCGTGGGATGGTAACAGCGTTCCGCACGCATCATGCCAGCCACATAATCGCAGAAGCGTCTTTGGACAGCGCTGGCTCTTCGACAAAGAAACAGAGATGAGCACTGCCCCCTAGAGTCGGACATGACTGTACAGGGGAAAACCTTTACCTTTACTTATGGAGACTCAGAGATGACCCATTTAGGTTTGTGGCATTGGTTCTCAATCTTTCATATCCTTTGTCCCACCAATCGCTTCACCAAAAGACCTGGACACCCCCCCCCACTGGTAGTGGATTACAGTGCTAGCAAAAGAGGTGAAAGGTGGCCTTTATGGTTCCTCCTGGGCTTTCAGGTCTGGGTGCAAAAGGCAGTCCACAAAAAGGGCTGGAGAGAGCACATTTAGTTACATCAATTACTGATGCATCACATGAGAACATTGCTCCCTAAGCCCTGGCTGTGGTTTTTGGGAGTGAGCAGAATGGCCCTAAGACTTCAGCAAATACGTAATTATAAAGAAGTTTGATTTTGAATACAAGTAAGAGAGCTTGATTGTAGCCTAATCCAGCATGAGACCCAGAGTCTTGGTAATCTTTAGAATGTCCAGCATTTGTTATATCACATTTTCATTTACCAAACATGCTGTATTAAACACTTTTTACTCACATCTTTCTATTTTCTTTGAAACCTGCAATCTACAAAAAGGTCAACCAATAAGGGAACCCTCAAACAGTTAAACAATAAATTACATAATACTGGCAGTAAAAATTAAACCCAAACTCCTAACAAGGAGATATGCTTGTAGAATATAAAAATGGTAGGTCCCCTTAGTCTATAAGTGACACATGTCTTATCACCACGTGGTTGCACTGCTGCAGTACACTCACTATGGGGCAGTCTTTGAAGACCGCTCAGCAACTGTTGTTGATGGAATATGCAGCTTGTTGGCAAACGAGAATCAGTTCTGCAGGCCCTGCATTGACTACCATTGCACTTCTATTGACTGTTAGTGCAATTCAAAGTGCTGGCTTTAATCTGTGAAGCCCTATATGACTTGGGTCCTAAGTACCTTGAGGACTACTTTCTTCATGCAAGGTTGGCCCACCTGGTGCATAGTCCTCAGCAAACTCTGCTTGTGGTTCCCCATTACCAAGAAGATAAGGAATCAGGAGCTTGTAGACACGTTGAAGGCCCTGAATTAAGGAGTAATTTCCCTTGAGGCGAAGTTAGCGCCTAGCCTAATGATATTCTGGGAGCTAGTGAAAACAGCATTTCCATTGAGTGTTTGGGAGATGATGGATGATGGATGAACATTAGGATGAGAACCATCTGAGCTATTGTACTCCGGGACTGTTGTTTGGGGTTTTACCTATTGTTTTTATTGTTCTATGGTTAACTGCAGGGAGTATGTGTAGATTATGGCCATGTATAAAATAAATAGATGAATAAATAAGTAAAATTAGAACAGAAAAAAAACCAAGAAGGTACTGTGCACCTATTTTAGAAAGTTGGCATGCCAAAGGTGGGTGGGCAGGCGGGTGGGTGGGTCATTCATTCATTCATTCTTCAAATTTAGTTACCACCCATCTCACTCAAGGAGCAACTCTGGGCGGTTAGTCCAAATAGAGTTTGGAAGGTCATGAGGTAAAAACCCTGGAGTGCCTTTACCCATCAAAGTTGATAATACCAGGTTAGGTGGACTCATGTTCTGCCTTTGCTATAAAGCCATTTCCTGCATTCCTAAACATACTTAGGAGCGTTTTGAAACCTAAGGGTAGCTCTGTGTCCAAATGACTTCAATTTAGTAAATCTCTTCAGAAAGGAGAACTTCAGCATTAAAAAACCAAACCGTAAGCAGGCAAATTTTATTGTTCTGAACACTGCTTACAGCATATCCTCCACCCCACTGCTTCCTTCCTTCTTTTACTTGCTTTCCTTCCTTATGATGCTGGTTTCAGAGACAACATGCACATGGCCCCGGGTACGGTTGGTTCTCAGCAATGTGCTTTCTGCTTCTTCTGCAGTTGCTTCCACATCTTGCTTGGCAGTGTGGCTATTACCTGTCCATAAGGTAATATAAATTGTTTTGTCCTAAGCGCAGTGTTCTTCCTTAGAGTGGAGCTGGGTGTATATGCTGTACAGTGTGGTTTTCTAGGCAACAATAGGAAAGCGGTTTCCCATTCTCTTCTTCCAGGACTTATTTGTACTTTCCAGTCTAGCCTAGATTTTTTAGCGGTGCCCCATTCAACAGTATTAATCAGATCTGACCCTGTCTAGCTTTTTTTTTTTTTAATCAGCCAACATTATTGATTGATCTAGAGAGCCAAACAAGGTTGGCCTTGGTTAGTACTTGGACAAACTTGAATGGGAGAATATCTGGATTGCCCAAGGCTGAGAAGGAAGTAGCAAACTACTTCTGCACTATTTCCAGAAAACTACATGGATGTGACCATGGAGTCACCAGGACTTAAACATAACTTGAAGGCAATTTTAAGTGGTATGTTGGCAATGTGCCCAGTAATAAGGACTTGGTCTTGCTGCATCACTATGCAGACATTGATAATTGTGTGAATAATTATGTGGATGACAGGAGACTTACTGAATTAGCCTACTTATAAAAGGCTTACAATGCTTATCTCAGGCTGATGGTGACACTTCATTCAAAGTACAATAAAGATGCCAAATGTTAAACCAGTAGAAAATAAAACTCAGACACTGGTTGAACTACCTGTGAACTCTGGAAATTGTAGTCCCAAAACATGACATAATGTGTGTAAAGAATTAAGCGAGTCTGCGACAAATTCATTGCATTTGTTGTTGTTCAGTCATTTAGTCGTGTCCGACTCTTCGTGACCTCATGGACCATAGCACGCCAGGCCTTCCTGTCCTCCACTGTCACCCGGAGTTTACTCAAATTCATGTTCATTACATCGGTGATGCTATCTAACCATCTCATCCTCTGCCGTCCCCTTCTCCTTTTGCCTTCAGTCTTTCCCAGCATCAGGGTCTTTTCCAGTGAGTCCTCTCTTCGCATTAGGTGGCCAAAGTATTTGAGCTTCAGCTTCAGTATCTGTCCTTCCAATGAGCAGTCAGGGTTGATTTCCTTTAGGATTGACTGGTTTGACCTCCTTGCAGTCCAAGGGACTCTCAAGAGTCTTCTCAAGAGTCTTCATTGCATACGACAATGTAAAGTAGACTTTCTTTGAAAATCCTACCTTCTCAACTAGGTAAGTGTTGTAGATCTTCTCAGAAGAGCATCTGATAAGTTAACCCTGCTTGGCACTCATGAGGAATTTGTTTTAGAGCCTGAGGAAATTGCACTAGAGTACGTGTTCCAACTGTTGAACTTTACTTAAGTGATGAAGGTGTTTTTGTTACTTTGAGCAGTGAGGAGGCAATGAGGATAAAATGACTTGAGTTGAAGATGTTATGATCAGTAGAGGTTCACCTAATTGAGCCGGTTTCTCTGTGTTCCGTCCTGTATACAATGAGCTCCCAAAATGTAATCTGGAAGTGGGGGTTATTGGTGCTGCAAACCACAGTTAAGAGATTGCATTTTCATTCATGATGATTATGAGAACTTGATACACCACTCATTTCCAATTCCTTTGTCTTCTAAAGCATACCACATGGTGATCACCATGCAGGACTGGTGGTATCTCTAACTCAGGAGCCACCAGAATCTCTTCTTCATTTAAGGGACACAACCTGAAGACCATAGGCTGCATGAGTCCTGTGAAGACCTCCATAAGTGTGCGAGAGAGCAGATTTCTTAATTACTTTGTGGGGAATACCTGAGTTGTATTGCAGTTCCTTAAATTCCCTAGAATACCTAACTTCTCAGCCTTTTGGCTCCAGTAGTAACATCTAACTGACCTTGGATGATGTAAAAACAAAAACAAATGAACAGAACAAAACAAAACAAAACCTAAGTGTGGTTGGACCTTAGATGGAAGACCAGTAGGAAATCCCAGGACTGTAGACTAGACTGGGAAGTTGAAAAAAGATCCAGGAAGAAGGCAGTG
Source organism: Charina bottae (assembly GCA_023362775.1). Taxonomy (NCBI): domain Eukaryota; kingdom Metazoa; phylum Chordata; class Lepidosauria; order Squamata; family Charinaidae; genus Charina; species Charina bottae. The sequence continues at coordinate 9,777,182 of JALMGJ010000010.1, forward strand.
ATAAACTACTTCCATACTATTCTCAAAAAAACTATATAGATTTATTCATGAAGTCATCAGGAGTCAAACTCAATTTGAGGGACACACTATCTTTTTTTAATGTGTATCATGTTATGCTTTTTGCTTCTCAAGTTTTTGTGTTTATGTTGTTGACTATCAATATTATTCATCATTATTGCTATTAATATGAATTTCAAATTTATAAATTTGAAGAATCACAATATTCCATTCTTAACTTCTCTCTTAGGCACTCTTGCCTTGACTGATTTTTATTATGTGCTTATGCATTGGTCCATTTTTAATCAACACAGTCTGTAGAGAAATGAGGGAAGCATATTTCCATAAGAGCATTGCAACACAACAGTGCTGACTGTTGAATGGTTTTGACTTCTGCCAGGACTGGTATTGTCTAAGGCTTTATTGTCAGACTTCAAAGGAAATAGAATTCCCATACCTAAGATGATATTAATGCTGGAAATGATTACATGGTCAGTTCAAGTTTACAACAGCCAAGAGAGGTGTGACAATTGATACAATTGAGGAAGTTTATGATTGTTATTCAATATTTGCCACATTTTTTTAAATAGCCTTTTGAACATACAATATCTGTTTTGGAACTGATTTACATGTATAATTTCTTTTCTAGAACTTCATTTTTATTTTTCCTAGAGATCATTTTAAATTGGTATGTTCAACTCATTACTAGTCTGTCATTTTCATCCTTTCCTTCCTTTCCCTTGTTCCTGTGCCCACATATTTGTTAGTTACTTGCAGCATATTTAATATGTGACATGTTTGGAAGGAATATCATTGTGGCTACAGCCATGTTAAGCATTTTTTTTCCTGATGCAATCATGTAATTTGATGCAGTTGAGGGATGCCAAAAATAATTTTTAAATGGCTGAAATTTAAGGAGATTGTGAAATCTTGTGAGATTCTACTCCTCTTTTCTCCATTCCATTCTCCAAATGCTTTGGAGATTATTTGATCTTGTGAGATTTTGGCCACTTACTTTTTTATATATATTTATGCTATTTTGGAAAAATGAAGCTTGAGGTTCTTCCTCCTCCACCCCAACCTGCAGATATTCAGATTTTCAAGAGAACCACCTTAATCATGAGATTACATAGCTTTCCACAAATCACAGAGTGAGCTTGGTCAGTTCATGGAATAATATCTGTAAGGGCACCCATGGATTAATTTCCCTGGAAAAGTGATTGCTCATACTGCAGTTAACTTGCTGTGCAATCCGAATGGCCCAGTAATTTTGAATTAGTATTGTTTGCAGGAGGGAACAATTCAGGTACAGGTGTCTCAGACTGACTCAGATCATTGAGTCATATATCACGGTGTTGATGAATAACAGTCACTCTTCAAGGTCTCCCTTCTATTGTAAGGTTATTTTCCTTTGGCATTTATATTGATGGCAGAACAATGAATACAAGCAGTCTTCTTTTCCCCTTATTATGTGTGACTCCATTCTGTAAGTAGTAGGACCTAGTTGACTTTGGTTGATCCTGAGCAAAGTGAAGCAGGTTTGGACCTGGGTAGCACATGGATGGGAGGCTGCAAGGAAATCCCAGGATTGTAGGCTAGACTAGAAAGTTGAACAACAATATGCCAGAATAAGGCAGTGTCAAAGCCCTTCCATATTACTGCTAAGAAAATGACATGGATATGTGCATGAAATCACAAAAGTTTGACTTGAGGAAACCTTTATTGTTATATTTGCACATTTGGCAGCTGCTAGGGCACATCATTGCCGACAGCTGTCTTCTTCTGTAATGGGCAGTAATAAATGGGCCATTTTGAACAGTGCTGGATGATCACCGTATTTTAGGTTTCCAGGATTCAAAGGCTGTGAAACATCTGGATGTGGATGTGCAGTATTGGGTGCCAAGTTAGCATGGGCACTAAGTGGACTATCTGAGACCATGTCTGATAGTCAGAGGCCCCACCAGGGAGGATGCAAAAATGGCTTATTCCTGGCAGCATGGCAAAGGCACTGTTGAAGCCAGGGGCATTAGCTTAGAGAGTTTGGCTTGAATTCTAACTTTAGACTGGGTAGAACTGCTTTCATAGACCTGTACAGCTCTGAAATTTGTTGGATGAATTTGAACTAATCTTCCTTGCAGGATGGTTATGAGATTATAATGAGTAACCCATGGAACTTGGGGGAAGTTTTTTTTCCCTTTTTTTTTTGGTGCCTTTGAGTCATTGTTGACTCCTGGTGACTGCCTGGAAAAGTCCCTGCAGTTCTCTTGCCAAGATTTCAGAAGTGGTTTGCCCTTGCCTCCTTCCTAGGGCTAAGAGAGAGAGTGACTGGCCCAAGGTCACCCAGCTGGCTTTGGGCCTAAGGTAAGTCTAGAACTCACAGTCTCCTGGTTTCTAGCCTAGTGCCTTAACCGCTACACCAAACTGGTTCTCTTTTGGGGGAAGTACAGAGTAGAAATCATACTGACAATTTTAAAGATTAATCAGGGTTTTTGCTTTTAGACCAGAAACAGGGTCTATCTGCAACTACAGTTCCTTTAATGGGGTTAGTGTATTGAATTAGGGAACTACAGTACAAGCCTTGTTCCTCCTGCAAAAACAGGTGTTCTAACTAGACTGTTTGGGGGCAGAGAAAATGCATGCTTCTGAATGCTGAAGCCTGCATAGGCTGAGACATTGTTATTGGACAATGTCATTTTAATGAAGTATTGATGCAGTGTTGTATGTTATTAGATTCAGTGGTCTTGCAAAAGTGGCAAGTTGAGTAAACATTTTGATATGTTATTATAAAACCTGTGACCTGGGAACCGCTAGATTTGTTTGTGTGTATATGTGCTTTAATAAATATTAAAAATACACATATAAATTATGGGATACAAACATTCACTTAGGTTAACTGTTCCCAAACATATGAGGATTACATCACGCTAGGCCATAGTTTGTTTAACCTTGTTTTATTGAATAAGCCACCCGTTGGCTGGGTTTTACACAAAACCTGGGTTCCTAAATCAGTGGCAGGATTCAAACAACAAGCTAGGCCAAAATCAAGCTTACCCTATAATACCTACTACGATGTATGAATGCATGGCTGAGTCCAGTGTGGCCACAAATCCCAGTGTTTGTGAGTTTCCATCTGGCCAGACATTAGTGGTGGTAGTTTCCTGCTGTTTTGAGGCTGGGTAACATGAGCAGTGCAGGATGAGATCTAAAGTAGATTTAACAATGTTTTAAAAATTAAATAAAGAACCCCCAAACCAGAATATCCCTCCTGGAAATCCAAGTTCTACCCTACATACATAATATGGTTTTACACACTAATTATCACTCCCACTCCTCTGTGGTCTCGTTGCAAGAAATTGCTAAGTGAAGTCTGTCCCAGTTTACAAAAAGTAAGATAATCTCTTGCCTTCTTTAAACATGCTTGTTTTTCTTACTATTTATCCCAGAGGTAGGCTATCAGTTGTCCTTCAGATGTTCTTGAACTTCAGTGATGTCACAGCCACATATTCCCCACTTCTGCTTCCGCAGTGCTTTCCATGTAGTTTCAATACCCAAGAGTGTCGATTTGCGAATTGTTGGAGAAAGGGAGGTATTGGATAACAACTTCTAAAGGTCTTTTAACACTGCGCTTTTCCTAAACTGCACATCCCCTGGGTGTGTGGTTTAACAGCTGAATTGGCTCCTGTTGTCTCGCCATGTCTGTGTGATTCCATAATCTTTATAATCTGTTACATAATAAATAGAACCTAATTAAATTAAAATGCAGTTAATATCCTTTTTTTCTTCAATGCCACCCTAGTCTCTAGTTTTAGAAGCAAGGCTAGATTTCATCCCGAATCTATGAAGAATTTGACAGATTAAGAGCTGATTATGTTTATTTGACTTTGTATATTTAATAAAAAGATTATCTTGTATCTGCTTGTTTGATGTGTAATGGGAAAACAACTAAGTGTTCCATATAAAGGTGCATGTAAACAAGGAAAGGGCATAATGGTAGATAAATGTGTGAATTCACACATAACCTTAAGCCATGGTTTGATTTAGTTATGTTTTATCGAACAATCCATAGTTGTCTGCTTTACACATGACTCTAAGCCAAGAATGCAAAACATCTGGTCCACATATGATGTGCCAATATTCCTTTTGCATCTCCAGAGTGAGCGGGGCCAAAATATTTGCCCCTTTTTGTATGCTTTTGAGAGGGTGGTTTGTTTGTGGGGTTGAGGGAACCCCTTAAATCCTGGAATGCTCCCCCACCAAAAGATGGTCCTGCCCCTTGCCATGTTTATGAGTCTTACTATGTGCTGTGCAAAATTTTGTATGGCCTTGATCGGACCTGGTGGAAGTTGTGCACTAAGTGGTAAAGCAGAATTTGATGCTTGAAAGTTGCACTGAACATTTTGGAGGCATGTAAGCTTTATAATGGACAGAGTAAGGATACAGAGCAGACAGGACCACCTTTTCTTTCTTTTTCTTTCTACTTTCCCAGGGATTTGAGTGGTTTTGGAAACAGCAAAGCCTGCTTTAGCACTTATTTTACCATTTCTGGGTGTTTCCTGCCTCTGAATGCTAGGAAATATGGCACTACTAAGAGTTGGCTCTGGATTCTCTGCATTCTCCTGTGTATAGGAATGGCACTCTTAGGCTTAAATACTGAGCTGAGTAGAAAACACACAATCTGTCGTATGCCTGTTTTTTTTGCTGGAAAGGAAATTCTCTTCCCTAAAAATTACATTTCCAGATGGTCTTAAAGCTTTTAAGATCCCTCCCAAGGAGACAAGCTCTTTGCCAGGTGTTTGGGGAGAAGCTCATCCCCCTCGATGTCCACTAAGAATATTTAGTTTAGTTTAATCTTCATTATGGCCTTACAACCAGAAAACACAATATATAACAAATATGTGTAGCAGAAATATATCGGAACACACGCTGAGCATGTGGCTCAGGGACTCCATAGAGCTGTCCTCACATGGACCAATGCACTGATGTCTGCTGGACAATCAGGTTGGCTTCAAGATCATTCAGGGTGTGGAACAGGTGTCCTTGGAAAAGCCTTTGCAGCTGGTAAGGAATGTCTTTATTTTTGCTGCAGAAAGAGATGCATATACTGGAAGTGCACTAAAGATCTGCATTATCATCCAAGATGGAATTAAAGAGAAAACTGTTCCATTGTGAAGAGACTACATCACTGTACTGTTCAGTTAAAATTTTCCAGTCTGTAACACTCATTTTTATGAAGATTGATTACTGGTATTAGGTTAACATTTGATGTATTAAAATAAGGAATAATAATAAAAAGGATTAAAAAACAACACATTTGCTATTGTGTGAGAACCTGACTGAGCAGTTAACATTCCTGCCAAATTTGGGGCGTTGTGGTTGTCTTCATCCCACACATTTAACCTGGTCTGTTAAAGATTTAACAGTTGTTTTCAACAGAAATGCTAGGTGTGATTTGTGTGTGTCTGTATGTTGCTTAGAATTTTGTTCAGACCCATTCCACTTGGTTAGTTGAAGGCTCAAGGTATTGTTTGAAACCATACAATGAATGAGTTAATTGAGGAACCAGGTTGAGGAAGTTGTATGAACACAGCCTTTGATCTCGTTGTCCTCCTTTAGCCAATCTTCTTAACTTTGAATGGGATGAACCATGAAGATGTATAGGACAATTTCCTTCCCTTCCTGCCGTTTCTATCTGGTGGAGGGGCAGCCTGGCATTGTGTGCACCAGAAGTGGGCAGCCTTTCTGCCACAAATCAAGTGCTGTACCAAATTCTGGTGTGTAGCTTTTCCAATCTATGAGAGAAGCTTCAGATTGTCTACCAGATTCTCAGTGTGGTTGAGAATTTCTTCTGAATTTCTCCTGATGGTGTTCTATGAGTTTACTTTGTTTTTTGAGGTGGTGGAGGGTGCTCATTTTCCACAACATACCATTTCATCACTCTGCAGCCTCACTAGCTGCCTCTACTTTCCAATCTGACAAGGTCTGATTGGAGGAATTCCATTTGGATACCTTCTCTTCCAATTGCATCAAAATATGGATTGTTGGAGAGTGAATTGGACAATGAAAGGCAGGTACTCGGCACTCAACTTGTGTGAATAAACAAGTGCAAAAACACCACCCTTCCATCTTTGAGAATTTCACCAAAATTATTTCCTCATTTAAAGAAACTCCAAAAGCAGTTTCTGTTTCATCAGTTTCAATAAGCATTGGTAGAAAAAGAAATGCAGGATTAACTTTTGGCACAACATGGTTTAAAACAAGCTGCAGTTTAGTACAATGTGTGAACCAGCCAGTTCTGGTTTGTTGAACAAAGCAAAGCATGATGTGCAACCTCATGTGTGTTGGCTGTTGGAAGCTGGGTGAAAAGTTAGCTTGCCGTCAGATGTGCATGTCTCAATATTGCCACAAAAAGTTGGATTAACTCTCCTCCTCCACAAAACACACACACACACACACACCTATCTCAGGATTTAACAGTGTCTAGCTAGAGTGCTTTGTCACTTCTTGTTTAGTCATTTCTGGCACTGCTTACTGTATCTTAAAATAATAAATGGCTGGATTTCTTAACTGGATGTCAACGGAATTGTATTTCTCTTGCTGCCGTTGGTGAGTCTGACTTTTCCTGCTGAATTTGTCTTAAATATCTTTATCGGCTCCATCACAAGCAGATCTTGGCCTGAGTTGCTTAACGGCTCTCCTAATAGGGAGGAGAGGAGGGAGACATAAAACCGGTCTTTCACTACCAAACAGGAAGCAGGGTGAATAGCAGGAACTCTTGATAATGCATGGTTTGTATAAAGAAAAAAGCAGAGGGGGGCAGAGTGTTGAACATGGAGGGAAGGGGATTTGTCTTTGTGAAATGTACCAGAGCCGGTTATTAAAGAGAAGGTAATTAATACTTGTGGATGAAGAATGTTCCCCCTTCAGCTAATTATAAACCCTTTTTCAATTTGCTGACCCAGGCAACAATTGCTTAATTTTTCTTTCTGTCTAACCAGTTGTGAAAGTCCCCATATCCATACTCAGATGCCAGTGGGCTGCCCTCCAGGCAAAGCAAGGTTCCCACTTGCAGCCCATTTGTTTCTGCTCCAAGGATGCATAAAAATCTATGTGGCTGTGTGAACATTGCCGCATGAAAATGATTCCTCAATAGTGAAGTCAAGATTCCCTCAACCTGGTGCTCTCCAGATGCTTTGAAGCTGTAGCCTCCAGAATCCTAGTATGGCTAGAAAATTCGGGACATGGCAGTCCTAACAGACCAGGTTGGGGAAGATGGCTTTAGAGTAGCTGTCTTCAGGTTGCTGCTCTCCAGTTGTGCTGCATTGCCCCTTTCCATTATTCTGCTCACAGTTCAGTGAATATTAGGCCAAGGATCAAGAACAGACTTGGCAAATGAGTCCCCACATCACTCTTAAGCTACAGTATTTTAAAACCATGGTTTGTTGATCAAGCCCCACCTGGTTTGGTTCACATAAGCTAAGACCAAATAGACTGCATTATGGCTTAACCCAATGTATGAACCCAGCGAGTGGGGAGACTGGACTCACAACTGGAAGGGAGATCAGGTTGGAGGAGATCACCAACCATCTGTGTCGGGTGATTAAAACAGTAGACATGATCCTGCACAACTTGATACAATAGCACATGGTCCATGTGATGCTTTGCATTCTGGGAAATTAAAAATGGGAGTGAGTGGAAGGCAGCCTCCACAGTGTGCCTTGGCATCCCTAGCATGCTGTGATTTGATGCCAGTTTTAAACGAGGAGGTCCTCAAATCGAGCTGAACTCTTGGTGATTACATGGACACATCCATGTATTTTCTTGGCAATGGTATAGAAATGGATTGCATTTGCCTTCTTCTGGGATGCTTTTTCCAAGTTCTCTGTCTACTCTACAGCCCTGGGATTTCTCAGTGACCTCCCATTCAAGAATTAACTGGGTCTGACCCTGCTTAGCTGTTTCAGGATCAGCCAAGGTCAGCTAGATGCTGTCACCTACAATAATACTAAAATCACTGTATCCTTCATGCAACAACAAAGTCTGCTGTTGTTGATGCTTGCACTCCCTTTAAATAACAATCATTATATGTTTATGTAACACTTAATGACCACCTAGAGATTGAAATATCTCCTCACAATTTACAGGATGCCTCCAGTGTCTTCTAATTTTCTTTGATGCTGTTACACCACCTTGGAGGGAGAAAAAATGTTGCATCTATTTATGGGTTGTGATGGACTCATTGAGATGGTAAACTTTGCCAGTTATGATTTCTTCAGTAAACCTTGGCAAGCCAACCACAATATGTGAAGTTAGACATTGAGCTTCAAGAAAGCTCAACAAGTCCCACATACCAAAAGCAGGCAGGCTGACCTGATCAGTATTCTGGGTTGGTAGCTTGAAGAAGTGGGCGAGTAGTTAAGTCTGTTAGTCTCTTCAGCTTTCAAGCAGAGTTCAGAGCAGTAAAGTTAAACAGTGCCTTTATTCAGTGGTAGAAAGCCCATACAGAGCTGACATTGTTTTGGCCTCCTTTTGATTTAACAATCATTGTAGTAGGTATGAGAGGCTGTGAGCGAAGTCTGTATTTTAAGTTGTTCTTTTGTTGTTTTCTTGCAGAAGGACTTTTCCTCCTATACAAAGACGTGCTGTGTGCAAGTAGCCTTTGCTCTCTTGTCTCCTGATTCATGTTTTACATCAATGCACTTCCACTGATTTGCAGAGTGGGAGGAATGCAGTGGCAAATTGGAGCTATGGAGGTTTTGTTTCTGGAACAAAGTGCCCTGAACTATGGCCTTGCAAATAAACTCTCCAAACTGCAAGTCTGTTTATGGTACATTCTTATTAGTGAGCTTGTTTGCACATTAAAGGCATGTCCAGCCTGGCTCTGATTCACTGTTGGGGCATTCTCCCAGTTAAATGTTAGGTTGGCGGTAGGCAACCTGTGGCACTCCAGATGTGGTGAACCACCACTTCTTGCAGCCCTAGTCAGTGTGCCAGTAGTGAAGGATGCTGGGAGTTCAGCATCTGCAGTGCCACAGTCTTCCATATACATGAAAGCAAGACCAACTGGGGACATGGGAAGTGGCACTGATTTAACTCATGTGTCTACACCAGTCTCCCCCAATCTGGTTCCCTGAAGATGAGAATACCATCCTGGTTGATTATTAATTGCAGTCCAAGACATCTGTCTGTTCTAGTTGGGTTCACTCATTATGGAAATAATACCAGTTTGCTTGGTTTTGGGTATTGTTATGGTGTATCCAGTCCATTATGGCTAAACAAGCTGTGCCTCGGTACAATATGTGGACCAGCTCTTTTTAATTGTAAACCATGACTGATGGCTTAGAATGGCAGCGTTAGAAGAGTCAGAGGCCTCAGTCTAGCCTCTTTACCTTTTGAGGGGACAGGAAACCATCTGGTGAAGTTGTGATGTCACTAGAACAGGTGTAGATATTTCTGGTCTTTTGATAGTGTCAAGGCTGTGAATGGGAAGCCTGAGGAAGACAAAGCATTTCCATTCCCACCCTTGAGACTCCCTATCTCCAAAACAACCAAACCACACTGCTAATACATGGAAACTTTGCAGCCAAATTTCAGGGGTAATATGGGCTACAATTGGTATGCTGCATGGTGCCCTGTGGCTAGTTTAGGACAATGCATGCACCCAGTCATTGTGGTATATTCAGTAATCTGTGTTTAACCATGGCATAATACAGTGCTTGATCCCAGTTTGCAACTGGGAGTGGCTCTCTAGAATTTTGGAAAGAGGTTTTTTCAAACCCTACTTGGAGGTGTCAAAGATAAAATCTGAGTCTTGCTCCCTTCATCTTAAGCATGTTTCCTTCTCTTGTTGTCCACCATTGCAAGTAAGTATGAGTCCCAGTTAGCTTCTTTTTGGCCAGGAATAGCTGATTCAAATACTTTGTGGATTTTATTTTCCTCCTTGAGCCTGAAAAGCAAGGGCTCCAGACCCCTTTAATTTTTGCCTTTCTATCATGCATGTCCTCTCCAGCATGCAGGTTAAGAAATATGAACCTGAAGTCACAATGGCTTTAAAGCTAGCCATACCTCTGTCTCTCACTCTCAGCCTGGTAAATTAGGGATAATACAGCCACACCTGAAATAATGGCTTTTGTACTACTTAAGTGATCAATATCAGTCAAATATATATATTTGATATATTGCAAGAATCCTCAACGTTTTCTGCCACTTGTGGCCTGAAAATCCCCTCCCCCTTTCCTAACAATTGCAAGATTGCAGCAGGTCCACCCCAGTTTTCCTGCAAGGCATGACTTGGGATACCCATGGTTCTCCGTATCTTGCTATACTACAATGCTTACGATCCTGACTGTTAGCCATGCTGGCTTGGCTGAACCTACCATCTTTGGTCATATCCTAAAACCGCATTTCTTTGGAAACTGGCTGCTGTCAGGCAAGGTTGAATTAACTGCAGTGGTGACCTAGTGTCCCCACCAGTGGGGACAACTGTGGTAGCATCTGTTTGCCTTCCAAAATAAGTTTTGCAGTTGTTCAGTTTTGCTCTTTTCCTCCATGTCCAGATGTGTTTTCTTTGGAAGGTCTGGAACCCTTAACTTTGTTTACCTCAAGCTCTGTTTGGACCTCCTTGGTTAACTCTGTGATTTAGGATCAATCTGTTTGCAGAGCGTGTCCATTAAATCCCTTTTTCCTGTGCAGGATAAATATTGTTCAGTGTCCTTCTACGCCCCATAACTCAAGCTCCCTTCCTGGTGACTTCTAAAGTTTTGAGCTGGCTTCCCATGACCAGCTTGAAACGGCATTGGAGATGGGGGGCCATCCTTCAGCATGTGTATTCAAAAAGGTTGTTTTCTTCAGTTAAAATAAACGATTGGTCAAGGGATCATACCAAGCCATGGTTTTCTGGATAGATCAAAGTTGGCCGAATTCACATGAGCTTGTTAAATAATGAACATGATTCACAATCTACAGTGGCTGGATTCACACATGTTCAGCCAAACACAGTGGTTTGGTGTGTTTTCTGAACCCAGACATTTTTAAAGAAAAAGAATAAATTTATTTTTATTTATTAAATTTATTTATTATTTATTATAGAGAGCCAGTTTGGTAATGGCAAACCAGGAGACTGATTGTTCTAGTCCCGCCTCAGGCATGAAAGCCGGCTGGGTGACCTTGGGCCAATCCCTGTCTCTCAGCTCTAGGAAGGAGCCAATGGCAAACCAGGAGACCGAATTCTAGTCCCACCTTAAGCATGAAGACTGGCTAGGTGACCATGGGCCAGTCACTCTCTCTCAGCCCAACTCACCTCACAGGGTGGTTGTTGTGGGGAAAATAGGAGGAGGGAGGAGTATTAGGTATGTTTGCTGCCTTGAGTTATTTATAAAAATAATAAAGAAGGGATAAAAATTAAACAAATAAATAAAACCTCTAGACCAGCACAATTAACATTTCTTTTAAAAACACCTTTTGTAATTTGTAATATTATATAACTGAATAGTAATATAACAATATAGCTGTATTAAAAGGTAAAGGTACCCCCCGCACATTTGTGCAGTCGTGTCCAACTCTAGGGGCCGGTGCTCATCTCCGTTTGTTATCCAAAGAGCCAGCGTTGTCCAAAGACGCTTCCACAGTCATGTGGCCGCATGACACGCGCGGAACGCTGTTACCTACCCACCGAAGTGGTACCTATTAATCTACTTGCATTTGCATGCTTTCGAATTGCTAGGTTGGCAAGAGCTGGAGCTAGTGCAGGAGCTCACTCTGCACGCAGGGCTAGGGATTCGAACCTCCGAACTTGCAATCTTCCGATCAACAAGCCTGGCGTCTTACCCGCTGAGCCACCACGCCCCTTAGATAGCTGTATTACTTTTATATAAAAACTGTATAGTTTAAAAGAGAAATCCTTAACCTTTTATCCAAAATAAAGCTATATAATGAACAAAAAAGAGAAGAAAGACCCTAGAAAATAGGAGTTTTAAATAAAAAGTTAACAACTAAACAAAACTAAAAGCTCAAAAGAACCAAAATACCTACATGAATGTGTATATTTTTGTGCTCCAGCAAAGGAGATTGTTACCTTGTCGTGGTGCTGGAACTTGAGCACCTCAATGACGCCATGAGCTAAACTGTGAAGGGACACCCAAGACAGGAAGGTCATGGCAGAGAGGTCAGACTAAATACGATCCCTGGGGAAGGTAACGGCAACCCACCCCAGTATTCTTGCCGTGAAAACTAAATGGATCAGTACAACCAGAGATATGTTGGCATACCATTGGAAGATGGGACTCCCAGGTTGGAAGATGGTCAAAATGCTACCGGGGAGGAACAGAGGATAAGTTTAACTAGCCCCAGATTTGATGACGCAGCTAGCTCAAAGCTGAAAGGACGGCTAGCGGCCGACGGTGCTGGTGGTGAACGACGAATCCGATGTTCTAAAGATCAACACACCATAGGAACCTGGAATGTAAGATCTATGAGCCAGGGCAAATTGGATGTGGTTATTGGTGAGATGTCAAGATTAAATATAGACATTTTGGGTGTCAGTGAACTGAAATGAATTGGAATGGGCCACTTCACATCAAATGACCACCAGATCTACTGCTGTGGACAAAAGGACCACAGAAGAAATGGAGTAGCCTTCATAATTAACAATAAAGTGGCTAAAGCAGTGCTTGGATACAATCCAAAAAATGATAGAATGATCTCAATTTGAATTCAGGGTAAGCCATTTAATATCACAGTGATCCAAATATACGCCTCAACCACAGATGCTGAAGAAGCAGAAGTAGATCAGTTCTATGAGGATCTGCAGCACCTACTGGATAATACACCAAAAAGATATGTTATTTTCATTACAGGAGACTGGAATGCTAAGGTGGGTAGTCAGACGACACCTGGAATTACAGGTAAGCATGGACTGGGAGAACAAAATGAAGCGGGACATAGGGTGAAAGAATTTTGCCAAGACAACTCACTGTGCATAACAAACACTGTCTTCCGACAACCTAAAAGACGACTTTATACATGGACTTCACCAGATGGTCGACACCGAAATCAGATTGACTACATCCTTTGCAGCCAAAGGTGGCGGACATCTATACAGTCGGTAAAAACAAGACCTGGAGCTGACTGTATTTCAGATCATGAACTTCTTATTGCACGATTTAGAACCAGACTAAAGAGAATAGGGGCGTGGTGGCTCAGCGGGTAAGACACCAGGCTTGTCGATTGGAAGATCGCAAGTTCGGAGGTTCGAATCCCTAGCCCTGCGTGCGGAGTGAGCTCCCGCACTAGCTCCAGCTCTTGCCAATCTAGCAATTCGAAAGCATGCAAATGCAAGTAGATTAATAGGTACCACTTCGGTGGGTAGGTAACAGCGTTCCGCGCACGTCATGCGGCCACATGACCGTGGAAGTGTCTTCGGACAATGCTGCCTCTTCGGCTAACAAACGGAGATGAGCACCAGCCGCTAGAGTCGGACACGACTGCACAAATGTGCGGGGGGAACCTTTACATTTTAAAGAGAATAGGGAAGACCCACAGATCAGTTAGATATGAGCTCACTAATATTCCTAATGAATATGCATTGGAGGTGAATAATAGATTTAAGGGACTAGATTTGCTGGATAGGGTCCCGGAAGAACTATGGACAGAAGTTCGCAACATTGTTCAGGAGGCGGCAACAAAAAACATCCCAAAGAAAAAGAAAACCAAGAAGGCAAGATGGATGTCTGCTGAGACACTGGAAGTAGCCCAAGAAAGAAGGAAAGCAAAAGGCAACAGTGATAGGGGGAGATATGCCCAATTAAATGCAAAATTCCAGAGGTTAGCCAGAAGAGATAAGGAATTATTTTTAAACAAGCAATGAGCGGAAGTGGAAGAAGACAATAGAATAGGAAGGACAAGAGACCTCTTCTAGAAAATTAGAAACAGCGGAGGTAAATTCCAGGCAAAAATGGGTATGATCAAAAACAAAGATGGCAAGGACCTAACAGAAGCAGATCAAGAAAAGGTGGCAAGAATATACAGAAGATCTGTACAGGAAAGATAATAATGTCGGGGATTGCTTTGACAGTGTAGTCAGTGAGTTAGAGCCAGACATCCTGAAGAGTGAGGTTGAATGGGCCTTAAGAAGCATTGCTAATAACAAGGCAGCAGGAGACGACGGTATCCCAGCTGAACTGTTTAAAATCTTGCAAGATGCTGTCAAGGTGATGCATGCCATATGCTAGCAAATTTGGAAAACACAAGAATGGCCATCAGATTGGAAACAATCAACTTATATCCCCATACCAAAAAAGGGAAACACTAAAGAATGTTCAAACTATCGAACAGTGGCACTTATTTCACATGCCAGTAAGGTAAGGCTCAAGATCCTGCAAGGTAGACTTCAGCAATTCATGGAGCAAGAATTGCCAGATGTGCAAGCTGGGTTTAGAAAAGGCAGAGGAACTAGAGACCCAATTGCCAATATCCGCTGGATAATGGAGAAAGCCAGGGAGTTTCAGAAAAACATCTATTTCTTAGATTTAGCCAATCCTGTTTACGTCTGAAAAGGACATAATTTCCAGCACCCTTGGGCTAACATTTTTAAACCTCTGGCATTTATTTATTTTGCTATATGAATATGTTAGAACAGCAGTAGGTGTCTTAAAATTAAAGGTCGAGTTTTTGATGTTCGTTTTGACCTAGCTTGCTCGCTGGTCTTTTCAGTGTGGGGGGCAGGTGCCTTTCCTCTTTTTCAACTTGTAAAGGGATATGGAAAGATGAGCTGTTTTCAAAGGAAGCAAGAGCCAGACTGCCTTTCTCTTTGGTTATGGTCCATTCATTCCATCTACCATCTGTTCTGGTAATGAGGTGTTTCCTCCGCCTGACCCACTTGGCATCGGCATGTTGAAAAGTCTACAAGGCTCTGGGCTAGCCTTCTGCCTGAAACGGGGGGCTCTTCAGACGTATTGGGAATGGAAACCTTGGAAAGGGGCTGGGGAAGGCTGCTCTTGGCTTTTTACTGATGCATTCATTTATTTTTTTAAAGGTGTCGAGGCAACCTTGCAGATGTGGGGGATTGTGCAATTGCTCTGCTGTGCTTATAAAATTTTAGGATTGGTGATAAGATCCAGAGGTCTTCAGTCATTTGTAACTGCCCCGTGTTTTTCTGCCACTTCTCCCTCTATATTTGACTATGCATGCATTGCATTTGTATCTTATCTTTTCTCTGAAAGCATCAAATGGTTCCATGGAAGGGTGTGCTCATTTGATCTCCACTACAACCAGAGATGCAGGTTGGGCTTGAAGAGAAAATGATAAACCCAAAGTCACCCCATGAGGTGTTTGGTTAAGGGGAGGCTTGAACTTGGGTCTACCCAATTCAAGTCCATCACCTTAACTACTAGACTCACTTTCTTCAGAAAATTCTTGGAGGTGTGCTCCCCAAATTTTTTTTGTTAGAAACTGCTGTTAGACATTTGTTTGGAAGTGCATAAACTAGCACTCCAAAACTTCTTTCTGAGCAGCTGATCTGCATGTCTTAAGAACCTTGAGGGCCAGTTGAATCCAACAAGAGTAGGGATAACAACACTTTTAAAATGATTATTTTGGGTTGGACTCCAGAGGGTGGACCATGATTTTCTGAGATGTTCCCTATGTTCTCTGATGTTCTAAATGGGTGGGAGGGTATTAAAGAACGTTTTAGCATCTTAAGGGTGTTCTTAAGTTTAAAATGTTATAAACATTAAAGTAATAGAAAACTGTGTTGCAGATTCTTAGCTTTAGGGGTTGTAAACAAACTGGCATTCTTTGTTAGCTTCCCAAGGAGAACTTTGTTGCATGACATTGGAAGAAGCAAGATCCTCCAACGTTGTCCAGCAAAATTCTCCTAGAAATGCATGAGGAATGTCTGGAGAGACAGGTTCTTTTTTCATGTGTCTTTCTTTACACCTTACATCTTTACATGCTGACAAATCTCTCCATCCATGGATTTTTAATTTTTTTTGAAAGCCAGTGGCTGTGCCACCTTTTCCACCAGCAAATTCCTGAAATTGATGGTGCATTGAGTTAACAAAAGCAAAGTTGGAAATTCATTCTTCTCAAGATGGATAGGGAGAATCCTTGGATGCAAGAAGTTTTTCTTTTCTTTTTTTGGCAAGGAGATCTTCCCTTAGTGAAGTCAGGCCTCTGGACGATTTGTTGTTAGCCTGAGAAACTGGGTCAAAAGATCCTATCATTTACTCTGCTGTCTCCTTGCTCTTGGCTGAGCCCTTCATTCAGGCGTGGAGAAAGCGAGGAATTTGATCAGACCTCTTCATATCAACCATGCTTTGAACTGCCTGAAATGAGACACCGGCAGGTTTACCGGTCTGTGTATGGTCTTAGTTTTCATCAGTTTGAAATGGGCAGGAAGAAGGTTTTCATCGGTTTGAAATTAGCAGGTGTGTCCTTGTGTTGAGTACTGTAATTCAATAACATTCCAGCATGGAGGAATGGAGATTTCGAAGGGGGTGGCATTTTGTGCTGGACATTATTCTAGAAAGTGGTTGCTTTTGCTAGGATGTGTCTCTGGCTGGTTCTCATATCTATGAGAAAGATAAAAGAGCCAGTTTGGTCTAGTGGTTAAGGTGCTGGGCTAGAAACCAGGAGTCTGTGAGTTCTAGTCCCACCTTAGGCATGAAAGCCGGCTGGGTGACCTTGGGCCAGTCACACACTCTCAGCCCAACTCACCTCACAGGGTGGTTGTTGTGGGGAAAATAGGAGGAGGAAGAAGTATTAGGTATGTTCGCCACCTTGAGTTATTTATAAAAATAATAAAGGCGGGATAAAAATTAATTAAATAAAAATAAATATCTGCACTCAGCTTGCAATGCAAGATTGAGTTCCAGCTTTGGCTGATATTATTTGTTTACTTACTTACTTACTTACTTACTTACTTACTTACTTACATTTATTGGCTGCCCAACTCCAGTGGACTCAGTATCCCCATGAGCACCAGCACCACTAATTGAGTATGGAATATTCATTGTTCTGTTGAGCAGTTTTTTTAAAAAAGTCAGCTCAGTAATTTCCTCTACTTTTCATCTGCCCAGTAACTGAAATTCTCTAGAACGATTACGAAGTTACTTCTTGTAGTTGCTACAACCATGAAAAATTATCCAAAACAGTAAAAACAATCAATGAAAGATAGCAATACAGTGAAAACAATAACATGGAAGTAACAAATAACATAAGAAAGACCTGAAACCTGCCAAATCCTTTACCCCAGGTCCTGAAAACCAAAAGGACTACGAAGTATTGAAATGGCCAGGAGAAGCAGGTCTTTGCCATGAAGTCATCAATGTTGGTACTAGATGATACTAGCCCAGGAGGGGGCACTCCCTAAGTTGGCCCCCATAACTGAGAAGGTCTTTCCTTGTAGCCTCACTTCACATGGAGAAGAACCTCAGAGAGGACTTAAGTATCCCTAAGATATATTCAAGTATTTTTTTGCAGTGGAATGATCCACTCGAAGGGCCGACACGCAGGAGCATGAGTGAGTCTAATGGTCCATCTACCTTAGTATTCCTGATTGGCAGCAACTCTCTGGGTTTGTCTGGGGCTTTTCCCAGCCTTAGCTGCAGTACCCTACCTGGAAAGTTGCGCAAACTTGGATTGTGTCTGGTGGGCAAAGCATCTCTCCCCCTTTTATACATTTAGATTCAGATGATCTAGATGTAGATCTTGATCTCTAGATTCTACCTTTGCTCCACAAAGCGCAAGGCAGCACTCATAGCACTCCTTCCTCTAATTGTTTCCCACAATAGCCCTGGGAGGTAGGCCAGGATGAGAGATAGTGGCTCTTTGAGCCTCCATGGTTGATGGTGTTTTTAAATTTTCCCAATCCTAATTCAACACCTTAATCACTACACCACTTTAGCTCCTATATGCTCTGCAGCCAGGTAAAGACACGAGGTCTGTATATAGGTCTGTACACAGTCAGGTGATTGGCCAATGTCTACCTGGTAGGAAATTGCAGGCCCAACATGTCTGTAGGGTGCCAGACTGAGATGAAGACTCCCTGGGATCTCAGGTAGAAACTTTCCCAGCATACCTAGAAATGTCAACAGTGGAACCTGGAGTCCTCTTCAGGCCAAACATATGTTCTACCATTGTGGTACAGCTCTTTCCTTATTTATGGCAGGGTGAAGCCTTCTTGCATGCAAATATATGTATGTGAACTCTGATTTCCCATGCAGTGCTTTGCACAGACCTATAGCTTATTCACTGCCTCTCTCTAGAATATAAGGTAACAACACACTTGAGTCAAGCTCAACTTCACACCTATGTAGTTTTCTTGGCAATGTAGTGGAAGGGGATCTACCCTCTTCTGGGATGTTTTTGCAACTTCCCAGTCTAACCTACAATTCTGAGGCATTTCAATAGTTCCCCTTCAGAAAACTAGCTGGATCTGACTTTGCTTAATTTTTTGAGACCAATCAGGGTTGGCCAAATGTCATCTGCTATAACCCAGAATATAGAGGCCTTGGAACTAGATGAGATTTGAACCATATGCACAGAAGGTATGCATGCTAGTTTCTTGCTGGAGAAAAGTACCCTCTGAAATATTATCCTGAATGCTCTTTGTACATGATGCCTTCAGCAGCCATCAGAGATATCTTGTTAACTTAAAATTGGAAGCAACCTTTTCTGTCATGGGACATGTTGCTGGGGGATATATGGTAGGTTGGACTCAAAGAAATGGTGAGTGGAGTGAGAGCCAAAATTGGTAGGAACAGTCATTTTCTCTCTGGTGCCCTTTTTCTTCTCCATAACACTGTTCTTTTTCTCCTTTTATGTCTTATACTCTCCCTTTCCTTACAGGAATGGAGGGGTAGTTCTTATCAGAGAATACATCTTGCAGAGCTTTGAAATTTGGCTGAGGCCTCAGTGACATTAGACTTTGGTCCCTATGTGGTTGAGGACCATAGGTTGCCCACCTCTGATGTTGGAGATGAGTTTTTTTAGCCATTGGCCAGCTCTATAATTGGGGGTAACACTCCAGAGCCTGCAAAATCAATTTTTTAATGTTGCATTCGGTTTCCCGGAGGAAGCTAAGAAATCCAAGTTCCCATGGTCTGCATGAGAAAAGAGTACAGGGATGAATCTTTTTGTAAGGCCATCCTGTTTTTTCCTCCATCGTTCCTTCTGCACTTTGGAGCATTTGTTGCAATATGCATTCTGGAATAACAGGTGGACATTGTTTGGATGAACACATTGTGTGCATGAACATGTGTTGAATACTACTCTCTCTGCTAAGCTTAATGTATCTACTCAAGTGGTTTGCAGATGAGTGGGGAAACAGAGGTTTGTTTGTTTATTTGAGAGGTAGATTGGTCTTCATGGCTGAATCCAAAAAGTAGGCTAACTCCTCCTCCTCCTCCTATTATTATTATTATTATTATTATTATTATTATTATTATTAAATTTCTATGACCACCCATCTCACCCTCAAGGAGGGACTCTGGGTGGTTTACAACCATAACATCATCATTAAAATACAATAACTACAACAATAAAAATATTGTTATTATTGGTTTGGCCACTGCACAATTAGGGGAATGGTTCTTCTATCTGCCTTCTGCAAGAAAATAGGAAAACTGGCTTGTTGGGTTGTCCCTCTTTAAATGAAGCACCCTGGAATTTCAGCTAAGTAACTGCCCAAATCTCAAAGCCTTTATTTCTGTTATGGAGCTTGGGAAATCCTGAGGATCATGACATAATTACCTGGAAGATTGTCACCCATTTCTCACCAAGACAAGTGAGATAAGCACAAATTCTTGGGGGGGGGATGGGACACAGGACTTATATTTATCTTATTTGTCATGGTAGGCACACATGTGGAAATCTGATCTCTTTTCTCCACTAAATGTCTCCCTTATATGTCAGGCTAAGCCATAATGTGGTTTGTGTGTTTTGCAGTTGGTACGATGTGCCAACCCAACTTCTGTGGATAGGAAACCCTTCTTGGGACAGGCCCGCTTATCACCCTAAGCCCAAACAACCAAACCATATCTTGGCTTACTGTGATACATGACCCAAATATGAATCAGTCAAGGAAGTTCAACTTGGATCTTCAGAGGCAACTTATCAAAATATGCAATTTGCTGTGCTGAAGTTTCAAAAATAAAAGTAACATTGCAGATGCTTCTGAATTTCTTGTTTAAATTAGATTCCGAAAACATAGGGGGAAGAGCAGCAGATATGTATAGTAAGGTAAAGGTACCCCCCGCACATTTGTGCAGTTGTGTCCAACTCTAGGGGCCGGTGCTCATCTCCGTTTGTTAGCTGAAGAGCCAGTGCTGTCCGAAGACGCTTCCACGGTCATGTGGCCGGCATGACGCACGAGGAACGCTGTTACCTACCACCGAAGTGGTACCTATTAATCTACTTGCATTTGCATGCTTTCGAATTGCTAGGTTGGCAAGAGCTGGGGCTAGTGCGGGAGCTCACTCCATCACGAAGGACTAGGGCAGGGCTTTCCAAAGTTTTTCCCGCGGCGACACACCAACCGGCGTTGGTGTGTTGCCGCTGGAAAACCCCGAAGTGCGGCAGCACGCAAAAACCCGGAAGCGCTGCTGCTGCTTTCGGGTTTTGCGCGCTGCAGTTGGTGTGTCACCGCGGGAAAACCCGGAAGCGCTGATGATGATCAGCGCTTCCGGGTTGTGTGGCAACACACCAGACTGTGTGTGGCGACACACTTTTGTGTCGCCACACACAGTTTGGAAAGCTCTGGACTAGGGATTTGAACCTCCGAACTTGCAATCTTCTGATCAACAAGCCTGGCGTCTTACCCGCTGAGCCACCATGCCCCTGCAGATATGTATAGGTAGTGGTTAATCCTGTTCTTTGTTATCTTTCTCTTCCTTCCCTTGTAGCTTGACTTATAGACATTGGCTGTTCCTTCATGTTGTGCTAAGCCTTGCTTCATAGAATAAGTGACAACTGAATGGTTTTGCTCCTTGCTAAGCCATAAACATGGGGCGTGGTGGCTCAGCGGGTAAGACGCCAGGCTTGTCGATTGGAAGATCGCAAGTTCGGAGGTTCGAATCCCTAGCCCTGCATGCGGAGTGAGCTCCCGCACTAGCTCCAGCTCTTGCCAACCTAGCAATTCGAAAGCATGCAAACTCCAAAACACAAGAAAAGCAATGTAGTTTATGCAATCCAGTGCAGTGAGGAGTGCTCTGAACTCTACATTGGAGAAACCAAACAACTTTTGTACAGGAGGATGGCCCAACACAGGAGAAGTAACACCACAGGACCAGAGTCAGCAGTTTATCTTCATCTAAAGGAAAAAGGACACTCATTTGAGGACATTAATGTTCACATTTTAGACAGAGAAGATAGGTGGTTTGAGAGAGGGGTCAAGGAATCCATTTATGCCAACTTGGAAAATCCTTCCTTGAATAGAGGTGGGGGCCTCAGGCACAACCTCTCCCCCATCTTCCTCCCCACATTGTCTTCTGTGCCTAGGAAGATTAAGACCATTTCACAAGCTCAACAGCAGCATGGTGATCTTAACAATCCTCCTTTAGATGATAAAAGGACTTAAAAATAACATCTCAATATAACCATGACCTAGCCCCAGGTGTAAGGTCACACAGCTACCTAGAAACATATTTAGGATTCCCTTACCAACTTTGCTCAGACTGAAGAAGCTCCTTGGATAAGGAGCGAAACGTTTCCACTGAGAAAATAGAAATCCAGTTGACATGATTCAAGCTACAGACAATTCCACCTGGATGACTGAGAACCTTCATAGACAAATGCAAGTAGATGAATAGGTACCACTTTGGTGGGTAGGTAACAGTGTTCCGTGCGCGTCATGCAGCCACATGACCATGGAAGCGTCTTCGGACAACGCTGGCTCTTCGGCTAACAAACGGAGATGAGCACCGGTCCCTAGAGTCAGACACGACTGCACAAATGTGCGGGGGGAAACTTTACCTTAAGCCATAAACAGTGGTTTATTGCAATGGTTGGATCCATAGAACATGCTAAATTGGATCAGTATGTGAACCCAAATTGATGTTTGTTCCTGTGCAGGCCGAATTATTTCTGATACAAATTAGGAAAGTTTCAGACATTCTACCATGGAATATTTTGACCCCCAAATGGGCTGTTCCAACCTCAGAACAAGTTGTTCTGAGTGTTCCAGAAGTGGCTGAACCAGAAAACATGCTGCTCCACGTTTTCCAGCAGCACCAGTTCAGAACACTCGGAACAGCCCATTTGGGGGATCACAAAGTTCCCTGTTGGAACAATTGTTCACCTCTGCAGATTTTCTTTATTTATACTTTTAGATTTATAAGGCCAACCAATTCAACCCAGGCTCTGGGCAGCGTACAATTAAAAATCAATACAATACCTAAAAAGCAAACACGGTAAACATTAAAAAAGAGAGAAAAATATATGGGGGAACAACATACCCCAACCAAGCAAAGGATACATGCCAAATGGACACTCTACCGATGAATCTGAGAGCTTGGGGAGAAAAACATATTTTTAATAATTGTCTAAAGGTTTGCAGGGTCAGAGTGGTCTGAACCTCTGGGGGATGCTATTCCAGAGGGCTGGCAGCACTACAGAGAAGGCACATTTCCTAGGTCCCATCAGGTGATATTGTTTAAGGGATGGGATATGAAGCATGCCTACTTTGTTGGATCTTAATGGAGCAGGTAGAAATGATGGGAGAGAGGCAGTCCCTCAGAGAGTCTGGCCCTATGCCATGATAAGCTTCATAGATGATAACGACCTTGAATTGCACCCAGAAGTTCACTGGTAGCCAGTAAAGCTTGGGTAACAGAGGTATTACACAGGTGTTCCAAGGTGAGCCCCAAATGGCTTGCACTGGTGTATTCTGGACCAGCTGGAGCAAACTCACATAGGGCAACTCATTGTAGAGTGTATTGCAATAGCCCGTACATGAGGTGACCAGGGCATGAGTGACCATAAGAAGGGAAGCCTGGTCCAGAAAAGGGTATAGTTGTCTTTCTAGATGAATCCTTGAGAAGATGCTCCTGTCCGTAACTGCTATCTGCTCATCAAGTCCAGGATTATGCCCAAATTGCATACCAGCTCTGAATGGGGAAGTGCCACCCCATTCAGAATCAATGGTAGAGAATCACTGACATCAGAAGAACCACACACCCATATCTACCCAGTCCTGTCAGAGTTGAGTTTAAACCTGTTCCTCCCCATCCAGACCAGAACAGCCTCAATGTGCTGGGACGTGATCTCAACAGCATTACTTGGTTGGCCAGGGGCAAAGGACTAATGATAATGTCCTCCACCTTCAGATCACATCACAAGTGCCCCAAGGCAAAAACTAGATCAGGGGTGTGACCACCTGCAGATGTCAGGCCCTGAATCATTGTTTTACCTGAGTCACTCAAATGCTGTATTACTGCTGTTAGGCTTAAAGAAATTTAGGATGCTATTCTCTAGTCCAGGGGTCGGCAAACCGCGGCTCGCGAGCCACATGCGGCTCTTTGGCCCCTTGAGTGTGGCTCTTCCCCAGGCAGGCATGTCGGGGGCAGGCGCGGCAGCGGGCGTGGTGTGCGTGGCGGGGGCAGGTGCGGCAGCGGGCATGGTGTGCGTGGCGGGGCAGGCGTGGCAGCGGGCATGGTGTGCGTGGTGGGGGCAGGCGCGGCAGCAGGCCCTAAGTGTGCGCGATTGGCTCCCGCCCGCAAACCCCGCCCCCTTCCACGTGATTGGCTCCCACCCTCAAACCCCGCCCCCTGGCCCTCGAGTGATATTATAAATTTTATAAATGTCAAAATGGCTCCTGGCATAAAAAAGTTTGCCGACCCCTGCTCTAGTCAAAAATGCTTCCTTTTACTTCCAGTCCACCTTGTTGATTGTGAGTGAGCTTTTGCACTAGTTTTGCTGCGTCAGAGAGAATTTAAAATTCCCCTCTCTTGTGATTCACATGGTTGCAATAAAACTTCTAAATGAGGCCTGAAGGATAGATTTTTGCTAGTGTTGTTAGCATGCCTCTTTATGCATAATTAGAGGAATTTTTGCCCCAGTGGGACAGAGTAAACTGATATCCTTAGAATTATTTCCATAATTATCAAAATTAATGTCTTTCCATAAAGCTGATTTAAAGCAAGCGGTTGAAATGTTTACCTGAGCTCAGAAAACTCTGGTTTTTGTATCATGTTTTGAAGAGGTGATCAAAAGATTAAATCAGGGTTAGCAGGAAAATCTCTCGCCTGCCATGCAATAGATCAGCAAGAATTTAACCACAAGAAATAAAAATACAAGTGAGAAAAAGCAATCAGCGTTGTGGGTGACCTAGTGTTATATGCACTTATCTCTTGCTTCTGCTTCCTTGTGGGTTGGTCACATATATATTTCACAAAAGGGGACACCAATTGCATATAGTTTGTGGGTGTTGACTTAAAGCCATTGATACAAATGGAGAAAAAGTGGCTAGAATTTAAATTACCTAAGAGGAAACTTGACACTGTAGCCCCCAAAATCTGCCTGTTTTTCCCCATATCCATTTAATGCAGGATCAGCTGATGCTGATGAAGATGGAGGGGAGGTGACTTTAATCTTGTTTTCCTCCCTAGGAAGTATTATCAAGGCAGCTGTTACTCTCAAGATGGATATTTCTCTGTTGATGTTTGGAGTGGAAAAATAGCAACTTTGATAAGCATTATTAGGAAGGAAGAGGATGAAATTAAAGGCTCCATTCATCCAGGAATCACAATAGTATGTACGATAAATTGTGTTTTCCTTGACCATGTCTATTGAATAAGTCACAATTAGTGTTGTTTGAATACAACCATACCATTGATCGTGCTTTGCAAACCACAATGACTCACATAAGATACAATACATGTACAAGGAAACCACATAATGCCTGAATGTACTGTGTGATTTTATTCATTAATATATGAGAAAGAACCTGATTACAGTAATTACAGTTATTTTATCCCAGTTCTTGATAGGTAAGAGTAGAATCCATTGCAGCATACAAGTGAAGACTTTAGTGTTCTCCTGAGGACTAGCATCTTGGCCATTGCTTTGTAAACATGAAGCAACACTGTTCCATGAGGTCACGAAGAGTCGGACACGACTAAACGACTGAACAACAACAACAACAACACTGTTCTGGGATGGCAGCCTTTAACCAAGAATCTCTGCAACTACTGTAATTCAGCTTTAAAGTTGTGTTAAGAGTCCATAATATAGTAACTTGGAGATAGATCTGTCTCTGTGGGTCCTCCCGACTCAGAGGACATCCACTGTTGTAGATGAGCTTTCCTTAACTTGTGGCTGGACTTCAACTCCCAAAGTTCCTAGCATTTTGCATCTAACCTGTATGGGTCGAATGATTAAGGTGCTGGACCAGAACTAGCAGAGCCAGTTTCAAGTCCACATTTGCCATGTAAGTTCATTGTTTGCCTGACTATCCCAAAGGCTGAACCACCACATGAGATTGTTGCTGGGAAAAGTAAAGAGGATGCTGTATGCAAGCTACCTTGAGCTCCTGGAGGAAATGCAGGATAAAAATTGATTGATTGATTGATTGGTTGATTGATTGATTGAATGATAGCCCCTCCCCTTTTAGCACCTTTGCCAGAAATTTTTCACTTGGTGATGGCTGGTACAGCTTGGAGATTCTAAGAAAAAAATCAAAGTGGATTCTGTAAGACTGAAGTTTGCCTGTCCTTGTTTTGCTTTTACATTCTACAGGCCTGCAATGTATTCTTTGTCTCCATTTCTCTTTAAAAAATTTCAGACTGGCTGCGTTTTGATATTTAATCATGCATGCATGCTGTTAAATATTCCATCTTCTTTACTTCATCATCCTGGTACAGATGTCATGCTAAGTGGCTGCACTGAACTGGCCTGTTACAAGTTCCCATTTGTGTCCCTTAATCATGATTTGAGAGCCAGTTCAATGTAGTGGTTAAGGCGCCAGGCTAGAAACTGGGAGACCATGAATTCTGGTTGTGCCTTAGGCACGAAGCCAGCTGGGTGACCTTGGGCCAGTCATTCTCTCTCAGCCCCAGGAAGGAGGCAATGGCAAACCACTTCTGAAAAACCTTGCCAAGAAAACTGCAGGGACTTGTCCAGGCAGTCTCCGAGAATTGCACACGATTGAACGGATTAAAAAAAAATCACGATTTAGGGTTGTATCTATGCTGACTGAAACTATGATCAAAGCCTGTGAGAGGGTCTTAACTCAGTTGGGCCTTGGAAGTAGAGTCACAACCGAAACAGCATGCCAGAGAGAAGCCTTGATTTGCAAACGAGGGTCTTCAATACTTCTCCACTGGAGTCCTGTTAGTGAAATTCAGTGTCTAATCTTTGGTGGTGGGAGTTGAGGGCTCTTCATTTTATTCTTTTATGCTGTATATGACAAAAGAGATGGTTTATCTGGGTGACTGAGTGAAACACTTGTACTTCCTCCTATACACACTGTTGTGTAAACCTGCTTTGCATTTTTATTTCTATTTTTGGACTTCTCTTGACTTTCTTCCTGAAGGACGTAATGGTGGTAAAGCCCAGCTAAGAAGGTGAGCTCCTTTTATGCTTATTCCCTTCTTATTTGAGGAAATGATTTCCCCTCTCTCCTTTAGTTGGCCTTATCCTTCCATCATCACTTGTTGCCTATCTTGCCACCTTTTCCAGGAGGAACCTTGATTTGAACCAAGAGCAGAGTCCTGTCTTTCAAAGTAACTTGCCGTATGACGTATTAGGAGGAAGTAGAGCATGGGTAACAGAATGGTTAAAAAGCATCACTGCAGACCCAAGAAGAGCGAGATGACCATTTTCAATTTCTGTGTAACAACTTATGGGAATAATTAAGTTAAACCCACATCCTGAAATCAGCTTAATTCAGGCCTTCCCCTTAACTCCCTACCTCTGTTGTTTGTCTTTCTGCATATTCATACATGAATGCTGCTTTCCTCCCATGGACATTTTCCAACATGGGTGAAGCCAAATGGGCCACTTTGGTTACTTTGCTTCTCTGTGGCAAGAACACTTAATTAGTAATGCTAATTTCTAACGATATCATTCAGGCAGTGGGAGGCTGTATGTCTGCTCTTTGGAATGTAATAGGCATATCTAGAATGCCTCTGTTGAGTTGTAACAGCTACTTTATAGCATTTCAGACTAGGCAGATCAGATTAACTTCAGTCCAGGTTTGTTTGATGTGCGTTCATATGACTCAGTTTCACATGTGTTCTCTTTGGCTTCTTCACCGCTCTGAATTTAATTTAGAAAACTAGTCTGCATCGATGCTTCATATTAATTATTATTTTTTTTTAAAAAACCCACCTTATAGGGTTAACATTGCATTTGTACCAGATGGACACGTCATTTAAACACCAGCCAAATTTTTTTCCCCTTCCTCATTTGGCATCTTTCCCACTTGGCATCCCACCTATCAAAGAGCTCCTGGAAAATCAAAAGCGTGCAGGCTCTTTCGTAGACTTTCTTTACCCCTGATAAAAGTTTGACCTTCATCTGGAGATAATAAATTTTTTCATGGAAAGTCTCACCTGTGAAATTGCCTCTAATGCTGCCCCTGTGTGAAAGGACAACTGAAGACTCCCCCCCCCCCACCTCCTGCCTTTATCATCTTGTGTCAGCCCTTCAAGATAGTCTAGATCAGGAAACAGACTCTACAAGAAGACTGGAACTCTACTTTATTGAGATAGGCTATAATAATAGAATCTTGAAAGCCTGATTGTATTTCCCCTTCCCTCCCTCTTATACCCCAGGGAGTCAGGGATGAGCCAGTCTGAATCTTTTAATTCTTCCTGGGCTCAAGGTATGTTTCTGCACATTTTGTTCTTGTAACGGTTTCAGAATAGATTCGTCAAGGTCATCTCCATGGCTCCCTACATCTTGAGTGATCCTTCCCTTTCACCCTGGCAGGAGAGTAATTACAGGATTTAGTGCAGGACACTTTTCCTGAAGATGCGATAGAAGTCTTATTAAAGCAACTCCCTTCTTACTGCTTTTATTTTACAATAACTGGAGCCTCCTTGAGTTTTTATTCTACCCAAGCAATAATGGTAATAATGAGCATCTAGTTATTTATCCCTGCTCTCTCTGCCTCCTCCTCTTGGCACTGGATCACTGATATGGTTTTGTAGCTGACAACATGATATAGCGTGGGAATATGTTCTCATCACCACCACTGCTTGGCACTTGATGAAGATGAGTTTCCAACATTTTTTTTCCCAGCTGTCGTTCCAACAGCTGCCACACCCTTGTTGAAGTGTTTGATTTTTGCTGCCAGGGCGTTCTTGCAGTTTAGAACGGTGGTCTAGCATCTCCAGATTAAAAAAAATTTTTTTTTTGAATTGTATAAGTGGGCTGTCTTTAGTCTGTGGGTGGATGTAGGTTCACCATCCTTCACCAGCCTGGTGCCCCCCAAAACTTAAAACTTCCCAGAATTCTGGGAATTATATCCCGGTATATTTGGAGAGCAATAAATTGAAGAACTGATCAACAATACAGAGATCAACTAATGTGAGATTTGCACATTTTCACATAATTCCTCAGAGGACTAGTAAGATATTATGTTTTTAAGTGGTGATAATTTGATTCTTGTGTTTTCTGTTAAGAGTTTATTTATTTATTTCATTTATTTTATATCCCGCCTTTAACATCTCAATATAACCATGACCTAGCCCCAGGTGTAAGGTCACACAGCTACCTAGAAACATATTTAGGATTCCCTTACCAACTTTGCTCAGACTGAAGAAGCTCCTTGGATAAGGAGCGAAACGTTTCCACTGAGAAAATAGAAATCCAGTTGACATGATTCAAGCTACAGACAATTCCACCTGGATGACTGAGAACCTTCATAGACATGTCCTTCTCAATGTGTGGCACCACAACTCTCATTGGGGCCCATCTGATGAGTGCACCAGGTGCCGAGAAGCTGGTCTGTGCTGACAGGCTGCCAAAAGTGGTCTTTTGTTGCCCTACTGAACTGGCAACCTTTAGCATGCAAAACAGGTTCTAGTATTACTTACATACTGTAGAAAACACGAGAAGATTGGTTTGCAGAATGAAGCACAGCCACAATGGAGCAAAAATAAATTTCTTCCTGCTTCCAAGACCCTTAGTAATTCTGTATGAGCTCAGCAGATATCTATGTATTGTAACGTCTTATATTGTTCTAGTGCCCTCTTTGGAATTTGGAACTGTATTGACTTTTGTTTTAAATGTTTCAGTTCCTGTCTGACTTTTCCTACATTTCCTCCTCCCACCTTGGCTATTTGTAGGGTAAAAATAATAAATAAACAAATTGAAACTTGAACTCCCCAGGTTCTCTACTTAAAGAAGTGGGGTTGGGGAATGGGGGACTTTATTCCAGGACTTTGCCCCTTTTGTTTTTGCTGGAATTTAGGCATTGCGGTGTGATGTTTTACATTCCAGAAGCTTTTTTTAAAAAATGATAGTAGCCAGCAACATTCTGTTTCCAAAACATTTGAAAAGCTTGAAATGTTGCAAATTTTAGGAGACAATAAAATGAAGTTCTCTCCTCTTTGAAAACAGGAGACTAGAAAAGATCGCTAATCTGTCGCATTGTAAAGTGTTTCAAGATGAAGAATGCCTGTTTTTTGTGACCTGGACTGTGAGTTGGAGTTTTATAAAATCACTAAACAAACAGTCCTGTACTTTCCTAATCAGCTGTTGTACTGTTACCATAGAATCTGTGCTGAAAACAATGAGTAGATAATCCGTATTTAGAAGCCTGGCATGGCGACACTTTTAAGTCACCCAAGACTTTGACATGGTGGACTGGGGACAGTTACAAGATAATTATTTGGAAAGCAGATAAACATAACAGACAAATTAGCAACTTGTAAAGCACAGTATGACAGCTGCTTCTCAGAGGTTTCTATTTAAAACAAGTCCTCCCTCTTCCTTTGAGAACACATTAATGACAAGTGATTTGGGTCTTCAGAATTAAAAAAAACCATATGATTGGCCTAGTTACCTCCCGACTGGATTACTGTAATGCGCTCTACATGGGGCTGCCCTTGAAGAGCATCTGGAAGCTTCAGCTGGTGCAAAATGCAGTGGCACGGGCAGTTATGTGTACTTCTAGAACAGCTTGTGTTATCCTCTGCTCCGCGGGCTGCATTGGTTGCCAGTCTGTTTCTGGGTCCAATTCAAGGTGCTGGTTTTGACTTTTAAAGCCCTTCATGGCATGGGGCTGAGTTACTGTATTTGAGGGACCACCTGTCCCTGATTACTTCTGCCCGTCCCATCAGATCCGGCAAGAGAGACATGCTTGGCAGGCCCAAAGAGGCGGGCCTTCTATGTCATGGTGCCCACCTTATGGAACATTCTCCTCCCCCGAAGTGAGGTCATCTCCATCCCTACTTATTTTCCAGAAATCCCTCAAGACCTGGCTATGTCATCTGGCCTGGGGGTCTCGGGACAGGTGAAATCTTGAGGTGGCCCCCTTGCTGATCTAATCTCTTGTGTGTGTTATGCTTTTTTAATTTTTTAATTTGACTGCTTTTGATATGTTTATTGTTTTTATATTTTTTGCTGTATGCCACCCAGAGTCACTTCTTGTGAGATGGGCGGCCATATAGATTAGATGGATGGATGGATGGATGGATGGATGGATGGATGGATGATAGATAGATAGATAGATAGATAGATAGATAGATGATAGATAGATGATACTGGGGAGTCAACCCTGAGCTACAAATATTCTCTTCGATTAGATAGATGATAGATAGATAGATAGATAGATAGATAGATAGATAGATAGATAGATAGATGATGATAGATAGATGATGATAGATAGATAGATAGATAGATAGATAGATAGATAGATAGATAGATAGATGATGATAGATAGATGATGATAGATAGATAGATAGATAGATAATGATAGATAGATAGATAATGATAGATAGATGATGATAGATAGATAGATAATGATAGATAGATGATAGATAGATGATGATAGATAGATGATAGATAGATAGATAGATGATAGATAGATAGATAGATAGATAGATAGATAGATGATAGATAGATAGGTGATGATAGATAGGTGATGATAGATAGATACTGATAGATAGATAGATAGATAGATACTGATAGATGATGATAGATACTGTAGATAGATAGATAGATAGATAGATAGATAGATAGAATAAACATTAGGCATATCAAATCTCACTGGGTGCCTCTTTGGGATGTTAAGTCTATGTGTGGTGAGTGAGCCTCCTCCTTATACATCCTAAGGGGCCTATTAGCTTAGTAAGAGCCCAGTTACATATTACATTAAAGCTTTAGTTCTTAATTTTTTCATGCTGGGTTAAAAGGATCTTCTTTGCTCTTTAGCTGTGGTTTTACCATTAAGTCCTTGCTTAGAGCTTCTGTTTGCCTTAAGTAAACAAGTATCCACTGGGACCATTGGAGGCTCTCTTCTAAGCTCTGTGGCTGCTTGCAGGGATGGAATTATGGATGAAATCTGGGAAAGGAAGGATTAATTATCTCCTTCCCTGGGTGGTCCTAATAAAGATTGGACTCCCAACTGTTCAAGAGAGACTGACAGACAGACACTTTTGTTCAGCTCTCTCTCCTCGGTCTATATATTCTAAAATATAATTAGAATTGTTTTGGTCACAATTCACAATAAGGCATAATTGCTCTTTGCTGGATACTTGTTCCACTCTGTCCTTCTGCTAGCAGGAATGGCTAAACAAACCATGGCTGCCGTGGCGAGTTTTTCATCACACATGAGCCTGGAAATTTGGCTTGTTCTTGTTGGGAACACGCCAGAGCTAGAACTCTGTAGCTTCTGGGTTTTGGCTTGGTTGTGAGAGAGACAAAAGGGGTTGGTTTTCATGCTGCGGAAAAGCAAGGGAAGAAAGATAAAGCCCAGTGGGAGAACTAAACAGCCTATTTAGGGTAAACCAGGATGCTTTATCATTCTGGCTTACGGTTAGATGGGGATAAACTAGCAAAATGTTCAGGGCATCAGGTCCAGGTTCTGAAGGGATAAGGGTAAGTGGGAGAGTCACCTGGGATGATCAGCCTCCAATATGGAACCAGGCCTAGCAAGGACCTTACCCTTCTGTTGTGGCCTGTTCTGTGGAACAGCATCTATAGGCTGCAGTCCAGAAAAAGAGTTGCACTTCTGTGGACACCTGCCTGGGGGTTACCTGTTTCCCATGTCTGATGTCAGTGCTCAAATGGAGACCTGGGTGGGTGGGGAAGATACAGTAGGTAGGCCACATTGAGATGCCTCTCCCTTCCCAGGTGCCAGGATCGTTTTCAAACTAAGTAATCCTGTCCCACCTCATTAGCTTCTGGGGATCAGGCCATTTCTAGTCCTGTGTCATTTGGAAACTCTTGGTTTTTCATTTGTGCTATTCTGCTTGTGTTCTTCCTTGTTGTTTGGTTCTTGTCAAATAGATTGTCAAATGTTTGAGATTTGAGTCTTCCGTATTTATCGACTGGCTTACTGGGTATCCCTGCATTTATACTCTGCCTTTCTTAAAGCATTTTCCAGCCATTAGATTACAAGGGGTCTCCCCCATCTCAGTTGTACTAAAAAGCTAATTTATTTAACAGCCTTTCAGTCCTCCTTCCTTTGATGTTGTGTTGATTGAAAATTAGCCAGCAGTAAAAGGGGAAGTGGTGGCTCAGCGGGTAAGATGCCAGGCTTGTCGATTGGAAGATCGCAAGTTCGGAGGTTCGAATCCCTAGCCCCGCATGCGGAGTGGGCTCCCGCACTAGCCCCAGCTCTTGCCAACCTAGCAATTCGAAAGCATGCAAATGCAAGTAGATGAATAGGTACCACTTCGGTGGGTAGGTAACAGCGTTCCGTGCGCGTCATGGCCACATGACCGTGGAAGCGTCTTCGGACAACGCTGGCTCTTCGGCTAACAAACGGAGATGAGCACCAGCCCCTAGAGTCGGACACAACTGCACAAATGTGCGGGGGGAACCTTTACCTTTTTTTTTTTAAAAGGGGAAGTGGTATGCAATTCACCTTAGACTCGAGATTTCACTTCTTGTAAAGGTTCCTGTCCATAAATAGACTCTGGTGAAACCTTTTAGTTTAGCTTAATTTTTAGTTTGGTCTATCCTAGCTTAGCTTTCTCTCTATTTCTCCCTCTCCCTCTCCCTCTCCCTCTCCCCCCCCTCCACCTCTCTGCTAGATGCAAAGCGTTTTGCTTTGTTGGGCCATGAAAAAAAACCCTGTTAAGTGAAATGTTTGTTTTTAAAGCTTTTTTTTAACTGTTGCAAACTTTTTTTTTACCTCTTTGCCTCTTCGTATCTGTTTCTGTGCTTTTTATCATTTCTTCTAATTGTGCAGGACATTAACATGAAAAACAGGATCCCTGTTGCTTAGGATTTAATCTGCTTCTGCCGCTTATTCTCTATCTGAACTTCCCAAGAGATCTGTTACTTAGGTAGCAGAGAAAAAGCCTGTAAAAGGAAACCATGTGTGTATGTGTGCACACACCCGCACCATCTACTGAATGTGTGTATACATGCACACTTCTTGGTGTGTGTATAGAAATCTAGTGTCTCTCCTGCTACACTAGATTTGACTTCTCTGCTTCAGTTTGCTTGCTTTCCATCTATACCTGTTTGCGGACTATCATGAAGAAAGAACCTTGACTGCTTTATCTTGCATTGTGTAAGTAAATAACCCTCTTCCCCCAAAGGAATGCTCATAAATCTCTTCTTCTTAACTGTACTTTTTAAAAAGTACAATCTGGGAACTTAACATTCCAGTTGGGTGCCTGCAGGGTATCCCCCCCTTCTTTCTTTGAGGCAAGAAATCTAAACGTTTTGCTTTTCACCTGCAGATGTTACTGATGTTTTAAATGTTATGGAGAATGGAAGCAATACTCAAGTCTTCATAAAGTGCATATATTGAAAAGGGCCAAGATTGCAGCCTTCCCCAACCTGATGTCTTCCCAGATATGTTGGGGCAACTCCCAGAAATTCCCACCAGCATGGTCAATAGAATCCTGGGAGTTGTAGTCCAAACTTCCCTGGAAAGTGTTTGATTGGGGAAATTTCTGGTCCCTTGGAATAAAGTAAATGCTGGGGAAATGTACATTACAGTATACTCTGGAACTTTTGTCTTATCTTGAAGGACTGAATTATCATTGCATGTACTGGGTGGGGTAGACTCGAGTTCAGTAGGAGCACAGAAGCACTAGAGGTGATGTTGGATATTGACTGCAGCTTTCTTAAAAGCTCAATTACCTCCCATAAAACTGCATGTAGACCATGTACAGGGCAACTGAAAACTCAAGAGCTACCTGTGACCTTTAAAATTCTTCTTTTTGTGGTTTCTTCTAATGATCATTGGCAGAGGCATTTTGTTTGATCATTTTTAGGCGGGATTCTAGTTGAAAGTCATAAAACGGAGAACAAACAAAACCCCACCTTTTTCCCCAGATTTTTTTTCCAGTGGCAGCGCTTGATACTGGTTACATTCTGGTAGTGTTGGGTAGTGTTTTAAATTGATTATTGTACTATTTTATTGTTGATGTTGGGTATATTGTAAATTTGTTGCTTTCTTTGTGCCGTGCTTAGATATAAGTGCATATCAAACCAAAGTGTTATGAATACTGTTAATAAAAACAAATGTTGAATACAAAATAACAATAATAAATGTTGAGTAATATTTCCTGGGCTTCTGTTCCATATATAGTTGCTCTTTGTCCTCAACTCTCTCCAGCTAGGACTCTTAAAGCCAAAATAAATAAATCCACAGTCAGTTGGCACAGCAGATTTACGTAATTGAGAACAGGACACAAAATTCCGGTTCTCTTGGTGCAGAATATCAGTTGCGTGGACATGCCAGTTTGTGATGAATTCAAGCACCGCATACTGTATATGCAGATGCCGATTGTCGCCTGAGTTTGCTTTCTTTGCGAGAGATGTGGAATAGCTGCTGCTTATAGCTCTGCCAAATTGCTAATAGCTTATAAGCTTTCCCTAATAAATCCCCCTTGGGACACTTTTGTTGTTAGTGATTGCTAGTGCTGGGTGTTGGCTGCATCTTACACAAATAACATACTGGAGGTGAAGTTCTTGGGATTGGTGTAGTTCTAATGTGAAGGCATAATTTAGGGACTGGACCATAGGATTGAAGAGTCTTTTTGTCTCAAGTATGGAATACCTTGTTCTTCTCAAGTATCCTTCCATCTTAGTTAACAATAGCTTAGTGTTAGCAATGGTAGGGCTTATTGTTAACTCTGATTGGGCATTCGAGAAACAGAAGCCCATGCCTGACTTACCTGAATCGTGGTGTTTTCCACCAGATGTGTAGATATTACGGCTTCCAGAATATGTAGACCTTACTTGTTACGAAGTCAAGAATTCTCTATCCAATATGTGTCCTAAGACTCAGTTCATGACACACTAATCTGTGTTAAAAATAGATGGAAATTGTTGTCATGGCGTCTGCTGGTGGAAAGCTGATGTGATGAATTTGGATTGGGAATGGTTGGGAGACCTGGGTTCAGATTTCCCGTCAGACACTACACTCACAGTTCTGCTTTGGGCCATTCTTTGATCAAACCTACCTCCCAGCATTGTTGTATGGATAAAGTAGGATTTTGTCTCTAGTAGCCTGAGCATCTTGAGGGAAGGAAGGCTGAGATGCAAACAAGACAAACTCTAGTCTCTATCTTCTGCAATGAAGCTGTCATTGAATATCAAATTGGCAAAACTTTTGCTCTTGATGGCAGCTTAGTTCTTCTTCCTATATTGCTTAAACAGTTGTCTGGATTCTACCACTTGCTACCTGGGGTGTTTGTGAAGAATGTCTCCCTCATCCCATTCACGCAAATAATTAGCTTGTTGGGAAGAGACTTATCTCTTGTGTGAAGTCTTACCTGTGTTCTGAATTGGTGCAGCCTGGTCAGGGGTTTCACTGCTTCATAACAATCAAATCTACTTTCTTGTGCACATTTTCCTTCCAGATTGTTAGAAAAACTTTTTTCTTTTTTAAATTCTTCCCCCAGAACTCGTCCTTAACTTTTGGTGACTCTCGGTGCCTGATTCTTGGGATTTGGCAGAAGTTGCTGAAGCCTGCATGCTGCTTCATGCAGACACAGTAAGTTAAATGGTGTGTGTGAGTGACACACACACACACACACACACACACACACACACACACACAGAGAGAGAGAGAGAGAGAGAGAGAGAGAGAGAGAGATGGAATTCATATATCATTCTCAGACTTAATATGCTTTTTAAAATTTGTTTAGCATATTGTACGAAGCCAGGCAATTGTGGATTGCAAACCATTGTTTATGATTTAGCATAGTATATGGGAGAGCCAGTTTGGTGTAGTGGTTAAGGCATGGGGCTAGAAACCAGGAGACCGTGAGTTCTAGTCCCGCCTTAGGCACAAAGCCAGCTGGGAGACCTTGGGCCAGTCACATTCTCTTGGACACGATTGAATGGATAAAAAAAAAGTAGTATATGAACCTAACCCATGGCTTACAATGATGGGCATGGTTTATTCACTAAATTGCAGCTATGCAAACCATGGCATATTCACATGTGTGTGAATCCAGTCTTTTTTGTCCAACGGGTTTAACACGACTGCATAATTTATACCTGTTACTACTTGAAATAAAAAGAAAACAAAGGGATTTCAAAGAGGCCCCTAAACCGGGCTAAGTAATTCTGTGTTTATTATTTAATAGAGGCCAACTTGGATCTGCTTCCACCACCAGCACCTAGTGAACATACTCTGATGGATGGTATTTTCACCTGGTGGCACCATGGCCTTTTCTGATAATGTCACTCATCACTTCCTTCTCTCTGTTTCTTGGTACCAAGTGGGAGAGAAAGCTTACAGCAGGCAACTTGAGAGAAGTACGTACTAAAGGAAATTATTGGGCAGTGCGTGCTTCAAAAATTATTAGGAAGAAATGTTTTGGACCTCCTGCAAACATAGCATCTCTGTTATTCATTACAGCAGCCCAGCTATTCTCAGGCTTCTATGTGTGCCTGAGAAAAGGTGCCATCATTTCTGCAATGACATCCTTTTTGGGGGCTCATGCAGAAACCTTAAAAAAGACAGGCTACCAGAGAGATGCTGTGCTTTCACGAGATCGGAGGCACCACTTCTCAATCATTTTTGAAGCAGGCACAAATATATTCTAAAGACAAGGTCAGTTTTCTTGAGTGCTGGTCCACTGGCAGGACCAAACTATTCAAGCACAAAAGGAAGATACCATCAGATTTGGAGGAGCTCATAGTATCATTCCTCCAAATTTCCTAAAAACTAGCTTGAAGACTACAAATGTTCTGTGAGTACACAATGCCGGCTGAATGTTGTGGGCAGGAATGGAATGTCCTTGAAGAGGATATGGCTGGCTGAAACAGGAGCATTCCCTGCCACAATATCTTGCTGTAGGGGTGTGTGTGTATGTGTGTGTGTGTGTGAGAGAGAGAGAGAGGGAGGGAGGGAGGGAGGGAGAGAAGGAGAGAGAGAGAGGGAGGGAGAGAGAGAGGGAGAGAGAGAGAGGGAGAGAGATTGATTCAAATGAAACAAAGTGTCCTTACTTTAAAATACCAGAAGTTTTCCTCTAGGAGAGATGAATATGGTAAGCAATGTCCCAAGTCTTAGGACCAGTTTGGCAGATCTTATAAATCTGTGTTGATGGAGTGAGTGTTTTGGTGTTGTTTTGCTCTTTATATTTTAATTAGTCATTGTTTTCTGATGCTGTCCTTTTTAATTATGGGTACAAATAAAAGCCAGTTCAGAGTAAAGGCTGGTTCACCTACCATTCCAAGCCATGCTTTGTTTGATGAAGAAGCTACTACTGGCTGGATTCCCTCATAATGCTGTATTATAAATAAGAGTTTACCATCCTCAGTGGCTGGGCTCACAAAATGTGCTCAATTCAAACCAGGCAAACCCCATTATGGCTTAATGGGATGCATGAACCGAGTTTAAATGAGATTCAAATAATTTAACATACAATTTGATCTAGAGTACTGGTTTTTAGAGGGAAAGTACACATGGCCTGTCTTATAATTTAGCAAAATCTTGAGGTCTGCAAGTAATAGAGAAATGCACATTCTGTATTTTGATTTGATTTAGTCTAGTTTCTAGTTAGGAAACAGAAAGTGTAATCAGCTACTTGATTTAGGGCCCTTGGCCCTCTCCCCCAACTGGATAGCCCCATGCTAGATCTAACTCTGTATCAAGCAACATCTTCTCATATGTCAGTGGGTTCTGCGAAAGATGAACATGCAGGCCCATGTGCCCTAAAATGTGTGTGAGTCTTCTCCAGATCTTTATAGAATCTGGGCTCACCACCAGCTTTATAAGCATGCCTCATTGAAAAACAGCTCCTTTGTTCACAGCGATTCCTTGTTAAGTGAAGAGTGTGTGGCATTTTTCCTAGTACCCACTTAATGAACCCCATTGCAAAACTGCACCATTGGACAGAACTTTTGCATTCTTCTTTTTCCTTGAAAACCTGATGTCTTAAACAGGTCTCTTGGATTGTTTTCCAGGTCTGTTCTCAATTTTCACCTAGGAACTGCAAGAAGGCAGGAAATTGTAACCGTCCTTTTTTTGGCCCTTCTTGTTGAAAGGTCTTAGATCATCAGACTCAGTTATGATTATGCCAGAACTGCAGAACATACATCCTTAAAATAAATCTCCATTAAAAATGTGTGGAGTAATAAAATCGTGGTTGAGTCAGAGCAGACACCAGTACTTTATCTTGTGGCAACGTCACCACTTCCTAGGAGTTATGAGGGTTGCAGTGTAACGACTCTAGAAAGCACCAGATTGGGGAAGGCTGCTTTAAGGAATCCAAACTCTCTTTATAAGATTCTGGTAATTGACATCTTAAAAGATGATTCGGTGCCCTGTTTGCATGGCCAGGGGCAAAAGGTTTAAGTTCTAGGTTTATGCCTTTAATGCCTTTGCATTACACCAGCCAGAAAGAATTGAGACAGTCAAGAAAAGCTGCTTGAAGCCAGAGAAGGTTAGCTAGTGTCCCTTGACAATTTGTGTGTGTGTGTGTTTGTGCACCTTCAAGTCAGTGCTGACTCCTGGTGACTGCCTGAACAAGTCCCTGCAGTTTTCTTGGCAAGACTTTCGGAAGTGGTTTCCCCTTGCCTTCTTCTTCCTAGGGCTGAGAGTGAGTGACTGGCCCAAGGTCACCCAGCTGGCTTTGTGCCCAAGGTGGGACTAGAACTCACGGTTTCTGGTTTCTAGCCTGGTGCCTTAACTACTACACCAAACTGGCTCTCTCCTTGCCAATGCTTGTTCAGAATAAAAAGTTTCTGGGTCAGTTGTGCTCCCTAATTGGAACAACTGGTTACTTGCTTTTTTTACTTTCAGATTTTGCTTCAACTTATCCTCAATATTGGGACTCATGAACCAGTCCTGTAAAGTTACAGTAGAGTTGCTTCTTTTTGAATTTAAAAGTAGATTAAACAGTTTGATTAGTTTGAAAAATGCTACACTTTTTTTTTTGACAGTCATCCATTTGGATGAACTTTACCTTTCAATTCTTTCTTGACTCAGTGACTCAGGGCAGTTGAATGGTTGCGCCTTCTGCATACAATGATGTTCACTAATCAATCTTGCAAAATAGTGAGAATTGTATGGTACATTCTAGAGAAGGGGAAAGATGAAAGCCAAGTTCCATTATTATTATTGTAGCCCAGGCAGTAATCCTTTTTACACACCTGTTCACTTCAATAATATTGCTCTTCAATTTGAAATGGGGGGAGATGGGAGAAGAAGGTGAGTAGCCTCTAAACCTTTGGCCACCAGCAGGAATTTTTAGAAAAGAGTGATTTTGGAAGATGTGGAAATGGAAGGGAAGAAGGCAGGGTAATGCCCGGATCATTCAGTCTTAGGAAAAAATGGCAAAGAAAACAACTCTTGGTATGGTGTTTTTGTTGTTGTTCAGTTGTTTAGTCATGTCCGACTCTTCATGACCTCATGGACCATAGCACGCCAGGCCTTCCTGTCCTCCACTGTCACCCGGAGTTTACTCAAATTCATGTTCATGTTGTTTCTACCTCCAAGATAAAAGGATCCGTCTCCTTTGAGTTGATTAAGTTCTGGTGGGTTTATGGGCACATCGATGTGGCTTTTTGGGAAAAAAGCATGGAAATGATTTGCCATTAGCTTCTTCCAAGATATTTGTATTTGTCATCCTAATCTAGTTTATAGCTTGGGGATTTAGTCTGCCATCCACTTACCAGGTCCAACCATGCTTAGCTCTTTTTGAGCTCATCCAGTCTTGTTTAGGTACTGCTGTAGCTGGGCCTGCTGCTAAGAGAACTGTAGAAAAAGAAGAGAGGAAGGATTACTAACTGCAGTTGCAGGAGGAATGTTTCATAGGGGAGTAACATCTTTAAACATGTTACCAATAATCCTAGAAGAGACTGCTTTTCTCCATCTCTTCTCTTGGTTACTTTTTGTCCAATTCATTTATTTAGAAAATGTATAATCCCCAACCTGGCCCTGCCCAGTTATTCTAACATCTCTCTTATATACTGTAAGTCTACTCCTAGGATTAAGTTGGGTTTCTTCAACGGGGGTGGGGAAAAGATTTCTGTATCGGGGAGGGCAGCCAACTAGGAAATGGCTGAAGAAATTTTTATTTATTTATTTATTTATTTATCATATTTCTTCACCACCCATCTCATACGACAATTAAATTAAATTAAAGCTGGGTCAACCAGCTAGAGTCATCTTAACAAACAAAATCAGTTACACTAAAATAGAAATGCATTAAACCTGCATACAGTTGCGTGGATGTAAAAATAAATAAATTCTCGTGTTGCTTTTTGAGATGGTACCCATGTTTCTTAGAAGAGATATAACTTAGAAGCATTCTCCTCTTGAGGAGAGGAAAGGGGTGCTTCTTCGCAGATGACTCCAAGTTATATTTTTGGAGACACTTATATCAAGTCTTTCTTTCTTATTCTTTTAATAGTGGGATATGCACAGCTCGTATATATAAGGGGCGTGGTGGCTCAGGGGATAAGACGCCAGGCTTGTCAATCGGAAGATCACAAGTTCGGAGGTTCGAATCCCTAGTCCTTCGTGACGGAGTGAGCTCCCGCACTAGCCCCAGCTCTTGCCAACCTAGCAATTCGAAAGCATGCAAATGCAAGTAGATGAATAGGTACCACTTTGGTGGGTAGGTAACAGCGTTCCGCGCGTGTCATGCGGCCACATGACCGTGGAAGTGTCTTCGGACAATGCTGGCTCTTCGGCTAGCAAACGGAGATGAGCACTGGCCCCTAGAGTCGGACACGACTGCACAAATGTGCGGGGGGAACCTTTACCTTTTTATGCACAGGTCAGTGTGCTTCTTAACATCTATGGGATTGATAAGAACTGTAGCAGAAACAGGAAGATGTGGGATTGAGATCTCTCTCTCTCTCTCTCTCTCTCTCTCTCTCTCTCTCTCTCTCTCTCTCCACTTGTCCACCCCCCACACAGTCACAGCTTCAGCTGCTGGCCGACCTTCTGAATGGCAGGATGCAACTTTCTTTGGCCGGCGGGACAGGATACAGCTGGAAAAAGAACTATGGTGCTCTGTGGGTGTCCTTTGCAATCAAAAGTGGACAAGGCTGACTCAGGAAGAGTTTTCATTTAAATTAGCTTCTGCTTTTCAGTTCTGAAAGGCTGTGAAAGGCTTGTCCGCTTTCCAAGATGGCTGTGTTTATTTTCTTCCTTCTCTGTGTTTTGCTGATGGCATGACTTGCTTTTGAGGCCTTGAATCCTGATGAGATGTGCATTTTTTAAAATAATCCCTTTCCCCAAATATCTTGGTCTTCAGCATGATTGAGTGGCAGGGATTTTGACAGCACAGCCCCATCTGCTAAGCATGCAAAGCTTGCCAGTTATCCAGCAAAATTAAAAGCCCACAATATTTCCACCCACTTGTCATGTGTTGCTATTTATGGCTGGTGGTTGATGGTCTTCCCATTCTCTGGAAGTTCCTCTACTCATCATAGGCAATTGGGGAAGGTGATTAATTCAGACTTGATTCACCCTCATTTTCTAATATTAATGTCAAGTTTTTAGTTTTTTGTTTTTGGCAAGCAACATCTGCATACAAATATCTGAGTATGTGATCCTTTAATGCGAGTATACTTGAATTCTTGTGAACTTCTTTTATACATCATCATATGTTCCTGGCGATGCTCACCTGTGGAGGGGGTGATCTTTTCATCAGAAGAGAGGACACTTGTGTCACTTCTGATGCAGTTGGCAGGGTCTGGGAGATTTTTGAACTTTTGATGATCGAAGCCAGAGAAATGATCATTCCAGAAATATATTGCATAAAATGTGGAAAATTGTTGCTAGAAATGTGAAAGGCCACAATAGGAGTGTAATAAAAAGAGGGAGGGAAACAACAAAAACAACAACAAAGATACACAAAGCCCAGTGGTTTTTATTCCCCTATTTTTTTCTGTGTCGTCACATCTCTCTTAATGCCTACTTTAGTTTCTTGGATGTTAGTGTAATATTTGTTTCTTGGGAGAAGTAATAATGAAGATTTCTGGAAAAGGCTAAGCATGGTTGGGCCTGGTCAGTACTTGGAAGGGGGATCATTAGAAAATCCCAGGGATGCAAGTTTGATTGAGAAACACATTCCCAAAGGAGAAAGCAGTGACAACTACTTTTACTTCATTGCCAAGAAAACTATTTAGATGGATCAGTGAAGTCACCAGGAGTTGAGCTCCATTCATAGAGATGGTTTTCTCTTTTTTATATGAGTCTATCTAGAACTTGTGAATGATGACAGAATTTACTTATTTATTTATTGCTACAACTTTGTTTGTTTATTGCTACAATTTACATGTTGCTGCTCTTAGCAGCTTCGAGGATTAATATAATAAAATTAAAAACAAAAATAAATCAATACAATTATAATCAATCTGATGCACCACCACTGAGATAGGAGAGCACCAATGTATGGTTTGAATCTTAAAGCATCGGTGCATCTGACAAATCTTGGGGGTTTCACTGAACTCCATGGAGTGCCAGAAGGACCATTTGGTACATTTCAAGAAAGAGAGAGATGTGCAATATAATTTTTTATTTAAAAAATGTATTTAATTATGCCTTATTAAGTGAAAGCCTCTTAGCCAGGCTCAGTGTAACTCTGAGTGCAAATGACACTAGGTACTTTATTTCTTAGAGATTTGGGGGATAATGTTCAGAGTCTCTGAGAAGCTTACAGTGTTCGTATAGTAAGACTAGAAACAAAATTCAATTAATACGATTATAATCAATCTGATGCACCACCATTTGAGGTAGCACGATCTTCCTTGTCCCCAAATGCCTTTCTGAATTAGATGCATTAACTTAGTAGTACTTCAGTTGTCCTCCTCCTGATGTCTCCAGATTCACTAGGACAGGCTCAGGATTCTGGGAGATTTTATCTTAAGTCATTTGGTATGTGCCAGTTGAGAAAGTCTGCCTTGCTACAATCCTTATAAGACTATAGGTTAAGCTGATACTATAATTTTATTGCAGATACGTGTATGTGTGTTCTGAGATGAATGGTTGCTCTGTATAACCTTGACAGAAGCCCACA
Organism: Charina bottae; assembly: GCA_023362775.1. NCBI lineage: Eukaryota > Metazoa > Chordata > Lepidosauria > Squamata > Charinaidae > Charina > Charina bottae. The sequence continues at coordinate 9,820,795 of JALMGJ010000010.1, forward strand.
ACTAGTTTGTTGTAGTTCTGCTGTCTTAGGTAGTTCTGTTGCCCTTGGTGAATTCGCCTGCTACCTTCTGAATTTTGTCAGAGGCATCATCTTATTTATTTATTTCAAATATCTTTATCTCATTTTCCTATTATAAACACTTTGGAAGGCTTGCAAAAATGAGTAAAAATAGGATTTTCTAAATTAAAAATCTATTTATAAACCGGATTTTTGAAAATGCGGTGTATACCTTTAAAATAGGAAAGTGCAAGTTGCTTATAAAATGAAAAAAAAAGTTTTTAATATTTTCCTCCTTTTTTACCATGGGGTCTATTTTGTGGGTAGAAAAAATGGGGGAAGAGATGTCTGGATTGTGTCCTCTGGCATGTGGCGGATCTAACCAGCTCGTAAATGGCTTACATATGCGCTCCTTCCACAATTGCAGACAACATCTTTTCCCCAAGACATGGACATCCTGAGGTCATTTCCTGAAGCAGGGTTTCAAAGCAGACTTCCCACTTCAATACTCTAGTCTCCCAGCCATTGTTCGCTGGTACTCTCCAAGGCGTGGAGGGGGCGTGGTGGCTCAGCGGGGAAGATTGCAAGTGTGGAGGTTCGAATCCCTAGCCCTGCGTGCGGAGTGAGCTCCCGCACTCGCCCCAGCTCTTGCCAACCTAGCAATCCGAAAGCATGCAAATGCAAGTAGATGAATAGGTACCACTTCGGTGGGTAGGTAACAGCGTTCCGTGCACGTCATGCGGCCACATGACTGTGGAAGCGTCTTCGGACAACGCTGGCTCTTCGGCTAACAAACGGAGATGAGCACCGGCCCCTAGAGTCGGACACGACTGCACAAATGTGCAGGGGGAACCTTTACCTTTACCTTACTCTCCAAGGCCAGTTCTACAGTGGGCAGAAGGTGGCAGCTGCGTCAAGCTGCAGTTTTTTGGGGTTGAGGAGTACAGTTGATTGCACCAACCCGTTGCTTCTTGTGACTCTTCATAATCTTGGATTCTATCCTAGAACGAGCATGCTGTTCCTCAGCAGTAGAAGATAAAATGGTGGCCCATCACACTGAAAATGTTGTCCACTAGGAACCCCCTTTGAAGACCACCAATGAAGGGAAGGAAGCTCCTTTTCCATCAATTTTGTTTCTCAATGGGGGAATCAAGTTGCTTCCATGCTCTGCCCAGTGCCTCATGGTGTTCCTTTCCCCCTTTGAAAACATCCTTATTTAACATCAGGGATGCAGTACAATTGCTCCTTTGTTTACACTTGAGCTGGCACCCTCCTCCTCTTTTTCCTGCCATCCATCTATAGTGTCTCTTCCCCTTCCCCTTGGCCCCCATCACTGCTGTTTGCTTGAATACCTTTGTTAGGAACAAAAGGTTCCCTATTCTTTTGCCCAGGAAGTCCTCCTTGTATCATACATGGAGTTTTCCAAATGCAAAACTTGTCCACCTGCTGGGAACTGGCTCATCATAGTCATCATAGGTTCATCCCTGTCATCTTGACCAGTACTTCGTGGTGAATAAAACTTTTCTATAATCAGTGTGTGTGTGACAAGTGATGAAACTTTGATTTATCAGACTATGGGGGTTGGGGAAATGTGACTTACGTGATGTGCCAACTTAGATCACTTGCATCAATGGTGTCATTTGAAGTGAAATCTGGTTTTAAGGGACAGGTCTTCAATTTAATGGGCACTAGATTGTCAGATGGGGATGAAGTTCAAATGAAAAATGTGTTGGTTGTATCCCAAGTCTGATAAATTGATATCTGTTAAACCGAGGGTTTATTGTACTCATAGACATATATTCGTGCAAACCATAAAGTCTGCGGTTTGACTCCGGGGTACTTCACAAACATACCTGTGTAGTTTTCTTGGCAACCATACAGAAATAGCTTGCTTCTTTTGTATAGTTTTCATGACTTCCTGGTCTAGCCTAGACTGCCCTTGTGCTCCTAAGAGATTTTCATCTTCATGTTCTAACCAGGCATGATCCTGCTAAGCTTCTGAGCCCAGCCACAGTTGGCCAGATGCTGCCACCTGGTGAAACATCTTTAGATTGATTTAAATAGGAAACTGTAGTGATTTTTTTACTATTGCTGAAAAAAAAAACGGCTTCCAGTTGGTATTTATTTATTTGAAAGATTTGGTAGTTACAGCAGGAATGGGGAACCAATAGGCTTCCAGATGTCATTGTACTACAACAGCCAACATGGGAAGGAATTGGGAGGTGCAGCTCAACAACATGTGGTGAGCCCCTGGGTCTCCCTTCCTGCCCTGTAGCAGGCATTCTCAGGGTATTATGTTGTAAGAATACAAATCATACCTATATAAAAATAGACAATATCAGCTAAAACAGGAATTGTAGGCTAATGAGAGGGAAATAAAATAAAATAAAATATCCCCTGCCCAAATCACTGTAAGTCTTATTAGACTCCTTGGGCTTTTGAATGTTTTGCAGGTGTTGCTCATAGACTTTCAAGGGTATATTTGCAATCAAATGATCTAGAGACTTGCTTTGTTTTCCCTAAAGAGATTGGAAACTAAATTCTGAGCACAGTACTATATTCTCTGCTCCCATAGAATTAGAGTGAGTATATCTGTGTGTCTCCATTTAATTGTCCATAAACCATAATACCCTCCCTTCTCTCGGCATTTATTCCAGTGCCACCTACTCTTGCACAGACCTGTAAATCTGGTGTGCAAACCTGAGTGCTGTGCCGCTTTGCATTCCTCTTTCCTCAGTCTCACCACCCATAGATGCTTCCAAAAGTATGTAACATTCTAGTCTATTTCCATACCTACTATACATAACATAATTTGTCCGACATCTGCCATTTGGCTTCCCTTCTCAAACCATAGACCAGGAATGTGGCTGTGTTCCCCTTCACTGCAGACTCATCCGTTAAATACATTTAAATAAAATGCTTGGCTTGCATTTTGAAAACAAAACAATTTTTGGAGGACCCTGATTATCGTTTCTCAACTTTGGAAGGGTGCATTTATCCCTGAAATAATAGCAGTTTTGAGCAGGTCTAGATAAGCTGTTAGTGTTGTGGAGGTGGCAGTGGATCATTGATCCATTGTATCCTTCTGGACTGCCTACAGGGATTAGGACTGGGGGATACAGTGTTCTGGTGGTTCTCTTCCTTTCTCTGTGGTTGAGTCCAGTCAGTGCTGGCAATGTGGAGAGATCAAGCCAGAGATCCTTGACACGTGGGGTGCCTCAGGCCTTGACACTCTCTCCTCCTGTTTAACTTCCCTTTGGGGGAAGATGGGCGGTGATAGAAATTTAATAAATAAACAAACAAACAAACAAACAAACAACATCATTGGGTGAGGTCATCTGTTGGTTTGAGGTCAGGTATCATGCATTTCAACTCTGGGCTGACTAGGTGATGTCAAGGTCTTGTCCCATTGTCTAGGGCAGAGCTTTCCAAACTTTTCATGTTGGTGACACACTTTTTAGACATGCATCATTTTGTGACACAGTCTTACAGCAGGGCATCTTTTCGCGACATTCTCTTACAGCAGGGCACAAAGCAGGCACTAGGACCTGCACGGAATCACAGCAGGTTTGGAGGCAGCAAGGCACTAGGCAGGCACTAGGACCTGCGTGGAATCCTGGCAGGGCTTGGAGGCAGCAACAGCTGCGACACACCCAGACACTGCAGCCGACACACTAACGTGTCCCGACACACAGTTTGGAAAGCTCTGGTCTAGGGGCTATGCAGGTTTGGATGGAGAGGAACAGGCTCAGCTCAACCCTGACAAGACTGAGAGGTTGTGGGTGTTTAAACCATCCAGGTCTGGAGATGTTCTGAACAGAGTTGTACTTCTCCCTGTGGGATAGACCGCCCAGAGTCTACTGTTGTGGAGATGGGCGGTGATAAATTCGAATAATAAATAAATAAATAGTTACATGATTTGTGGGTCGTCTTGGACTTACATCTCCTGTTCTAGGAGCAGGTGGCAGATGTGGCTAGGAAAGCCTTCACACAATTTCACCAGGGAGCTCTTCAGACATGTTTTGATTCCCTTGTGTTTGGACTGCTGAATACACTGTACAAGGGGCTGCCCTTGAAGATTACTCAAAAGCTGCAACTGGTCCAGAATTCAGCAGTATGGGCAGTTAACAGGCAAGCCATAGTATGCCCACATAACACCTCTATTTATGAGCTGCACTGATTACCAGTAGATTTCCAGGTGTAGTTCAAGGCAATGGTTATCATCTATCATCTAGAAAGCCCTTCATGGCATAGAGCCTGGCTATGAGGGACCACCTGTCTTCTGTCATTTTACAGATGCTTGGTTTGGCATTGTCTATATTGTATTGTTTTAATTGTTTTATTCTGTACACCCCCCAGAATTGTGATGGAGTCAGGTAGCCTATATTTTTTATATTGTGTGTGTGTGTGTATTTATATTTTTCATGATTGTCCCAATGACATTGAGAAATGGCCAGAACGGGAAGCCAAATGCCAAATAGCAGATTGAGGTGTAGGATTGCCAAGACAACATTCCCAGAAATGCTACCTGTTCCACACACACAGCCAGCTAGATTCAAGGGGACTCAGTGTGTAGATGGGACACTAGTTCCAGAAGGAGGGTTTTAGATTAGTTAGAACCTGGGGATGATTTGCGACAACCTGAACATTTTACAAGAAGGACTGGCATCATTTGAACTGACTAACAAGAGGGTTGGCAAAGCAGTTTTTAAACTGATCCTTGGGGAAAGCACCTGGTTTGGAAGGGTCAAGATATTTTAGTAAATGCTAAAAGAACAGGACCAATGTTGGGAAGTGGCTTGGTTGTTTCAGTCAGGAGATGAAAAGAAGGCAGGGTATGAAAAAGACTCATGCCAACAACATTTGGAAAAGACCATGGTATATAATTGTTTATATACCAATGCCAGAAGTCTCTAACCCAGATGGGGGAATTAGAGGACTTGTGAGCAAGAAAAGGAGCAGTGACTCTGGTAAAAAAAAGTATAGGTCAATAAAAAGAATGAAAAAAAAAAGAATTTGAGGTTGATACAGGAAACAAAATCAAGGGAAACAATAAGAACTTCTTTTAATATATACAGGTAGTCTTTGCTTAATGATGGTAACGAAGGTCGCAAATGGCGATCCCATGACCATGGGACGCCGTGGCTGTCATAATTGCAAGCCAGTTGCCAAACCCCCGAATTGCGATTACATTACCACGGGGACACTGTGATGGTGGCAACTACAGGGAATGGTCATAAGTCCCCTCGTTCAGCGCCATCGTAACTTTGAACTGTGGTTGAACAAGTGGTTGCTGAATGAGGATTATCTGTATTCAGAGCAGAAAACCAGCCAGGGAAGCAGTTGGACAGTTAGATGACAAAGCAATGAAGGGATCCTCAGGGACAATAGGGAGGTTGCAGAGAAACTGAATGAATCGGTTGCCTTTGTCCTTACTACAGAAGATATAAGATCAATTTTGGAACCTATATTGATTTTTCAAGGAAGGAATCAGAAGAACTAGAGCAAACGGAGGTAACGAGAAGATATTTTAGAATATCTTGAGAGACGTGCTAATAAATCACATGGTCCTGATTACATCTACTTGACTCTCAAAGGGAAATTTTGTAGAAATGATAATCCAAGAAAAAATAAGTAGGCAGGTGAAAGAGCAGGCTTTGCTGAAGGAAAATCGACATTGATCTAAATGGCCTTGGTCTGACTGGCAGTGGGATAAAAATGTGAAAAATAAATAAATATTGGGTATAAGTACTGGGATCTCTGCCAAATCATTGGCTGTGGATTCCATCTCTTCCTGAAACATAATATATTGAAGATGCAGAAGACTGAATCCGGGGCCTAACCTAGGACAGTAAGTTCTCCTCTCCTCCTCCTCCCTTCTCCTCTGTTGGTCCTTCTAGCTCATAGTATCTCAATTGATTAACCGCAACTTCCCAGGGATTCTTCCCAACCTATCTAAGAAATGCTGGGAATTGGATGTGCCTGCCAAGGGTCAAGAGCCCTGATCCTTAACAGCTGGGTTTGGCAGTGAAGATGACTCATAGGCCAATGATTCTACAGCTGAGATTCTTCCATCTTCACCACCCTGAAAACTCTCTTCTCCATATCCTCAAATTCAGAAGCAGACGATGATGCAATACAGATGCTACCCATCCGCCTTGCCACAACCAGTGTTTATACCAGGGCTTTCCAAAGTGCTGCCGCTGGCGACACACCAGCGGTGGTGGCGCGCGCGTGCACAGCGACGGCACGGGGGGAGCATGCGACGGTGCGCGCGCACGGTGGCGGCGTGGGGGGGCGGGCGTCGTCGCGGGGGACGTGCGGCGTCGCGGGGGACGCGCCGCTGCTTTCGGGTGGTGTGGCGACACACCACACTGTGTGTGGCGACACAAAAGTGTGTCACACAGTTTGGAAAACTGTGTGACACACAGTTTGGAAAGCTCTGGTTTAGACTATGAGTGCAGGCCCTTTTAGACACATAACTTCTAGACTGGATGTGGCTGCATTCTCTCATTCTATTTTAAAGCTCAGTTGGCTTTGCGTCAGAGCTGCAGCAATGTCTTTGTAGAAGCCCCATGTCTCTGCTCCTTTTTTCTCAATTCCAGGTGTTGCTTTGCATTATAGACTGATTCCTGGCTTCTAGCTCCTTGTTGCCATCTCTGGTTGTGTCTTGCACCATGGTCCAAAGCTACTTTTCTGTAGCCTGGCTATAGTGCAGCATGTGAATTCTTTTGCTGAGCAAGCTGTCCTTCTCCATAATTCAGAATAGTTGAGGTGGTTCTTAGAGCAGGTTTACAGCGTTTACAAGATTTGTCACCACCTAACTCTCAAGTGTGGCTCCCTATAGAACCTTCCAAAATTGTAACTATAATAGAAAGAAATTATTAAGTACTTGGGGAGTAATTTATTTCTTTTCAAAAAGATTGCCTCAGGTTGAGTTCAGCTCCTAGACACAACCATACAGTTTTCTCGGCAACAGTATGGAAGTGGTATGCTGTTGCCTTCTTCTAGAGCAGAGCTTTCCAAACTGTGTGTCGGGACACATTAGTGTGTCGGCTGCAGTGTCTGGGTGTGTCACGGCTGCTGCTGCCTCTGAGCCCTGCCAGGATTCCATGCAGGTCCTAGTGCCTGCCTTGTGCCCTGCTGCCTCCAAACCTGCTGTGATTCCACGCAGGTCCTAGTGCCTGCCTTGGGCCTTGCTGCCTCCAAACCTGCTGTGATTCCGCGCAGGTCCTAGTGCCTGCCTTGTGCCTTGCTGCCTTTAAACTTGCCCTGCCAGGATTCCACGCAGGTCCTAGTGCCTGCCTTGTGCCTTGCTGCCTCCAAACCTGCCCTGCCAGGATCCCGCGCAGGTCCTAGTGCCTGCCTTGTGCCTTGCTGACTCCAAACCTGCTGTGATTCCGCACAGGTCCTAGTGCCTGCCTTGTGCCCTGCTGTAAGAGTGTGTTGTGAAATGATGCATGTCTAAAAAGTGTGTCACCAACATGAAAAGTTTAGAAAGCTCTGTTCTAGAGTGTTTGGGCATCCCACTTCGGGGTTTCCTGATACAGGTAGACCTTGTTTAACTAGGCTAATTGGGACCAGAAACTCCATTGTTAAGCGATATGGTCATTAAGTTGAAAAACCATGTGACCACACTACTTACTGACAGCAGTTCTGGCAGTCCTAGTTGCCATCATTAAGTGAGGACCATGCAGGTCATTAAGTGAGGACCTCATGTGACTGTGACTTCCGACTTCCTGCTGGCTTCCCCACTGACTTTGCTTGTAGGAATCTGGCAGGGACGGTCACATCATGTGATCGCAGGGACTCTGCAATGGCCATAAGTATGAGGTCTGGTCATAACTACCACTTGTTCAGTGCTGTCGTCAGTTTAAATAGTCACTAAACAAGTGTTGGTTAAATGAGGACCACCTGTATCTCATTCTACATACTACCCAGGTCCGATCTTGCTTAGCTTTATCAAGATCAGCCAAGTTTGAATAGGTGTTGCATGTGTGAGAGAATGATGTCAACAGAATTTCATATAAATAAAAGCAAACACAATTTTGCCTTGGTCCTATTCCCTTTTGGGAAGGTGACTCCTGGGACACCATTCAAAAGCAAAATGTGGCCCGTGCCCCAGTACTTGTACAATGTGTGGCCTTCTAGATGTTGTTGGAATCTCTGTATTCTGTTGTTTTTTACCATTGGCCTAGCTTCTTAATTTGATGGGGATCGAGGTTGAGGAACATCTAAAAATCTTCATAATTGAAGGTTGCTACGGTGGCAACCTGCCTATTTTGGATTCTCGTAGCCATCCTCCCAAACTAATACCCCCCCAGATGTGTTAGACCACAACTCCCATCATTTCCAGCCCTCATGAATTAGAAAATCAACAATTTTAAGCATCATCATGCAACCTTTTATAAAAAATAGTTTTTAGATGGAAATCTTTTGTATCCACATTGACTGTGTTTCTAGCTATAAAACTCTACCTCCTACTATTACTGTCTCTGTGCTACCACCAGAGGGAGGGGTGGGGGGAGAGAGAAAATTATACTGCCAGAGTAGAGAATCTGTCTTGTTAAAAGTACCAGGGCAAATTGTCTGCAGAGTTTATCTGGCAAAGAGAAACATGAGCATCATATCACTAACAATTGTTAGGACACTCTTCTGCAAAGGCCATACAAGGAGAAGTTTTATCAGATTCTGCAAATGTTTAAAGGGCAGTTAATAATCAGGCTCGCATGAGCTTGGAGCCATCAAGGTAAGAGAACACCAAGTATGGTTATGCTGTTTGAATCTTAAAGCGTCTGTGCGTTTGATAAATCTTGGAGGGCTTCACTGAACTCCATAGAGTGCCAGCAGGACCGCTTAGTATGTTTTGATAGAGATATATGCGCAGTGCAACAGATTTTTTAAAAATGTACTTTGCTGCGTCTTGTTACGCGAAGGCCTTGTTCTCTTGGCCAAACTCAGGGTAACCCAGAGTGCACATGTCTCCAGGTACTTTATTTTTTGAGATTTTAGGATAATGTATAGAAAAACAAATGTACATCATTAACATTCTGTAACAGGCTTCTTTCTCTCTCTCCCCCCCCCCCCCCCCAAATTGTTTTGGTGTTACCTGGATAGAATTCTACCTTTTATTATCAGGAATAATATTTGAAACATTTATAAGGGATCAAGATTCATTTGGTTGTTTTCTTTTTGGAAACAACTGTGTAAAAAAATGTTTTGTAAACATAACTTGCACAGAGAGTCTTCTGGCACCATAAAGACTAACACATTTATTATGATATGAATCCACGACAAACAAGTTGGTGCTTTCCAGATGTTTTGGACTACAGCTTCTCTAATCCCTGCCCCAGTGGCTGGAATTGGAAGCCAGAACAGGGGACTAGAGTATTTTTATCAGTTGTCAATTGCTTTTAAAAAAATCTGTGTTCATTGGACTAATGTTTTTCGTTTTTATCTTTTTTCCTTAGCGTTCTGGGTCATGAAACTTAATCCACAGCAAGCTCCATTGTATGTGAGTAAACCATTTTTTAAATTTACATTTTCCATCTTGGGATTTGGACATCAGGAAAATGTTATGGCTTAAGATGTTGTGTGAAATCAATCACTGAGATCAGATGCTCTCAGTTGGAAAATTTTAATAATTAAAACCTGTGGTGTAATGGATGTAGGGGTGTTGGCAATGCAGTGCTTGTGCCTCTTCTTGAATGCTTGTGAGCAGGATTTAGCTCTCTTTGCAAACAGGAACATGCTGTCCTCTGTCTTTGGGGCTCTCCTGGACACCCCGAAGCAGGTAGAGCTGTCTTGGTTGTCTTTTCAGCCATAATCTTATGATCTCATGGGCACCAAAAGTAAAGTGCACTCTTGCTAGCCTTTCAAGGCAGGCCAGGTCAAGAAATAGATACCGCAAGGATTCCAGAAATACTACTTGATCATTGTGGGATGTATGAACAGAATCTTGAAAACCTGTTCACAACCTTCACTGCCCCTTTTGAAGGACAACCAGGTCAAAGCACAGCTGTTCGGAGTCCTTTCTCATGCTTTCTACTTTCCCAGGATTGATCAATAGTTTTGCCTCCCCTACTCCCTTCTCAAAGCCAGAGCTAAATTCCTCTACAATTCTTTCCCCTCCTTCCCAAATGTCCCACCCAAATCTCCATGCAGTTTTGACAACCTCGTCCCTAAGATATCTGTCACTTTTATAACTTGCTGAATTAACCACAGATTCCTGGTGATTTACAACAATAAAAACATTATCTCTGCCCATCCTACATGCTCTCACAAAATGGGCATGCTCCAGATTCCCTCCTTAAAGCAATGATATCTGATGGGACCTGGAGATGTGCCTTTTTTGTTGCAGTGCTGCACTTTGGAACAAGTCTCTTCACATGCATACACCCAGACACACACACGATTCAGATGTCCCCAACCTTGTTAGCCCATATTTTAGGAGACGGAGTATATGTGTGGTGAACCCCAGCTATATGATGTTGATATGTTGGCTTTTGGGGTTTCTTTTTTGTTGACAATGTATGGGTTTTATTTGCAATATGGGGCGGCATTCTTGATGCACCCTGCCCAGAGTGATGATTGTGTGAGTCAGGGACTGATAAAGCTTATAAACAAACAAACAAAATAACAGAAAAATTAAAATGTCCACAGAAAAGGTCAAATTCTATTTAAAAATGCCAATGGATTCTAATGGAGCAATTGTACCAATGCAATATCCACCTAAAGAAAATAACATTAATAAAGAAAAATCCATTAAAGAAACCATAGTGACAGCTAAACATCAGATTCCTTATAGAACAGCTCTATCTTTCACATTGTCTGGAATGAGCAAGTCTGAATTCAGGGTAGGGGGTGTAACTGAAAAGTGATGCCTCTGGGGGAGAATTGCATGCAAGAAGATTGGTTGAGGAGTTCTGGGAATTGAAGTCCATACATTTGGATGCCCAGTTCTAGGGGTTCAAGAAATCTAATTCTAACACAGTGTTCCTCTCTTTTGGTTGACTTTTCTAATACTGTATTTACCCAAAAAGAAGATGATCCTCAGGATATTTTAATAAATGAATCACCTTATCTGGCTCTTCTCTCCCATTTTAAAGGTAAATTATTTTGGAGAAAAACTCAGCCTTTCAGGTAGATAACAATTCTTAGCGTTAATTTCTTGAGACACTGTTGAGCATACCCTTCTCGGTGCCACCCCAGTCCTTTGGAAGAGCCTCCCACTGGAGATCAGAGGGACCCCTACCCTTGTAGCCTTCTGGAGGACTGTGAAGATCTGGCTCTTCCCCCAAGCATTGGGCTAGGATGGGGGTGGAGCAGGGAGGATGTTTGGTCTGGCGCCTGGGGGGAAAGGTACCTTTGTCTTTAACTATGTTTTATGGATTGTTGTGAGCCGCCTAAATTCATTGTATGAGATAGGTGGCCATATAAGTCCTGTAAATGAATAAATAGATCTTTATTAATTACTTGTTCAGGATTCATCTGAGTATGCTAAGGACCTCCGTTTGTTTTTTTCTGTTCTCCATATTGGCTATGGGAGGGCTAGCACAAAAAGTCAGGGTTTACTATTAATGGGGTTGAAGACTTGTTTAGAAGCATCAGTTAAGAGAGAGCTGGTTAAGCCTTATGATGGGAAGGCCTTGGGCCAGTCACTCTCTCTCAGACCAACTCACCTCAACTTCTCTCAGGAGGAGGAAGGACTATGAGGTATGTTTGCCACGTTGAGTTATTTATAAAAATAATAAAGGTGGGATAAAAAACAAACAAACAAACAAACAAACAAATGTAGTCCTTTGCCTGGTTTCCAGTTGCTTAACTGCACTTGGAATTAAGTCCAGGCAGCCTGTTCATCTTTCCTTTAGCTGTACTACAGACTTACAGCACACCACCCCCTCTTTGGCACTTGAAATATTTGTCATTGGATTGCCCAGCAGCTGCTAGGAAAACCAAAATGTTTAGTGCCCCTACTATCCAGCCATGTATCTTTTGCGGAAATGCTTTTAACAGAACCTGGGGAAAAGAGAGACCACCGCCTGTTCTCACCTCCCAGTAATATGGTAAAGAATTTAAAGAGCAAATACTGTGCTGCAGAACATAGTTCTTTATAGCTGAACCCATGGAGACTGTAGTTGGTCCTAACTATGATTGAGGGAAATAAACCAACTTCAAGCAGTGTTCTAAAACCTGATCTGTCTCCTAAACCAGTTTATCACAGATCTGTGGGTTAGCTTTGAAGTGAAAAGTGAGAAAGGGCCAGCCTGAAGCTATTGTAGTGCTAAATTACCTCCAAATCACCAGAGTTATTGTGCTGATACACAACACTAAGCCACAATATAATGCTTGCGTCCAGCTTAACGTTGTTGTATGTAAGCCATGGTATATTATTTATTGCAATTGAAGCTTGGTCAACAATTAAAAATTGTATCTTAGTTCTGTCTATCAAGTCACATGTTGCATGACAGCAGTCCTGTTTTTTTTTTAACCTTTGATGGTCCATGTTTCTCACATTTCCCTGTTAAAATTTGAGGTATGTATTTAATTATTTGGCTGCGAGAGCTGGACCATAAGGAAGGCTGAGCGAAGGAAGATAGATGCTTTTGAACTGTGGTGTTGGAGGAAAATTCTGAGAGTGCCTTGGACTGCAAGAAGATCAAACCAGTCCATCCTCCAGGAAATAAAGCCAGACTGCTCACTTGAGGGAATGATATTAAAGACAAAACTGAAGTACTTTGGCCACATAATGAGAAGACAGGATACCCTGGAGAAGATGCTGATGCTAGGGAAAGTGGAAGGCAAAAGGAAGAGGGGCCGATCAAGGACAAGATGGATGGATGATATTCTGGAGGTGACGGACTCAACCATGGGGGAGCTGGGGATGGCGACGGCCGACAGGAAGCTCTGGCATGGGCTGGTCCATGAAGTCACGAAGAGTCGGAAGCGACTGAACGAATAAACAAAATTTAATTATTTACTGTTCACCTAAAAATATGCAACATTGTCTTTTGTTCTGACAATAACTTAATTAAGTGTACATTGAAATGAAAGAATATTGGAGGTTGACCCCCCCTTTTTTTTTTGAGAGAGTTTTTGGCATGGTCAGAGCCTTCTGATTTATCACATCCTTTCTGCAGAGGGTCAAAGTATCATGGCAGTTCAGTCATGAAGAAGCCATGGTGTTTTCAAAGTGACAAGCTGATTTTCAGGCACCTCGAAAGGAAAGGACCCTGAAGAGCAGTTGGTGGGACAGACCTGAGTTTGAGACCCTGGAGAACCTCAGCCAGTCAGAGTAGATAATTGGACTCAGTCAACTAACCTGGCATGATAAAGTTTTAATGCTTGGATCCTGGCTACATTCACACTATATGTTTCACTTGGTTACTGAATTAAACCATATTGTAGGCTCAAACAATACAATAAAGCATGAACCAACCAAAATGGGCTGGGCTTGGATAGCAGTCCAAGCTCTGAGTGACTCTTCTTGACCTTAATGTGGTGAATGAAAATAATTTGGACTCAGAAAAAGGTGTCAAGGCTTGGTGGGGAGGAGATGGAAAAAATTGTGGGAGGGGGGACAGAGCTAGTCTTATTGCATAAGCAGGCAGATTTGATGCCCAGAAAGCTTGGATGTCTGAGAACTAAGTCCCAAGGCTAGCCTATGAGAAGACAACTGATTCTCTGTCCCCACCCTCGCCCTTTTCCTTGTGTGTTTTAGAATAAGTTGCTGACACATTGTCTGTTCCCCATTCAAAAAATAAACATTTTTAGGTTGATTGCTTCATCAAAAGTTCAAGATTATAAATCACATTCTGTGTGACCTCATTGCACTCCTTTTCTGGATGGAAAACAACAGGCCATTTTATATATAATGAAATCCTCCTACCAAGCTGGGCACTCTTAATAGATGTTCCCTCTGGCTGTTGCCTGCTTGCAAAGGAACCTGATGAAAGGTGTCAGAGAGGTTTTGTGTACACCTTCTTGCAAAATTGTCCTTGAGCATCTGTGATACAGTTTCATAGCCAGCTGTGATGTGAAGGGTTGCCAACTGTCCCGAAAAACTTCACAGCTTGATATTAATCATCCAGTGCAGAATGAATGTGTTATGAGCAAGTGTTGAGTATTTGTTTTCTGTCTGACATTCTACATTTAGTAATAATTAAAAAAAAGGTTGCCCTTCAGTCTAAAACAAAACAGCCAAAGCCATTGTGTTGACATGTAGATCTCCTTAAATTAGTTGGAGATTGGAAATAGACGTTTCTCTTTAAGTGGTACAATGTGTGTCAAATGACAACATTTTCCAGTTGCATGATCCTTGTAGTACCGGTGCCTCACAAATGTGCTTGCCAGTAATTTGCTTGCTCTGAAGAGAGTGTGGAATTGAAGGAAAACTTTGCTCTTTCTTCTGACCCCAGAGAAGGTATTTCCATTTGAATCATAACTCCTACAGTATGTATCCTTTCCATTGGCTGTTCTGGCTGTTGGGGCTTGAAGTCTGTAAGAAGAGTTTTGCTGGATCAATCCAAGGCCCATCTTAGTCCAGCATTTTGTGTTTCAGACTGGCCAACCAGGTGTCTCTGGAGTGCTCACAAGCAGATGGAGGCATAACCCTCTCCTGCCATTGTTCCCCCACAACTTGAATTTGGAGATATGCTGCCCCCAGTTTGGAAGTTACATTGGATAAACTTGGATAGACTTGTCCTCCATGAATTTGTCCAGTCTCCTTTTAAAGCCATCCAAGTTATTGGCCAACAACATGACTTGTGGTAATGAATTCTGCAGGTTAATTATGGCTAATTAAGTCCCAAACATCTGGAGATTATTAGAACTAGGTCCTAAACTTGTTCGGCAGCCCAGATGTGTGTACAAATGTTTTGTTCACCAATGTTCTTGAACACAGATGGAGAAAATAATGTTGTCCAGTAGAGGAGTGTGGAGATAACCTCGAAGAGGGAATGCAAGAGCAGTTATGTAAACATCTTAGCTCTGAAAGAGTGGAAGAAATGAGAAAAAAAATCAGGATTGCCCTCCTTGATTCTCTTTGGTATGAGAGAGGAGAGAAAGAAACTCTGTTGGGCTTTCAAGATTCTGTTATTATACCTTATAACATAACTTTCCAAACTGTGTGTCACGACACAGTACTGTGTCGCCTGCGGTGTGCAGGTGTGTTGCGTGAAACCCGGAAGTGCTGAGGGTGCGCCGCAGCGGCAGCTCGCCATCAGCTCTTCTGGGTTTTGCACGACACACATGCACACCGCCAGCGCATGCGCCACCGCCGTTGGTGTGTGTCACCAACAGGAAAAGTTTGGAAAGCTCTGCCTTATAACAATACAGGTAGTCCTCGACTTACAACCACAATTGGGACAGGAATTTCAATCGTAAGCTGTTGCGGTCATAAATTGAGTCACCACGTGACCGGACCCGATCTTACAACCATTTTTATGGTGGTTGTTAAGCGAATCCAGCTTCTCCAATGGGCGTTCTTTGCCAAAAAATGGCAAAAAACATTGCAAAATGTGGTTACATGACCGCGGGACGCTGAAACTGGTCGTAAATGTGAGCCGGTTGCCAAGCACCTGAAATGCAATCATGTGACTGCGGGGTGGTGGTGTGATGTTTCTAGGCTGTAAAGCACCCATTCTGAGGTTGTCATAACTTTGGACAGTCGTTAAACAAATGGTCGTAAGTCAAGGACTATCTGTAAAGTAGAGTTCCAATGTTTCTTCCAGTGTCTTCCGAGACTTGACATCTCCTGATAACCAAAGAGAGCTTATCTGAACATTACCAGTGGGCTGTGAATTGGGTGGGTGGACCTTTATACCAGAAATACTTTTTGGCATCAGTTCCATATTGATGCCTGATACTGGGTTTGTTCCCTTAATCAAAGGTGCAAGTTTGCATGGGATTTAGAGGACAGGATTCAAAGAAACTAATTTTTAAATGACAAGAAACCCCTTTGAAACCCCATTTTCCTGCTGCTCTAACCCCTTTCAGAAATCCTTCCACACATATCCAGGCACACCTTTTCTGAAAGGTTTATGACTCGAAAGGAAAGCCGACTGTTTTTAGTGTCTGTCGAATGGAGGAAAATGATCTGTTTTCATTGGCAGTGGGGCAGCAAGCCAAGTAAATGTTAGCCAGAAGCTTGCTTTGATCTTGGGAGCCTTTTCTCCAAATGGGGCTTGGCAAGGCCAGCTAGTCATTTGTTAGCTGCTTTAAGTGAAGGGGGTTATAATAACCACCTTGTGTGGTAGTGATCTCAAACAGATGACATTATTTGGGTAATAATAAACCAGGAAAGGTAAACATGCTTGAATTAAATGGTTCTTTCAGAGCACAAGGCAACCTTACTGTTGGGAAGGGAAAGCCTTCCTCGGCAACAATTCTGAGCAGTGGCTTTCACTCTGGATTTATTCAAACCTGGATGCCCTTGCACTGCCAGGTGTGAGTCTGTTTTCCTAACAGGTTTATTGGGTTAGGACTCTGGACTCAATCTTCTGTTGTTTTGTAAAATTGGGATGAGGGATATTTTGTGAGCATTCCCAGCTGGGGGGGGAATCATTTATGGGAATGATTTTCAAATTATTCAGGGCACACTGCCTCTGTTCCCGATTCCCACCTTTTTTTGTTTTTGCAACAAAGCTGTGACCTCGATTATGGTGGGGACAAGCTGCAATTCATCTGTGAGCTTGGGTGGCTGATCCCAATTCACACAGATATTCTTGTGAGCGATTGCCTATAGTTTGCTTGCTTCAAGCACCGTTCTTGACTATTACTGTTTGCGGCATTTGTGGCCCACGGATCAATCTTCATGTCCACAAAAAGAGTAACAAATAAGACTGATAAATAAGAACACCTCTTGGCCAGCAATCAACAACAAGATATGCAAAAATTAACAGCAAGATTAGCAGCAGAGGAGCAATCAAACAACACAATAGACCCTAATCAAGGAACTATTAACTCAGTCAATCAACCAAGCAGCACACAACAACCCAGTCAAGGTACTACCAAAGAGAGTACAACACCCCCACCAACACAGGCAGGACAAGCCAGGGTATATTAACAGAGAACAAGTTCCACTCCCTTTTCGCACTGAAGACGTTGCCTAGCCTGGCAATGAAACGTCTGCAAGAAAACAACAAGGCTCAGAGAGCACCAAGGACTCCACAAATAAGACTGAGCCAAATTTTGTATTCTGATTTTGTTCCTTCTCTGTCTGAAGGAAGCTTCTGTTTTTCTGCCTCTTTTTAAGGATGAAAGGGATGGGGTAGGGGGTTATTTTGTTGTTCCAAACGCTTGGGGTTATTTATTATCCCAGTTCTAACAACACATTGCTCTTGCATTTTAATGTGGCATTTAGAAGCAGGGACAGTAGTTTCTTGCACAGGGAGCTGGTTTGGCCTCACTAGGGGTTATTATGATTTTTATTATTTTTCCAGTTGTATTTCTTGCCTTTTCTATTTAGAATGAAGACTGGAGGCCCAAATGACATCCAATAAATTAAAAAATAAGGAAGATAAAAGCCAACTAAAATAATTAGCATGTAATTGCTCTTTCAAAGACAGATGTGCCTCTCTCTCCCCCCACCTCGCCCTTGAAAGCCATCCTTAGTAAGACCCACCTATATTTTTTTTTAAAAAATCCTGTTAGCACCAGGCTTTTTAATTCATCCAGGTTGTAATAATTTTGTTTGTTTGTTTGTTTGTTTGTTTATTTATTGTGTGTGCAAACAGACCTATTTCATCAGTGGATGTTTTCTGGCAATGCTCTGCTTGTTTAGATGTTGTGCATTTTTAACCATTGCAAAACTATAATTTTCAAATGTACCCAGCTTGGGTGCTCCCTCTGATAATCAGGTTCCAAGTCTGGTGAAGTTTGCTTCTCTACTGGAAGGACCAGTTGCAGTTTCTCATTTTAATGTTCCTTAGCATTAGTAGTTAGTCTTAAGTATTTGGCAGTAAGTGGCTCATCTTGGTTGAGAACGGGAATTCCCAGGGCCATAAGTAAAACAGTGGGGCTTTAAAAAAAAAAGCATGCATAAATATAAGCATGGAAGAGAGAGCAGGTCTCTTGAATGTACCTCGAGACTTGAAGAATAGGAGAGAGGGAGAGTAGAGTACAAGCATGTTCCTGGGAACTGCCATTCTTCAACTTTATAACATTAAGAGTTCATTCTCTTCTCTTTTCCCTCCATTCCTGGATCCCTTAGGGTGACTGCATAATCACCGTATTGCTTACTGAAGATGACCAAGTTGAAAGTGACGATGTAATTTTTTATCTCGTTTTTACTGGATCTGCCATTCAGCACTGCACCAGCACTAGGAAACTTGATTCAGGGACGTTGGAAACCATTGCTCCAGGTAAGCTTGCAAAAATAGAAAGCATAAAGCCAGTTTGGTCTAGTGGTTAAGGCAATGGGCTAGAAACCAGGAGACTGAGAGTTCTAGTCCCGCCTTAGGCATGAAAGCCAGCTGGGTGACCTTGGGCCAGTCACACACACACAGCACTAGGAAGGAGCCAATGGCAAACCAGGAGACTGAGAGTTCTAGTCCTGCCTTAGGCATGAAAGCCGGCTGGGTGACCTTGGGCCAGTCACACACACTCAGCCCAACTCACCTCACAGGGTTGTTGTTGTGGGGAAAATAGGAGGAGGAAGGAGTATTAGGTATGTTCACTGCCTTGAATTATTTATAAAAATAATAAAGGCGGGATAGAAAATAAATAAATTTTATATGTATATGTATATGTATATGTACAGTGGGGCAAAAAAGTATTTAGTCAGCCACCAATTGTGCAAGTTCTCCCACTTAAAAAGATGAGAGAGGCCTGTAATTGACATCATAGGTAGACCTCAACTATGAGAGACAAAATGAGAAAACAAATCCAGACAATCACATTGTCTGATTCGGAAAGAATTTATTTGCAAATTATGGTGGAAAATAAGTATTTGGTCACCTACAAACAAGCAAGATTTCTGGCTCTCACAGACCTGTAACTTCTTCTTTAAGAGGCTCCTCTGTCCTCCACTCATTACCTGTAGTAATGGCACCTGTTTGAACTTGTTATCAGTATAAAAGACACCTGTCCACAACCTCAAACAGTCACACTCCAAACTCCACTATGGTGAAGACCAAAGAGCTGTCGAAGGACACCAGAAACAAAATTGTAGACCTGCACCAGGCTGGGAAGACTGAATCTGTAATAGGCAAGCAGCTTGGTGTGAAGAAATCAACTGTGGGAGCAATAATTAGAAAATGGAAGACATACAAGACCACTGATAATCTTCCTCGATCTGGGGCTCCACGCAAGATCTCACCCCGTGGGGTCAAAATGATCACAAGAACGGTGAGCAAAAATCCCAGAACCACACGGGGGGACCTAGTGAATGACCTGCAGAGAGCTGGGACCAACGTAACAAAGGCTACCATCAGTAACACACTACGCCGCCAGGGACTCAGATCCTGCAGTGCCAGACGTGTCCCCCTGCTTAAGCCAGTACATGTCCGGGCCCGTCTGAAGTTTGCTAGAGAGCATTTGGATGATCCAGAAGAGGATTGGGAGAATGTCACATGGTCAGATGAAACCAAAGTAGAACTGTTTGGTAGAAACACAACTCGTCGTGTTTGGAGGAGAGAGAATGCTGAGTTGCATCCAAAGAACACCATACCTACTGTGAAGCATGGGGGTGGCAACATCATGCTTTGGGGCTGTTTCTCTGCAAAGGGACCAGGACGACTGTTCCGTGTACAGGAAAGAATGAATGGGGCCATGTATTGTGAGATTTTGAGTGCAAACCTCCTTCCATCAGCAAGGGCATTGAAGATGAAACGTGGCTGGGTCTTTCAGCATGACAATGATCCCAAACACACCGCCCGGGCAACGAAGGAGTGGCTTCGTAAGAAGCATTTCAAGGTCCTGGAGTGGCCTAGCCAGTCTCCAGATCTCAACCCCATAGAAAACCTTTGGAGGGAGTTGAAAGTCCGTGTTGCCCAGCGACAGCCCCAAAACATCACTGCTCTAGAGGAGATCTGCATGGAGGAATGGGCCAACATACCAGCAACAGTGTGTGCCAACCTTGTGAAGACTTATAGAAAACGTTTGACCTCTGTCATTGCCAACAAAGGATATATAACAAAGTATTGAGATGAACTTTTGATATTGACCAAATACTTATTTTCCACCATAATTTGCAAATAAATTCTTTCCGAATCAGACAATGTGATTGTCTGGATTTGTTTTCTCATTTTGTCTCTCATAGTTGAGGTCTACCTATGATGTCAATTACAGGCCTCTCTCATCTTTTTAACTGGGAGAACTTGCACAATTGGTGGCTGACTAAATACTTTTTTGCCCCACTGTATATGTATATGTATATGTATATGTATATGTATATGTATATGTATATGTATATGTATATGTATATGTATATGTATATGTATATGTATATGTATATGTATATGTATATGTATATGTATATGTATATACATACACACACATGTCCGTCCCTTCCTGTAGCTCTTACTGCATTGGGTCCATGAATAGAGTGTGAGTACCATTCCCCCATATGAGCAGCATTGTGCCCAGGGAATTGTGTGGGCAAGTATGTGAATCAGTGTGCCCAAGAATAACTGGGCTGTCACTTTGGGAGAAAGGAGCTGTGACAGTGGGCAGAGGACAAGCACTGCCAGCAAATGACTTCCTTAGCTGAAAAAAGGGGAGGAGGGAAAGTAAAGGTGAAAACCATGGAGAGCTGAGCTTCTGAGACTGAGTTCACACAACATACTTTAACCCTAAATCCAGCTGAGTAAAATAGAGTTGCTCTTATGACCCCGAACAAGCTTTGCTTGAATCAATATGTTACATTATTACTCAGCATGCTAAGACAAGGGCTGGCTTTGCCAAGCATCCTGAACCACTAAGCCCACACTTCCAGCATGGGCAGATTGGGGAGGACTTCCCTGTTGTGCTGGGATTTTGGAAATCCAGAATGCCCTTTGTTTGCTCTAAAAAACAGTAGGGCTTTAAAAAAATGCTGGTGTTAATGATGTGGTAGGCATTCCAATACATAGCTTTCCTTCCTTCCTTCCTTCCTTCCTTCCTGCCTGCCTGCCTGCCTGCCTGCCTGCCTGCCTGCCTGCCTGCCTGCCTGCCTGCCTGCCTGCCTGCCTGCCTTCCTTCTCTTTTTCACAAGTCAATACATAGCTCTCCCATTGCAGAATACTGTCCTTCTTGGAAACTGCATAGTTAGCTCTCTTTTAACTCTTAAAAAGAAAGAGAGAATTCTTAATCTTTTCCTGGGCCTTTTGGAAACAGAAACATTAGCATTTATTTCATTTGCATTTGATGTTTTCATTTTAATGGATCAAATTAATTTTGCATTTAAGTGTTTTGCAAAACCAAGATGAGCGGGGTATATGTTTCTGAAATTAAGGCCCTATACAAAGTTTGCATTACCAAGAGCTGAATGTTGTCATTTCCTTTGCTCTGGATAATTTTGCTGCTTCAGCTCATCAGAGAGGCAGGGAATTGCATCTCTACCCATTGTCCACTGGAAATTTTATTCAGTCATTTCTGCAGAATGTCACAGGGTCAACCTCACCACCTCCTAGTGGAACTGGGAAAGACTCTATTCTGAAACAATGAAGAGCCACTTCCAGTCTGGGAAAACAATACAGATGTTGATAGACCAGTGGTCTGACTCACTGTGAGACAAACCTTATACTGTATCCCTACAATTTTCAAAGTAATGAAGGGGGAAAAAAAAGCAGCTCACTTTTTTAAGCAGCTGAATTCTGTGGTTGTTCTGAGCTCCCATATGATTGTACAGCTAAACTACATATTTCTATTTGCACTTGTGTAAGGAAATTGGGGTGGAGGAATTGATCAAGTATAGAACAATGAAATCTAGTGCATTGCTACATTCATGTTATGGTCCCTCTGGTGAATCACCTGAAATTATTATTGGTGGGGTTCATGGACTTAGCATAGCTTCAAAAAAGCCATAGGAAGAAATTGTATTTTGTCTCAACTGTGCTGTATCATTGACACAATTCCTTGAAAGTAACAAAGGACGTGATGTATGTGACTAGTATTGTTAACTGCAAGACCTAGGATTAAAGGTTTGGTTCCTGACCCAGAGCGTATGCTTTGGGTCAGGAACATGGCCTGAGGAGCAAGTCAAAACCAAAGAATGAATCAGGAGGGACAAGATGATGGGGTGAGTGAATCATTGGACCTGAAGGACCAGGCTTTCATTGCCAGGCTAGGCAATGAGTCCCCTTGTGGGGGGAGATGGGCGGTGATATAAGTTAGAAATAATAAATAAATAAATAAATATCTTCAGTGCGAAAAACTGAATCAAAATTTTTCGCACTGAAGATGTTGCCTAGCCTGGCAATGAAACGTCTGCAAGAAAACAGCAAGGCTCAGAGAGCACCATGGACTCCACAGTTCAACCCTGAGCTACAAATATTCTCTTCGATTGAAGAGAGATTTGCAATACAGTACAATACAATATTGAAAATATAATACAATACTGGGTGAGTGTCTATCAGAACTACGGCAGGTCTTTGTCTTCCAGGAAGGTTCTTCAAAATCTAATTGATTGATTATGTGCCATCAAGTCGATTTTGACTCCTAGAGACCAGAGAGATAGATTTTCTTTATGACTATCCCTAACCTGTCCTTTCAAGTCTCCCAACAGTGCACTCATCTCCATTGTAACTGAGTCCATCCACCTTGCTGCTGGTTGTCCTCTTCTTTTTCCTTCCATTAAAGCCTTTTCCAGAGAGCTAGGTCTTTTCATAATGTGTCTGAACCTAGAATTAAGCCAGTTAATTAAACACTTATTTCACTGAATCAGTGTGGTTGGTGTGTCTTTTGAACAGAAAGACCTGTGTTCGGGTCGTTGGAAGATTTGCGCTTAGCCTTATGTTACAGCACCTGGGTTCACATCTATAGTTTATTGAATAAACCACAGTGGCCTGGGTTAGCAGAATATACTAAGCCAGGCGTCTCAAACATTGTGGCACCACAACCTCCTAAAATGATAAAATACTTTGGAGTCTCTTCTCCCATGAACAAAACTAATAACTTCATTGGGGTTAAGATTAGGCAGAACATAATTATACCACTTACTCTTAGTCATTGCAATTTAACCTAGGTATCAGGGTTTTTCCAGCTTTGCAGCTAAAGTATGCACAGGCCCAGAGTGAGTTTTGATAGTGCTCCTATTTTCCTGCACAAGCATGATCAGGTTTAAAAAAAGCTTAAGTTGCTTAAGTTGCTTGAGCCCACAGTTTGAGAGCATTAAACCATAAATGATGGTTTATAAGCCACAGCATGTCTGTTCTATAGTGTGAGTGAGCTTTTTAAACTAGACCAACTTCTCTTTCAGGCTAACCTACTTCGTAGGATAGTTGTGAAGATACTAGTGCAGTAATAAGGGAGGAGTGCCCTTATGCTGAACAACAGATGTTACCTCCTTCTAGGTTTTTGTCCACTACCCCAAGGGCGAGGAGCTTTATTCTTGAAAGAGAATTCAAACATGGCATACAGTATATGTGCACCTCTCTGTTGCTTGAAATTGTACAGTCCACAAAATTTTACAGCTGAATTCTGCTGATTTGGATCAGCCATCGTTCCAGTTAAATGCGGATGTTCTGTGAAAGTCAACAGCCTAAGAAGAAAAATGTCCTTCGACCCTTGTGCTCTCCTTTGACCTTTGCCATGTCCTAAGAGTGCAGGAGGGCCCATTTGGGTCAGGAAGCCACCCCCTCTTCTCTTGGCCTGCTGCCCTCTTTGTCTCTTGCCCCCATAATGGACTTGTGTCATCAAGTGCTGACGCTCTGTCTTGAAGCAGTTTCCTTGACAATAATTGCAGTGACTCAGAGCCAGCATCCTTTGAATACTGCTGGATTAATAACAAGTGAGAGATGGGTTGTAATGGAGATGAAGCCCTTTTCCGTCTGTTGGAGAAATGGTGCTGATTGGAAATGTAGAGATTGGGCTTCGTGGATGATGCAGGAAAGCTACAGTGGAAGCATCTCTCCTTGAGCATCATAAAAGATGCTCAAGTGCTGTGTGTAAATAACTTTTCATTCACTGTATAATCAGGTCTCCGGTGGCCTGCAGCCACCCTGCTTTCCCAGGCTTCAGTTAAATCCGCAGGGTTAGGGTTAGACATCAGGAGGAGTTTCCTCCCATGAGGGTTTTTGAGAATATCTTCCTTTTGGGATAATTGGGCAGCAGGGAGGGTTCAAAAAAATGGAAAGATGTGTCACAGAAAAGATCAGCTCCAGCTGTTGGCCCTTCACCACATCCAGCAATCAAATAAGCTCATAAATGCCATCATGAGAGATTGGAAAAAAATTCTCAAGCTCCCTGAGAATAAGGTAGCAAACCAGAAATCACTTTTGCAAGTGGAGAAAACGTCTGAGACATTGCATGACAGATTCCAGCAGATTGGTATCCATTAATAATGCACCTACCAGGGGTTAAGGCCAGTGAAGGATAGTGAGGAAGCATGGTGCATCTCTCCTACTTTCTTAATCATGGTGATACAACTACCATTGGTCTGTTTGCAGAGGGAGGCCATGTCTCTCCCCCACCCCCACCCCAAGTTGTTGCTTTAACCCCAAAATTGGTCAAAGAGTTTTCTGAATAAAGATCTTCAACTTTGGGTTTGAATGTGCACTTTGCACCTTTGTGCCTAATTATGCATGTCCACACGCATTTTATCTTTACTATTGTTTTGCTATTCTCAAGTAATTCTCCAGAACTATTAGCTTTTTATGTGTCTTGTAAAGATCTTGCTTTTTTTTCCTCCTTTGGTGAAATATTCTTTGTAGTGTGGGACCGCATAAGTAAACAAGTTGCATAAGATGTGGTTGCTTGAAAGTAATAGCCATATGGGCTTGGCTTCATAAGATACTTTCTTAGGAAACATATCAAGTATTCTTCCCATCAATAAAATCCCCAACCCTCTTTTCAGATCCTTGTATGATTTTAGAGACTAAGTAATTTTCCTAAGGGATTGCACTGAGAGATTGTGGAAGTCCAGGGACTGTCAACAGTGAAAGCCTTCCTCTCCTCTCCTCTCCTCTCCTCTCCTCTCCTCTCCTCTCCTCTCCTCTCCTCTCCTCTCCTCTCCTCTCCTCTCCTCTGAATTGCTTGCTTGCCAGGAGTCAACTTTTATGGTCTGTTTCACCCAAGGAAGTCTCTGGTTGCCAATCTGTGCTAGAATCCAAAAGAGGTTCCAGGCTGAATCTTCATGAACAAATGTTAGTGTCTCCCTTTCTAATATGCTCAGAATTTAGATAATATAGGTATAGAGAGATGTATTAGAGGTGTCCCATGCTCTTCAGTGAACCTCAGTACACACCTCCAGACTTGATAAGCTTTACTGCGGAGTCCTTGGTGCTCTCTGAGCCTTGTTGTTTTCTTGCAGATGTTTCATTGCCAGACTAGGCAACATCTTCAGTGTGAAAAGGGCGTGGGACTTGCTCTCTGCTTATATGCCATGGCTTGTCCTGCTTGTGTTGGTGGAGGTGTTGTTCTCTCCTTAGGAGTTCCTTGATTGGGCTGTTGTTTGCTGCTTGGTTGATTGACTGAGTTAATAGTTCCTTGGTTAGGCTATATTGTGCTGTTTGATTGTTCCTCTGGTGCTAATCTTGGTGTTAATCTTTGCATATCTGGGTGATAATTGCTGGCAAGGAGGTGTTCTGGCTTTTCTATTGTCTCTTATGAATGGTATGTAAATGTTGTTTATATGTGTCTGTTGATGGCTGCTTTGTCTGAGTGCCAAGCTTCCAGGAATTCTCTAGCATTTTTGGATTTGGCTTGGTTTAAGATGCTCACAGTTTCCCAATTGAAAGTATGGTTAAGTCTGTCCAAGTGTTGTGGGATTAAGGAGTTTTCATTGTGTCTTCTGACTGCTAGTTGGTGTTCGTGGATGCGTTCTGCTAGTCTTCTGCCAGTCTGTCCTACATAGGGGCTGTTACAGTCCTTACACTGTATGTTGTAGATCAGGGCTTTCCAAAGTTTTCTCGCGGCGACACACCAACCA
Source organism: Charina bottae (assembly GCA_023362775.1). Lineage (NCBI taxonomy): Eukaryota > Metazoa > Chordata > Lepidosauria > Squamata > Charinaidae > Charina > Charina bottae. The sequence continues at coordinate 9,846,860 of JALMGJ010000010.1, forward strand.
CCGTTGGTGTGTCGCCGCGGGAAAACCCGGAAGTGCTGCCGTTGCAGCAGCGCGCAAAAACCTGGAAGCGCTGCTGCCGCTTTCGGGTTTTTGCGCGCCGCCATTGGTGTGTCGCCACGGGAAAACCTGGAAGCGCTTATGATGATCAGCGCTTCTGGGTTGTGTGGCGACACACCAGACTGTGTGTGGCGACACACTTTTGTGTCACGACACACAGTTTGGAAAGCTCTGTTGTAGATAATTCCTGTTTTTTCTTCTTGGGCTACTGGGTCTTTTGGTTTACTTACAATGTTCTGAAGGGTTTTGGTTGGTTTGTGTGCTACGGTGATGCCGTGTGGTTCTAACAGTCTATTAGTTTCTGAAATGTTTCTGATGTATGGCAGTGTAATCCTTTTCATAGCTTCTGTTGGTTTTACTGTGGTGGGTTGAGTGGTCAGGCACTTTTTGATAAAGTCGCTTGGGTATCCATTTTGCTGGAAGATGCTATATAAATGGTCTGTTTCCTTTTTCTGGTGTTCTGGGTTGCTGCAGTGTGCTTGTGCTAGTCTGAATAGTGTTCTTACACAGCTCCTCTTGTGGGAGGTTGGGTTATTGCTTTGGTAGTGGAACAGTTGGTTAGTGTGGGTAGATTTCCGGTAGACTTGTATTTCTAGAGTGCCATCATTACCTCTACTGATGAGGATGTCCAAGAAGGGTAGTGTGTTATTGTTTTCTTCTTCCCTTGTGAATTTTATTCCTTTGAAGATGTTATTGATGGTTTCATGTGTTTCCTCCATTAGTTCCTTTTTTATTATGACAAAGGTGTCATCTACATACCGGATCCATACTGTGGGTTGCAAAGGTGCAGCTTTACTGCATTACAGTGATCTCAGGAGTCCAATTAATATGTGACGTTACACTGGGGTTTCTAGAGAGGCTTAAAATAGTTGCTGAAACTCTGCTGTCTGTTCTGAGACTTGAGTCCTCAAAAGAGGAGATATTGAATAGGCTGGATTCCACACTTGGCTGGGTAGGATGTGAAGTCATGCTAGAGTAAGGCAGCCAATATTGCTTGTTTAGTCACAACAGTGTTGTGTCTCCAAGCACCTTGGTGATAAAACAGTCTACTTGAATGGAGTACAGCTGGGTGGGAGGCCAAATGTCAGCATGAAGGGAATGTCTTCCACATTATTTGCCTATCAAGTCTTATTGCTGGCTGTCTCTCCAAGAAAGGCTAGCATTTCTCACTGGTTAAACTGGGTAGAGGTAGGCTTGGGTTCAGATACTCAGCTATGATATATAGAAGCAATTCATGTATTGAGGTGTCAATAACATGGCATCTAATGTGCATGTGACATGTGTAGGTGACATATAAGAATCTATTAGAGTTGGGCAGGTAATAAATTCATTTTTTAAAAAATCTGATCAATCATGTCTGATTCTGAGAGACTGCCTGGACAAGTCCCTGCAGTTTTCTTGGCAAGGTTTTTCAGAAGTGGTTTGCCATTGCCTGCTTCCTAGGGCTGAGAAAAAGTGACTGGCCCAAGGTCACCCAGTTGGTTTTGTGCCTAATTTGGGACTAGAACTCACGGTCTCCCGGTTTATAGCCTGATGCCTTAACCGCTACACCAAACTGGCTCTCTAATAAATTCAAATTCAAATAAAAATAATAAAAAATAAAAATATATAAGGACTATTTTTCAAAACTGAAAAATGACCACCATCTCATGAGGTTTTGCATTGCACAAGATCATGGTGAATGAGATGTTGAAATCATACACCATTTCAGTCTCTACCATTTTTTTTCTTTAAATGAAACACCTGAAAAGGTTGTTGATCTTTAATACAGTGCTTATGAACTGAAGGGAGAGAAGCCAACAGATCCTGAGTTAAGCTTAAAAGAAACTCAGTTTCTTTATCAATCAAAAAACACTGGTGCAGGTGTAGTCATCCTTATGTTTGGATGGTCCATATTGCATAGCTTTCCAAACTGTGTGTCGCGACACTTGAGTGTGTCGCAACACACAGTTTAGTGTGTCGCAAAGAGGTGGTGCAGGGGCGTGCGCACGGTGCGGCGGCGACAATATGCATGGCAGCAGTGGCAGCAACGACGGCAGCGGCGCGCCATCAGCGCTTCCGCGTTTTAGCGAGGCTGCCGCCGCGCATCCCCCCACACTGCTGCCGCCGTTGGTGTGTTGCCAACGGCGGCAGTTTGGAAAGCACTGCCATAGTGAGTATCTTAAAGTGTGATCTGTTCCAGCAGCTCCCACTTCCTCCATTGCCTAGATGTTTGCATTTGCTGCAGTAGGTCCACCAAATGTAATGGTCTGTGGGAATGACCTTGGGAGACTGGGCCCAGAGACGCTGCCTAGGGAATGGTCAGATAAGAGACAGCATAGCCTGCAACTGAATAGTGGGTGGGGCAAGAGGCTCAGAAGGAACCCTCCCTAGTTTCTCGGGCTATAAAGGCGACGGGGGAGAAATGTACTTTCAGACTTGCATGATTCTGTTAATGTAACCTTACAATAAAGTAGCATTAGCTGATCTGGTCGTGTTTCCTGTCTGGTCTACCTTGGAAGGCCGAAACCAAGTCAGACAGATGATTGGAATTTTATAGGGAAATCTACCCCTCAAATAGTGTTGTAGAGTTACGGCAGGGATGCACAACCATTTGGGGTCTCAAGAGCAGCCTTGGTCTTTAAGTGACATGCTGGGGGACCACACTCTGAAAATGAATGAGGCTGGTACCAAAATAATTTGTTTAATGAAATGTACTTTTCTATATACATAAATATACATATACATATACATATACTGTACATATACATATACACATCTTTATTAAAGATTGTTAAAAAGGAAGATAAAAACTAATGCAAATATTAAGTAAGAAGAATAAAGAAATCAAAGAGAAAGCTAAAAGTGCAAGAAAAAGGGAAAAAAGTAAAAGAAAAATAGAAAAGAAAAGAAAAGAAAAGAAAGAAAAAAGGTAAGAAGTAGCTTCCAATCTTCTTTACAGCAGTTATAAGTACAATTATAAATTTACTTCTTATTCTGTGATTACAACATAACTCTCTTATTTCTATAATCTATCCTGTCTCATCATCAAAACTATAAATCATAAGTTCATTTTTTTCTGTTTCATGCAAAAAGTCTATATGGTGTTTCCAGTCAGCAATAAACATAGGTATTGTCTTTTCTCTGATCAAAGAAGTCAATTTAGCCATCTCAGCAAGTTCCATCATCTTCACCATTCCTCCACTGTGGATAGTGCCAAATCTTTCCATACAATAATCTTGCTGCAGTTATCCAGAATCCAGAATTTTCTAGCTTTATTTTACATGTCCACCAAACATGATAAAATGTCCCTTATTGTTGTTCACGTTTCCAACATAAATTTCCATCTGTATATTATAACCAAAAATTAAAGTACCTTTATACATTCTAGACAATTTCTTTGGTGACATATACCAACGGTACATCGTTTTATAAAAATTATCTTTAAGATTATAACATAGTGTAAATTTCAATCCTTTCAGACACATATTTTCCCATTGTTCCATTTGTATATTATAACCAAAAATTTTAGCCCACTTTATCACTCATTCTTTCACTTGTTCTTCTTCTGTTTCAAATTTCAATAAAAGTTTATACATTTTTGCAATTACATGTTCATCATTTGTACACAATTCTATTTCAAACTCTGTATTACAATGTTCAAAACCATAAATTCTTTTGTCTACTTTAAATCTTTCTAATAATTGTAAATAAGAGAACCATTGACAACTATATCCCTCTGCCACCAGTTCTTCTCTTGATTTTATTTTACATTCCTTTTGACAAAATTCTAGTATCTCATGATAAGTTAGCCATTTGTGTTTGCCTATTATTTCTCGTCTGTATGCTTCTTGTGCTGAGAGCCACAAAGGTGTTTTCGGGCCCAACCTGGGTTTCTATCTATTCCATATTCTCAATATGGCATGTCTAACATAATGATTTTTAAAATCCATATTAACCTTGACTTTATTGTACCACAAATATCCATGCCACCCAAATCTCTGGTCATGTCCTTCTAACTCCCAAAAGCCTTCTATTTCTCAGCAACATCCACTCTTTCATCCAAACCAAACAGTAAGCTGCAAAATACAATTTCAAATCAGGTAAACCCAATCCTCCTCTTTCCTTTGCATCTTGTAGCACCTTATATTTAACTCGTGATTTTTTCCCCTGCCACACAAGTTTAGATATATACTTCTGCCACTGTTTAAATGGTGCATCAGTTGTCAAAACAGGTATTGTCTGAAACAAAAACATCATTCTAGGCAAGACATTCATTTTTATCACACAAATTCTCCCCAGCAATGGCAGTTGTAGTTTCTCCCATCTTAATGAAATGTACTTTTCAATTTAATTCAAATGAGTTCCATTATATATACTTACAATGACTAAAATCTTCAAACTAAGCCGAACTCCTGGTGATTTCTCAGGAGTAAATCTATAACAAATTCATGCAGATTTCTTGGCATGTTATAGAAGTGGCTAGCCATTCCTTCTGGGATGTGTTATTCTACTTCCCAGTCTAGCCTACAGCCCATACTACTTCTCTTGTACTTAATAATTTTCCTGTTCTGTCACACATTAAAAATTACAAGTTGGTGGTATATGTCGAAGGGACCTCCAGGGTCCATGCTCAAACCTTGGGGGTGGGGGTGGTGTCTAGACAGCACAATCAGCACCAGTTTGATTGGTGGTAATAACTGTGTACCCTTTCACAATTATGGAGTCACTAGTGTCCAATCTCATCCTGTTGATAATGCATAGTATTATACAATCAACCTGTAAGAGAACTGATTAAGATCAAAGGATAGTCCACTTAAACTTTGCACACATAGAACAGACTAGCATAGGAGAAGAACATCTATTTTGCATGCTGATTGCAGAAATCTTCAGTTGAATCTCCATGGTTTCCAGGTAGACTGAAAAACATTTGTGACTGAAACCTAGATAAATATTCCTGGTGGGAATTCAGCTAGGTGGACTTGGTAGCTTTCTATATCATGAATAAATGACTTTTTTACATATAGGCAGGAAACAGTGGCTTCTTGTTCCAAAGGTTTCACAACTTATATTGAAGAATGTATTTGAAGATGAATCTCACTCTTACTTGCTTGTTCATCACTCTTACTTGCAGTTTTTAATCCCGGTGATAGCAGCTTTGAATATTTTTGTAGGAAAGATTATGAGAATGCAGGTGACTTGATAAAAAAAACCTGCAAAGATTTATTTGCCTATTTTCCATATATTATATGTATAATATATTATATTATGTGCAAAGCGCAAAGCTTTATTTGCCTATTTTCCATATATTATATGTATATATAGTATTTGCACTTTTGTGGGGGAGGACAGATAGTTGTGTTTTTAATGTCCTAAATTAGTTTTAGTTTTGCAGTGCAAAAGCAGTGCAAGACATTGTAAGTATTTCATCCTTTCCTCTGTTTATAATATTTTGTCTAGTCATGTTGTACTGCTAAGATTATTCTTATTGGATTAGTTGCAAATTCTGTTATATACTATTTTTGTGCTGGTCTATGTCCATATGATCTATCTCTTAGTATGGCAAATGAAGCCTATCTTTTAGGCTCCAGCTTGTTTGTGGGGATATGTGTGTGTTTAATCTTGTTACACCCCTGCCTTCTTCCTTTACAAATCAATAATACTGAATTGCCTCTTTTAGCAATTTGATTTCTGTCGTTCAGACTTAGAAGCAATATGAAGCAGACACTGCAAGGCACAGATCTTTCTTTTTTTAATGGGATGGGTTGTGGAAGTCCTGGAGCAGTTTAGATCTTCACCGTGTTCTTTGAGGAATAGCTTTTCTTTCTTTTGAATTAATTGACAAAGTCAAAATCTAGTTCTGGGATGGGGGAGAGCATGTCAGTTGTAAGAGAAGAAAAACATCAAAGAACTTGAAAGAGAGCAGATACATTGCCCTCTGCAGCTGGATGTCTGTTTGATCTGATTAAACCTTATTTGTCACCTTGTTCCCATCTCTAAGAGCTGCAGCAATGTGTTTTAACGCTGCTTAGTTCAGCATCCCTGCCCAGCATTTTGTGTGTTGTTTCTTCAGATCCCAGATTTCTGGCTCCTTCTCGTTACCTAATGGTCCAACGTTCCCCATCTGATGGTCTCCAGTTTTGAGGGGACTGCATTTTCCAAAACTCATCCCTAGCATGACTATTCTCAGTCCGGGACATTTGGCATTTTAGAATTTGGCTTTTTGGTTACCTGACTTTTGGCCCAAGCATGTAACATAGGTTGACCAGATTTACACATTGCCAAGATCATAGATTGTTGAATAAAGCACAATTGGCTAAGTTATAAGCCATAACTTACAAATCATAATTTCTGGCTTCATGCTAAGTCAGAACCAAAGAAACTTATTATGCTTTAACTCATGAACGCAGCCATTTCTATGAATCTCCTTTGAGGTGAACGTCTGAACATCCATCAAGATGTCATTAAGAGCATCAAGACATCCATGTAGTTTTCTTATTAACAACAATGTTTTTTTTTCTATTTCCCAGTCTAGCTGTCCTAGAATTCCCTGAAGTATTCCTGAAGTACTCCTGAAGTACAGTTTCCTGTTTGAAATTGGCCTAGGTTGCTAACAGTACTTTAAAAGCTAGAACTATATATTTTCATCCATATCCATATCCATATCATATCCATATCCCTCCATCCTCCATGTGGAACAGCATCCCTCCAGAAATCCAGATGGCCCTGAATCTGTTAGCCTTTCACAAGGCTTTGGAGTTCTGTTTCCCCAGGCATTTTGGCCAGGAGATTAGGCAAGCTCTGCTGCTGATGTGGTTTCTGTGATTTGAGGTTTACTGTTTAAACTTTGGGCATCATGGGTTATATGATGTAGTCATTGTTTTTAATCCTTGTATGCCACTCAGAGTCACTGCTATGATACGGGCAGCCATATAAATAATATAACAAATAAATAAATTTGCGCCCCACGTTGCAAATTGCACAGGGTGTCTGAATCAGTGGGATGGTTGGCTGAAGAAGAGAGAGTAAGGCATCTTTTTAGTTCAGACTGCTTGGAGAGTTGTTGTTGGCAGTGATAATATCTTAATCACTATTTTCTTCTTTGGACCCTGCCCTGCATTAGATGTTATAAAAAATCAGCTAGGTCTCTTGACCCTAGGAGTCATTTATCTTTGAACAGAATTAAATTGAGCAACTACAAATGGCTCATTTCTGCTCCTTCCACTTGGATTCTTAATTCCAGTTACCCTTTTGCTTATGAAACCCCAATTATGGAGAACTTTGTCATCCTGGTTCTGAGATCTTAAGGGCCCCAATTTCTGCTTCGATTTTCCTCTTCAATAGTGAGTGAATTGTTTTTGCCATATTACTGTAAATGGTTTTTTCCCCAGCTGCCACTGTCCAGTGAGCAGCTGTGAACTGTTCAAGTCTGTTTCTGGAGAAGAAAACGTCATTTGAGTTCATTTATGTAATTAAAAATAAAGAGAGAGGAAGGAGGCGGGGAAAAATGTTGGATTCATGCAACAAGGGACTGTAGTCGTTGGCAGAGTAGCTTTTCCAGTCATTAATGAATGGTCTGTCCAGTTTGGGTGTGGAGGGTGATGACTGCAACGGGCTACAAGAAAGGAGAAGTGAGGCCCTGATCTGCCAATAAAACAATGGTGGTTTTGAAAATAGGAAACTTTCAGGGGGGAATTTGGATTTGTATGCTCTGTATAATCCTTGTTTGGTTTGGTCTGCAGGATTAGGCTGTGAGAACTGCCTTCTGTTCGATCCTCTGATTTTTCAGCCTCCTTCCTTTTTGCTGAAAAGGTTCGAAAGGCAATGGGTAGTATTCTCATTTTGACTAGTTTTGATGACTAGCCCAGGTTTTAATGTTCTGATGACCCGTATCCCTACTCCCTGACTTAGGAGAGGTCAAATCTCATCTCCTCTCCCTCTCCCATTTTTTAAAAACTCTGGCTGTCAGCCACACTAAGTAAACCAGACCAGAAAACTAATTCCACAGGAAGGCTAACACTATCCTCCTCCTCCTCCTCCTTAGACTTCAGTGAATCAGGAAGGCATCTGCCTGAGCCCCTTCTGAATGTTATCTGATTGTTCTGGATTTAAAAAATGCTTCAGCCCCTTTTCCCTAGGTAATGGTTCCTGCATATTTCCATCAAGGCCATCTTTCTTCCTCTCTACAATGGCCCACTGAGTGGTGTAATGTCAGAATGCTGGTTTAGGACTCACTAGACCTAGCTTCAAATCCACAAAATGGACAGCGTAACTTTAGAACTATCGCTGTAAGCCTACCTTGCTGAGAAAATAAAATAGGACATCAATTGCTACACGTTAGGGCTGGTGGTGCTTTGGATTTTATTCAGAAATGGTCCTGTGTTTATGTTCCCATGAGTTCTAAATTATGTCTTCCAAACTAAATCTGAAATATTGCACAGCTCTAATACATATGTCATCTAAAACGTCTGGAGGAAAGATTGGCTAGATTGTATTTACCTAAAAGGAAGATACCCTGTGCTTGAGATGACACCCTTCACCCCCGCCCCAAAGAACAGCCAGAAAAAAAATGTATAAGCATAGAAAAAAATATTAAAATACCTTGTGCAATACCCAGCTTCCTCACCTTGTCAACCTAGAGTTGCTGATTCCAGTTGAAATCAATTCTGGAGATTCTTTCTGCCAGGATAAATGTACTTGTGTGATACTTGTGTATGTCCACACAGAGACCTGCCAAAAGTCACCTTCCAAAAACACGTTTTAAAAAGGCAGGGAAAAATAAATTTATATTAATGGAGCCAGTATGATTAAGGTGCTGGATAAACTGTGGAGAACTGGAAGCTCACTGGGTGACTTTGGGTCAATCACCATCTCATAGGCTTATTGTTGTGGGGAGAAATGGAATGAGGGGGCACTATGTATGCCACCTTGATCTCCCGAATGTAAAGTAAAGCAGAAACCTAAATAATATCTATGAATCAGAATCAGTTGTCTGTAAAACAAGAAGCCCCACTTATATAATTCACTGTTAGCTATCTGCATATATCAGACATTCTCGGTCTCAGACATAAATGTCTCTAACACAGGGAAACAGAAAAAGTACACATACATGGACATACACCTCTCTCCCTTCTTCCCTTAGGTGCAGCGGAAGGAAGGAAGGAAGGAAGGAAGGAAGGAAGGAAGGAAGGAAGGAAGGAAGGAAGGAAGGAAGGAAGGAGGAGATGGGGCAAGGAATTTGTACTTTGCTGGGAAGAGTAAAAAAGAAGGGGGGGGAGGAAACAGGACAGAAACGAAGGAGCAGTGGTAACTGGAATAATCAATCAAACAAACTTAGATAATGATTAAGGCTTGCAAGTGTTACCCTCAAAACCCATTGTAGATTTGGGAGTCCCCCATGTGCACTCACACGTTTTATTTTCCTGGTGTCTCTAGAGGTGGTAAGCAGTCTTGGGAATGATGGGATATTTCAACCACTCCTAAGTCTGATGTGAAAAGTTATTATTTTTTTTCTTAACATAGACCGCCTGTTCTGTTTCAGCCCGAGCTTTTGTTTTGGCTTCAGTTTCTCCGAGTCACAAGGCACAGTGGCTGATACAGATCTGCTAGGACCTCTGTGAGAGCGTCTGGTGGTTGATTTTAAAATGGGCAAAGTATTAATCAACTAATTGATTAATTAATTTCCAGGGTCGGTATTCTTGTCAGAAATTCATTAAGCAAATTCTGTGACTTTTGCATTGGTCCATGTTCATGTTCCACAACTCTCCACAGGGTACAGAGTTGGTGAAACTGAGAGGAACATTTTAAAATGACTTTGGCATCTACCGTGTCTTTTATGTACATGTAGTCTGAGGACAGCAGGGTTGTATGTGGCTTCCAAAACCTTTGTGAGCAGCACCAGAGACTTCAGACGTTTCCACTACATTTTATCTTTTTTAACGCAACAAAAGAAGAGAATTGTTAAATACAAAAGGGGTAATTGCCTTAACTGTATTTTTTATTTTTTTAAAAATATAATGTTTACTAAGAATTTTAATTACAATAGTGCATTAACTGTATTTAACTGATTTAGTTTAACTTGAATGAAAATGAAATACATGTAATGTTTGTCTTGTTCCTTTCTTTGAAAACTGGACTCCAGGGTGCTCTTCAAGAGACTAGTGCAGCCCTTGATTCATAAAAGGTTGGACACCCCTGATGAAGATGATGTAGCAAGGGATGGATGGACATGACAAAAGTAGAATGAAGATGTCTAACTTAAGTCATTTTTGTTTCCCAGGCCATGACTGTTGTGAGACAGTGAAGGTCTCTCTCTGTGCCACCAAGCAAGGCCACCCTATTCTGGTGGTGGCAGAGGACAGTTTGCAGTTCGTCCAGGATGAAGCTTACGATGCAGCACAGTTCCTGGCGTCATGTGCTGGAAACCAGCAAGCATTAAACTTTACACGTTTCTTGGACCGCTCCAGGCCGCCTGCTGGGGATTTGGATTTTTTGGATGAGAAAGTAACTTTGGCGTTTCGTCACCTGAAACTGCCGACCGAGTGGAACGTGTTGGGAGCAGACCATAGTCTCAATGGTAAGATTTGGTAATGCTTTGTACATGGTGCAGATTTGACTTTTACTGTGATAATCAAACTTAGGAGCTGGTTCCTTACATCGTATTTTAGACCAGAGCTTTCCAAACTTTTCATGTTGGTGACACACTTTTTAGACATGCATCATTTCGCGACACACTCTTACAGCAGGACACAAGGCAGGCACTAGGACCTGCATGGAATCACAGCAGGTTTGGAGGCAGCAAGGCACAAGGCAGGCACTAGGACCTGCACGGAATCCTGGCAGGGCAGGTTTGGAGGCAGCAAGGCATAAGGCAGGCACTAGGACCTGTGCGGAATCCTGGCAGGGCAGGTTTGGAGGCAGCAAGGCACAAGGCAGGCACTAGGACCTGCGCGGAATCCTGGCAGGGCTCGGAGGCATCAGCCGTCACGACACACCCAGACAGTTTGGAAAGCTCTGTTTTAGACATATACTGATTTTTCCCTGCAAAGTATAGCTGTAAATAGACAGTTGAATCTGTTTTCCATAAATCAGTTTTATTTTATTAGTACCCTATTTGTCTGCCCAGATTCGCTTTCCAAGCACTTTGCACTTACAATTCCACACAACACAAACAAATCTCAGTGAAATGACTAAGTTGTTTGTTTCGGTAGATATTATCTGTCACATTTTTATCTTGTGCGTTAACGAAAATGACTTTCAGGACAGCTTAAGTTTCATGAATGGAAGCAAGACAGTTCTTTCCTGAGATGGAGAGAGAGAAAACAAAAAACAAAAAACTTTGGGCATGAAATCTTTAAATTAATTGGTTGCTCTTTCCTGCTAAATTATCCATGCAGATATACAGTATAGAAAAGGCCATTATTATTGCCCCTTCCATAAAAAAGAATACAAACATAAGGGCAAACAGCATCGTTGTCCACTTTTCTCTTGTTGTCTATAAAGTAAATAGAATTGAGATGAAATGGAGAATGGAGCATCGGATGCTAATTTTAGATATTAAGAATCTGAACCTTGGCTTCTCTTGTCTACCACCTGTATCTTTATTTCAGTCTTATCAACTGTTCTTTGTGGTCATGTTGTGCTAGTTATTCTTTGACCAGCTGGTTTCTCTGCGGCTACAGCATGCAGCTGGTTGTACAGCGTAACGGCATTTGTTTTTCATTTCCAGGTATTAGCAACCTTGCTATTCGCTTTTGGGGTAAGCAGCATTATGCATAAATACATTAAACGACCAGGGTGACATCACGTATCCTTGTCTTACTCCTTTACTCCCATTCTGTAAGCGTTCCATTTATTCTCATGCATAGTTTACTTAGCTCACATGCCACTCTTATCCCATCCAGCAATCAACTTTCAATTCCATATTTGTGCAAAACATTCCAAATGCAAGCCTACTCACCCTATCATCAACTTTCTCACATTCATTAAAAAAATGTGGTCTGCACACACCCCTTCCTGGGATAAAGCCGCACTGCACTTCCCTTTCTCATTGCTATCGCTTGCACCCTTTCAATCAGAATTTTGTGGAACACCTTCCCAGAGACATCAAACAAACCAATCCCCTTGTATCGTTTATTAATTCTCTCTATCTTCATAAATAATCAAGTTTTTGCATTCATTCTTGCTACCTTTCTTTTTGTAGAGGAGAACAGAAATGGCATTTTCCCAATTGTCAGGTACAGATGCAGCCTTCACACACATGATTAACAATTTGTGCAACAATTCTTTAAATAAACCACATCCATATTTTAACATTTCTCCAGTTACAGCATCTGTACTTGCAGCCGTATCATTTTCCACATTCTTTTAGCATTTGTAACTTTTCATCCATTTTTTCTTGGTCTGTAGCATTTATTATTATATCAGTGTAATTATCATATACATCTCTCAAATACTTCTTCCATGATTGCTTCACTTTAGTTTCATCTCATTTTATCATTTTTATTTTGAATTCCATTCATCATGCTGGAAGGTTCTCATTTGACCTTCGTTACCAACTTCCACATTTTTTTTATTTCCATCAAAATTGCTCTGCTTTTTCTCTGCTTCTTTTAAGTGTTCCTTGCACTCTTGGATTATGTTTTTGTAACATTTTTTTTTGTCTATGTACACCATACAATATCTTTCATCATTTCTCATAGCATTCTCTTATATGCATTTTTTCTCATCCATAGATCCTTTCACTTCATCATTCCACCAAGCATTATTTTTCATACATCCTATTAAGGTGGCACTTCTGTGACACTCTGCAACATAATTATTTTCACTTTCTTCCAAGCAGTTTCTACATCTTGTTTCCTCCACTTTCCATTCATTCTGTTGAGGGATTAATCTATATTCTAATATTTTTCATACCGGACTCATATTCTCTTTTCCTGCACCATTCTACTTTCACTCTTGTTTCTTTCTTTCCCTTTCTTCCATTTTTATTTTCTCTCCAAGACTGATTCTTGATACTACTGCAAATGGTCCGATGTTCAAAATCTTTCATCATCCTTATATCCTTTATTAATTCTTGGGTTCCCTAATGGCTGATAATTTTTTTTTCACTCTCTTGGTTTTTTTCCTATCTGCCTATTCATGTCACAGTGCAATATAATTTCCCCCCTGGATCTTACTCATTCAGAACATTGTGCAATTTCCCCCCTCCCTAACTTATCCTTGGTTCTTCTATTATTACCATTCACTGCAACGTAACATGCAACTATATCAACTTATAGATTCCTGCTTTCACAAGCACCCACAACAACCTAGATGGTATAAAATCCTAGTTCCTATCATACATTTTAGCCCTTTCATTCATAATTAAACCTACACCTTCACTTCCCTGCATGAGAAAGGACCAAGGTTATCATTAGTTCAGTGGTTTTAAACAATGTACCTTCCTATCCAGTGAGGCAAAGGTGGGGAACCATTGACCGTCTGGATATCATTGAACTAAAATTGCCAGCATTCCTCACTGTTGGCCATACTGGTTGAGGTTGATGGTCACTGGAGTTGAACATCTGGAAGGCCACTTCCAGCTATAGTCTTCCATGAAAGGAGGAATTGATATTTAAAGGTTAAAACTGACAAATAACCAAAGGGGCTATATTAGATATAGTATATCTGCCATAATAGTATATAGTATATCTGCCATAATATTTTATTGATATCAATAATATCTCTGTAAAAGTTGCCTTTACTTTGGATTTAAAGCTGTCCTTGGTGCCAAGAAAAAACGCTGCATGGAGCGGCAGGCCTGCAAACCCTGCCCCCGTCCGTCCAATTGGCTTCTGCCCACAAACCCCGCCCCCATCCGTCCAATTGGCTGCCGCCCACAAACCCCGCCCTCCGGTCCTTGGAAAAATGTTTCCGATGGAAGTGGTCCCTGGTGCCAAAAAGGTTGCCGACCCCTTCTCTAGAGCATCAACTGAAATCAGACTAGCTCCCTCCCTGACAACATTTAGGAAAGTGCTAAAAACTGAGCTCTTTCGTAGAGTGCTTTTAATTCAGAATTAGCCATCTATTGGTACTGAACTAATGTGTTTGATGATTTTATAATATATTGTTTTTAGATGTTTTGAATCAGATGTACCATGGATGTTTTGGTTCTGATTAGTAGTAGTATTGTGGACACCATCAAGAGTCATTCTTGATTGTGGTGGCATATAAACGCAATAAAATCAATCAATCAATCAATCAATCAATCAATCAATCAATCCTTTCTCCAAACAGCTCTAGAAGTGCTTTAAGGCCAGCTACTGAGCAATAAGCCCTTCTTGGCTGTTACCAGGGTGAGGCCACAGTGCCTTCCTGCCAAAATTTAATCCAGATATATTTAGCACTGCAAGATCCTGCAGCTCTTTTGACTCTTAAGGGCAGGTTAAGTTTATGCAGGGACAAATGTTGTATGACTCAAAGCACTGTCAATATTGCCTTCTAACTGAGCATATATAGGCACCAACATGTTGATGCTATTTAGAAACCTTTCTAGAAGGAGAGCCTTGCTTTTCTTCTCTGCAGTCACTCAGTTGCCAGTTCTCAGCCCCAATTTTGTCTGGTTTTAATTTTTGTATATAAAATATTATTGTTGACAGATTTACACCAGGAAAGAGAAGTTAACTCTCTCGAGTGAACTGAGAGAATGAAATAAAAATTTATAAAAATGAGAAATGCTTTCTAATCTACTTATTCCTCCCAACAAAATGCTGCTTAAAGTTGCCAACGGGGCATAAGGAGAATAGACTTGTCTTCCAGGAGTTAATCAACAAAATGGTTTTAACTGCAAATCAGTTGCATGTGGTGCTTTTCATTTTTTTTTAAATACAAAAAGATGCTACTATTAATAGAGCTTCTGTGGTGCAGAGCGTTGAGCTTCTGGAGAGAGCTCGGCTTTCATTTTTAGGATGGCAACAGGCAGCTTCTAGTCCTCATGGCTGCAAGATGACAATAGGTGAGTCACATTGGCTGAAATCACAGAAGCTGTTGGGATGAATGAGGAAGGTTTCCTGTGCTGTGTGGCCTGCACCCCTCCCTCATGGCTAGCGAAACCAGGTTTCAAGATGAAGTTAGAAGCAGGATTAACTGCGAAGGAGGGAAGCGGCAGACAGAGGGCACTGTTGGATATTGAACAGATTACATTGCTAGATGCTACTGTCCGGTAAATCATGGTGGAAATAAAGAATAACTACGGATAGAAAGTGAGGAGGCACAAGTCATTCATGTACCTTCTGAGTTTGATTCAATCACTTCTTCCAGCTCAGTTGTCCCCATGGCTGGGAAAGCCCGGTCTCTTCTCAGTGTCCACTGTAAACCCTGCTGATGTGTAAACTCTCATGCTCCACATGAGAGGTCGTCCTGTGGGAGGTTTTGAGACGTGGCGTGAATCTCAACCTGGAGGCTGAAGCCTTCCTCTTTCTGTTTTTGTTTCTCAGAGAATGTTCCTCGGGAGACGTTGTTGCATTTTGCAGCCAGACTTGGTTTGCTGCGGCTGACGTGGTTTCTGTTGAAGCAGCCAGGTGGCAGAAGTGCCGTGACTGTCCCCAACAGTGAAGGAGCCACGCCCGTGAGCTTGGCCTTGGAGAGGGGCTACCAGAAGCTGCATCAGATCCTAACCAAGTAAGGACCATTGATATTGATTAGGATTTCAGCTTTGTGCATTTATCTCTTGCCTCTTAAGGTGATTTCTAAGCAGTCATCTATCCAGGCAAGGACTTGCTTAGGTTGAGTCACTTCCTCCCTTGCTTCCAGAGACTGCTTCAGGTAGGATTGGAAACTGTGGGCTGATATAGCTGGTCAGTGTAGCAATGCTGAGTAAGAGGAATTAATTGCCTGCTCAGGAGAGGGCCGTTTTCTATCTCCTGACTTTCCCGAGGGTCTTTTTTCTGCCTGTAAGTCAACCCACCAAGTAATACTTTAAATCACTTGATTTAAATACTTGTAAGCATTTTGCCAATCAGTGTAATGTTGGTAGCCCTGAGAAAGTTCTAAGTCAAAGGTGGACAACTTGGGGGCTATATGTGGCTCCTGGAGCACCCCATAAGGTGGGGCCCAATTGTCCTTTTCTATGAGGCGGGGAGGCGTTACTGGCAAAATTAGTGTCTAACATATTACACAAGAGCCCTCTATTATAAACCCCCATCTTCCCTGATGATCAAACGTTCTCATTCGGGGAAAGTTTTAAAGAGCTTCAGGGTTGAAGGCTCTTATTTCACCTCTTCTCCTGTCCTTGCAGGGCTCCAAACAACAGCTTGAAATATGTATTTAATGGGTGGTCCTGAGCTGCAAGAAAGTTGTCAGCCCCAGTACAAAAGAGCTTTAAGGAAATACTTCTTTCTCCCCATCCAATTAAATTCTTTCTCTTTTCTAAAACACATAATTTTGCAAGGCTTTAACCTAGGGCATTTTGCTTGGTGTCATTCATTTGGGGACAAACTGCATTTTGTTGCATCGAGAATAATGCTAATTTCAGTTCATCTGAATTGAATTAGCAGCCACAGGGAAAGTTGTTGGCTTCTTTAGGCAATGAATCTATCAGTTGCCCCCAATTAGAGCAACCCCGTCCTCCATTTTAGAGCAGAAGGCAAGCTGCCAAGTTCTTTCTGACCCAGATCCTGGGAGGAGAAGAGAATCCTTGCTTGTGATAACAATGGTACTGTTAGAAGTATAGATTCCAGAGACCATAGTTTTCAGTCTCTTCAGACCCCAGACCCAAATGATTGAAATCTTGCAAGATGTCTCCCACTTTAGTTTCTTTAATTTCAATTTAATTGAGGTGGTGGGGGTGGTTTGGCAGCATGGTGCAGGTACCATGTTCTGGTTCAGTGGACATCCTTTTGACTCTCTCTGTTGCATTAATTGATCAATGAGCCCAGTTCAAATTCACTTTTAATATTTCCCCCCAGACTCAAGGAATAAAAGCTTTTTCCCAACAGCACAGCTAAGTGTGTGTCACAATGTTCCCTTAAAAAAAAAAAAGGTAAAGGTACCCCCCGCACATTTGTGCAGTCGTGTCCGACTCTAGGGGCCGGTGCTCATCTCAGTTTGTTAGCCGAAGAGCCAGCGTTGTCCGAAGATACTTCCACGGTCATGTGGCCGCATGACACGCGTGGAACGCTGTTACCTTCCCACCGAAGTGGTACCTATTAATCTACTTGCATTTGTATGCTTTCAAATTGCTAGGTTGGCAAGAGCTGGGGCGAGTGCGGGAGCTCACTCCGCACGCAGGGCTAGGGATTCAAACCTCCGAACTTGTGATCTTCTGATCGACAAGCCTGGCGTCTTACCTACTGAGCCACCACGCCCCTCTATGTTCCCTTACTGATAAGCAAATAGAAATAGAATACAAATCCCTGCATATAGGAATCTTAAATCTAGCACAATGGTTTATTAGTATTATCCTGCTGGCATTGCCATTCATGGGGAAGCTGGTTAGGTAGTAACAAGAATGGGAGCTGTATCTCTGGGGCCAAAGAACTTTTGGATTTCAGGCTTGATGTGGGGTGAAAAACATCACTAATCGGAGACATCATAGATGTGCGTTTCTTTGGTGTGGCGCATTCATCTCAGCAACTGCTGTTGTGTATTGTGTGGCATCTCATATATGCATTTCAAAACTGGTTCTCCTTCAAAGATGCTGTTGTGAAGGAGGGTAATATATTGTGTTAGCTGTGAGAATAATTTTGCTCTGGTTAGTACTTGAATGGGGGACCACTTGGGAATGCAGGGCTGTAGGCTAGGCTGGGAGGTCATAAAAACATGATGGAAGGAGGAGTTGGCAAGCCACTCATTATCATCATCATCTCAGAGGGAACCTGAGTACTTGGTCTTCTGTAGACTAGATCTATGAACTGGAGTTTGATTGCTCCTGCAGAAGTTCACCCAAAGGTTTGTTAGTAGCTCCTGATGTACATTCATCCCACATCTGTTATAGATTACTTTTGTCAAATAATTTGAAATACCTTCAGCTGGATATCATTTCTCAAATCCTAGAGTGCGACCCAGATGCTTGATCAATTGTTAATAATCAGCTCTAGCTACCATGTAGCATTTTGTAGCAAGCTCACAATTTTGGAGTTTGAGAGTGCATGTTTTTTTTCAGAGAAGAAGCCAGTGAACCAGATTCCTGGAGCACCCTGTCGCATACGGTATATTCTGGGGACTACTGCATCAAGTACCACCAAGGCCTAAACATTTACACTCTGACGGTTGAAACAAAGGAAGGAGCCAAATTGAACATGGAGAAAGATATTCTCCAGCTCCAGATGCACATCCAGAATCTCCAGCATATGGTAAGGGAAAGGAACTGTCTTGGCTCAGTATGCAGAGGCTGGAATTAGATTGGTACCATTCAGAGAGCAAATGATTACTGTCTCCTGTTTTGGTTCTGAAGGAGGAATATCTAACTCTGTGTTCTCAGACCCCTGGATCAAAGTGCAAGGAAAAGACTGCTGACACCTTTGCTATCCTTTCCTGGCATCCAAAAGCTGCTATCAGAGCAAATAGCCTGGCATAAAGACTTCACTTGCTCAGCTGACATACTGAGTTGTGTAATTCATTTTGTGTGCTGGAAAGAAAAGCTCTAAGTTCTCTCTGTCTCTCCTGATCTTAAATGTCTATGGGGAAGGAGGAAGAGAAATACAAAGAGCTGCCTTCTAAGTGTGATCATCGCTTCATGTTTCTATGCTCAGCCTGCACCAAATTAAATCTAATTAATTCAAATTTAGGTGCTATCAACCCCATCCCCCTCCTCTTTCCCCTTATTTTTTCCTGCGTCATGTTATAAACACTGCAGTTTGGTGGCAATCTTTGCTGGGAGGGGGAATGCTCTGAGATTTTGGATTGGCTGCAGTGTTGCCTTAGATATACCGCTGAAACATACTTTGCAACTTTCCTGGGTTTCAAACTTTTCTATTTACAAGCCCTGCTAGGAGATGGCAAACATTCAACCTGGGACTGTCTGCATATACAGTAGGTGGTTTACCACTGAGCATGGATAGAGTTTACTGTTGCTGTTTTTCTGAGTTCTCAGCAATGTGAAAACTGGATGCAGATGTTAATGTCTTCTCTCCACTGGAACTGTACATAAGCATTTCTTCAGCCTTGATCACATCCAGGAAACTGATATTTCCCCATGCATTGATGTAATGGTATGTGAGAAAGACTTTGAAAGACCGGTGAAGAGATGCTGCCTAGGGAAGGTCAGATAAGAGAGGGCATAATCTGCAGCTGCATAATGGGTGGAGAAAGAGGTCCAGAAGGGACCCCCTCTAGTTTCTTGAGCTGTAAAGGAGGCGGTGGGAGATTTGTACTTTCAGACTTGCAAGATTCTGTTAATGTAGCCTTGCAATAAACTAGAATTAGCTCATCTGGTCGTGTTTCCTGTCTGATCTACCTGGGAAGGCTGACATAAGAACAGCTTTATTGCAACCTCCAATAAGAGACTCTGTTTCTCATTGGGTGGATCTTGTCTCACACTACCTTTGATGTGGGATTGGTTTAACTGATTTTCATTCTGAGTAATTCCGATTTGTGATGGTCTTGTTGCTTGATATGTTCCATGCTGTCTTTTAAAAAAGCTGATAGGATTACAGGTTTGGTTTTGATTATAATAAGTAGACAGTTTATTGTGGTGTTCTTGATAATCTCTTGAGAATAAATTGCTTTACAATAACATTCTCATTCTGACAACTGACATAAACTCTCTCAGATACCACAATTGAGAATCATTGATTTCTGTGTATATGAATTGCATGTGAGCAGATTAATGAGATGGGGAGAAGAATCTGATCCTAGGAAAAGCATCTGTGAATGTTTAATGATCCCTGCTTGTTATTTCTGTAGTTGCACTATACGCATGTAAATAATACAGTTGGGGGGGGGGGATGGCCCCAGGAGCTTACATTCAAAATGTATGTATACTGCAGGAAATGAGCCCAAAATGGGGAAGTGATTGAAGGCAGGTGATAATCAGCATAGGTCTAGGTCGGTGAAGGAATAGCCATCTGGAATCCCCATGCACTCTCCCTCAAATTCAGTTAAAGGAACTCAGGGTGTAAATAACATAAATAATCATTACAGAGATAGTATCAGAGAAGCCAAGGGTGCAAGGAATGATTATGAAAGAAAGTGACTTAGCTTAACTTCTGGAGAGAAGAAACTGAAAATACAAAGCTAATACTAGAGTATCATTTAAAGGTGACCTTGCAGTCCCATAGAATTCTAGGTAAAGGATAGGGAGCTTTGGCTCATGGACCAAATTATGCTAGGAGACATGTTCTCATCCTGTTTGTTCCAAGGGTTTGTGTTTGGAAAGAAAGGGTGCAGTCTGATTTTCTGAACACAAGATTGATTGAAGACAGATCTAGAAGAAGCAGGTCTTTGTGGAGTGGGTGGCTTGCATAGGTATAACTTGCGGGCCACCTATGGCCCATGGGCCAAAGATTTCATCATTGCCTCTCTAAGCAGTACTTCAAGTTTTACCACGTTGTCATAGTCTTCCCTTCAGACCTTCTAGAGTTCACCAAGTACTGGAAATAACAAAGCAGAGCTTAGCTTTATGGCTAGGTTAAAATGAGGTTGAGTAGTTTTAGTTCAGCGTGTTGTAGGAACCTTGTCATTGTCTTGGTATGCTGTGTGAACCAGGTTATCATATTAAGCCCTGACATGGTTTATATGTTTGGGTAGAGCATGTTATGTGAACACAGCAATTGTGTTTTACTAACTTGGGTTTAGTGCACTGGGTGAATACAGCCTCAGTATATTTTTAAATTGTTGCTTGGGGCTCCCACTGCTTGTCCACCAGCAGTGAAACAATGCTAATCGTCTACCACATTCAAAGTCTTGGTAAGTTGGTTGGTTTTTAACTGATAGCAAAAGCACTGGAGGGGTACATCATGTCTCACCAGTCGGAAAGGCTATGTTTAGATGGCCTTCCATCAGGAGACCTGGTTTGTTTCACATCTAATCTAATTTGAATCTGGACCAGAGTCTTCAATTATTTCAGTTTAGTTCAGTCAGGGTCAGGTGAAAGACTCTTTGCTTCCTGGGGAAGAAGGATCTGTCTTTTTCAGTTTAGGGAACCAGAATGACTTCATTGAGAGGAAGGCAGTAAATTCTTAATGTTCTCTCCTCCCCGACTTCTTTTCTCCTCCCTTCCCTTTATCCCTTCCCCCGTCTCTACAGAACACTTTTGCTTCCAGCACAAGTGTTTGTGTCTGCATCTGCTGCTGGCTGACTCCCAGCCAAAGTGTTTCCTTCTGGTTTTGCTGCAGTCTTCAGCAGCTTTCTTTATTTGAAGCTCTGTTGGAATTGAGGGTTTGGGGTAGATCAGCACCTTGCTTTTCCCCCTGAATATGTACATAAGACTTCTTTGCACAAAATTGGCACCCGATGGTCTTATAATGCCATGAGGCCTTTGGGCTAATGTCATCTGACCCTGGACCGCATTTCAAAATGCATGCAAGAGATCAGATGCCTGGTAAAAATGATTTGTCCCTTTCTGGATTAATGTGGAGAGAGAGAAGAAAGAGTGTCAGAAAAAGGAAAGGAAAATGAAGCTAGGAAAAAGTGGCCATCCCCATCTAATTTTGAGGTGACTAACCTAAGGCTGCTTTTTCCAACCTGGTACCTTCCAGAGGCAGTCGGTTTGCAATTCCCAGAATTCCCTGCCAGCATGGGAGATGCTGTCCCAACCCATTGGGAAAGTGCCCGGCCAGGTAAGGCTGGTCTAGTCTAGTCAATTATTAATCTGCAGTGAAATCTACCTGAACAGTTCAGGTAGCGAGAGTGCCAGAAGCTGAAAGCAACAAAGCTTGCTTGGAGTTGGAGCAGAGGAAAGGGGGATTCAGGCCAAAGTGAAAAACTTCCTGTAACAGAATAGGAGGAGGCAGCTTTCAAAGCAAATCCACTCCCCTTCTTCTCTGTGGCGGACTTCAAAAGCATCAAGGAAGATGCTGGTGGGTGGGTGTGTCTTCTTGGGCTTCCTCCCACCCAAGATTGGTTTTCCAGCCAAACTAATTGTCAAACAGGGCTGTAGAAGAAAGTAAATTGCCTGACTTAGGGAGATTTTTTAAGAAATACCAGATATAGTGACTTAGTTGCTTCTTATGTTTGGATTTTTGCAAAAAAAAATTACCAGGTACAGTACATTGCAATATATATATATATATATATTTTAAAAGTAATAAAACTGTTGTCTTCTTCTAGAATGTGAATGAACATCATTGTCCAGCGCAGACCTCTGAGGACAGCAATTTGGGTTCTGTGCCTGAGGGCCTTGAAGCTGCTGCAGAGCATGGGTTGGATGTATTGGTGGTTGAAGCAACTCAGAAAGATTCTTCTGATCCTCTGGATCTTGATGCAGTTCAGGTCTCACCCCCTTGCTGCCTTGGGGAGGAAGGCGGCTCCCAGCCACTGAAAGAGCTTTTAGGTGCATCACAAGAGACGGTGGAGAAAATGCAGAACCAAAGGACTTCCTGTCAAGGCAAAATATTGCCACACAAACAGGAAGGGGA
Organism: Charina bottae; assembly: GCA_023362775.1. Classification (NCBI taxonomy): domain Eukaryota; kingdom Metazoa; phylum Chordata; class Lepidosauria; order Squamata; family Charinaidae; genus Charina; species Charina bottae. The sequence goes on from JALMGJ010000010.1 coordinate 9,869,452, forward strand.
GGGTTTATCCTCTGCTGTAGACTCTGGGGCAGTATTGGAAGAAAATGATAGCAGGGGAACGTTTCGTGATGCTGCTGGCCTCCCTTCCTGTGGAAACACCAACAAGGAAACTGGAATGAGCTCCTCCAGTGTTACTTTGGAACAAGGGAACTTATGTGAAGGAAATAATTTCTTCCAGGAAGTACAACCAGCTGAATCAAGAGCAGCTGAAAATAACACTCCATCTCCAACTTCCTGTGAGGGCAGCAGTGTAAGTATGGGACAAAGTGAATGCAAGAGCTGCACAGGGGCCATGGATGTTACCGGGACAGCCCAACAGTATATGGAAAATGGGGAAACTGATGTGGAGCCTTCAGGGACCACAGCTATGGAAGCATTGCAGCTATCAGTTGCATCACAAACCAATCCTGCTGCCCCTTTCCTTGGGGATGGTGACCCTGCTGTTGCCTGCAAAGATGAGAATAAGCCAACCTCAGTGCCCCAAAGTCATGGAGATGTGGTTGTTAATGCAGGTGTTAGTTCTGTTGACAGCGGAGGTAGCAAAGAGACTGGAGCAGAGAAAGCCACCAACGGTGGAGCAAAAATTTTTACAAAACGATCAGAGGAGAAGGAGAATGAGAACGTTGCTCCAAACCCTGGAATAGAACCAGTGGCCATAAACCTTGCAGACACCTCAGGATTCTCTCTGGAGCATCATCCTGTGATGGAAGTGAATGATCAAGAGCAACTGAGAGATGCAGTCATGGCTACTGAGAAGAGTGCTTTGGATTTGAGCAGCAAAGGACTGAGCGCTCCTCCAGATGTCAACATGGGAAACCCCAGGACAAGCCAAACCTGTGTACAGTCCCAGGCTGCCTTTGGTGGAGCTGTTATCCCAGAGACCACTGCTATAGTTCTGACTGAGCAAAAAGTCATTGATCTGACACCATTAGAGACTGAAGCCACCTGCTGCAGCTCTGAAGGAGATACCGATCCTACCATGCTTGGTCAGGGGTCTCTTGCTGCACACCAGGACGATAAACAGGAGTTTGGCAAGGAGCAAGAGTTCAATTGCTCTGTACCGCATGCAGATCCAGTTGATGCCCCTGAATCACATCCATATGTTCTCAATTCTCCTATGCTATCCTCTGCCACTGAGGAGTCTCTCTATGGACCAGTAGAGACGATAGGCAGCAAAGAGGGACTGGATCTATCTGGCAAAAGCTTCCAAAAACGCATAGCTCTGACATCAGCCTTGCTTGTTGAAAAAGCTATTCAGGAGGCTCAGTTGATGGTTACACAGAAGGACAGTGCTAGAGCAGCCCCTGTTGGCCAGGAGGCTTCTTCACAGCTGGAGGGCCTTGCCCTACCTTTGCGTGGTAAGGGCACCCAGTGTATTCAGGAGCATTTAATGGGCACACCCTCTGCTGTTCATAATCAGGACTCCAAACAAAACCAGGAAGTAGGAACAGCAACAATAGCAGAGGCAGCGGCAGCGGCAACGGCAGCAGAAGCAGAAGAGCTGCTGACTGGAGTGGCTGAGCAGGGAAGCCCAGTGCATGGTGAGCCGGCAGCCACATCTCTTGCTCTGGTGGATGGCAGGGAAGAAGACAAAGAGCCAAGCTCTTCTCAGCTGCCTGAAAGTGAGCAGGAACTGCTTGGCAAGAAGGAGGCTTTGCTGGAGAGCTTTACTCCAGGAGTGCTTGTGCAACCGCGTCCTTGCGATCTGGGCAGAGAGCACCCAGGGGATGGAAGCAGTGCTGCGGCTGGCTTAAAGGAGAAACCCTCCAGTCTGGAAACTGAGGAGCAAGTGGAGGTAGACGCAGTCAGGGATGTTCCTCCAGAGCCTGGCTTGGCAAAGGGTGCCTCTCTTTGCAACAGAGGGGCTGCTCCTCCTGAGATCATGCTGAACCCAGGACTTGAGCTTGGCCCAGCTGGGCAGGCAGCCTCTCCAGCTGGTGGAACGTTGGATGCGGTGGAAGCTCCTATGATGGCCCTTGAACTGTCCATGGAAGCTAGTCTTTCGCAGCACGGAGAGGAGGAGGTGGAAGTGGAGAATGTCCCTTCCCGAATATTGCTTCAGCCAATTGCTGAAGAGCCCCCGTGTGACTGTGATTCGGGTCTCGAAATGCCACTCTTGGCTAGCGAGGCGGATATTACAAAGCTGGGAGCGCCAGAGAAGGGAAACAGAGAGGCTAGCCAAGCCGAACCAGAATCACCTCCCTTGCCCCCCTGCCCTTTTCCTGTGATTGAGCAGTTGGGCAAAGCAGGGATGGAAGACTCTGCTCAGGAACCTGATCGTCTGTTGGATAATGCTGACCTGATGCCCAGTCAAGTGGTGTTGCTGGCAGACGCACATGTCCCTTTGAAATCTCTTGCTGGAAGTCCCGTGGGAGTCCCCTGCTTAGTGGAAGCCAGCTCTGAGTCTGGATGTCTCCTTAATGGAGAAGAGGAGTTAAATTTGCAGCCTGGTAGCAAAGTGAACTCTGCAGCCCGGGAACTAACCAGCTCTTCACCTATTGCAGGTAAGAAAATTTTTAAAAAGTGTGATTTCAGTTTTCTTCTCTAGGCCAACAGAGGGGGGAGATGTGGTTTGTGAACGAGAAGTGGGGGTCTGTTTGCTGAAAGGATGTGACTAAAGAACTTGGGAAAGAAGATGGAGAAGAGAAAAGAAAGCAAGCTCCCTATCTCTTCCTTTGGAGGATCTGTTGGTGGTAACCTGGTTGCCCCAACTTCTTACTCCCCTTTTGCACAACTAAAATTCAGGGTGTAAATTGCTTGAGGCAGAGAGCTGCTTCTTACACGACCCTTTTCTTTTTACTCTTTCCCCTCTAAATTGTCACCCAGCTATACAGATGTGCCCTACAAAGCAACTGTTGAGAATGACCATTGAATGGTGTGTTGTATTAAGGCAGGCTTCCTTCTAGAACAGGTGCCCATATGTTGCAAGGATTCCATATTTCTTGCTGGCTTGGCATCAGAGAAGACCACAGAGCTGTTGGTTAAGCTTTTGCCTATCAGCTGCTCAAGTTCTAAAAGTGTCTTTCCAATATGGCCTGGAATCAAGTGTACTTTGTGGTCACAGGAAAGCTAACTTTTTTTTTTTTTAACTCGCCCCCATTTCTGCTTTTGCAAAACGCTTGCTGAGTATGGCACCCACCTTTCCCCAGTATATATTCAAGCATTTGCTGGGCTCCAAGCCTTTATTTCCGACTTGAGAAAACAAAGGGCGGGCGAAGGAGTTTGATTAGCGAGAGCAACGTTGACAAGAGAGGATCTGAGGGATCAGGACAGACCGGTTGGACGCCTTCTTGAAACCATTTTGCCTCTTCTGTAGCAGGAGTTCTTAGAGCATATTGTTTTCATTATTACTTTTTTTTAAAGGTGAGAGTGAGGAAGGTGGTGAGGGAGAGAAGGGAAGGCCTCCCCCCCCCCCCATCTGAGCTGTAAACCTAGAGGCATAATTGTTGGCAATGCTTAATGATAGTTTAATGCAAGCTTTTATGGCTCCACCTGTTCAGACAGCTGTTAAAAAGAAAACAGCTGATCTCTCTCTGCTGCTATTATGTGGCTTGCCCTGAGGAATCGCAGGTGTGGCGGCCTCCCTTCCTCCCCCAGTTAAGTTTGATCTGCTGCAAATTAGTACCAGCAAATTTCTCATAAGTTAGAACTGAAAGAACATGACGGATTGAACCAATGTTATGCGCGTGCTCTGTTCTATTTTTTTTTAATGCAGTGTGAAGGACCCTGCCCCCCACTGCCCGCCCTATCATTCCAGGGCTGAACTGCAAATAGAGGAAAAACTGGGAGCATCTGCTGCTTGGGGACTAGGGGAACCCTGGATACAGGGTGTGTGCTAGTGCGAGCATTTTTCATAAGAATGAAACTAGAAGGAGCACCCTTGAGCCTGGAAAAATATAACAGCTGCTCTTAGGCCCTGCTTGACAGGAATTGGCATTCAGCAATCTCCATTTTATTTTTGTGTTGTATGGTGGCTTGATATTTCAATCGTATGGGAGTGGCTGTAATGCGATCCCGGAGAAGTAGTGGTTCATCTCCTCCTTTCTGACTCCTAAATTTATTCCCTCACCCCCTTTAAACTCTGGATGTTTATTCCAGGCAGCAGCATCAAGAAAGAGTGAGCGAATCAAGTTGCACAACAGATGAAGAACTGCCAATGTTTAAAAAAAAAAACCTCATTTTTTAAAATACAATCTAAAGATAGTTTTCTGCATATCATCAGAAAGGTTGGCCTGTTGGAGAGATCTTGCCGTGGGTTTTGGAGGGCGAGAGTGCCTTGAAAGTAGACATTTCTATCCGCATGGTAGTCTTTGCTGGAAGCTGCTTTGGCATCAAAACTGCTTTAGTCTGAATATGTGGGAAAGCTAAAACTGAAGGCGCAGGGGAGGGGCTGGGAATGGACACCTGTAATTAAGATGCACTTCCTGCTCTGCACCTGCTGCAGCCATGATGCTGAGGCTGTGTAGTTTATTAAGGCAACTGGAGGAACAGGATTCAACAGGAGCCTCTACTGTGCCAGAACACAGCAAATACAAGCGTTTCTATCCACACATACATAGGTAGAAAGAACCTCAAGGAGCAAGAGGACATGGGGGTGTCAGGAGCCAACTGAGTAAAGGTGTGTGTGTGGAGACCTCAAGGTGGGAGTGAGGAAAAAATTCCTAAGCTGTTTGTCTGTCCACCTAGGGAGAGTAGGAATATTCTCTAGGTGACTTGGCAAGAAAGAAATTTGTGAAATGGAAAAGAAGTGGGTTGTTGGCTTGAATTTCCCAGTGTGTTGTCTCCCCTTCTCTCCCTTTGTGATGTAAAATCCAACCCACCACTTTTTCTTTTGCTTGCGGTCAGTCCCTTTTGCCAAGCACGCCTGCTTGTTTGTTCTGAGCTCAAGCTGAGCTTGTTCTTTCTTGCCAAGGCATGCTGTGTGCTCCCAATTCTCCCTTGTGACTTTGAGGAGCCGTAACCACTATTCCACAAAAACAAACACAAAGTCTTACAACTAATTCTTTCCCCTCATTCTCAAATCCCTTCTCTTTCTCTCTTTTTCCCAACTGTGGAGGCTGTTGAAAGCTGTCAAAATTTTGTGTTGGGTCATCCAAAGTAACTTCCCTCGCAAAAACAAAAGGACGCCCCCCCCCCCCCCCCCCGCTTTGCTACATGATAAAAATGCAGGTTGGAATGAAGTGCCTACTGGTTCCAAAGTCCTATATCAGACAGCTTGAAATTCAAATTGATCATTCTTGTTGGGCCCAAAATCTACCTCTGTCGGCTAGTAGTTTAATGTTTTCTATGTCTAGGGAACCAGTTGGTGCATGCTTTTTTGAATGCTTGTCAGAGGATGGTTCAACAGCTCACAGATACTAAATAAACCAATGTTGCCAAATCACTAACATAGTTACTATTTGCTGAAGTATACCATGGCAAATGGAAACTAGAGAACCTGTTCTTCTGTACAAAAATGTCTGTATTTTGTTTTCCCAGAAATGGTATTCTAAACACATGACAACTGCCAGACCTGAGGATTTAATCTTTAATTTCTTTAATCCCCAAAGGATGAATCTAAGAAGGAGGTCTTACACCAGATCTGACCATTGGTCCTTGTAGACCAGTGTCATTTACCTTTGACTGACACAGTTCTCTAAGATACATGAAGTACTGATACTCATTCCTTACATCGGAAGATGCTGTGTTGCTGCTGTTGGCTGTACTGATACGAGGTGGAGCTGATACGAGCTGGAGTCCAACAGTACATGTTCTCCACTTTCGTTTTTCAGAGATTGCAAGGGAATTATCTTCTCACTACATTTCATGCAATCAGCTCTCTCCTTATGAGCTGCATCTTAAAAACTGTTTTCACATGTGGCAGAAATGCCAGTGGCTAGGGGTTAATTGATTTAGCTAGCAGTATTAATTGATTCAGCTAGCAGTATGAAGCTGTAAAGCATTTTTAATGCTGATGCCAGTGTACTTCTCAACACATAGAAAATTAACATATCAGGGAAAGGACTAAGGCACGAAAGAGTATTTGCTCTCTGTGGGGGAAAAATCTCCTGTAGAGCATTCAATTACACAGAGTGCCTTTGGTTCTGTCCCCCAAAGCTTTGTTTGGTAGCATGGATTCATCTGCAAACATGAACTGGCTCCCCAGTGGCTTAATGTCTCCTCCTACATGACCATGGAAGCGTCTTCGGACAACGCTGGCTCTTCGGCTAACAAACGGAGATGAGCACCGGCCCCTAGAGTCAGACACGACTGCACAAATGTGCGGGGGGAACCTTTACCTTTACTATCCCTTAATATCTTTTCTCTCTTTAAAGACGTCCTGATATTATCTCCAGCTTTCCAAGAAGTCTGTTCTGTCTGTGTTTCCCTGTTTTATGAGCCTAATTCTCAATGAAAATTAGAAAATAGTGTGTTTTCTGTTACAGTGTAGATTTTGAGTCCATCTTCCTATAATGAGATGATCCATCTAATCAAATCAGGATGTTCTTGTCTATTAAAAACGTGATCAAAGTCTTGAAATTGCCTGAAATCTATACTCCTTAGAGCTCAACTGAAAGACGAGATTCAAGGGTGGGGTGGTGGTGGGGAACTCATCTAATCCTTTTTCCCCGGTCTTCCCAATTCCAATTCGCGATAGCTCATTTCTTTTGGTTTTTTCCTGTCACATCTTGGTGTTGCCCTCTTTGGTTGAGAAAAGCAGAGCTGTTTCAGAAACAACATCAAATGTACCAAGCTTCCCAGCTTGTACTGGAATGAAATGGGTGATGTAGAAGGCAGTATGCAGGGATGAACAGCATATAGGCCTGGGGGTGGGGGGGATGGGAAGAACTGGGAAGTTACAGAATGACCAAAAAGGAAACCTGTGTGGGTAGACAGAAAAGAAAGAGACACCAGCTCTGCTGTTAACAGTGGTGCATTGGAAAGTTATTAAAAGACACATGAACATTTTCTTTTCTTTTCTGCAGACCGTGTGGAAATGAAAACTGAAGAAGAGATTGATTTCCTGACAGTCCTAGCTGAGAACGTTGCTTCTGAAGGAGTGGTAAGATTTCCCCCCCCCCTCATCTCCCATCTCTGTGCTTTGGCCATTGATTGAGGAACAAAAATGCACATGACACCTCAAAATTTCCTTCTATTTCTTTTTTGGTCTTTGGTCACGAGGAAGCAGATCATCTTCTTTTTTTTAATTCTCTGTTTTTGCTTTTCTGAAATTATTGCTTTCTGAACCATCCCTTTGTTTGCCTGGAGTTGACAGGAAGATAGTTTGGGTTGCTTAATTCTTGGCTTTGGACTTTTATACAGTCAGTTTGCAGGAAGAAGGACTGTCTCTTTCTCTTGTGGATGGGCGTTGTCACTGCTTGAGGAAATTCTCTGGTGTATGTTAGATGGAGAACCTCTCTCTGACTCAGGGACGTAGAGAACTTAACTAAATCTCAATGAATGAGTGAATAACTGTTCCAACTTTTACCATTTGGGAAAGGCATTCCTCCTTGGCTTGCTTCTCTTCTCTACCACTGTCATCTTCTGTGTATGTTAAGGATAGGTCTGGGGTCTAAATCAGTGTTTCTCAACCTTGGCAACTGTAAGATATGTGGACTTCAACTCCCAGAATTCCCCAGCCAGCATTCTGGGAGCTGAAGTCCACACATCTTACAGTTGCCAAGGTTGAGAAACACTGGTCTAAATCTGCACATCACCACCCTGTATAGCTTGTCATTCCCTTTGTTATGTACTCAGTTCTTCACCCAAACAGCCCTTTAACTACCCACCCTCCCATGGCAAATGATTCAGTGCATCTTTTGGTGGTCCTTTTCACTCTGATTCCTGTGAGCCTTTGGAGCCATTTGCAAGCTCCTTTGTTTACAAAGGCCTTTAGATGGATCTCCCTGCACTGTTGACTATTGTTTCCATATCCCTTGTATTTGGGTTCAGTTGTTCTTAAAGAGTGTTGCTTCCCCTGCTTTTGTTGGTGTCAAGCAGGTTATGGATTTTATAACTAAATAAGTAAACAAATAATAGAAGGAATTGAGACTCTGTAACCTGCTTGCTTGGGTCCTGGTTTATGCAGGGGAGTCAGGAACCAAGAGATATAAAAGGAAGATAACTGGACTATTGCATCTCTGCTGTGATGGGGATTAAAATATCCTTATCCATCTCTGGTAACTCTTGGGAATGGGTTGCTACATGGTGGGCTATTTCTAATTCGGGGGGTTCTTTGCTAAAGGTTAGGTGGTGGCTGAGAATATACCTGGTGAATGTGCTTGAAGGATGAAAGATGTTTCTAGGCATCTTGGATAGACCTTGTAAGCATCTGTGCAAATGACCAAGACTTGGGTGGGTCTGGTGCATGATGATTGATATGAGTCCATTTGCACCTGGCAGCAAGGATCTTTGAGCATTGGCCACAATTACATCCTACTTGTCCCTCTGGACATATTGAAGGATAACAGTTCCTACAGTTGCAAGGTAGTGGTGTCATTTCAAGTTTCTGAAATGAGAAGGATGGAGAGGAAGAAGCCTTGACCGCAGGCTGAGAGATAGGCAGGAATGAGCCTTAGTGCTCAGGCACGTGTGTGTTTCTGATGGATGGAAAAGTTGATCTTCTGCTTTAACTGGCTGTTCTCAGCAAGAGTTCTGTGTCTCTGCCATTGGTCTCATGCTTCCCTTAAAGGCACATAAGCCTTGCTGAAGCCTGGCTGGTCAGTGCCTGTATGGAGATAATAGTGTGGAATATATACAGCATAGCCAGTAGTGAGGCACACTGGAAAGTTACGTTTAGCCTTTCACATGGAGCTTAAGATGAGTTGCTGAGGGTGTGTGACTTGTTTTAATGCTGTCTTTTATTGACGAGTTGATCTGTGTTGTTTAATTACGAGTCTTCAGGGGAGTAGCTGATGAGATGGGTACCATCCTGCAATTGTAAACTTCCTTACTGTTTAAGCTGCCCTAGATTCTTTGCTGTTGGTGGCAGTTGGTTGTGTTTTGTGACCAATTATAGACTTTGAAATTTCAAACCAAAGGGCAGAATGGAAAGTATTTTAAATAAATACATAGAGTTCCCAGTTGGTCTCCTACTCTGGACCTCTTAGCTTCAGCAGCAGGTGGCTTTGATCTTCTTTACATTGATGTTGGATGAGAAGGAGTTTTCCCTATCCACCCGCTCTTCTTGAAGCACATCAGATGCTTCCCCAGTCACAGTAGGAGCTCTGTTCGGTTTTAGTATGTTTTGAGAATGAAGAAGTTTGTTTCTAGATGCCACTGGCATGCTCTTCTTTGGGCCCTTTGCATCACAATAAGATGTGAGAGTAACTTGAGAGAACTGTACTCCTTTGAAAGCAAGGCTAGGCAACCATTTTCTGGATGGTGTTGCACTTTTGAAAATGACTTTGCCCACCATGTTCTTCAGCAGATGGGATAATGTTGTTAGAGGGGCAGGTTTTCAGCTTGTTACCTCTCTATGTTTAATGTGCTTTGAACATTAGCAATGTAAGTCTCTAACAAACTTCAAAAATTATCTTTTAGTAATTTTATCCCAAATGTGAGTGGGAAATTCATCTTCCAAGTTTCATAGCTATAATCTTAGGCTGCAAAAAAGGGATGGGAAACCCCATGTTGGTTTTTGGTTGGCCACCCCTGCTTTATTGTAGCCTTCATGAAGAATACGATCTTATTGAATCAAATTATTTACCTGGATGATGACAGCATTTATCATTGATTATGCTTTGTGGTTAAGCTGTTGTAATCATAGATAACTGTGTTGGTTATCAGCTTTTTTTTTTGTACTGGTGCAGGAAACAGTTGAGGTAAACTTGATTTTTTTTTGGGGGGGGACACTTAACAGTGGTTTTCAAACATTATACAAGGAAATACCCTTTCCATATTGAACCCTCCCCATGTGTGGGTATTTTGGAAGATATTCTAGAGTAGCATCTTAAGTTTAATGAATCGCTTTAGGAAAGAACCTGAATGACAGAAACAAAAAGGTAATATTTTCTGAGAAGAATGCATCTATAGTAAAAGGCATTGTGCTATTATATTTACCACTTAAGGTAAAGTGATTTATTTATCACTTAAAGGGCATAAAATGCAATAAAACTCTTGAAATAGTGCTGTAATTGTAAAACAATCAGTGAGACCTAATTGGAGTTGAAACAGTGTTGACACTGTCTAAGCATTCTTTTTTTTTAAGTCCAAATCAAGAAAATCAAGAAGTATGTTGATGCAGCAAGAAAGAGTGAGGGAGAATTGGGGCTGAAGCAGTGTTTGCCACTGCTTTCAAATAATGACAAAAAGTAGTTTGGCTCCTAAGCCCAAAGCTTTCAGATGCTGCAAGAACTGTTCTTCCAGGATGTTTAGTTTCTTTGCTTCAACATATGCGACTGAAGAGTAACATCCCAGTCTTCTTCCTACTCTGTTCTACTCCCTCGTTGACTCTTTCCTGGTTTGCAGTGAGGTGTTATCTCTTACCTGGACTATTCTGTGCATGAGCAGTGATCCATATACTGTTGGCTGAGAGACCCTGCTCCAAGCACATGCTCCATTCCCATGGAAGAGAGGCTGTTGGATCTCACCAGCACCTTGCATGAAACAGGGTGTGTAGTGATAGAGCATGTTCTGTTAGCACCAGTTGCAGGAATATCAGTCACCGCCTTCCTGTTAAGGAAACGGTGAGCATCCAAAGTGTGCTTAAATCTATGTGCAGCTTGCTAATCCTGAAATGTGGGAACCTGTGGAAACAGCTGGAAAGGTCTGTGGTCTCTTGGACCTGATTCCATCCTCATGAATTCAGAGATTCCATAGGCCCAGGGACGCACAGGTTCTTCTCTGGGTATAAAAGGTGATGCTCATACTGGACTTTTCATATGCATACCTGTTTCATGTTTTGAAGTGATACATTCAAATAAATAAATGTTCATCTACCATCAGTAGTTTGGCAGCCAATAGCTGCTTGTGTAAAAAATGCCTTTGCAAGGCTCATCAGAGATGAGTGTGGTGTGTGTCCCACCCCTCTTTTTCTCCACCCTGACTTTTTGAGCAGTGTCAGGTGGCTGAACCTAGCCATCATTTGGATTTCCTACAATACACCTGGCAGTAGTGCTTCTCTGGAATAGGTATCCTCAACCTGATGGCCTCCAGACAGGTTGTAATTGCATCTCCCTGCATTCCAGAGCCAGCATGGTGAGTGGACTTGGAACAGTGGCTCCAGGATACTCAGTGAAAGGAAAGGGCAGTCCTGCAGTGAGCAAGACTTTGGACTCCATATCCCAATTGCCCCTTCCAAATGTGTAATCTGTAGTGTTCCAACAGCATTGTCTGAAGCATTACTATACTCTATTACCTCCACATAGATTTACATTAGCCAGGTGAGTGGAGGAAGAGGTTGATCAAAGAGCACTTTGTGCCTCTTGTAGCAAACCCTGGTTTTTTGCATGCTGTCCATCCCCAAAGCCAATGGAAGAGTTTTGGGAAGTTGAACTTCTATGGGTATCTGCTGCAAAGCTCATATTGGTCAGGTGGGTGTGTTGCTTAGCCCTTTTGGTTCTAGATGTGGGGAGGTGGTTGACCTAGCTTTTTTATTTAGGGAGGCACTGATGATAATTAAAGTGCAAGGTTTAAGAAGTTGAGATTTTGCAGTAATGTGGAAAAGCAGAGTAAGCTTCCCCCCTCGTGGATTTGTTAGGATAGTTCTGGAGTTTGGGATTTTCTCAGAGGATGCAGATTATTGCTTGGCTAAACCCTAACTCAAAAGTCCATGTTGCTATAAAGAGTGAGCTGCTTTTGAGTCAAGTGTGTTCCTCAATCTGGTGCCTTCCATCTGTGCTGGACTTCAGCTCCCATAATCCTTGGCCTGCTCTTGCTTTTGATCCTGGCTAATAATGTTCTAAAGCATAGCTTTCCAAACTCTGTGTCGTGACAAAACCTGGAAGTGGTGATGATGTGTTGCTGCGGCAGTGGTGGCGGCAGCGGCGCGTCATCAGCGATTCTGGGTTTTAGCGGAAAACACGAGGCCGCAGCTGCTGCCGCCGCTGTGCACACCGCCTCCACGCGCGCCCCCATGCCGTTGGTGTGTCGCCAACGGCGGGAGTTTGGAAAGCACTGTTCTAAAGTGTAGTGTTTGTACACATACAGGCTTTGCATTCTTGCTACAGGTTGTGGTTATTAGTCACGTCCAATCTTCCATGTGTTTTTAACAAAGATAATTTTTAGAAAAAAACAACCACAGTAATCGCATCTTGTGGCCATGGTTTCCATAAATTGGATTACGTGTTGTGTGTCAGAAAAGTACTTCTGGGTGGGGAGGAGGAAGGCTTCCATAAATGATGAGAGGCCGCCCATCAGTGTTTGCTGCTGGCTATAGGAGGAGCTGTTGGTTTTACTCTTTGGTTTTGCTTTATGAATAAGATGTAAATACAGTGACAGACAACATTTATGAAGCTGCAGTACAAGAGTTTTTTTTAAAAAAATTTTTCAACATGATGTCCTCTGTATGGATTGGACTCCTGCTCCCTAACCAGTATCCCTATAATCTCCTGCCAGCATTCCCATCATTCCCAAGCAACATTGGATTGAGGAAGGCTGAAGGGATGTTTCAGAAGTGGTGCACAAAAATTCTGGCTTCTCTTGGAAGTTAATTAGGCAATTGAATAATATGCTAGTTTGCCATCTTAGTCTTGAATATAATGTTATAATTGCTAGTTTATTAACAACATACTTCAGTTGTTCTTTTGTAAATTGTTTTATCAGGTACCTTCTTTTAAATAAATCACGGTTCCCAACAACTTTGGGTGGGCAAGTTGCGAAGAGAGGAGGTGACATTACCATGTGAATTTGACGGGGGAGCGCAGATTTGATCCTCCATCTCTTTCTTCCTAAGGCAGACTGGTTATGTTCACACATCATGCAAAGCCATAGTGTGGTTTGTTTGGTTTTGGGTCAACATATTGTATGAACACAGCCAATAGTAGTTAATTCACAGTTAAGGAAGCCATAGTTAAGAATGATGTGTGATCTATTTTCTGTCTTGCAATAGTAAACCAGACCATCCCCAGTCTCGTGGAGGAGATTGTGAAAGTAAAATAGACAGCTTTCTAGATAGCCTTTCAAAATGGTTTTCATGTCTTATCTTATTGCAGTATAAATGACAATCCTAGGAGATAGGTATGATTAAATCCTTCCCCCTACTGCAGATTAAGGGATTGAGGTGGGCAGACTAGAGGTGAGATTTGTGCTACCCACTGAATTCCAGACTACCTTGGGCATCAAACTGAGGATTTGATCAATCTCCAAACCAGTGTAGATTAGATAGGTACTGTCTCCTTCTTCAAGTTGTGATTGATTCCTGGTGACTTCATGGAGACATCCATGTAGGGTTTTTTGGTAAAGATAAAGAAGATGTTTTTTAACCATTGCCTTCTTCCAGGATGCGTTTTTGTCTGTCCAAAACAGTCTACAGCTAGGGGTCTCCCACTGAAGTCCTTCTCAGCTTTGGAAGATCAGTCCACATTACCTAGATACTGTCATCCACTGTGATAGTACATTGGTTGCCCAGTTACTAGCCTTCTGATAATAAAATGCATATTCTTGAATCATCTCCCCTTTTATTAGAAGAATTAAAAGGCGTTGTAGGCTCACTCAGCATGCCTCTTGACTTGTTATAGATATTTTAGTGACTAATCTTTGGGTGTTTGCTTCAAACAGAAAGGCCAGCTGTCTGTCAGAGAGTTCCAGATGAATAAACTCTGACTTTTGATTTCATGTTAGGTCTTAGTAATAGCTTTCTTTCCATGAGTGCTCTGGTTACGTCTAGCAAGTTAGGACTTTCATTGGTTAGTTGGGTTTGCTTGCAGATAAAAAGGAAGCTACCCTTGTAAATCAAGTGGTCTAGTTAGAATGAATCATGATGGAGATGCTTCTTCGGTTTTTTGGGGTGTGTGTGTTACTGGTGGAAATGAATGTGTGGGCCAATCTTTTTTTCCCTCTTCTCCTTCAGACATTCCTTTTAAACTGAGCTTTTCTGGTATGGCATCAGGAATGTCAAGGCAAATGGAAAGTTTGCTGCAGGATCAGTGACCACAATTTCCTGTTGCTCAGTGTGGAAGAGAGAGAAGTTTAAAATCCAACAAGCGCATTGCACTTCATTAACATGCATTTTAAAACTGCTGAAATGTGTTTGAGATACATGGGACTGTAACTCCCAAATGAATATTATTTTTATATATAGGATGCATGTGTTAAATTTGATCGTTCCACTGGTGTGATGATTAAGAAGCAGTGGAGGAGACAGAAACACTCCACTTTCAGTTGAAGTCTGAATTGATTACTTTGACTCAAGACTGGTTTAGATCCAGCTGTGAGTTTGGGATTGAAACAATCTTGATCTCTATGGTAGATAACTTGCAGTTGGAGAACAGATCTAGATTGCAGACCCTCTTACCATGATTTTTTTTGGTCCTGCTTCTTTAGCCTAGAATTGGGAGGTGCAATGTTTTAGACAGGCTGATCCTTTTGGGACTCCCAAAATCAGTAGTTCCAATGACCTCTTCTATCCAATGACATTGACCTTGTGGAAAGCCATGGGCTTGTATCCTACTGGTAGATATGAACAAAATGTTTCAAATTCAAACTGCCCCAGGTTTGAAGCATCCTACTTTGAGTTTTGAAACCCCATCTTTCAGGTGTGATTATGCTTCTTTGGGTGTGAAACGGGCTCAACCATTTTGGGAGTGTTTAGTTCTTCAAATAGAGGTACTTTGAGGTGTTTAGGGCTTGAAACAGTTTGAGGTGTTTCAAGCTCTGAAATGCTCAATATAACCTGCTCCATGCTCAAAAAGGGACACAAACTTGTTGCCTTCTGGATGTTGTTGGACCACAAACCTCTGTCCAGACCAATGGTTGGGGTTCCCCACCTTCCAATCTGTGAGAAGCAGCTGGGAAAAGTTGTTCTGGAAAATCAGATTGTTTTCCAGTGTGCTAATGACATAGGGAAGGGGGCTGCGATGGCTCAGCAATTAAGACACCAGGCTTGACAATTAGAAGGTTGCAAGTTCGGAGGTTCGAGACCCCAGCCCCGCGTGACAGAGTGAGCTCCCGCACTCGCCCCAGCTCTCGCCAACCTAGCAATTCGAAAGCATGCAAATGCAAGTAGATTAATACCCACTTCGGTGGGGAGGTAACAGCATTCCGCGTGCGTCATGCCGGCCACGTGACCACGGAAGCGTCTTCGGACAGTGCTGGCTCTTTGGCTAACAAACAGAGATGAGCACCGGCCCCTAGAGTCGGACACGACTGTGTGGGGAAACCTTTACCTTTTAATGACATAGGGATTAACTCTTCCTCTGCACAGCTTCAGAGAGGTGACTGTCCTACTGAATAAATGCCTTGATGTGGAAGAACACATGAGTATTGGCTGAATCTTAATCCAGAGAAGTTGGAATGTTTAGCGATTGGGAGCTAAGTTGGATAATGGTGCAGAGCTGATCTTAGATGGGGTTGCATTCCCTTGAGAGATCAGATAAGTTCTGAAGGAACTTCTGGATTTATTGCTCTCAGGAAATGCAGAGGTAGAACTTTGGGCCAGTTGTGGCTCTTATTTAGGATAGCCAGATTTTGGCTCTTTTAGCTGCATGGTAACCTCTTTCCAGATTATGTTCTTGCAATGCACTTTTGTGTCAGCTGTCTCTGAAAATGGTTCAGGAGCACCAATTAGGGCAACGTTCTGCCTCCTGGATGTTGGTGAATGCTAAGAATCGTCACATACTATGCCAGTTCTGTGCTATTTGCACTGGCTTCTTACAGACTTCCGAGATTTCAAGAGCTAATTTTTAGAGGTCTATACAATGTATATGATGGATTGCCTTCCCCGATGGAATTCCTAAACCAGTGCTTTCCAATCTGCTGCCGTTGGTGACATGGCGGTGGTGTGCATGGTGGCAGTGGCAGCGGCCTCCGCTAAAACGTGGAAGTGCTGATGGCATGCCGCTGCCGCCGCCATGCACGCCCCCGCCGCCACTTCTGCGTTGTGACACACAGTTTGGAAAGCTGTGTCCTAGACAGTATGGCTGATAATAATTGAGACATGGAGGTAAAATCCAATACATCTGAAGGTCATCAGACTGGGGAATGTCTTCATATCAACACCAGGCTCACAGATTTGTTCATATATAAACCTATTCCTGGTTATCCCTCAATCATTCTTTTACAGCAATTGTCTACACTGGCAATGATGCTGGGGAGAATTGCCATATCTCTTCCAGTTGACCTGGAGTTTTACCAGTAGATGCTGATCTATTTTCTGTCTACCCATGGTTTAAGTGACTTAAATATGGCAAGAAATGATGATGCAGTAGTTAAGACAAGGCGTGCTCCTTCCCGTC
The DNA here is from genome assembly GCA_023362775.1 of Charina bottae. Lineage (NCBI taxonomy): Eukaryota > Metazoa > Chordata > Lepidosauria > Squamata > Charinaidae > Charina > Charina bottae. The sequence continues at coordinate 9,885,825 of JALMGJ010000010.1, forward strand.
AGTTTTGCATTTTCTTCTTCATAATGCCAGCAGGTTTCAAGTAGAAGGAAAAAGTTGCATTAAGTATTAAACTAGACCCAATGTTAATTGTATGGTTGCAGTACTGTTATCCCTGGACAGGCAAGTGGGTACATTCCAGATGTTTTGAACTATTAGTCAGAGTCCCTGATCATCAACCACATGGCTGAACTGGTGGGGGTTGTAGTCCAAAATATCAGGAAGACTTCAAAGTGGTAGTATTATCTATTTTTAGAAAAATTAATAACTCTGATGTTCCCCTGTATAATCAAGATTAGTGCTTTGGTGCTATTTAACCTCTTCCTCTTATGCCATAGTCCTGATAGAAATCGGTACAAACCCAAGATTAAAGCCTCTATTAACACCAAGGGTGACTTCCCTGAAAGGGCAAACAGCAGCTTCTGGGGAGAGGTTTTCATGGTGATTGCGATATAGGCAAGGGGTTGACCCTCCCTCAATTATTTATTCATTTATTTATTTTCTATCCCGCCTTTATTATTCTTATAAATAACTCAAGGCGGCAAACATACCTAATACTCCTTCCTCCTCCTATTTTCCCCACAACAACCACCCTGTGAGGTGAGTTGGGCTGAGAGAGAGTGACTGGCCCAAGGTCACCCAGTCGGCTTTCATGCCTAAGGGGGGACTAGAACTCTCAGACTCCTGGTTTGCCATTGGCTTCTTCCTAGGGCTGAGAGACAGGGACTGGCCCCAGGTCCCCCAGCCAGCTTTCATGCTTGAGGCAGGACTAGTACTCTTAGTCTCCTGGTTTGCCATTGGCTTCTTCCTAGGGCTGAGAGACGGGGACTGGCCCAAGGTCATCCAGCCGGCTTTCATGCCTGAGGCAGGACTAGAACTCTCAGTCTCCTGGTTTGCCATTGGCTTCTTCCTAGGGCTGAGAGACAGGGACTGGCCCAAGGTCCCCCAGCCGGCTTTCTTGCCTAAGGGGGGACTAGAACTCTGTCTCCTGGTTTCTAGCCCGTTGCCTTAACCACTAGACCAGAGCTTTCCAAACACACTAAAATGTCGCGACACACAGTTTGGAAAGCTATGCCCTAAAGTGTTAGGAATTAACTTCTAGGAATATTGGGGTGTAATTGCTGTGTTATTTTGTTACAATGTAAACAATAAGCCTCAATATAATTTCATAATTATTATTACCTTACATTGATTCATTGAGGTGACACTAAGCTGTAATGTGGTTTTCTTGCTTTGGTTGTGTAAACCTGGCTATTGTTGTAAACCCGGCTATTATTATTTCCCCTGATCTTTGTGACAGAACAGAAGTCAATTTGGATTAGTCAATTTGGTTCAGACCCTCCCACCCCCAGCTTTTCAATGTACAAGCATGAAAACATGACCGCTCATTTTGAAAAAGGGATCTTTATGAAGTTGTTCAGAGTTCTATCCTGCTTTTCCCCTGGGAGACTAAGGCAGCATACATAGCATTCCTCCTTCAGTATTTCCCTACCACAACAACTCGGTGAGGTAGGCAGTGCTGAGAGATAGTCATTGTCCCGAAGTCACCCAGAGAGCATCTGTGGGTATGGCTGGATTTACCTCCCTGTTCCTAGTCTCACAGACTGAGCATTAAGCTGTCTTGCAGAGGCTTCTGCAGGAGCAAGTGTTTTCACCAAATCCTTTTGCCCACCCCCATCACTATGCCAGCTCTGCCCCTTTCACGGTGCTTCCAAATAAATAAATAAGCAAACACACATTCACATACACCTCCATGTTTATATGGTCTTAGTCTTCAATACTGCTTGGAAACAAAATATCCGTATCCTTACCATGTTTGCAAGCATTTGGCATTATGGGTGTATCAGATCTGATATGCCTTTAAAAAATACACACATGCATGTCCTAAAGAAACAGAACACCGTACAGGAAAAAGGGCAGTTATCATTTTGGGATGGTCCAGGATGCAAAGGCTTCTAGGATCTTTGAATGAATAAATCTGGCCATTTCAGGTTTGATTGATTGATTATGTGGCATCAGATCTGTGCTGACTCTTAGCGACCACATGGACAGATCTTCTCCAGGACGATTTGTCCCCAACATGGTTCTTCAGGTCTTCCAGCAGTGCACCCAGTGCCACTGTAACTGAGTTTGTCTTGCTGCTTATTGTCCTCTTCTCTTCCCTTCTACCTTTCCCAGCATTAACTCTCTAGAGAGCTAAGTCTTTGCATAATGTATCTGAAGGAGGATAATTTAAGCCTGGTCATCTGTGCCTTGAGTGAGAACTTCGGGTTGATTTGTTTAATGATCCATCTGTTTCTTTTCTTAGCTGTCCATGATATTCTCTGGAGTTTTCTCCAACACCAAAGTTCAAAAGCATCAATACCCTTTCTATCCTGCTTCTTCAAAGATCAATTATCACTTCCATAGAGGGTCACAAGGAATACTGTTCATTGCAGTATTTTGATCTTTGTAGGTACAGACACATCACGGCATCTGGCTATCTTTTCTAAGGCTTTTATGGCTACTCTGCCAAGGGCTAATCTGCAGCGTATTTCTTGACTGCTTCTTCTGTTACTGTTGATGGTTGCTCCTAAAAAGCAGAAGCTATCTACCACTTCAATATCTTCATTGTCAATTCTAAAATACAACAAGTTGTGTACTTGTTATCATTAGTTTGGGCTTCTTTGTATTTAATTTTAGCCCAGTTTTTCACTGTGCTCCTTGACTTTTATTACTAGAGCTTGTAGATTCTTTCAGGTTTGGTTTTTCATTTTTTGTCTTCTTTTAAAATTTTACATCAGTTTGCACTTAAAAGAAGGTGGAAGAAAAGTAAATGTTTTTTTTCCCTGTATCTTTCACTGAATGCATATTTTCTCCATTTTGTGCATCACGGTGCAAACTTGGAATAACCACACACTTGGTTGGCTGCATTGATGAAGACTTCCAACAGGTGACCAAACTGTCAGGATATATTTCATGTTATTAACACAAGTATATTTTCAGTAAGTAGGCTAATGAAAATGTTCCGTCATTAAGTGTGTCTTGAGGATTTGGTTGCAAGCTTCACTTTGTGGGAAGACTTCTTCATGTTTCTCATTAGGAGCTTTGAGGGAAGTTTTTCCTTGTAAAGAAGTACTAGAAGATCTGGAAGAAAAAGACAAGAGTGGTGACCTTGGTGTTATGTGACTACTATAGTGCATGCTGACCTAAATCTGATATGGAACAGGGGTTTCCACACTGAGCCCTATGATGGATTTCAGTTCATAATGGCGAGTTCCTAGCCCTCTCCTCATCACCACTGGGCAAGAATTAGGGATGGTGACAGATTATTATATTTTGACCTCTGCAGAAAAATAGATTGCAGGTTTACTGCTAACCTTCATATGCTGAGGTTACTCTTTGTTTGTTTGTTTGATTGATTGATTGATTGATTGATCACCGCCCAACTCCCTCAAAGGGACTCTGGGCGGTTTACAATCCAAATATAAAGTTAAATAAACATTAAAATAGACCATTTAAAAATACAATAAATATAATAAAATCAAGATGGTAGTATCTTCTTTAAAACATTGGAAGGGCAATTCTAGGGCCCTCCTAAGGTATTAGCCATCCCCAAAAGTTTATACTCTTCTTCCTGCCCCAGGCCTGTTGGCAAAGCCAAGTCTTGAGTTTTTTCCGGAAGTCCAGGAGCGAGGGGGACTGTCTTAACTCTGGGGGAAGAATATTCCACAGAGCAGGTGCTACTGCAGAGAAGGCATGCTTCCGTGACCCTGTTAGATGGAATTCTTTGACCGATGGGGTCCTTAGCATGCCTTCCCTGCATGACCGGATGGGACGGGACAATGTAATGGGGATAAGACGGTCCCTTAGGTAACATGGTCCCATGCCATGAAGGTCATAACCAACACCTTGAATTGTACCCGGAAGCAAACTGGAAATAATTGTTTTTCCTTACCCTATTATCTCCTCTCTCTCTATGGTAAATGGTGAACAAGGGGTGAATGTAATTCTAGTCCCCAAGCCATAAAATCTCCTTCCCCCTACCTTCCTTGTTGAGCAAGGAGAAGGTTCTTTCTTGCCTTCTTTCTTCTGGGCACTGCTGTGGACTGGAACTGGCATGTAGTGGTCCAACTGGCAACAACCACAACAATGATGATTTGAGGTGAAGGAGTTAAAATTAAATGTAGCCTTTTAAAGATGAAAGCAAGAGTCAATTTATGGATGTGAAAAAGATGCTTCTTCCTCTGGTCAAGCCACTTCCCATACCATTTGTGGCCCTTGATGCATTCTGCATGATACAATTGATGCTTTCAGCCAACAAAGAAAGGGCAACCTAGGCTTAAGGGGGAAAATGGCCATTAGGGATGAAAAGGACCCTCTGGGGACAGCTTAGTCAGCTTACCTCATCTCCCAATTTGGACACAAAGAAGAACATTGTTCTGCTCTCTCTTTGCAAGGGATGACCTAAGAGCTAAGAAGGGGCTGTTTTGCAGGGGAGAGGTGGATAAATCCAAGAAGCATTGGTAATGTTCAGAAACTCAACACCTAAACTCTGTCTAGGCAAAGAGGAAGGGTGACTTTGGAAAACCTGCCTCCCTATGGTTTGTGCCCATTCTTCTGGAAATGGATCCAGAAGGAACACATCGAATATTACGAGGTGCATTTTAAGCAACTCCAACCACTCCCCTTGGCCTCTAAATGTTAGGGTAGCTGGCCTTTGGGTAAAGGTTTAAATTGACTGTAGAAAAGCCGGATGTACCGTACCAGAATCTGTAAGGAAGGGAAGACTCCATAGGTCCAGAAAAGCTCCTCAGCCCTCAGGGCATAATTCCGGAAAGATGACATTAAGGTGACTAGAATAGCTCAACAAAGTTTCAGTCATTGTTTTAATCTTTCTCACACCTACACTCACCCTTTCTCTGATAGGATCCCTCATACAATAGAGGAGGCGGCTACTCAGGAAGAAGTGTGAGTACTAGGGCAGCTGTTGTTTTTAATTCTTTAGTTTGAATACTCTGTTTTTTCAGACCGTAGTGAATTTTTGAATATAGTGCATCTGCTATTAGTACACGTTTCTCTCCTGCCTTAGTTGGCTTCCTTATGGAATGTCTAAAGGTTCTTTGAGTTGTATGTTGACCTAGGCCAGTTCAATCTCAGTGATTATGGGATTGCAGACTATCTTATTTTATATTGTGTTATTTGGGTGGCAAAGTCTTCTGTTCTGGCTCTTTGTGTGTGGCAGTGATGGATAAGAAAATAAATAATGTGTGTGTATTTTTTTTAAATGGTAATGTTTATGGGGTGTGGTGGCTCAGAGGGTAAGACGCCAGGCTAGTCGATCGAAAGGTCGCAAGTTCGGAGGTTCGAATCCCTAGCCCTGCGTGATGGAGTGAGCTCCCACACTAGCCCCAGCTCTTGCCAACCTACCAATTCGAAAGCATGCAAATGCAAGTAGATGAATAGGTACCACTTCGGTGGGTAGGTAACAGCGTTCCGCGCGTGTCATGCGGCCACATGACCGTGGAAGTGTCTTCGGACAGCGCTGGCTCTTCGGCTAACAAACGGAGATGAGCACCGGCCCCTAGAGTCGGACACGACTACACAAATGTGCGGGGGGAACCTTTACCTTTACCTTATTTTTTTTTAAATGAAGTAGACTGTCATTATATCCAGCATGCTTCCCTGTTATAACAACAGTGCATTGAGATGTAAATCAGGCATAGAGGTCACTGATGCCTTGGAGATATTCAGACAAGAATGTTGCCACATGATTTTAGTGGTCTTTGATGTAAGTTTGGGTCCTCCAGTGGTTCTGTCTCCCTCTGGGGTGCTGGCCATGCACAAGAGGGAGGCTTTGCCATCCTGACTGCTTACTTCTGTATGTATTGACAAGGCCTAGCAATGCTGCTTTGGCCTTAAATAATGAATCAAAACTCCATTCTGGTGGCCCATACAAAGTTACAGGTGTGGAACTGAGCATCTGTTGGGCAGGAAATGTTCATTGGCGATCACTCGTAGCCGAGTAAGATTGTCTTCCAAAGGTAAAATTTTAACAGTGGGTCCGTAAGTGGCTATAAAGGCCAATTCTGGATTCACACAACCTCCCACAATGAGGGCATAGGTTTCCGGTTGAATAGGACATCCTTGCCTTTGGTATTATTGCTCCTAGATAACAAAACTTGTTTTGAAACTGCAGCATACTTAAGAATTCCTTACGTCACGCTCCTTTGCATCGAATCTGTTCCATTACAAGAGTTAAAGCATCTGTACCCTTCTCATTCTGCTCCACTTAAAAGTGGCAGTTAGCTTTCTCCTTAAATGTAGAGAGGGAAATGTGGGATTGACCTCAAAGAACAAATGCTGACTTATCAATATGGATAGTTGTCTTGGGTGGGAGGGGAAATGTTTGAAAGCTGCACGTTACCAAAACAGATGACCACATTACGTAATCTGGAAGGAAAGACATTTTTCTTTTGGATAAGGTTGCTGCATATTAAGGCAATGGTAAGATAAAGATGACTAAAATTATGATGTTTTCTAGTGACATAGGAAAAGAAGCATGGATTTAAAAATGACACTTCCAACAAAATGTTGGGTGAAATGCTCAGTGAAGCTGCTGGCCAGTCAGTTGTGCCCTCTTCCTGATATTCTGTCCTGTATCCCGTGTCTGCCTTGGGGCTACTGAACAGTGGGGTTACATGAGGAGGAGCACCTGTGATCCCCCCTCAATTTAATGAAACTAGAAAGGGACCAAAATGCAAGAAAGCCAACTTTCCACGTTTTGGTAAGGCTGTTAAAGCCTAAAATGTCATTGCCACTGACATCCATCTATTGTGTGATGGATGGCTTAATATAGAAGGAGCTGCTATATGTATACAGACCTTGGGATTTCCTCCCTCTTTATGTGTGGATGATACCTCTTTGTCTGTATAAGGAAACACAGCCCTTCACCCTCAGTGTGTGCTCTCCAGATGGGCTGGACAAAGCCCCATATCATTTCCATTGAACTGGGAACTCCGGCTGGTTTCACTAGTAATAAGCCAGAGTCACAAGCCAGGAATGAAACCTAGCTGACTAGGTTTCATCGTGACATGGCACAGTGATGCCAATTTCCTGGGTGTGATTCTTCCAAAACAAATACTTAGGTGCCAAACCTTAAGTCAAGTTCTGGTGGAGGTGGATGGAGAAAAGAAAACAGCTATACAAGTAGGCCAGAGCTTTCCAAACTATGTGTCGGGACATGTTAGTGTGTTGGCTGCAGTGTCTGGGTGTGTCGCAGCTCCTGCTGCCTCCAAGCCCTGCCAGGATTCTGTGCAGGTCCTAGTGCCTGCCTTGTGCCTTGCTGCCTCCAAACCTGCTGTGATTCCACGCAGGTCCTAGTGCTTGCCTTGTGCCCTGCTGTAAGAGTGTGTTGCGAAATGATGCATGTCTAAAAAGTGTGTCACCAACACGAAAAGTTTGGAAAGCTCTGAAGTAGGCTTTCAAGATGCTTTTAAAGGATCACCCACCTCTGTAAGCTCACAGAAAGAAAGAAGAGGCACTTCTCAAGTGACAAGTTGGAAGATTCACTTTGTAGGAAGGAAGCTGAAGGACCAAGCAGCATTTTCCACAAGAGTTCGGTTGTTGGCGCATTATCTGGCATGCTCTACTGCAAGTTAGGTCCGAAGGCTTAAAAAAGGCATATGAAAAGGGATGCAAGCATCCCCTGATGCTAACAGGAACTGTCCTTTTGACCTTCCTGCACTTTCAGCGTATCGGGGAATATGTGCCACTGCCCCAGCCCTTTTAGAGAGTGACAGTTCTCACCCAGAAGATGGGAAACAGGCAGGCTTATGAGCTCAGAGACCTGGCACTGGTCTGCTTAACATCAGGGCTTTTCCTCCAGAAATGTCACCATAACTCAGAGCCAGGCTCTTGATCTGGGCTGCCTCTACATTATTTCATGTTTATTTTGCCCTTCTTTCCAAGGCACTGGTGTGGGGAAGGCAGCCTATATCCATCAATTCTTCCCTTTCCTTTCCTTGCATCCCTCAATGTATCCTTCACAAGAGTCCTGCAGAGTGAGCTAAGCTGAGGTATTATTGCTGGTGTAGATAGCCTGATGCTCTCAGATGTTTTGGGTTTCAACTCCCCACAAGCAGAATACCATTTCACAGGGAGGTTGGGAGGTGTAGTCCAGCACAGCTGGAGTATGCTTGCTCTCTGGCTGCCAACCACTCATCGAACTTCTTTCTAGATAAGCTGAGATTTGAATCTGGCTCATCTCTTGCTCCTTTGTGTTCCACTGGCCCAAGCACCTGCCCAGTTGTAAAGGTAGTCTCCAGCTCTTGCTGGCATGTGGATTTTTTTTTTAGTGGTATCAGATAATGTCAGCAAGGAAGCGTAGTGATAGATCTTTTTCCTCCTCTGATTTTAATCTGATGCCTGGCACCCTAGAGTCTCTCTGGTTTTTCTGTGTGATGATTATCTGACATACAAGTTCTGATGAATGTAGACAGCTGGGACTTGTTACTGTCATCCGGAAAGGTTTAGTCACTTCTTTCCTCTTTCAAAGCAACTCCCTCCCTCCCTCCCTCCATTGCTGGGTCCTCCAGTTTGAGTGCCTTCCTTGAGAAAAAAAATCCTTGAGAATTTCCTAGCCACCATGACTGTTGCTGAGAATTTGGGGGGTTGGTCCATAGATCAGGAGAATAACTGTGTTGTGGAGGTCTGTGGTGCTCTATTCTTATGTGTGTGCTTTTCTTCTTTTATGCTCTTACTTTCCCAGCTGAACAGGGGCAGGCCACCATTACATGGCCAAGTCTGATTTGAAAGCCATTTTGGGTGGTGGCGGTGTTGGAGAACCCCAAGTTCTGATATGGTGGCAGCTACCAATATGGTAGCATCAGTGCCACTTTTACAGCCAAAAAAGGGGGAAATTGTGCTATCAAAATTGGCTTTTTGGTGCCATCTATGGAGATTGCTTACTTCCACTGAAAGAGGAGGTGGGGAAGTAGTAGTAAAAATCCATATCGTTTTGCATTGAGGAACATAGAGGCTCTGTACATACAACACACTTAAACACTTAACCAAGTTAGTGAAAGATCCAGTAGCTACATATGCACAATATCTGCTTGATTAGTTTTCACCTTGGTGTGTTTATTTTCCATGTCTTTCCATGTTGTGTGAACCAACAAAAAGACATGACAACAGTGATTCACCACCATGCAGTTGGACTACTGCAATGCACTCTATGTGGGATGCTTTTGGAGACTACCTGGAAACTGCACATGGTAGAGAAGGTGGCAGCCAGACTGCTAACATGACAAACCTGATACTACAGAATAACACCAGTTTTAAGGCTACTGCATTGGCTGCCCTTGTGAATGTTGATTCCCAAACTGTGTCTGGTAGCCATTGTGTAAGCATAGCTCAGGTTCAAGCCAGCGGACATTCCCAGAAGCGACTGGTGTCATCTCCTCTCCACCAAAAGTGCTGGAGGAAGATAATTAGAAGCGACTGCTTTCAATGCCTATATATAAGGCTCACACTTGAAAGCAAAAGTACTGGTTGGAATTCTTGTCATGTCACCTTAACATTTTTCTTAGTGCATTTTATGAATCAGAGCTCAGAGAGTTGTGTGGTTATTTCAGTCCTACTTGCTGCTACAGAGTTCTTAACTGTCTGTAAGCTTCCAGGGCCACTTCAAAGGTCTGGTTTTTACCTATAAAGTCCTATACAGCATAGTTCCGGAATACATCAGGAACCACTTACTGCATCTATAGCAGAGCTTTCCAAACTGTGTGTCGCGACACAAAAGTGTGCCACAACACACAGCGTGGTGTGTCGCCACACCACCCGGAAGCAGCGGCACGCGCGTGCACGGCGGCAGCAGCAGCGGCGCGGGATCAGTGGTTCCGCGTTTTAGCAGAAGCTGCTGCCGCCGCCGTGCACATGCGCACCGCCGCACGCCCCCCGCGCCGCCTCCGTGCACGTGCGCGCCGCCGCACGCCCCCCCCCGTGCCGCCTCCGTGCACACGCCGCCGCCGCTGGTGTGTCGCCAGCGGCGGCACTTTGGAAAGCCCTGATCTATAGACTTCCCTTCCTATAAGCTGCTGACACCCAGATCAAAGATAGCTCTTAAAGCGGAACACATTGCAATAGAGACATCAAAGTGCAAGGTTTCGGAGTACAAATCCTGCTAAAGGGATGAACATGTACACCTAACATGGGTGCTACTTATGCCTTATGAGTTTGAACCAGAACAAAACTGGCCATATAAAGCTTCCTAGTGCTCAGTAGTGAATGTAACCATTGTAATACTAACTTATACAGCCCCCTGGGGAGGGGGAGGTGTTGAGGCTTCTAATATGAGGCCCAAACACCTGTAGTTCTCTAGTCTGAGAGTGCAAACATATAAGAGAAGAAGGTGTACCATTTATAGCCTCTATGAACCACTTTGCCAAAACTGAATCTGCCCATCTGGTCTAAACATCTGGTCTAAGAGAAGTCTTCCTGAGGAACCCTCCTTGAGATGTATTCAGGGCCAGGTGGAAGGTCTGTTCAGTAGTAGCTTCCTTGTCCTGGAATATTCTTCTCCTGGAGGTATATTTGCCCCATCCCTGCTTGCGTCTCTTAAGAACTGTTGGAGGCATCTTATTCCAATGTGCCTTTGGCGTTGATTGATCATGGGCAATCTCAGTAGCTACTGTAGGTCTTATTGCATTATTTATTATTTGGGGCTATATTGTTTTGTTGTTGTTTTCTCCTTTGTTGTAGGCTGCCCAGCACTTCAGTTGATTGGGGCAATTTACAAATATTGTAAGTAAACAAACAAACCCAACCCACACATTGAATTTATGGTATTGTGTGAACTCCCAAAAAGAGTTAATTCACTAAGCAGGCTCAACATGTGCCAAGAGAACCATGGTTTCAAGGGGAGAGCCTTGCAGGATTTCTATGTGAGAAGACCCCTCTCCTGTTTGCTCATTTTTTTAAGCAAACAAAGAGTGAAATTGGTAATGGAGCAGAGTCTGTTTTCAGCCAGGCAGGATAGCACTCTTTTTGAGAAAGTCTAGGCTGGGAATTCAAGACAGTGCTGCCATCTGCTGCTGCTTCCCTTAATATTTCTATGATATTATGATATATTTCTATTTCCTATCATGCCAAAAAGGAAATGCTATGAGGCCATAGATGCCTGATTGTAGGTCTAGTAAAATGAGTTAAGCCTAATCCCAAGCTTATTTCTAAATAATTTTACCCTAATGCAGAGCTTTCCAAACTTTTCATGTTGGTGACACACTTTTTCGACATGCATCATTTCGCGACACACTCTTACAGCAGGACACAAGGCAGGCACTAGGACCTGCGCTGAATCACAGCAGGTTTGGAGGCCGCAAGGCACAAGGCAGGCACTAGGACCTGCGTGGAATCCTGGCAGGGCAGGTTTGGAGGCAGCCAGGCACAAGGCAGGCACTAGGACCTGCATGGAATCCTGGCAGGGCTCGGAGGCAGCAGCAGCCATGACACACCCAGACACTGCAGCCGACACACTAATGTGTCCCGACACACAGTTTGGAAAGCTCTGCCCTAATGCATATTTTGCTAATGCAATTAGAATAATGCAAGAACTAGGAAACAACAACTTTCTGTTTGGCAGGCTGAGTTATCCATGCTGCTGTTGTCCCATGTCTTTTACGTATGACTAACTTCACTGGATATGAAAGGGCAGGTCTAGTCAACCAACCTTAGCAGCCTTCTTGAAGTATAACCTTACTTAAAGGTAGCAAGTCCCTAAGAAAAGTGTGTTGCTCCTTAATTAGAAGAGGTTCACAGTTTTGGGGCTGAGAAATCCCATTGTGTACAAACACATGCATTTACATGCCTTAAAGTCCACGTGATATTGCCTTGGAACAACATTCCTCAACCTGGTGCCCTCCAGCTCTTTTGGACAGTTCCCAGAATGCTCATCCAGCATGTTGACCTATCACGTCAGGGTTGTCCCAACACCTGGAGGACACATCAGATTGTAGAAGGTAGTATTAGAGTATGCAATACTTTTGTGCCTTGTGATTGATTGATTGATTGATTGATTAAATACATATACTGCTGAATCTTAAAGACTAATAGTGGTTTACACCAATAAATGGCCAACAAACCAACACTTAATAAAACCAAAGTACATTAAAATACAAGTCCATTAAAACCATCAATTGAAAACTATGTCTATACCAGATCCTATACTTATAAAAGTGGTTTCTTTACAAGGAAGTCTGGGGATGAATTTCTTATAAAAAGCCTTGAGAAAAAATTGGGACCAGGTGAGATTGCTTTGGGGACTGCAGCAACCCTGTGGGTTGTCAGTCATCTATCTCTAGTTTAATTGTTTAGATCTTTTGGTGGATTTCCCCCCTGAAGCATCTGCCCCAAATAAGCTGCTTTAGGAGAACGTGATCCTCTTAGGAAACCAGGGAATAATGTCACTGTCCTCATATGGGATGCATTATTATATTTTTATTTAATGTTTTGAAGCACTCATTTGGTGCTGTTTTGTACAGACTTCAGAAACATCCAAGATTGATCCTGAATAATTGGCCACATACGGAAGTAGAGATGAGAAGCGGGTTGCCGACCAGCTAATTAACCAGCCCTTAAATAGAAAGAATTTCTTTTTCATGGTTTGCTTTGGAATCTCCCCTAGTCCTGGTCTACCTTCCAAATATTTTTGTCGTAACATTGCTGATTTCACTGGAATCGGTTTTCTGCTGGTTTATCTGGGGGCTTCCTTACCACAACCTTGAGAAACTCCTTTCAGCTAGTAATTTTAAAAGCAGATTGTCCCTGTTACCTCTTTTGGTTAAGTTGGAGGCAACTTTCAAAGTTGTGCATTTCTTAGGCTTAAATGGTATAAGGTCCTGAGTCTGTCTCCAATTATACCTTGTGGGATCTCCTATCAGGAAAGGTCAGGTAGGGCTACAACATATTCCAGCTTGAAATCATGGATAATTTCTGCTAGTCAGTATTGGTGATATTGGGCAGTGCTGCACTTCATTTGCGCTGAAACAGTGCTGTCTCCTTTTCCTGCATTTGAAACCAGTTTACAAAAATGGAGTTGCTGAATTTTTTGTCATGTTCCAGGCTCTCCCAGCATGTCATTCTTTGGAGGTGTTTAACCATTCAAAAGATTTTAAGAATACGTTTTACAAGTGGTATGGCAAGGTCTGTGCATTTGGGATCTGGATGGTCAAGAAAAAGTAGGAAGTAGGGAAAAAAATGAATTTAATTGAGTTGTGTCTTGTCTGCTTGGTCTTTATTTCCACCAGTTTCCTAAAAAGCAGCATGTTTTAAAAAAATCCTTCCACTGCTTAATATCTCCTACTGGAGGAGTTTTTGACTTTAGTTTCTCCATTCAGCCGCCTCTTGCAAACAAGCAGAACTAAAAAGGGCCAATTAGTTTTGTCATTACTGATGTGCTTTGTGGGGTAGAAGAGTTTCTTTGCTTTAATTGCAGGCCCATTCCAATTATGGATGGAGTCCAGGAGAGCTTTTGCCATCCCCAAACCCTCTTTCTCTCTCTTTTGAAAGGGCAAACAATTTGGTGTCTTGATCCCCTTTGTCCCTTTTTGTTAGCAATGAAGCAAAAGATTTTGACTGCGAAAAATGCTGTTGGACAGTGGGTGCTTTTACAGGCTTTTATTTTTAATTGCATGGCTTCCATTTCAGCCTGCTTAGATTGAGAAGAATCATGTTGTTATTGTTTTGTTATTACTGCTAGTACTATTCCATTTTTCCCCCTTCAGAATTTTAACAGGCAATCCAGCAGAAACCCCTTGCTTGGAATAAAAAGATATGAATGCATCGGCGGGGGGGGGGGGGGGGGGTTAGAAGAGGAAGGGGTTAAATATTTTATGAATCGACCAAAGTTGGCAAAAACTTCCAATGAGATGGTTCATCCTGCATATCTTTACTACTCTCCCCAATATATTTCTTTTCCAGGAAGTGTCTACACTGTGCTTAATCGCTTCATTTAGAGGCGTTGAGTGCTGAGGAAAACAGAGCCCCTGAGAAACAGAACAAACTCTCCTAGCCTGGTTAGTTTGGGGCGGGGGCAGAGTACAGTCAGATAACTTGATTCGAGCTAACCAAAATGGCACAAACCAAAATCTAACCTTCTGGGTCTTATTTATTATTTATTTATCTTCTATCCTGCCTTTATTATTTTTATAAATAACTCAAGGCGGCGAACATACCTAATATTCCTTCCTCCTCCTATTTTCCCCCCAACAACCACCCTGTGAAGTGAGTTGGGCTGACTTCCAAAATCCTTCATCAGTCACGATCAGCTTCTAGAATCTTGGTCCCCTCTCTGATGTGTGGACTAACTCTCAAAATTCCCCAGCCAATATGGCCATTACAGAGGATTCTGGGACTTGGCCCACTTATTTGGAGGCTGCCGAGATTGGGGAAGGTTGAGCAAGATGATCAGTTACCTAGATCTCCTCTCTCCTTTGTTCTGCGAACAAATAATGTCTGCCACTAGGTGGCATCTAGATTGCATCAGTACTGTTCTTACTGAAACAGAAAAGTCTGCCTCTGAACTCTGTCTAATGGAGACGCTGAAACTGTTAAGAGAAGAGAACGTTATCTTATATTAATTATGGCTCTGCCTACTAGCTGTTGCCTATGCCAGCTTTCCCTAGCCTGCTGTCCCCCATCTGTGAGATTGGAGCTCCCACCACCCACAGCCATACTGATGGTTGGGATCTGAAGGAAGAATGCAGCCGCAGTGGTCATTTGTAGAACCCCCTGGCCTCATTCTCAAGGAGCTAATAGTGCAAGATGAATTGCTTAGCCTTAGACTGCCTGCTGTTCAGTTACTGTTTTTTCCTCCCCCTGCTTCCTTGCAACCAAGCCCAAATGTTTCTTGGGACTTCGGTCTGAGCATATTTCCTTGGCAGTCAGTCCAGTCCAGTGCAATTTAGTTCTAAATAAGAGCCTACATTCACACAAGTTCTGCGTTGCCTCCTCAGAAGGGCTTCCATGTAGGAGAAACCCCAAACCAGCAGGTGGATTGGCAGATGGGATGCTATAAACATGCGGACTTGGTTTGTAAGATGAATCTCAGTTTCTTTGGAAGTTAATTGACAGCTATCCATCGAGATGAGCAGTGTTAGCAGACCACCTTCCCTAGAAGACTGCTTGCCTCATGTTATCTATTGATATTGTTGCAGGCAGTTTATATGGTGTTCTGTAGCCAGCATAATTTCATTTCAAGTACTGTAACTGCAAAGCTCTGAATGTTTAACCAGGATCCTGGGTTTGAACTCAAGATGCATCATGAAAAGCCATCAAAATAATTCGAAGCTGCGGAAATTATGTGAAATAAAGGTAGGGCTCGTTTGGGAACAAAGCAGGATGTGTGTTTGCAAGACATGCTTACCCATAGTTAACTCAGCTGTGGCTTACTAAAACCAGGTAATCCAATCTTCCAGCTGGTAAAAAATACTGAACCATAGATTAACTGCATGGGTTGGGTAAATGTAACAGACTTGGTTAAAATGAGGTTGACTCGTTTGTAGCTTGGTGTGCCATGTGAACACCGCAAATGAGATTTTCCTTGAAATGATGCTTTAAAATCATTACAAGTTCCATGCAATTGTTTGCCCAGTAGCTAATGCAGATCTCCATGTTGACCCAGCATAAAGGATTCCTTCCTTCAAATTTGCTGTGAATTGCAGAGAAGTTGGGGATGGGAAAGAGGCATGCTTTTCTTTGCCTTGAAGAGATATTTCTCTCCAGCTGGGTTCACACAACAAGTTAAGCAAAATGTGGTTTTCTTAATTGTGTCTTTGTGTGTTGTGTTTGCTCAGGTGGTTGTGACATAGACAGTAAACCATGACTTTATCATGGGGCCTTGTTTACTGAAGAGGATTCTAACTTTGGGCCAGCGGGGTGGCTCTGAGCATATCTCCTGATTTCAGATTTGATCCTGGTTCAAAAGCTCAGCCGATCTACTGCTGCCCTGCCTTTCTTCATGAATCCGTTGGCTGTCGAGCTGCACAGCCTAGGCCATGAAAGTGCCACAGTATTTCTCCAGATTGCATCATTTTTCAAGCTTTCATAACAATGTGGCTAGCCTAATATGAAACAGATATCAAAGGGGCTCTCTGTTTTCTGTGCGACTTATGATTTCCTTGTCGTTAAAAAGGTCAGTGAGTGGAAGGGGAAGACCGGGAGGGGAGGGTTGAACTGGAACAGCCACAGCACAGTTTGGCTGGAAAAAAGTAGGGGGGGGGTCTTAAAAAACTGCCGCCCCAGACTTTGGTTTGGAAATGAAATGGCTGGTTCGCATCACCAAAAACTCTGGAAAGCACACAGCCCTGCAGTTCTTCCAGATGTTTTTAATAAGGCAGCTTGGAAGCATCTCTTCAGCAGGCAATGTTGATGTCGTTTTTGGAGTCCTTTGTATCACCAGGTTTCCCTGAAAAAAAAACAGTCCTTCCTCAGTCAGGAGCCCTCCAGCAATTTTGAGCATTGCTGTCCCAGAATAATGCTGGGCTGAAAATTGTGCTTTCTTCATTATGCCATGGTTAGACAAATCATGGCTAAGTGTAATGGACCAGGCCATGGAACTGTGCAGCAAACAAATTGACAAAATACATCTTTTTCAAAACAGATACAAAATGCTCCTGTAGACAGACAGACATCTTGTCTCTTCACTTTCCTGTGGAGTTGGATGGAAAACTGAAGCTCTTTGTCTTTGGATTATAAGGAAGCTGAACTATTGTGTGAATGTGTTTTTTATGATTCACCAGCTTTTTCTTTCCCCCAGGAACTCAGTTATGTCCAGATTGGTAATAGCTTGGTTTGAGAAATTTGCACACCATTTTTGCGGGTGGCTCTTATATATTCCTAGCAACCCCATGAGTTTAAAATGGAAAAAAAGAAGTTCTTACCTACACAACTTCTAAGCCATATCTTCCTTGCCCCAGAGTTGAAAAAGAATTTGTCTGAAACTGGAGAAAGGCAACCTATGTGTGATGGATCAGAGCTTCCGTCCAAATCTGAGAAAAGCAGAGCAGGTCGAACTGTGAATGCAAGCAATTTGGCTGTTTCTCACCACAACTGTTTACAGCATGAAAGAAATTGTGGCTGGCCTAACCCCCAGAACAAGCTGGGGAGGCAGCTGCTATTAGTGATTATGTTTAGCTGAAGCCCTGAGAAATGGAAGCAGATACAGAACTTAACCAAGGGTGCTCTGATTTAAATGCATATACTACTTGGTTCTTCAGTTTGAGTATTTAGGCATGCTAGGAGAACGAACTGAGGTGGAATTTGGACGGGTGGTTTGGAAACTTGGGTTCTTTGGAATTTGGCAGGTCCCACTGTGGGCCAGACCTCAGACCATGCTAATGGAAAAGGTCTTGATGCATATCCAGTACAGCTTGTAGCTTCTGAGAAAACATACTGTATGCCATGCTTGGAGGTGCAGTGCAGTGCAGCCACCTCCAGACGTGGACATTGTGGTGCTCTGCTATAACAACCTTAGTGATAGATTGGGTGGTAGAGTAAACATCCAGTGGCAAAGTTTTCTATAACCCAATTTCCTTTTCCCTGTCAATAAATCTGGTTAAAGAAAACTCTGCTTCTCAGTGGTAGATGGCTGCTCCAGGCTTGATACTGTAGTTGTAAAGAGATGAAGCTGGTGCTTTAAGCCTCTGCAAAATTAACCCCCCACCTCCTACGTGCTTAAAAAATTAAGCTAGGTTGAAGATGTCTCCTCTATACACTCTGGGAGTTGCAAAAGGGATACTGATGATCTGACTGTGACCCTTAGGCTGGACATTTTACATCCCTATATAAGAATGGAGGCTGTATCAGTTTATTTCAGAGACCTGTGGGATGTGCATTCATTGTCTCTTGGTGGAATAGATGCAATTGATCCTGAAGATTGGGTGGTTTTAAATTACCTCTTCAGGTCTCCTTCAATTGATTTGGTACCTTCCTTTCCTTCCTTCTTCAATCCTATAGATAGAAATGACAAAGCCATGGCCTGGTTTACACATTGTATTGCATTTGACCATAGTTTGGTATCCAGAACCATATTGTTCAATAAACATTGGGGGGGGGGGGAGGCACCCAAGGCCACAGGGAACTTGGCAAGGCATGATAATTATCACCAGAAAGTGCCACAGAATTTCTGATGCCAGTGTACATTCCCCCCCCCCCCCAGTGTATGACATTTATTCTCAGCTGGGTGGGGGCTTAACCCACCAATTACTTAAATTTCTTGCTGAAAATTGGCAGGAAGTTCTGCTGCTCTGATCGAAATTTGTGCCATTGAAATTCTGGGCAAGATCTGGGGGCCTGCAGGGGCCCAAACAAACTAGTGGGGAGCAGTTGAATAAATTCTTCAATTTGGGGTTAGTACATTGGATGTACCCAGCTGAAGGCCACTAGATCAAGGAATACTGGTTAAAATAAGGTTATGCAAATTTAATTTAAAACATTTGGAACCCAAAACATCTACATTTTGAGTTTTAATTACAAAACAGATGTGTTTTGAGTGACCATAGACTTATTTTAAAGAATTCTGGTTTATTGTAACGTATGAACCAGTGAGTGAGGCCTCTTTGGGGACCAGTTCTCCCTTGACTCCACCCTTGTTCTCCACGTCAAATCACAAGACCTGGTTTCAAATATACTGCTAAACCAAAACCAAACAGTTCACATTATGACTGAATATGATGTGTTGAACCCAGCCAATGACTAATAAACATGATAGCTCCATATAACCTTTAGAAGGAATTGTTATTCCACAAAATTCACTAAGCCATAACACATCTGGCTTGGGCTTATATAAATGTCTCACCAGCTGGCAACACCTGGCTGGCTTTATCTAGTCTTGGAAGCCCAGCAGAGCTGCAATGTCAGCCTTTCAAGGTAGACCAGATCAGCTAACCAACTCCATAGGAGAACTACAACTATACTTTATTGAGTTAGGCTGTGATAACAAAATCTTGCAAGCCTGTCCATGTCTTCCCTTCCAACTCTCTTATACCCCAGGGAAATAGGGTGGAGGTAGGTGATCTAGTTCGAGTCTCTTTGCAACACTCTCCCACTTCTCTTGACTTAACACATGTTTCTTGGTGTTTCCTAACCTGGTGTTTCCCTAACAACTTCTGAATTCCTTCTCCAAGGTCATCTCTCTGGTTCTCTACAGCAAGATTAATACTTAGATGGGTGACCAGTATGGTACCTTAGGACTATAGGCTAGAGAGAACAAAAAAAAATCAATCCAGAAAAAGGCAATGAGAAGCCACTTCCACAAACCACATATGCGGTTACCAGGTATCAAGTTTCATTAAAAGGAGGCTTTATTTTTATAATATAAATCCAATGATTGTGGCTTGGAAAGTCATGGTTTATGACTTTGCATTGTATGTGAACCAGGCTCCTTTGGGTTGTTCTGCAAACCATGGTTTAAAGAAGTATGATATTGTGTGCAGTCATTGACTAATGTCTTGTCAATTGAGCACTCCAAATTGCATTTTTAGTGCTAAGATGTGAAGTCCCAGCAGTGTTCTAGCAAGATCCCACATAGTGAGCTTTCTCGTAGATCCAGCCCTTATAGACTGAATTGTTTATTCCAGCTTTGTTTTTGGTGCCTGCCTACAGCATCTGGCTTTTGCAGCAGTCAGAGATTATGACTAGCAGATCATGCTCTCTCTGCATCTAATATGTGTAATGCTGCATAGTGTGTGTATGTGTGTGTGTGTGTGTGTGTGTTTGGATGCTAGAATTAGTCCAGTGGAACTTACGTATTTATCTTGTTGTAAGTTTTTAAGGGGGTTGCAGTCTGTGCAGAAAAAGTTAATGTATTTCCTCCACGTCATGGTGCATTTGAACCTCTACAAGATATTTTTTATCATAAAGGAAGATACTCTTCCCATACCTTACCCCCCATTGAAATCAGATTATGGAACATCCGCCTGTTTACTTACCATCTTAATCATTCTCTGACAGCATCTCTGCCACTTTTTTCACTGTAATAATACCAGACATGCTCAGGGAATGGATGAGGCCAAAGATCTATCTCATCCAGCTTTCTCTTCCCACAATGGCCAGTAAGATGCACCCAGGTAGGAGAGAAGGATATCTGCCAATCACATTCCCCAGCATCCTGCCTCTGATGCTCTTAATGTATAGCTGTCATGACCACTAGCCAATCCAGCAAGAATCTCAAGTCTTCTCAACTCTCACACTCAGCCCCATTTCAGACCTTCTGCAGCTCACCAAGTGGAAGTACCTCTGTGCCTTGCAGATATTATGGAGACGTACGTATACGGCAACTGGGCAGATGTTATGGAGAAGCACACAGCAAGGGAAAGAGTGGGAAAAGGGACATTTTGAAATGAAGAGATAATGATAAGTGAGTTTTAATAGAATAAATCTATGCGCTTTCCCCAGGACTCATGGAGCAGTCTATTATGCAGGGAGAGAAATGCATGACTTGTGCTACACCTGAGCTTTACCTGGATATTTGACCCCCCCCACACACACACACACACTTTGTCCTTTATTCTCATATGGCACCAATCACTGGGGGATGATGGAAATATTTGTTAGGCTGCTCAGAGAGATCAGAAACAGGATAGCTCTTCTCCTCTGTAACTGGTTACTGCCGTTTCATCTCCACCTGTGTAGGTAGTGATTTTTCTGAGCCACACCTCTGAGCCTTGCCTATATTGCACACAAGGGGATGGCAGAAGTGGCTGGTGGTCAGCAGCAGAAGAGAAGGCAATCTGAGGGTATCTTCCCTGTTTGGTGGACCCTAGCCAAATTGGGTACCACTGGTTGCAATATAGGCAGTTGGCCATTTAATTGCCCCAGTGCCCCACTGCAATCAAACCTGGTGGTACTCTGGGACATTAAAACAATAGATGGACTGAGAATAGCAGGCTGGTAAATAGGAAGGAGCTCCAGGATCACTGGGAATGGGTCCCTGGCAATGATCTAAAGATTTTTTGTGCAAAGGACAGCCCTGTAAATTACTGATTTTGCATTGTTTGAGGAAATGCAAAATCTGCAGTGTAGGTCCAGTCTGAGAAGTGCCAATTGGGACATTTCATGGAGGAATGGAGACAGACCGAGTTCCTCAAAATTGCTATGTTTGAGTCCCCCCTCTTGTTCTGTCTTTATCTTTGGGGAGAAGAAGCAATGAGTCCTGGATGCTTCGCTGCCTGGCCTGTATAGTTGCTCTCCTATAACTTAACAGGGTAAAAAGGGACCCTATTTCCCTATTTGTTTCTCTTGGCATTCCCCAAACCTCACTTTTCCTGCATATTTTTTTTTTGGCATCTATAACCAAAAATCAGGGTTAAAGCAAGGTTGGGGGGATGGGGAATTACAGGAAGATTTCATCTCTTGAGAGACCAGGGGCCGAGGTGGAGGTTGAAAAAGACTCAAATCATTTTGAAAACAGGAAACTGTGTGGCAGTGTGTTCTCCAGGCTGGGTCGATGTGAATAAGCCATTGAGAAGGAGAGGCACAGCGCTTTGGCCAAAGCCAAGGTAGAGATGGGGAAGGGAGGGGGCAGCCCTTTCCAGAACTCTGTCGCTTGGCTTAGAACAAAAAGGGGGGATCACTTTTCCCCCTCCTTTAAGAAGTCAATCGAGCATTTTGTTTCTTCCTCTTAGCTCAAAGCAGAATGAATCCTGAGCGTGCCCCCCACCCCACCCCTCCCCGGTTCCTGTCTGTGTTTTGAGAAGCTCTGAGCCAGAGGACTGTCTTGGATTTCTTGGAGCTCTGGGCCAGAATTCTTGGATTTAAGATATTCAACCTCTACAATTAGAGCCTTTCGTCCTGATCCCCCCCCCCCTTTCCCAGTTTCAGTGTAAAAGTCAGCCATCCCTTTGGAGAGCTGAAGCTTTTCTGTGTGGGTTGTTTCACCCCCTTCGAGCCAAATGAATCGGGACCGTAGGAGGAGAACTCTGCCCTGCCTCTTCCCGCCTCTCTCCAAAGAGATGAATCATAATCCCACAATTGCAATTAAATTTTCAGCTCTCACAGAACTCGGGGGCACTGAGCAAAACGGTGACGTCTGAACTTGGGTCAAGAGGGCGTGTCTGCCCGACCACCTTCTGCCTTTTGCTGTCATTGGACTTTTCTTCCAAACCGATTCCAGAGCAACCTTTAAGGCTGGGTGAAAGGCGACCAGTTTCGGGAAGAAGCTTAGAAATCCAGTTGGGACGGCCGTTTATTATTGTCATTTTTAAATCATTTTTTCCCCTTTTACTGGCTGCTCTTCCCTCCTCTCAACCCTCCGCAGCACTATTTTCTTTGGGTTTAGTTGTCACCCTTCTGACTGAATTAGACACGTTGAGCTTTCGTCTTCCCCTGCCTTCTTTTCCTTCTACTTTCGGTTGGTCTGCTAGAAAAGGTTCTGCTTCGGACATCCGGCTTTTGCTGGTGACTGCTTCTCCCCGTCTTCTCCTTTCTTGGATATAAATTCTCTTCTACTAAGAGACGTGACCATGTTCAGTGGGGAGAAGTTTCAAGGAAGACTTGCTGTTCTGTTTTTAAAATAAATATCTTTTTGCCTGGCTAACCGCCGTCCCCTTCGGAGTCTCCATCCTGCGTGCTGTTCTTCCCTTCCACACAAGTAACTCTGTGTTCCAAGTAGACTTTTTTATCAACCAGCTGGAGTGCTGCTGGGCTCTGCTTCCTTCCTTCTTCCTGGGAAGCGAGCTGGCTGGGCTCTGCAGTTCGGAGAGGGAGCACCCCCAGGCACAAGGACCCTCAGCCCACACATCCAGGAGAGGATTTTGGACTGCTTGACCCTCTCTAGGAGCGAATGGTTGACTTGGCTCTTCTCTGCCTTTTCTTTCCTTGGACAAAATGTATGAGCGGCACAAGAGACGGTACAGCCTGTGTGAGATTTCCAAGGAAGAAAGGGCTGTAGAGGTGGTGCTGCTGAAGGTATGGCATAGCTTGTGTCCCTGGCTGAGCTGCATCTCTACTTGCATCCCCCCCCCGCTTTAAGGTGATCAGGGTCAGATCATGGGTAGTCCTGGCTTGCTTTCCCCTCTTCCCTTTTCTTGTGAAGGGCATACTTGATTTTCATCAGGAATTGCTTTCTTTCCAAGGGCAGGATTTGAAACAGAGAGTAGCAGGGTGCTATCCAGGACAATACTACCCATGATTACTCAGAAGTAAGCTTCACTAGATACCCAAGGACCTCTGTGTAGGATTTCCAGCATAGAAAACAAAAGCATATGTTAGATTTGTGTGGATAAATTGCTTAGATGTTTCTAAAATAACTGTTTCACTGAAAGGGTGAATAGTCCTATGCATAGGAAGTCTGGTACAATAATGTTTACAATGGTGACGATAAACCAAATGCCGTGATTTTTTTTTTTGTTTATTGTTCCAGCTGTACATATATTATGCTTCACACATTTTTCTTGTCAGTTGGTATCCTTTTCTCAGGCTAGCTAGGTTTGCAGTTGGTTTCTGCTAATATTTTTATCAGAAAATTGCCTAGCCATATTTATCTTTTTTTGTACTTTACATTACACTACTGAGCTTCCTTTTTCTCAAGGAAGCGTTAGGGTGGAATCTGTGCTCTGCTTCTGCACCCTTGAAACAACACTATGAGGTGGGCTAGGCCAAGAGGGAACACTTTTCCCATGTTACTCAGCCAGGTTTGTGGCTCATTTGAACCCAAAATAGTGATCAACATTATGTTGGCCTTCCATAGCTTATGTCCTGCTAAATCCATCACCATTGAGTTTCATGGTAGAAAGAAGAGCTGAACCCACATCTTCCATTTTGACCACCATTTGCTTTTTTTTTTTTTTTTTGCATATCCAGTTATGCAGCCTCCTCTGAACATCTCCCCCACCCCCGAAGAAAATCTTGGCATTTTAATACAGGCATCCTATTTTGATAACACAGCAACTGCCGCCCCTCCCACCCGCTTTCAAAATTCCACTCCCCACCCCATCCTTCCAAAGCACCCGATAATTCATTCTGCAGCATAAGCCAAATGAAAATGAGCATGTAGTTGATTCTTGATTGCCTTCCCCAGTCCATATTCTTTCAGGCGTATGAGTCCCTTAGCTGTCAAGAGAGCCAGATCCTCATCCACGGGTCCACTGTGGATTGTTCTGGCCGAGGGAATATGTTTTGCCTTTTGCTTTGTAGATGACATTGCAACTCTCCCCAGGTCCTTTTTTTTTTAAATAATCATCTGCTCTTTCTGCTGGTCCCAAAGTTTTCAGTCTGTGTGTTCTTGTTTGACTTTTTTCCTTATTTAAATCTGGAGTTAGTTGTGCCTTTAAATAGGGTGTGGAGGCGGATACCTCTCTTGGCTAACGGTCCCTAGCATTTTTCCGCTCTCCCCCTTTCCCCACCCGCACTTTCAAAGCTAAAATTAGTAGCTGCTCCACCAAACAGTAAGGTGGCAGTCTGAGAATGTTTTGTCACTCTTAAGAGCTTTACTTTCCTGGCAGAGAGAGCAGAAGTCGGAGGAAGGCAGCCAGCTGAATGGCTCATACAACCTGGCTTGGATGTATTAATTCAGAGAAATAGGGAATAGTCTAAAATGGAGGCTGGAGGGGAGGGGTCATACATAGATTTCTTAGATCTTTCTGAACTCCTGGAATAGCTAGTTTTATGGAATTTAATCAAAGGAAGCAGAGCAGAATCCAAAGATCTGGTTTACCCATTGCACTGTGATCTAAGGTAGATTGATTGGTTTTTGTTTAGCCTTGTCCTCTGTGTATTCAGCCATTCTGGTTGGCAAACTATAGTTTAGGGTGTTGTGGCTTATTCAGTAAACCATGTTGAACACATTGTGGCTTCGCACAAAGAAGAGAGAAGTTGTCTGGTTGAACTTGGATTTGGGGAAGTATCATTGTTTGCAAGAAGAGCTCCAGTCTCTGTGTTTGAAAGTTCGAATTCTGAATCTAGCTAACCCAAATTCTTTTCTGGGAAAAGAGTTTAGATGCGTAGAAAGAAATGTTTAATTTTGCAAGATTTATCACATCATGCCATGCACAATCCTGATTTATTATCATGGGTGGGAAGACAGTATGCTCACTGCCACTGGTATTATGGTCCTACCCTTGTAAGAGTTGAACAGCTATTAGTCTGAGGCTCTCAAGCTTTTCACTGCAGCCCGAAGAACAGGAAATGCCCTTCTTTGGAAGGAAAGATAAAATTCATAGCTGAATTCTGTGCCTGGGACTCACTCATACCTAATACTCCTTCCTCCTCCTATTTTCTCCACAACAACAACCCTGTGAGGTGAGTTGGGCTGAGAGACAGGGACTGGCCCAAGGTCACCCAGCCGGCTTTCATGCCCAAGGCGGGACTAGAACTCTCAGTCTCCTGATTTGCTATTGGCTTCTTCCTAGGGCTGAGAGACAGGGACTGGCCCAAGGTCACGCAGCCGGCTTTCATGCCTAAGGCAGGACTAAAGCTCTTAGTCTCCTGGTTTCTAGCCCAGCACCTTAACCACTAGACCAAACTGGCTGTTTGTAAACTTGGTTCATGGCTTGGT
Organism: Charina bottae; assembly: GCA_023362775.1. NCBI lineage: Eukaryota > Metazoa > Chordata > Lepidosauria > Squamata > Charinaidae > Charina > Charina bottae. Next base: position 9,911,350 of record JALMGJ010000010.1, read on the forward strand.
GTGATATATGAATGAAGCATTGTGGCTTGTTTTAACCTGGGCCAGGTTAAATTAACCAGGTTTAGCAGACTGTATGAATACAGCCACTAGGTTTGCTGAAGCATGTTGTGTTGGAAGTCAAAACTGGGAATTGGGGCACATAGTGCAATGCAGACATACAGTAGCTTTTGACAAACAGGAAAAAAAGCATGTCCTTTGCACGCTGGAAGCTAAATTAAAACATGATTAAAGGAAATGTGGACCCCAGGGTTTAAAAAGGAAATGAAAGTTAAAAATAATCTACTTCCCCCACCCCTTTTTTGTTCCTTCTGCGTGAAATTACTTGTTATAACTGTATTCGGAAGTTTGAATCCTGCAAAGGACTTGATTCTTGGCAGGTTTTCAGTTGTCAAAATAAGGTGTGGACTGAGGTGGCCCCGGACAGGCCAGCTCAGGCCGCCTCCACCTTGAGTAGAACGCTCAAGCAGTGGCTGGAGAGAGTGTTCTCTTTCACCCCTCCAGGTTAAACAGTAGCAGGTGATAGGAAAGACTTCAGACACCTGCAGCCCAAGCAGGTGTCAGCCAGGTCGGAGCTGCATTGGGCCTTTGAAAAGCTCTGCCATCTCCAGAAGTTGGTGCCACGTTGTGATTTTCAGTGTGACAGGAGGGGGAAAAGGAATGAAATGCATGTTTTTTTTTATGTACCATCAAGTTGTTGTCGACCCCTAGTGAACACATAGATAGATTTTCTCCATGATGATCTGTCCCTAATTTGGTCTTTCAGGTCTCCCAGTGGTGCATCCATCGCCACTGTAACTGTGTCCATCCACTTTGCCACTGGTCTTCCTTCCTTCCTTCCTTCCTTCCTTCCTTCCTTCCTTCCTTCCTTCCTTCCTTCCTTCCTTCCTTCCTTCCTTCCTTCCTTCCTTCCCAGAAGAGGAATTGTATTGATGCCACTTTTGATTCAATGTAAAGGAAATGAAAATTAGTGTTTGGTCTGGTGTCACCTATTACTTTTTGGAGTACAAGAATAATATGCCATGTAAAGACCAATTATATTTACTTGATTCATTGGGAGGCTGTGAAGTCTGACCAAGTTGAGATAAGAGCTCACTGATACAGAGGCTGCATGAAAAGATTCCCACCTTAATTTGTCACCTCTCTCCCTTTGCCTTAGATCAACCGTGAACGCTGGTGTCCTGTCGAACCTTCTCCGGATTCCTTACTGTTGGAGCAGAAACATCCTTGCAACTCTGCAGGTAGGAGAAATACTTTTCTCTTTGACATATGGAAATAGAAGAATGTTGTGTTATTCCTTAGATGTATGGGGGGTGGGGGGGCTACATGACAAGGATCTTTTTGTCAGGCTGCAGTAGACTCAGCTACCAATTACTGCCCAGTGCAGGATCTCAAAAACAGAATGTTGTGTTTGGGGAATGCATCCTTTGCAGGCATACAATATCTGAGTTGGTTAGTTTCTGGTTAGACTTCTTGGAGAGCACAATCAAGGTTCTCCACTACGATGCCCTTCAGATAAGTTTGGACTCCCAACTCCCAAACTCCTATCCATCCTGTGACATTGTGGCACATCTTAAGAGTATCAGGTAGGGGAAAGCTGGGTTATAAAATGCTGTCACTGAAATATAGTTGTGCAAACCACAGCTCTTTTTTTAAAAACTTCATAGTACCACATATGTCAGTGACACCTTTGGTTCACCCTTCTGCTCCTCCCATATTTCCACCTGTCTCTTGCTTATCTTCTGCCTGCAGTACGCAGAATGGGCAGCCTTTGGGCAGTGGGGAGGCAGAGAGGTGTGCTTAAAGGATGCGGGGGTGGGGATGGGGAGTAAGGACCACAATAAATGAGGTAATGATGTAGATCTTGTACCTGGGCAAGATGAGGATTTTCTGTTTTTCTATTTGGTAGGGGGAGGTTCATTAACTTTTATGATTATTTGGGGCATACACTACAATTTTTGTTGCCTCAAACTGAGAGGAAAATGTGCCATTATTTTTCAGCAGATCACACTTTTAGGGGACTCCAAGGGTTGTAAGGGAGTCATGGGTCATAAATTGGAATCTTTGTATTCTGGGATATAACCTCGGGGTGTCTTGCTTGCTACAACCAGTGGGAGCGGAAGATGGATTTACTGTAAGATATTGTAGGGCACATGAGCTGGATTCATTGCTGATGTTGCCAAACTTTTGAAGAGGCCCATTTTATCTCCAGGTGGAAAACAACCACCCACAAAGTGCTGGTAGTTCTATTGGTGACCCATGTTCCTGTCTCTATCCTCAATGTGCGCTCTTCTGGCTTCATCTGATGATATAGCCAGTTTGGTCTAGTGCTTAAGGCACTGGGCTAGAAACCAGGAGCCTGAGAGTACTAGTCCTGCCTTAGGCATGAAAGCCGGCTGGGTGACCTTGGGCCAGTCACGCTCTCTCAGCCCTAGGAAGGAGCCAATGGCAAACCAGGAGCCTGAGAGTTCTAGTCCCGCCTTGGGCATGAAAGCCGGCTGGGTGACCTTGGGCCAGTCCATGTCTCTCAGCCCTAGGAAGGAGCCAATGGCAAACCAGAAGACTGAGAGTTCTAGTCCCGCCTTGGGCATGAAAGCCGGCTGGGTGACCTTGGGCCAGTCCCTCTCTCTCAGCCCTAGGAAGGAGCCAATGGCAAACCAGGAGCCTGAGAGTTCTAGTCCCGCCTTGGGCGGCATGAAAGCCGGCTGGGTGACCTTGGGCCAGTCCCTGTGTCTCAGCCCAACTCACCTCACAGGGTTGTTGTTGTGGAGAAAATAGGAGGAGGAAGGAGTATTAGGTATGTTCACCGCCTTGAGTTATTTATAAAAACAATAAAGGCAGGATAGAAAATAAATAAATAAATATTTCTGGCAAGTTATAACACCTTTCTTCAAGTAATGCAGTCTTGATTAGTGTGCTTGTCTTAATATAACTCCACCTAGTGAGTCACTAGGTCATCCTGCCTCCCCTGGAAGGTGATATTTTGCAGGAAATCAGTATTCACCCTCTATATTAAAATGTGTAATGTTCTTCTATTTCTGTATTAATCTGGTTAAACCACTGCTGATTTATATCACTTCAGATTGTAGGTGGAAGGCTCATATGATTGCATGTTTCTCCAGTGCTTCTTACAAAATTAAGTAAATAAATAAATTCATACATTAAAAAGCTAGCAGGCCAGGATGAAATATGGGCAAATGCTTTCCTTTCCAAGATGTTATTTCCTGTGTAGATTCAGTACTTCTTAGATATAATGGGGAAGTATCATTGGTCAGTGACGAAGCATTTACTCTGCATATAAAAGGCCTCACATTCAGTCCCTGACAACTCTAGTTAAAATGCATCAGGTAGCAAGTGATGTCTTGGGAGGTGGCAGCATCTGGCTAATCTGTCTGGGCTTGGAAGCTAAGCAAGGTTGGGCCTGCTTAATACTTGGATGGGAGACCTCCAGGAAATACCAAGGCTGGGGGCTAGACAGGCTGAACATCCTGTAGGAAAGTGATGACAAGACCAGAAAATTACATGAAGTCTCCAGGAGTTTAGTTCAACTCACAGAAGAATTCACTTATTTTAATTTACTTGCAGGTAATAGGAAAGTGGTGTGGTGGGCGTGGTGGCTCAGCAGGTAAGACGCCAGGCTTGTCGATCGGAAGATCGCAAGTTCGGAGGTTCGAATCCCTAGCCCTGCGTGCGGAGTGAGCTCCCGCACTCGCCCCAGCTCTTGCCAACCTAGCAATTCGAAATCATGCAAATGCAAGTAGATGAATAGGTATCACTTTGGTGGGAAGGTAACAGCGTTCCGCGCATGTCATGCCGGCCACATGACCGCGGAAGCATCTTCAGACAACGCTGGCTCTTCGGCTAACAAGTGGAGATGAGCACCGGCCCCTAGAGTCGGACACGACTGCACAAATGTGCGGGGGGAACCTAACCTAATAGGAAAGTCCCCTACCAGAGCCCTGGAGATCTTCTGTCAGTCAGGGTAGATGATATTGGACCAGGTCAGCCTTCTCTAACATTGTAACCTTCAGATAAGTTGGACTTCAGCTCCCATAATTTTCAAAGCCTGGCTGGGAATTTGGGAGCTTTGTTTTCAACACATCTGGAGTTCCTTTGGGGGAAGGCTGAGCTGGATAAGAACTTTGGGCTAGTTTGAATTGGAATATAAGAATTGGCCTGTATGTAATAATCCCTTTAAATGTTCACCAGAGGGTCCCCTGTGAGTCAACTTAGCCTTTGAGTCAACTGAGGCAAAAAGTCATCCTCTGTATGTCTGTTTGATTGGTTTGAATATACGTTATTGGGAAATAGAAGCATGTTGCTTTGCGTGCTAATGCTCTACTCAGCTTTCTGATTTAAAAACACCCATTCCAAAGTGACACTGGTGACTTTCAGACCCTGGAACCTGTTAAAAAGTTAAAAGCCCTCCAGGCTTGATGTAATCAGCTGACTGACTACCCATCAAGCAATTTGACTGAACATTGCAGTGGATGACAAAGTGCTTGTGATGAAACAATTTGAAACGTCTGTAGCCCCTCAAGGGAAAAGAAGCAACTGATTCCAAAATTGTAAAAGAATTTTGCCTCCTTGATCTGGAGCCTACGGCAAACATTTTTGTTTTCACTTCACAGTCTTCCCTCAAATCTGATTTCCTAAGTTGAGGGTCAAACCTCCATGATGTCTCAAGGAGAGCAAATCACAAGAGATGGGGGTGATGGTGTTGTGGCATGGTCTCTAGGAACATCAGTGGTGACTAGGGATGTGGCAACATTCCAAACCCAAAATGATGTGTGATTCAAGATTCAATGTTGTAGCCCGGGGAATATTAAGGATGTGAAAGAAAGCTTCCTCCTTCATTTTCATTCTAAAGCCAGAAAGATAGGTTGAGATTATAATCGAAGATGAGTACTAACTACCAGCCAATCTACAGAAAATTGACAAATTAAAGAAATTAAAGAAATTAAAATTCCAAGAGCAAATGAGTAATAGGATGCAAAGGGCTGTTGCCTCTGAGGGCAGGACAAAGCTTCCCTCTCCCCCGTTTTATATGCACCCTTGATGGTGATTCACATGTAAACAGTCTCACTGGGAATCAGTGAGCATCAAGAAGGAACTCCGCTTCCCTCTGTAAAATTCAGTATTGCACCTTTCCTACTGAAATTTATGGGTTAAGAAGGCAGCCTTTGCTTAGAGGGTTTACTTTCCATGTGTTGGGACTCTAGTTCCTCAGTTTTCTCAGCCAGATAACTCCAAATTCTGGGATTTGCATTCCAGCATATCTGGAGGGCACCTATTTCAGAAAAGCAGGTCTCTTTCCATCCTTCCCAGCCAGAGAATAAGTGTGATGCTACTTTAGACAGCAAAGAGAATCATGAGCATCATCATGATAGGGTGTGTGTATGTGTGTGAGAGAGAAGGAGAGAGAAACTGGAAGAAAATGAATATTGACCCAGAAATACCAAATCTCTTTTGCTATTCAGAAAGGCATGAGGATAACTTTAAATTAGAACATCAGGATTTGTTACCCTGGTTGCATTCCAGATATGTCTTAAGATAAGATGATGATGGACCACTGCAGACTCTAAGTGGAGAATAATTCATTTAAGGCTTCCTCATATTAAAAAAGGCAGGAAGGAGATTCCCATTATTATTTTTTTAAATAAATTTTATTAAGTTTTTAGATATACAAAGTTAAAAGTTGAAAATGAAACAGAAATAGAAATACAAATTAAAGAGAGAAGAAAAAAAGTGTAGAAAAGTAAAAGAAAAGAAAAGAGCATAGAAATTAGCTAACTTCCGATCTATCTCTGGTCATAGAAATAAAATTTTTTTTTTCTTACATACTAGCTTGTCATATAATATTCATAAACATTTCTTTTCCCCCCCATAAATTTTATTAAATTTTATAATACATATTAAAAGTTAGAAAAAGAAATAGAAATATAAAGTAACATTTCTTGTCTAATATTTTCTATTTATATATAATCTAGTCTTCAAAACCCCATATAAGCATTGCCCCTCCTGATTTTTGCAAATATTCCATCAGCGGTTTCCATTCTTTAAGGCAGAGCTTTCCAAACTGTGTGTGGCGACACAAAAGTGTGTCGCCACACACAGTCTGGTGTGTCGCCACACAACCCGGAAGTGCTGATCATCATCAGCGCTTCCGGGTTTTCCCGCGGCGACACACCAACGGCGGCGCGCAAAAACCCGAAAGCGGCAGCAGAGTTTTCATTCTTTTTCATTCTTCAAAGTTTCATTCTTTATTTTCAGTTTAAGAACACTGTTAAGGCATATATACAGGCCTACTGATGAAACACATATAATAATTTGGTAACTTCTGGCCTCTATTTGAGCCTGAATGTGCGGGGGTTCCCCGAGGCCTGAAAAATATTTCAAGGGTTCCTCCGGGTCAAAAGGTTGAGAAAGGCTGCTTTAACCCAACCCTTTGTCTGCTGACTTGGTTCCTTCTTATAGGGGAGATTTTAAAAACGTATGCAATTTGTTTCATATTTGTTATAGTAAGTTCCTTGTGAAGATTTCTCCTAAAAGCTGGAGTATATAATGATACTGATAAGAGATTTCCCCACCTGTATTTGGAAATTGAGGCCAGACTGTTCTAGCACCCTGTCATTTTACTACTTGATTCTGCTTCATGTGCAGGCAAGGGAGATACTTTATTCTGCTGCATGTCCAGTCCCCATCTTGGCCCTTTTACTGTGCACTAAAAAGTTTCCTTTCTTCTGCTTTGGAAGGAGTGGTTATGGAGAGGTCAGTCCATAAAACACATTTTTCAGGAAGTAAATGGCATCTCTGCTGGGAACTTGTCATTCTTCCAGCTTTGTTGTAGTGGCATTTGTGCGGTGGAGATTTATCAGGCCATCAGGAGAGGTGGAAATCATCTTGGATTGCACAATGTGTGCACACGTAGAGCAAAACAAATGAAAACAGAAAAATAAATCATGTTTCCCTAGAAAGAAGAGGGAGTGTTTCCAAGGTGGCTTTTCAGTTCAGGAACCTCTCAGCCCTTACGAGATAGCTATGTACCTAATACCCTTCTTGTTTATTACATTTTACTTTTTCCTACCTCCTTGATCCATTTTATTTCTTACTTTTCCTTCATTTTCAGGTCATAACTGATTCTCCAGGCTGGTAGCATTTTCCCTCAAACTGGAACTATTTCATATGCTTATGGTTCTTCAACTATGGAGGGATGGCTGGGCCCATATTGTTTGGACTTGTTTGCATGCTTCCTGCTAAGAGGAAGCCAGGATCAATCAATGGTTTTCCTGATTCTAGTTTGCTTAGTAGACTGAAATTAAAGAAACCACAGCTCCTCTATTTCAGATGTTAACCTGGACCCATGATTTGTTTAATCCTGAAGTAAAAGTTTCCTGTCCTCATATGCCAACAAGAAGGGAAAGGGAGCAATGCACACAACTTGCTCTTCCTTGTTCTCTGAGCAAAACACACCCACAAAAGTTGTTATGTTTGAACCAGGCCAATATCAGATGCATCTAATTGTGTGTGTGGTTGTGTGTGGAGGGGGCTGTTTCTGAGGACTTGAGCCCACATTCTCCTGCCTTTAGATTAGTAATGTGATATCTACCAATGTTAGGGTAATTAGAGGAGAGAGAAGACATGTTGCCAAATTTGCTGTGCATTTTCAGCACCGGAGTGGATTAATTTTTCTGGAATTAGTGCCTGCCCAGTGGCCAATCTGGAACTTCCTTTTCAATTTTCCATTTCAGTGTTTTGTTACTGTTCTTTTTTTCCCTTTTGGTACAGAGCTGTCTTGCCCTTCTGTCTGGAATGCAGTGGGACATGCTCTGTTAAATTGCCAGCTGGATCAGTGGGAATTCTGGCTTGCAGATTGTATGGCTTTTCTCTCTCCCCCCCCCTTTTTTTTTTTCTTCTCTCACCTTTTTCTACTTATGGAAAAGAAATGCAGACTGATGAGGATGCATTGAAAGTGGAGAAGGAAAGGAGCCACACCTGTTAAAATAGAGAAATCACCCTTGGCAGAATGGCAGCTACTTTGTGGAATACTAGCCATTCCCAGATCTGATGCCTCCTCCCTTCTCCTTAACATTATATATCCCAGTATTTCTCAACCATGGCAGCTTGAAGATGTGTGGACTTCAACTCCCAGAATTCCTCAGCCAGCATGCTGGCTAGGGAATTCTGGAAGTTGAAGTCCACACATCTTCAAGCTGCCATGGTTGAGAAACACTGATATATCCACCACAGGCAATTGACTCTTGCAAGTTTCATAGTAGACTGCCTGAAATCTTTGAGGCCAAGTCTGGCTTTTGATAGGAAATCTGCCTGTCCAGATCTTCGAGATGGGTAGTAAGTGAGCAAAACCTCAGGAGGAGTCTGAGAGCACTTTTCCCAACTAACAGATTTTATTAAAAGGCATAAGCTTTTATGAGTTGCAGCTCACTTCATCAGAGGCGTAGAGTGGCTAGACCATGGGTGTCCAACCTTTTGGCTTCCCTGGGCCACACTGAGTGAAGAGGAATTGTCTTGGGCCACACATAAAATATATAATATAGTTAATGTATATAAGTAATAAAACTTCATTTATTTTTTAATATTTTTATTATAAAATTTTAAAAAAGAGGGCAACATAAAACTAGTGGGATATTTGACCTTGTTTTTGTGAAACTAATGCATAAACATAATATAAACATAATGTCTGGTTCGATGAAAGTGGTTGCAGTTCTCAGTGAGTTCTCAAGGTGCTCATCAGAAATTTTAATTCTAATTTTACTCTTCGTATGCTTCATCCTTGAAAATAGTTGCTCACAAATGTACGTGCTGCCAAAAAGCGATGTCATGAATAAGGTGTGATTGAGTCCAGTAGAGAGACATGATCAAATTTTTCTTTGAGTTGAATGTCTGATTGCAACTCTATGCATTCCATTTGAAAATTCAGAGGTAATGTAGTTATGTCGACTGAAAATAGAGTCGAAAATATACCAAAATATTGATGATTTTTCCAGAAATCTTGAAACCTGTTCTCAAATTCCTGTATCAAACTGAAAAGCAAGGCTGCATATTTCTCGCTGTTCACAGGACTGTGTTTAGCCAATGTATTAAAATGTATAAAATTTATTTATTTATTCATTATTTAAATTTATATGACCGCCCATCTCCAACGGGAGTTATGAAATTATTTTCCATAACTTGAGCTTGCCATACTTTAAGTTTCATTTCAAACACTGTTATGGTTTGAAACATTGCAGTGAGAAGTTGGTTTTCACCTTGAAGATGCATGTTTAACTCGTTTAAATTAGCAGTCAAATCCACCAAAAATGCTAAATTTGTGAGCCATTTTTCATCTTCAAGTTCTGGCACAAATTTTCTTTTTGATTCCATAAACGACTTGATTTCATTTCGCAAATCATAAAATCTTTTCATCATTTTACCCCGACTTAGCCACCTTACTTCAGAAAAGTAAATGATGTCCCCATAATCAGCATCCATACTTTTAAGGAACTCCTGGAATTGGTGATGGTTCAATCCAATCCCTTGGCCCTTATGAAATTCACTGCTTTGATGGCAATGTGCATGACATTATCCATTTTTAAAGCTTTCACGCATAAATTTTCTTGATGTAGAATGCAGTGATACTTCATCAAACGTGAGTTGCCGGCAGCACTTGCATCGTCTTCTATCAATTTTGTAAGTCCCTCACTTTTACCAACCATCGCCGGGACACCATCAGGAGATATACCAGATATGTTGACAGTGGTTGAAGAAAATCACTTTAATGTCATTTTTACTGCTTCATACAAATCAAGAGATTTAGTTGTGTCTTTTAATGGCACCAAAGAAGCCATTTCTTCAGTGACATTATATTCGTTATCAATACCTCTAATAAAAATGGCAAGTTGAGCCATATCTGTAGCATCAGTACTTTCATCCATCACCAAAGCATAAAATTTGAAATTAGCAGCTTTACTCTTCAAACCTCTTTCGATAGATTTTCCTATTTCTTCAATTCGCCTGGCTATAGTCTGGTGAGACAAACTGATTTTAGAAAAATCACTTTTTTTATCAGGACAAATTATATCTGCCACGCTTTCCATACATTGCTTAATAAACTCACCATCGGTAAATGGTTTTGATTTTTTTGCAATCACATTTGCTACCAAATAACTAGCTTTTATAATAGAGTCCTTTTGAGTTGTGCCTTTTTTAAAAAAAAATTGTTGAGACAGACTTTTTTTCAGTTCCGCTAATTTGTCTTTATGACAAATTCCTTGATACGCTTTGAATTTGGCAGCATGTTTTTCCATATAATGCCTTTTCAAATTGTAGTCTTTGAAAACTGACACATTTTCCCTACAAACTAAGCACAGTGCCTTAGTATTTGTCTCGACAAAAAAGTACTCATCTGTCCATTTTTTGTTGAATACTCTTCCTTCATCCACGATTTTTCTTTTTTTCTTTTCTTTTTCGGGTTCTGTTTTCTGTTGAAACGACATTGAAGCCATGCTGGAATAAATTTATTTAGGAATAAATATTTTTTTTAAGAAATAACACAACAAGCCCATCATAAATTATTAGGTAGGCAAATAAGGAAAGCAAAGTTTAATAATCAAATAAGAAAACTTACATGTCTACTTAATAATAATAACAATAAACGCCTGTCATCGCAGAACACATGTAGGTAGGTTGAAATATTATATATAACGCCAAGTCGCCACAAGCTGATGTGTGTAGCGGGCGGCGGCGGCATTTACACTGCATTGCCCCCTCCCCTCCACAGCGTTCCATTGTTTCTACCTACGCAGTCCGCGCTTGAGCACCGCGCGATCGAGTCATGAAAAAAATCGCAAAATAATGTTAAAAGTTTACAATTTTGGGGGGCCACATTACTAGCTGTTCAGGGCCACATGTGGCCTGTGGGCTGCGGGTTGGACACGCCTGAGCTAGACCCTTGGTTTCTGTGCTAGGAGTTCTGTGAGAGATCATGATTTTAAAAAAAAAGTTTGTTGAACTTTGCATGCCGCGGGATGGTAGTGCTTACAGTGGTGGGAATTGTTATGCACTTGACTCAGCTACTGGCTTACCATTTTGCTGTTGTTATAAATTTGTAAAATGTGGATTGCGTAGGTTGGAAGTTAAAAGCATGGTGAAGGGTTCATATTTCTTGCCATGTTTATGCAGGGGGTTCATTGAGACCTGAAAATTATTTCAAGGGTTCCTCCAGAGTAAAAAGGATGAGAAAGGCTAGACTGATGTAGGATTTAAATTGGGAGGAGAGAGGAGGAGGGGAAGGGAAGGGAAGACAGGTTGGTCCTGCAAGTACAGGTTACTTGAGGCTCCCCTCCTACAATGTCTAGAGTAGGTGAGAATTTTTCATAGTCAGGTCCAGTCTTTCTCTTAAGCAACATTTTCAGGCTAAAGACTGCAGGGAATATGGCGGTGAAGTGATGAAATCACCACCAGAATGTTTGACCCTTTTTATGATGGGGGATGCTAAAAACAAGAGCAGGTCATATGCTTAATGTATCCAGTTTCTTTTTCCCCACAATGCTGGGTTTAATTTTGCCAGCATGATCTTGGGAGAGGTGGGGGCACAGAGGCTGTAAAACAAAAACAAAAAACAAAAAAAAAGGGGGGGGGAGCACTGGGGAAAACATATTGGTGATTCAGAGTCAGTCACTATCTTTCAGCCCAGTCTTCCTCTGAAGTTTGACGTTCACAGGTCAAAACTGGAAGAGGGAGTTCTTATTTACACACCTTTATCTTCTGGAGGAAATACTGGTTGTAAAATAATTCTGTGTTTATAAGTAAATAAAAGTGACTAATAGAACAGACCTATCTTAATGGCTGGAATGTCTTGCGGGTGGAAAAAGAGAGTGTAAAATGCAGTTCCTTAATAATATCTGGCATGATTTCCTTTTTCTACCACCTTAAAATTGTTGAAAGTAGAATAATAATGGAAAAAAAATGACAGCTGCAGAATAAGAAAGAGGCTATGGAAAGTTTTGCACATTTTATCCAGGTCACCCAAAGAATTAATCTCCCCCCCCCTTTTTTTTTTCTTTCAGAGTTTAAATGTCCTGGATATAGACATTTATACTGCATTTTTATTGTATTTTTTGGCAGAGAAAATTATTTGACATATGTTGCAGGATTGATGGAAGAATTACTGACTGATTATATGAGAAACGCTGTGAAAGCTAGAAAATGCTATGGAAACACTAAGGAGTCATAAGAATTAAAAACATCTTAGGCAAGGGCTCCTAAGGGTCTTGGCTTAGTAAGGCTGAGTGTCCAGTCCTATTATTCATCAGGGTAGATAGTTGCCTGGTTTCTTCTTCTGATGACCTCCACCCAGGTTTTCCTCTCTGTTGGTAGACTGAGCCATTACACCGCTTGTCCATTGTCCTTTAAACTAGACTGCTATCTTCAGGTGAGGACAGTAAAGATGCTGTTCTGTTGTTCGTTTAAACCAGGGGTGGGGAACCTTTTTTCTGCCAAGGGCCATTTGGATATTTATAACTGGGGACCGGGGTGGGTGGGGGGCGGGCTTTCTGGGATTACCAGGGGCCGGAGTTTGCGGGGGGAGCCAATCACAAGCACTGGGGGGCGGGGTTTGCAGGCGGGAGCCAATCACGTGGAAGGGGCGGGGTTTGCGGGCGGGAGCCCCGGGGGCCTTAGGCGGGAGCCCTGTGGGCCTTATATGGCCCGCAGGCCTGACGTTGCCCACCCCTGGTTTAAACAGAATCCAGCCACCAGTCCACATGGTGTCAGTCTGTGAAATGGAGGTACGCCACTGTGTCATTCACCTGGGATTCCCCAATATCTTGAGATGCCCCCTAGTTCATGGTAGACCACATCATAGTTCATATCTCAGCACCTATGCCACAGTGTCTTTTGGATTTTCAATCTCCGACTATATGATACATATATATTTTAAATTTGTCTTCTTCCAGAAAGTGATAATTTTCTAGAAGACAGATTAAGCGGTGACGGCTCCTCATCACAAGGCCTCCTTAAGAGAGGATCTGGGAGTGAATCTGAACTCTTTCCTCTCTCCAGTGATGGGCTGGACGAGGTGGACTTTAGAAAGGTAAGATGAAAATTGGCCCAATAGATCTACCAAAGCTCTTCTACTGATGTTTCTTCCTTTGGCTGCAAAGTCATATGATTGTTAGCATTTTTTGTCATTCGGCTCTTCTGCATGACAGCCTTAAGCTGCTTGTCTCCTGTGCTGATACTGGCTGGAAATGAAGTCAGCTAAAGAAATCACTCCCTAGATTTCAAACTGTTAGCAACAGTGCTGGCCAAGTGTTTTAGCCAAATAGGTTGTCCAAGGTTTATTATTGGTGGCCGTAATAAATTTAATTAAATAATAATAATAGGAATAACCATAGCACCTGTTTGGTGGATTCTCTTGCTTCTTTACGCTTCCCTTGATGCAAAGCAAGAAAAAATAGGTGGAAGTTGCCTTTGTGAAGGGTTAGAGCAGGGCTTTCCAAAGTTTTCCCGCGGCGACACACCAACCGCCCTTGGTGTGTCGCCGCGGGAAAACCCGGAAGTGCCGCCATTGCGGCAGCGCGCAAAAACCCGGAAGCGCTGCTGCCGCTTTCGGGTGTTTGCACGCCGCCGTTGGTGTGTCGCTGCGTGAAAACCCGGAAGTGCTGATGATGATCAGCGCTTCTGGGTTGTGTGGCGACACACCAGACTGTGTGTGGCGACACACTTTTGTGTCGCGACACACAGTTTGGAAAGCTCTGGGTTAGAGGTATGTTGAAGATGACATTCAGCTCCCCAAAATCAGTAAAAACCAGGGCAGCAGGACATGCAAATGAACCCACTGACTGATGAATCTTGCCAGTGTAGACTTACATAGGACTCCTGTATGAAAAGTTGATTTTAAAAAGAGAAAACCCCTCCAACTTACAAATATTTATATTTAATCAGAATGAAGTCTATAGTGTAATTCCCCTTGAGATGATGAGACTGGATTCAGGCAGCAGGACTACCTCACCAGTATTTTTTATTTCATTGCCCACAATCCTCAGCTAGCAGGAAACTGGCTGATGATGATGGGTTTTAAAGTCCCAACACATCCAGGTTGAGATTATTTTTTTGCTGTGAAGTTATTCAGGGGTCTTCCAATGCTACTGAATCCATGCCTGATGCTGGCTATTGAAATCCAGCATACCTGGAAGGCACTGGAGTAAGGAAAGGGAGTAAGATTGGAGTAAGGAAGGGGAGACTCACACGTAACATTTTGGGGAAGGAATGCAGGGCATGGCAGAGGGATGCAAAGTGGGAGAACTTGTGTCATGATTGTGCTCAGGACTAGGACAATCTGTTTTATTAATTTTACGGTAGACTTTTGAAGAGTTTTTCCTCCCTTTTACAACGGTGCCAAGCTTATTTTAGGATTTACCCTACAGTTTTCATGTTTCTTGTTCAAAATGGCAGAAATCTGTGGCACTGATTTTCAGCTGTTGAGATTGAGGTGGTTCCAGGGGGAAAAATATAGGGTTTGGGGGACTACTCCTGGCTTTGATTCCCTGGTTGCCCACCTTTGCATTAAGCAACTTCAAGACAGTGCCTTAATGCAAAATATCATTGGTTATTCCGGAAACCTCCTTCTGAATTTTCTCTTTTCTCAAACTAAACATTCTCTGCAACAGGCCTATGTTGCAAGATGGGCCCATCTCAATGAATTATGCAGTCTGAAGTCATTTCCTGCAGCCTGTTTTCAGACTGTCCTGATAAATATACCACTTTCCCTGCTGGATCTTCTGAATATTTCAACTGTTGAGTATTTTGCCCAATCCAAGATTCTCTAGATGTGTTGACAGGTTGCAGGTTGCATCGTCCCCAGTCAGCAGCATTTTTTAAAAGGCAACAGAATCCTGGCAAACTAGGGGCCACCCTTGCTTTCTGATCACAGCTAAGCTGCTGCAGTTCTGGCCAAGAAGAAAAGCTATTCTGGATGCAAGTCTGGAGGGAAAAGCGTTTTCCCAATTCCTTGTGTACAAATCTAGGGAGTGCCTAAGAAAAGGGTGAGGCACTGAGAGGAACAGGAATTTTTGCCTGTAAAGTTCTGGCTTTGTTTTCTGAATAATATTAGTACCATTATTATGCAATTTAGAACCCCATCCCCAAATAAAAGAAGAAGTTGTAATAGTAGATTTTGGTGCAGGCATGATCTTCTGTTCCTTTCTTCCGAGAAACACTTTTACGTAACATCTGTGTAACTTAACATCGACAAAGGAAGTTGTTGAGCACTTGATTATTTTGAGCCCAGAGTTGAAATCAGATGAGGGAACATTTGTAAAGCAATTTTTGCTACATAGTCTCCTTGATCAACATGCTGGGATGCAGAGATGTTCTGCCATTGTGCTTGGCTAAAAACGCCTGACCAAGACAGAGTCACCATGCCAGATGCATCAATTGTCTGTTCCTGCCAGAGCAGGGCTATGAGGGCAGGATTGAAACTTCCTCCCTTTGCAAGTGACCTCATCCCAAGAGTAGGGAGCCAGAATGCAACACGGCTTGCAGCACAGCTGGTAGACACATGGGAATTTCAAGATTTTCCCCATTGTATAAAAAACAAGCATAATCTCATCCCTGAATCCTCATTGGTGGAGCAAAGAGGAGAATGCTGGGAGGCTCTTTTAACTGGAGGCTATTACAGTTGCAAGAAGAATGCCTGTCCCTTGTTCTGGGAGGTGTTTGAAGAAAGCATCTGTTTCCTTGTATGTAAAGGAAAAGAAAAATGTCAAACTCTAGGCATTGAAATGTGGAGAATACTAATCTGTGTGCCTAGTGTACACTGCTTCATTTGCTTTGGAATGAAAGTGTCATTGCCTTGCTGGAGATTCCCGTTTTAGTATGGATTTAAGTAAACTGGCTCCAGTAGAACTGAGAAGATAGATCCCACTTTTTTTCCAGCCAGCTGATCTGCTGTTGCCATCTTAGGGCAAACCTCAGCTTTTGTAGCACATCGAGAAGGAATGCGCTTTGCTTTTGTAGCCCATCTTTGGCATATTCCCACTTGGACCACCATGGGCCTTCAGCCTGGGCAAACTAGGCAGCTCAAGCTGTGTAGCTCCAGGTCCTCTCTTGGACAGGATAAGGAACCAGTGGTGGTCTATACATTGCTGCACTTCAGAGTCCAACACTCCTGACCATTGGCTTTACAGGCTCAGTCCGATGGGAACTGTAGTTCAGCCCACACACAACCCCTACCACTGCCCAACGCACACTTCAGTGTGCTCAACGTAAGTTTGCCTGCTTCTTCATTGTGGTGTCATGGAAAGCTCCTGGATTGAAAAATATACCACAGCGTTAATGTTGGGCTTGTGACCCATCCACCACCTTGTGATGTGATGAGATAGCAGTCTTCCGCTCATCACTTTTGGATTCAAATATACTTTAGGGGATTTCTGTGCAGAGTTTAAGATTTGGAAGGAGGATGTGCAGAGATCACTTCTTCTTTACTTAAACTTTTAAGTCACTGGCAAGGAACTTGTAAATCCCCTTTGGAATAACTGTCCCTGGTGAGATCATCCTTCTTTCCTTACTGCTCTGGGTTCAATTTCATTGTGGTGTGAGGTTTAATGAAGCACAAACTGGTTCAGGCAAGGAATGAGTGTCCAGACTTAGAGCTTATAGAATCCAAGATAGCGAGGGGCAGTGTTCTCATTTATGTAAACAAGAAGCAAAACACCCAACAGCTCTTTATATGAGAAATAAGGTCACTGGGGAGGTTTGGCTGCTGTGTCTGCTATTTTCTTGGGGAATTGTTGCAAACTTTTTTGGACACACATGCTTAGCTTGGGCTTCTGAATTAAACTAGCACATAGACTACCTCGGGCTCACCACTGTTGGAGTACAGTTGCCTGCATACAGCTGTTAACAATCCTCTCCTGGTTCAGCAAGGTATGACAAATTGGACACAAGTTTATTGGCCAGTGACTTGGACTCTGCTGTCTGAACCAAGCCTTATAATAGATGTCAGATGCTTTGGCAAAAGCTTTCCCCACTCAAAGCTGCTGTTGCTTCCGTGACTGTAAGAAAAGGAACAGCCTCAGGTAGCATGAAGAGCTTCTTGGAATTATCCCTTCCTATCTCTAGATTCAGTCCTTGCACAGCTAATTGCCAGTTTTATCCTGCAGTGTAATGTGTATTGATTCTGGTAACAGATAGAGCTCACGCTATGCAAGACCTGAATTCCTCTCAATTTTTGGCCTCCCACTAGATGCACTTAATAACTGGGACTATGAGAAGCATAGCTCTCCCTGAAGTGGCCCCTTTGCTTTGAAACCATCTTTTTTTTTTCAGACTAGCAATGACCTTGCCATTTGAGTACTTGCCATTTGAGTTGTGGTTCCCCCCCCTTTCCCCCCCCTCTTTTGTTTGTTTTCAGATTTGATTCTTGTTTATTTTTGTAATTTGGATTGGTTTTTTTTTAAATAAAAATATATGTTTGAGTATTGGGTCAAAATAAGTAACGTTAAAATGTTGGTGGAGCCAGGACAAAAACTCCATCTGATTTATTTGACTTGAAGTCAGATGGATTCATTTCTTGGTCTGCAGGCTAAGACCAAATGCCATGTTGATGGACAGATTAAAATTTAAGTTAATGAAAAATGAAATGTTTGCATTTCATTAAAAGTAAAAGCCACTATTTTAAACACATTTAACATCAAACAATTAGCAAGATCATACCCTATGCATGTAATAAGCTTCCCCTTCTGTCACATTAAAAGTTACAGGAGGGCCAATACAAAAAAGTTCCGTACGAACTGGGATTGTGCCCCTGTGGACAAGGGGCTATTGAAACTATAGCACATGTCCTGTTATACTGTATATATTGTAGGGTCTCACAAACCCACTTAATAACTCCTCATTTGATAAAATATCCAGGAAATTATGATCCCTTTTATGTCCAACTGTTGCTAACTGATCAGAATGATTTAGTCTCCCTGAATGTAGCTAAATTTTGCTATACAGTCTGAAAAATAAGGCAGACTTGGACTGCCCATTGACGACTCTACCAATTGCAAATATATTATTAAGCTTCGCTCATTTCATTTAATGTATTTTGTAGTTTAATGTATTTTAATGTATTGCATTTATAATTCTGGTCTGTGACCGTAATAAAGAATTGATTGATTGATTGATTAAAAGTTACAGTGGGGTGATCACTTGGGAAGAAACCTACCTATAAATATCTCTAATGGTATGTGGGAAAAGCCTTGGGAGACTGGGCCAAGAGATGCTGCCAAGGGAACAGTCAGATAAGAGACAGCATAGCCCACAGCTGCATAGTGGGTGGGGCAAGAGGTTCAGAAGAGACCCTCCCTAGTTTTCTCGGGCTGTAAAGGAGATGGGTGGAGAATTGTACTTTCAGACTTGCAAGATTCTGTTAAAGTAGTTTTGCAATAAATTAGAATTGGTTCATCATGTTTCCTGTCTGTCTTTCAGACTTGCAAGATTTATGTCAGCCTTATGAGGTAGACCAGACAGGAAACACAACTCCTTTACAGCCTGATAAACTAGGGAGGGTCCCTTCTAGGCCTCTTGCCCTGCCCACTATCCAGCTACAGGCTATGCTCTTATCTGACCGTTCCCTAGGCAGCATGTCTTGGCCCAGTCTCCCAAGGTCTTTCCCACATACCATTACAATATCTGAAATAAATGTGGTACTACTACTGCTACTGCTACTGCTATCATTACCATTACTATTATATTATTGCAACCCCAAAGCAGCCTGAAGAGGAGCAATCAGCCAGACACAGTACAAGTTCAGCCTCTTCAGTGGATGATACAATATCGCTGGAAAGGAATTCTTCCATTGGTAGTAACCTTTCTGTCCCTCGGACTCCTGGTCCGATCGGGCCCAAGGAGAGGTACAGCCCAGATGGCAGCTGCTTCAACATGGCGGCGAGTGGAGAAGATCAAGATGGCATGGCAGTTGTCTCTGGGGAGCTGGATGAATTGCTGGATAGTGTCACGGAGGTGTCCCCACCTTCTTCTGGCCTGCGGAACTCTTTGAGGCCATTGTCTCCTTTTCGTCGGCATAGCTGGGGCCCAGGGAAGAACAGTAGCAACAGCGAAGCTGAGATCAACCACAGGAGGTAGGCCAAATGGGTTCTTGGAAGGGGCTGATCATCCACACCTAAGGAAATGGGAGGCTTACCAGATGCCAGAAGAAAAGAGATGGGGGGGAGAAGTCAAGTTCAATCACAAGATCAAAGCATGAGATCCAAATGGGAAATATTGGAGGCTGAGGACTGCCAATCTGGCATGCTCTGGGTGTTTTGGATCCCCCCAATTGGAACTCCCAGCCTTCCTCACTAGCTCATACAGCTGGAAACTAAGATAGGACTAGGCAACTTGGTTCCCTCCTGGTGTTTCGGACTCCAATCCCATTTGCCCTATCCAGTAGCCGTGGGTAGTGGGAGTTGTGAGTAAGCATGCCCTAGGCCAGAGCTTTCCAAACTTTTCATGTTGGTGACACACTTTTTAGACATGCATCATTTTGCGACACACTCTTACAGCAGGGCACAAGGCAGGCACTAGGACCTGCGCGGAATCACAGCAGGTTTGGAGGCAGCAAGGCACAAGGCAGGCACTAGGACCTGCACGGAATCCTGGCAGGGCAGGTTTGGAGGCAGCAAGGCACAAGGCAGGCACTAGGACCTGCACGGAATCCTGGCAGGGCAGGTTTGGAGGCAGCAAGGCACAAGGCAGGCACTAGGACCTGCGCGGAATCCTGGCAGGGCTCGGAGGCAGCAGCCGTCGCGACACACCCAGACACTGCAGCCGACACACTAATGTGTCCTGACACACCGTTTGGAAAGCTCTGCCCTAGGCTGTTGGTTTCTGACATAAGTGCAGAGCTTCCATTTTACTAAGGTAAAAAGCAGAGGGTGAGAAATAAAGCAGGACCATCCAATCAGCTAGGACTTCTTTGGGCTGCTCTGTAGATTGGGAAGTCAGGATCTTGGAGAAATCTGAAGGACTAGGTTGCCCTTCTGCAGTTTTTTAAGAATGGTCATGTTAAAAGAGGGTGTTCTGTCCCTTTTTCCCTTTATGTCTTCTTTGTTTTAGCTGAATTGCAAATGCAGCCTTTTTCCCAAAAAGCAGAGTAAGCCTGCTTCAAATAAGTGTTGTTGTTGTTGTTATTCTATTCTTTCCTAAAAAAAAAAAAGGAGGGGTGCTTTTTCTACACATCAAAAGCAAACTGGCAGCCTTTTTTTGTTTGTGCTTTGCTGTTCACACCAACATGAGGAGTAAAAAACTTTTTATTCTAAGTAAAAGCCTATGAGCTGTTTGAGAGAGCCGACTGAATGATTGGAAGGCATCTTCTCTTTATGGAAAAAGCAATGACACCATGATCTGGGAGGATTTTTGGATTTTATTTGATGTTTCATACTCTGTGACAAGAGTTAAGTAATTATCATGACTCAGGTTGTTGTCCACAATGACTCAACCTCATCTGTAGTGTGTGTGTGTGGGAGAGTGGGGATGACTGACATGTTAGAGGTGAAAAATAATGCTTTGAGATGAAGTGACTTTCAAGGAGGTTCAGCCAAGTTCTTATATAGATGACTTGAGATGAGGAAGGAGGAGCATCTCCTGCAATGTAAATATGACTTTGGCGCAACAGCCTTAACATTTTTCATTGCTATTAGTAGAATGAAATTGTGAAGATTGCCCTAGATTATCTCCTTTGGATGCAAGTGGACAGATTGCTTTCCTGAATATTCCTCACAGTGATGGGGTGAACTGGAGAGATATCTTCCCTCCATTCTGCAGAATAGCATATTGGCAAAAAGTTACTTTAAACTTTGGGAAGCTCAGCATTCCCATCTGCATATGCAAGCCCACCATAAATTGATGCCCTCCAGTTGCATGGGATCAGCTCCCCTATGAGTTTGGGTGATGTCCACAGCATCTGCAGAACTGGTGTTCTTGTTTTCCTTAAGTAAGCCAGCATGCTGCTGTGGTTAGGGTATTGGACCAGCTCTGGGGAGACCCAGGCTGAAATCTAGCTTCAACCATGGAAGTTCATTGGGTCACTTTGGGCCCAATCTACCTCACAGGATGGTTGCTGTGGGGAAAAATAATAGGAGGAGGGTTCGCTAGGTATGCTGCCTTGAGCTCCTGAATGAGGAAGTGGAATATAAATTTAACCAATGAATCAATATCAGTTGTTCCTTTTGCATAATCCTGGATTGGGCAGTCAGTATGGGAAATGTTCTTGGTAGGTCTTTGTCCCCTGATAGTGCCAATATGTTTAAGTTGGGCCAAGGACAATTCAGTTCTTGCCTCTTGGCCAGGGATGGTACTGTGAACTTGCATGGTAAGACCTTGTTTCTCATGCCTGGCCTAACAGATCATTGTTCCCACCCTTTTGCCACCATGTCATTTTTCTCCACTCTGTTTCGTCACCCATCCTGTCATTCAGCATTTCCCCTTTGGATTCTCCCCACCAACCCTTTCTCCTCCCTTGTCTGTCTGGAGATTTCTGATTGGTTGATGATGTTACTGATAATTCTCCATGATTCATTTTCAGTTCAGTGCGACTGCTGGGGGAAGTTGTAAGGAAGGCTCCCTCCCATAGAAGAAGGTACAACACAGATATGCTGAGGCTGACTAACCATGTTGCATTTCAATGGCGACTAACTTCCTGCTTTTGTGTTAATCACCATTCAGCTCAGCCTTCCCCAACCCAGTTCCTCCAGATCTGTTGGACTTCAGCTCCCATAGTCCCCAAATGGTAGAGATTGGACTATGATTGCTGAAGGTTGTGGGCACAAATGTGCAACATATTGGGAAGGAACCAGACTGGGAAAAGCTAGTTTAGTACTTCAACCACAAGCTTCTTCTTAGGGGGATCAGTGGAGCACTGGAGGAGCGGGCTCATCCAAAATATAGTTCACTATTTGAAATGATCAGATGGATCAATACTTTTAATACAAAGTAGTAAAATTAATTTATTAAAATATACAACTACCCCAAGCACCATCTCACTATTTTGGGGTCCCTCATACATTCTTCTTTACTGATGGGCAAAAGGAGAGAGAGAGAGAGATTTAAGTGGGCAAAGAAATATGGAGAGAAAATTACACTTTTGTAGGATGCACTGAGATGGGGGACAGTTAAATATTCTTCTCCCAGGCCTCCCACTCTCTTTAACACATGTTTTTATCCTTCCTTCCTTCCTTCCTTCCTTCCTTCCTTCCTTCCTTCCTTCCTTCCTTCCTTCCTTCCTTTGTCATTTTTTGTAGAATTAGCTTGTTGGTACATAATCTTCCCAATCTTCTTCAATATTGTTTTAGAAGTTTTAACAAGCCTTGTATGTCACATCTCCCTTCCTCCCCTTACACTTAGACTTCACATGACCCACTTAGTCAAATCGGCTAAAAATGTTGTGGCAACATTTGCACATTATGCAAAGGTTGGTCAGTTTAATTCTGATTGGCTGTTGTGGGTCTTCCGGGCTGTGTGGCCGTGTTCTGGAAGTTGTGGTTCCTAACGTTTCGCCAGCATCTGTGGCCAGCATCTTCAGAGGGCAGGAGCACAGATAGAAGCAAAATCACAGAGATTTTGCTTCTATCTGTGCTCCTGCCCTCTGAAGATGCTGGCCACAGATGCTGGCGAAACGTTAGGAACCACAACTTCCAGAACACGGCCACACAGCCCGGAAGACCCACAACAGCCATTGAACTCCGGCCGTGAAAGCCTTCGACAATACATTAATTCTGATTGGTTAATTTGTGGCTGAAAGCATTACAAGAACCAGCCTGTTTGGTTAGTTCATGGTTCATGTGCAAATTCAATGAGCTGAGTCACTAGGTTAAGTGTATTGTGTGAATGCAGCCAGTGAGCTACTTCCTGCCTCAGGCAAATCATAGTTTTCTTTTACAGACAAATCAGCAAATGATACCTTGCATTTACTTACAAACCAGGATTATGGATAAATGCTAGTTTCCAGGATTGGTTTTGGCACCTAGCACAAACCATAGTACACTTGTTCAGTGCTCAGAGTAACTGTGATTTCTTGTCTGGAATAACTCATTGACTCTTAAGCTATGAAGAAAACCTGGGAAGCATGTAGACACCAAGCTTGTTCCCACCTTTCTAAACCACTTCATGGTTTGGACGATTCATTACCTTGCATATGAAATGACTAGAAATCTCTATTTATTAAACTGGTCCTGTTTAATAAAGAAAAATAAACCAGTTCAAGTTAAAACAGTTAATGATTATATAATAATAACCAGACTTGAAAGAAGTGAAATAGATTAACAAAATACTTAACATCCCTGATGTAACTGATTTTTTTTTCCAGGACTATGATACATATTTTCCTTAAAGAACAAACAAACATCAAGAAAATTATAAGCAAACAGAAAGAAGGAAAAAACAAACTGTCTCCCTGGAAATAAAAAAAATATTTTTGTTTCTGGTTCTTTTGTTTCTTTCTGTGTCCTCTGAATTTTCCCTCCACCCTCCAATTTATGTTTAAACAAAAAGCTTTAGGCAAACAAAATTTGATTGTTGTACGCCGCCCAGAGTCACTTCTGGTGAGATGGGCAGCTATATAAATTCGATAAATAAATAAATATTTCCAAACCTCAGCGGGCCTAATCCTGCCATAATTAATAGAGCATCCAATGCTTGAATGGTGATTTTGCAAAACAAAATAATAAAAAAAAAGCCACACATTTCTGGAGCTAATGATAGAACTTAGTCATTAATTGTGTTTTTGGCCTTGAAACATCTGTTTTGCATATTTGAGATGTTGGTGAGCTGCTAAAGGCTATGAAAAAGGCAGGAAGAGTTAGGTATACACTGAAGAGCTCAATCTCTTTCTGTCCTGTGCCTTCCAGATGTGCAGAACCATGACTCCCATCCCTAGGTCTTGTTAGTTGGAGATGATAGGAGCTGTAGTCCAGCACATCCAGAGGCAACCAAGTGGAGAAAAGCTGATATTATATTTAATACAGGAATAAAAGAAAGTCACTACTGAAACATTAATCCAGTATTTCAGCATAACTCTCCTCCTGGTGCCACCTAGAGGCCTTTTAACTTTCATATAGCCTAGCCATTACTACTTTTGCTGGTGATGTACAGATCTGCAGTCACATTTGGAAACATTCCTCTTATCATTTCTTTCTTTTTGATTTTTCTGCTCATGAACTCCATATTTTATCCATCCCTCTTGGATTCTTTCTCTGTCATCCCTTCTTTCCCAGTTTTCCCCTATTGCTGCCTCTGAGAGAGATCTTTTAGCTCTGTCCCTGCCTTCATTTCAATCATATAACTTCTCGTCCACTAGAATGTGAGTTTTTCGTCCCAGCCAAATGAGCTGCCAATTCATACAAAAATGTCCACTAATGGTCAACATTCTATGGATGGAACCTTCTTTGAGAACTGGAATGTTGATGCACATTCTGGGGCAGCTAAGCAGCTCAGCCATTAGCTAGGGCTTCCTAATAGGCTAGCTTTTAAATCATGACACAGTGGTAATCCAGCTTCTCTTTGGAAAAACAAGGGGAACCATGTAGGAACATACGTGCACAAAGTTACGGGGGGAAAGGAGGTATAATTCTTCCAAGGGTAGCCAAATTGGTAAACAGCTGCCCCTCTGATCAATCAAGTAATGGCAGACCTCTTCCTGTCTCTTACCTTTGTTATTCCCAGTTTGAGCTGGTGTCCCTCTGGTGTCCAGTGCACTGCCATGGATGCTGACTTTAATGGTCGAAGGTAGAGTATCAGTTGGTGTGCCATAGCATCCAAGGGAGCTTCTGCATCTAGCATTGCTAGCTTTTTGTGTGATGTCTGTAGCCTCATTGCATCCTTAGTGTATCTGCTAGCTTGGGCGGTGTGCTGTATCCGATTCAGTTTCTTTGTATTAATTTTTTTATTTTGCGGTTTCCCGAATTTGGCTGCCTGGTATTTGTGGTCACCATGTCCTAGCCCTTCCTTATTACTTGAGCTGGAGTACAGAGTCTTGTTTAATGTCACACTTAGCTTTACAAGGTCTCTGGCTGCAGCTTAAATATCATCTTCCACATCACCAAATCAAAGAAGATGGGTGTCAATTCTTCAGAGCAGGGAAAGACCTCGTGCCATGCTAAGCAGGGTTTGGGCTTTCTGGAATTAACGTAGGTTGCAATGCAGTTTGCCAACACCACAGTGCACACTGACTGGTTAAATGGTATAAGATGGGAAGGTCACCTTCTTGGAGAAACATTGCCCTAGTCACCGGGAAGCCATTTTTGCTCACCATAGGTGACCAACTGAATAACTGTATTCAAGCCTGTTACTTCCAGTGTAAACTTTTTGTCAATGGAATGTTTCCTGTGTTACTAGGTTCAGCCTGGATTTCCAAATTCAGAAGGAAATATGCTTAACAAAGCATGTGCATTTCCTTATAATATCAAATATACAAACTGGGCCAAACCTAAGTCCCACTGAACGTTGTGGAGTTTGCATGGGAAGCACTGGAGGTGGAATTATGTCCCAAGTAGTTAATGTAAGAATTAATATTAAAATGACAAAAGGAGCTACAGTACATTATATGGAGCTGAAGACTAATATTGCAAGAAAGTAAAAAGCTGTACATGAAAACTCAGGTGTCATAAACATGCATGGAAAGACAACATATAATCAATGTAGGTTTCATGACCAACATATTTTGACCAAGTTACCATTTTTTGTGGCTTCTACCTAACTAGGGGAACAAAAATGTTGCAGCATGGAATTTTCCTCTTCCATGTTTCAGCTTGCTAGCCATATCCTCCTCTAAGATGCTCCATTCCATTTCCCCTTAGTTTTCCATGTGTTTTAACCCTAATCAGTCCATGTTTTGAGTCCACTAAGCATGCGTAGTGACCATTGGGGTGTTTTTGCATCCCTGCTCCCCTCCTTTTCTGCAAATCTGTCAGGTAACCCCATTTTCATAAATAAGAATCCCAACTTGGGGAACACAGGCTGACCTCTGGAATACTGCACAAATGGAAAACTGGAAGATTATGGATATTTGTGAAATTTGGGCTCTGAATATATTCCAAGTCTTTATATCCTATATCTGTCCCAAAGCCTGCCAATTGATGCTCCCTGAACTGGAGAGAAGCCAGAGTATAGTGGGACACAGCCACTCGAGGCAGCTTCTTCCCAACTAGGGCAAGGCAGCAACAATAACACCGTTGCTGAAAAGGTCCCAAGGGAGAACGACGATGTCTTCTTTGGGATTAAACTGATACTAGTGAAGTCAGGGAGGTTCAAGCAAAAGGACTGCTTGGTGAAGTCTTATAATTAAATAAGCGCATTAATGACACAGTCCAGCCTTGATAATGTTTCTGAAATGCTTTCCTTTGGAAAGAATTGCTAATGCAAAATCTCTTTCATTAAATTGAATGAGAAGGCTGAAAAAATGCAGGTGTATTTCTCTGCTCAGCATTAACTGGAATCCATTTTTAGCAATTCTTTATTAGAGAACAACTTTTTTTTTAAAAAAATTAGCTAACTCATGATAAAAAGTACTAATAAAGCTCCTCTTGATCCTTTCTTTGCACCTTTGTACGAAGGTACCTTTCTCATGAAGAGAAAGATCAAATTTATACTCAGTAAAAAGTAGGGCTCTTTACGAAAAGTCCTTGGGTCTGCAAACGTACGTATGTATAAATAAAATGCAGCAGAGAGTTACAAAGGAGCTATTGCAGGTGGATTGGGTCCCTAATTCTAACTGCAGTAACATGCTAACTAATCAAGAAAACGAGGCAGATCGGCTTGCAGCAAAATAATATAAAACCCAATATTACTTGGGAACTTCCTGCCAAGCTTGCTTAAGCCAACAAGATTTTGTAGGCTGATCCATTAAGAACTGGGAGAAACCTAATGCCTGTAATTTGTCTTCAGTTACAGCTTAGAAGGACTTTCTGGAGAGGCCGATGGTACTACTAAGCCATCCTCAAGTCTTGATGTAGCATCTATGAACACCAAAGATCTTCGGCAGAGTCCTCTAGCAAATGATGAACGAGGATCACTCGTCTCCCTCACTGAAGAGGAACAAGAATCAGAGCTTGGAGAAATGAGAAGTCAGGTAAGAAGGAAAGTAATTCCAAGTGTACAGTATTTCAGCTTGATTTGCATGGCCTACAAAGCCAGTTGTGGGCAGGAGCAGTTTGCATGTTGTAAGAGGTTACTGTTCCTTTTCATAATTTTGTTAGAAGCTGATCCTCAGCTTGATTTTCACCTTCCACTCTCGTGATCAATGCTAGGAGAGTTGGGTAGAAATCTAGCAGTATATTTAAGCCCTTCTAAGTCCACCTAGCTATGGCAGCATCAAGTTGACCTTGGCTGATCTTGAAAATCTAAGGGGGGTCAGGCCTGCTTAGATGGAAGGCCATTAGGAAATTGCAAAGTCGTAGGCCAGACTGGGAAGTTAAAAAACCAACCATCCACATCCTGAAAGAAGGCAGTGGCAAACCATTTTGGTACCATTCTAGGAAACTACTTGGACATTTCAACGTGAAGTTGAGTTTGACTCAAAGAAGACTTTACTTTAACTTCTAGGTCCAATTTTTTTTGGGGTGGTGGTGGTGGTATTCATATAGATTTTTTCATGTTTAATTTATGTTAAGCAAGCTATTTACTTACAAATACCTTCCTCTTTAATACTCCAGGCATGCTGTGGTGGAACTAGATGGCAAGATGGTCTCATGTTGTAGACCATAGCTTTCCAAACTGTGTGTCGCGACACTTTAGTGTGTCGCAACACACAGTTTAGTGTGTCGCAAAGCGGTGGCATGGGGGTGCGCGTGGTGCCGGAGTGTGCATGGCGGTGGCAGCGGTGCGCCATCAGCGCTTCCGCGTTTTAGCGAGGCTGCCACTGCTGCCGCCACCGTGTGCGCCCCTGCGCGCTACGCCACCGCCACTGCCGCCGTTGGTGTGTCGCCAATGGTGGCACTTTGGAAAACACTGTTGTAGATAGATGAGAAAAGGATTTAGGTTTTTTTTTTTTAAAAAAATTGTGCTGAAATGGAAGCTAGGGAAGTTGAACTTCAGTTCTATCACTAAGTTCTAAGAATGCCTCCTCTTCCTCGCAGTTTTCTACTTCATTTAACTCCAGATTGCACAACTCTGACCCCCTTCTCAACACTGAGAAGACTGAATTTAGTGTAACAATCCTGCATTTCAGATCCTCCAAAGACCACAGCCACGTGCCTTCAGCTTCTGTACGACTCCCGTTTCTCCTCCATTAACAAAATCCATGTCGCTGATGACCATTGCTCAAGTGGGATCAGATAATAGTGAGTACTTGTAATTTTTTAAGAATTTTTCTCTTGCATTTAGCATTCAATTGTGAGAGTATTAATCACACTGTCTGCTTTTCCTATCCTAGCGTAGCTTTGCGCCACTTTGAGATAAATATCTTGCAGAGAAGGCAAACGTGTCCTGCACTGTATGAAGCTTTTGGTCTGCTCTGTCCTGTACTAGTCAGTCCAATAAAACTACCCAAGTTCTTTTTCTCTATTACTCCAGCCTGTGCATTTTTTAAAATGTAGAACACCCTGGATTAAGCCTGGGATTTATGGTATGCAAAGCATACTACTGAAATGTCATTCCTTTTCAATGCTCTTCCAAGAAAATAAGATTAGTGATAGAAAGAATAAGAATAAACTGAACTCTTGGTGTGTCCACCTTTGTCACATTTTTAACTGCCAGCAGAGACGACTACTTCTTCAGTAAGATGTGGAAACCATCTTTAAAGTGCCAGAGACAATCCAAAATAATCAAACAAACCACACCCCACTATGACTAACGTTCTCTTCTTGGAAAATGTCTCCTTGATTATTTTACGTCTATCTGGAGTTTTGAGAGAGGTGAAGAACAAGCTATCTCTTCATCTGCCTCATTTTCTAGCGGAAATGATGGTGAGACATGTTTTATAGGATGATTGTGTGCCCTGGGGGAATATCAGTGGGTTCTGACTTGCGGTTGTGAAAATTGTGTCTCTGGTGCAGCTTCATTGTTCAACTGTTCTGCCCATGGTTATGTGGTGTGGCCCAAATGAAACTGGAACAGAATGATTGTATTCCATGATTATTCCCTATGTCTTAGGGATTCTATTCCTGTTTTATTCCAATTGGAAATCCAGATATTATATAATAAGTGGAGGAATTTTGCATAGGGGCCATTTCCTTACATTTCCCCTAAATTTAACTACTACATCAGAACTATAATGATGCCTGTGTAAAAATGAAGGTGGTGATCAAAAATGGGTCAGCTTGCTTGCTTGCTTGCTTGCTTGCTTGCTTGCTTGCTTGCTTGCTTGCTTATTTATCCATCCATCCATCCATCCATCCATCCATCCATCCATCCATCCATCCATCCATCCAATTTAGAAGGCTACCCATCTCCATAAAGACTTTGGGCAGCATGCAACATTAAAAACAATAGGGACAATTTAAAAAAGAACTCTGTACATCCCAAAGACAAAGCATTCAGACAAACATATAAAATCCTATAAGAGACTCACCACCCACCCGAACCAAAAGACTGTAGAAAAAGCTAGGTTTTTAGAGACTTCAAAAACAGCCAGGATAGAGGCCATACGGAAAACAGAACAAAGTTTTACAGGGAAAAATGGTCACTACAGTGAAGAGAACATTTCCCCTAGGGGAATAAAAATCCCCAAACACATTCTTAAATTCTGATTTATAGAAATGGGAAACACAGAATTGCAAAATGCAAGGTGGAATTTGTTTAGGACCCTCAGCACTGATTAGCAGCAGAATTAGAAGGTAAGATATATGGTAAGATATATATCGCCTACAAAATATGGATGGATGTTAAAGTTAAAGAAACTCAATTAGTTTCAGGCAAATTGTGGAATTAGGCTTGGATTCTGCACGAACTGAGACTCAGCAGCATTGACGTTAGGGAATAATCTTAGAACTAAAATAAGCTTGCACAACAACTACAAGCAAGCGATCTAGTGTGATCTAGTGAATCCAGCCTTGGGAATGGCTTAATTTCCAAAGCCTTGCGGTAAGGATCAGTTCAGATCTCTAATAGGATAACTCTTTTCAAGCAGAGTGTTGGACAAGAAGCAACAGGATGAGAGAAATTGGTGGGAGGAAAGAGAGAAGAAAATTTGACAATGGCCTTTTCCACTCCTAACTGTAGTCTTACAGCATGTATCAAGGACACCCAGTTCCAGATAGATTACTCTCAACCAAGAAAGTGGGGGGAGGCTTCGCTTCCTGTTAGCTAAAAGTAAAAAGATCCAGTGAAACTCATGGGGATTCTTGGACCAGTTTTTCCATTATATTCTGACCTGTTTTGAGGGATTATTATGAAGATAGGTGATGATACTGGATGAAGTATGCTATCTGGGGCTCTTTGGTACAATCTTTTAGAAAAGTGCGCTCTAAAAAATAAATAACAAAGTGAGGTCCACATTTTATTTTTGGCATAAAGAGAAGCTCCCCAAAACACTATGTATTTTTAAGAAAAGCTTTTTTTTTCCCTTGGAGGGAAGCCTCTCTGGATTGGGAGTTTGCCGTTGAGAATGTCTCTTCTAACAAGCAAACCTTTTTGGATGATCTGTTCTAGTTTCTCAAGACTTGTGACTCATAAGGATGTTGACTAGGTTTTGCTTGTCCCTTAGCAATAGTAACCAAAACACTTGTCCATCCATTAAAATAGAAACTTCATCTTCTGTGACCAGAATGTACCAATTTTCTTCCTCCTTCTGAAGCCCCTCATTAAGTGCATATCCGCATACAGGATGGACACATGTATGCAGCAAAGGACCAATTAGCATCCCTTTTTTCCAAGTTGCTAAAAAGAAGGAAAGGGAATGTCTCCCTAGAAAACCAATTTGTCTGAGAAACTGATTATTTTCTCTTTATTATAGGAAAACTTCTTGCAAATGCTTTCCTCTAATTCCCACTCCTTTCCAAAAGAATCTCCTTTTGGAAGCACTACCAAAGCTCACATTAATCGCAAGGAAAAATTGGACTCACAAAACAGTGCGATGAAGATGAATGTTGCAATTTAATCAACATGGGCCTTGTCAAGTGGAAACTCAAAGTGCTGGAGGGAGCTTATAGCTGATAGCTACCCCAAATTACCATCTGCTGTTCTGTGCCTTAAAAGTTGATACAATATCTTTGTTCATTTAAAGCATTGCTGATGCTCTTTTTTATCTGATTGGGTGCCAGAGTGGAGTATGATCTCTGCAGGTAATAGTGCAGCAAAACAGAAACATTGGCATCATAAAGAGTATCCATTTGGCCAAGCAGTGCAGAATACTATATATGCTTTTTAAAATCCTTGGTAAATAACAGTATCTTAGCCTGGCCTCTAAATGCTTATACAGTAGATGTGGCTAACACGAGAAGGGGCATTCCATGCTGCTGTCCCAATTAAAACTAGGATACATTAAGTTGAATAGGACAATTGGTCAGCATTGTCTAGACCAGAAATAGGGTACAGTGATGTTTGTGGTTATCAGTTTCCCCACGAGTTTTCCCTTTATTCATGCTATGTTCTTTGCTTAGCTGACTGTAAGATTCGGCTATCTGTTTTTGAAGTTAAATTGGAAGATGATAGCAAAAACAAACAAACAAACATGGTTAGCCCCCAGCATGATTCTCATTTGCAAGATTACCGCTGAATTCCACATAGATATCATAGATGTTCTTAGAAAAATAAACGTGGTAAGTGTTTCTGCCCAAGCTTTGTTTGGAAATGTGCCTCTCTGTTCAGAAAAAAAAGGACCAACATAAACTGGGGGTCACACAAAGAATCCTGAGGGGCAAAAGTTGGGGGAGCAAGTTGGCCTTCTGATAAATGTGGGTTTTGGACTGCTGACATTCATCAAGGCAGTCATTCTATGAATAAAGCCATCATCCATAACCACCACTTTGTGAGAGCACCTACAAGATGCTTTCAAAGTTTGAAATGTGTCCATGACTTAACAAGGTTGCTTAGCCCTACTCTGGACTGTGTCAATCTGGCTTCAGAAAGAAGGATAAAAATCTTTCCCAGACTGAATGTGGAAGCCATACAACCACATTCACAGTCGTCATATAGTTTAGAGACAGTATTTCCATGTGATATTGCTGGCCGGGAATTCTCAGGTTGAAGGAAACGGATAAGCTCTGAGTTTCATTATAGACTGTTGTTGAAAGCATGGAGCACAATCCTCTCCAAGTGAGGCATGTG
Source organism: Charina bottae (assembly GCA_023362775.1). Classification (NCBI taxonomy): domain Eukaryota; kingdom Metazoa; phylum Chordata; class Lepidosauria; order Squamata; family Charinaidae; genus Charina; species Charina bottae. The sequence goes on from JALMGJ010000010.1 coordinate 9,943,594, forward strand.
CATACTGTATATCTCCCCAGTTGATTTCATTAGGACTTAACTAGGCACAATCGAATATTGAATATTTTTTTATTATGGTCACTGACCAGAATTGCAAACAAAAGCATATTAAAAATAAAAATAAAGTAAATACAAAACAAAACAAAATACTATAATTGGTGGTGGATTTGTCCATGGATAATCAAAGTCTGCCTTAATTTACAGGCAGTATAACAAAATTTAGCTATGTTCAAGGAGACTGAATCATACTGATCTGATAACAACTGTACATAAAAAAGATCAGAATTTCCTGGGTGTTTTACCAGGTAAGGAGTTATAAGGTGGGTCCTTGAGTCCTTATAGAGGGTACAGTGTAGCAGGACACGAGCTGTAGTTTCAACAGCCCTTTGTCCACAAGAGCTCAATCTTAGCTCATAGGGGATGTTTTTGTATCGGCCCTTCAAAACTGCTGTGGGGAGAAGGTTGAAGTGTGCTAAAGTTACTGCTCTTTGGAATTTGGAAACGGTTATGTGGTGTAAGTATCTCGCTGGTTTGTAAAGAGGGGCTTGACTGCTCAGAAAAACATTCTTAGGTAGAGCAGGCTAGTCCTGTTGGGCTTCCAGGTCTTTGCTATGTTGTTTAAATGCGCTGAGTGCATGCTCATAACCCATCATTAGGAACACCTCCCTGGGAAAGCCAAGATGTTGAAGTTTTTGTGAGATTGTCCTGAACCATATTGATTTGTAATTGTCCTCAATAGGGAAAGAACTCAAACTGTGGGAAAGATGAGTAACTTCAACCAACGTGCTATGATACAGGTCCATGCACCTGTTTCAACTTTAGATAGCCCTGTCTCCCTCCTTAATACTACATTTGGAACGCAAGAGGCTACCTAGAATATAGCCCTTAGGAATTTAGATTAGACCCTTTCAAAAGGAGTAAAGGAAGCATAAGTGTAAAAGTGTAGGCACAATCCAATTTGTGGGGAAGTCGCACAGAAATAATGGTGCCTCCCTCTGGGTGCATATACAAGTGAGTTCCAGATATTTCAGAGTTTGAGAAATTCTGATGTAAGAATCAAGTCTTGTCTTGATGTATCTTACTGAGAAATTTTCCCTTTCATCTTGATTGTTTACTTGGAGATTGATTTGGCTTTCCTTTCTTTATTCCTTCTCGACCTTTGTCTTCTAGTTTGTTTTAGAAAAGTTGTTCTAAAGTCATAGAAAAGCTGTTGACTTCTACTTAGACCTTTTAGCCATGCTCCAGTACACAAGAGATCCTTCAAATGTTTCTGTCCTTGCAACTATTTCATCATTATTTGAGTTTGGCATTTGTCTATAGTGCAGCAGTTAAAATATTCTAAATTTGAGTTAAGACTTTGTATTACCTTCCTAGGTAGAAACCCTTGTTGACCCATAAATGTTGTTCAGTCACCTTGTCAAATCAGTCTCTTGGAGAGATCTTCTTTGTGGTTATAGTAGTGAAGCTAAAACCCACCCATGGTACTTACTGGATGGCTTACAGCACAACAAGGAATAGGCAATATTTGGTCAGCCAGAAACTGCCTCTACCCTTCCTCCCCCGCAATCCCCAAAGCTCTAGGGGACATGACTTTAATGGAATGATGTCCCTGGAAATAAGGATTTAACAAATCTATTTTACTATTTACTTATTTTTAAAGAACAAAAGATGGCACTGTTGTAATTCAGTGAGGGAAGCTTTTTCAGACCTTAGCTTGTCCATCCCTTCCAGATAAGCTGCAGGAGAGACATGCCTGTTGCCCACATTCACATTTATCTTATAAAAGGCAAACAACAAAACAAAACTACAGTCCTTTCTTGGCCACTATATCCATGGGAATGGTGAGGTCTCTGTGTTGCAGCTGCTCAAACTACCTCAAACTCCAAATGTGTTGGTACATCCAACACCCAGAAGTTTGAAGGTCACACACCTCACCTGGATTGGGAAAGGTGGTATCAAGAAAACTTGCATCAGATTTAAGGTGAATACTTTTTCTACATGCAGGTTGATTTAATTAATTATCTTGTCAATGCAAATAGGAAAACGGGTGGAAAAAGAAGACAGACTATTCCATCCAGGTGAAATACGGCACACTGATTTTCAGGAGTGTGTTGCGATTTCAAGCAGCTTGACAGCACACTTTTTCACACCTGAATTGTGCTTTGAAGATGTGCAGCAGAGGAAAAAGTTGGAAGACATCTCTCAGAGGGCATAAGGAGCTCAGCACTTCAAGAATTGCCAGGGTTTGTTAACTTGTTTACTGAATTTATGGACTGTCACATTCCAGATGACGCAAGCAAATTTACAAAATTAAAAACATCCATAAATACAAAACAACTCCAGCAATAAAAATAGCTTCCATTCAGGGAACAGCCCTCCTCCCCTCAAATTCCTCACAACTACTGAAGCCTGTACATCCACCTAACCCTATGGGAAAATCCAGCTTTTTAAAGAGTGCTTGAAGAAGGACAAGGTGGGAACCATGCAGATCTCTGGGGAGACATTGGAGAGGAGAGAAAGTTGAGCCCTGAAACATCCCCCAGATCAGGGGCTTTGGGCTTGACCTCTCCCTCCCAACCAATACTGACTTGAACCAGCTGTAGAGAAAGGAGGAAAACCACTGCCCTCCAATCACATTCCTTGCCACCAGCTTAGAAGGTCACCATGGTCAATGGAATGGAAATCTACTGAGAAATATAGGAGGGCACCTGCCTGATCCCAGGTCTGCCAAAAGACATCATAAGTCCAACCAATGCTATCCCAACCTGCAACCTAACTGAAAAGGGTCCAAATAATCCACTTCCTCCTGGATCCTCTCTAACTGCAACCTGATCATCTTCTCAACTTTCCATAAAGAAGGAAGACTGGGTGAAAATTGTCCAGGATGGTAGGGTCCAGCAATGACCTCTTGAAGAAGGGGCACACTCAGTGGGAGCTCAGGGTGAAACATTTGGTCATAGAGATGGACAGGTGATGACTGTCCCACGGAGCTGATCCTCTTGTGTACTCTTTTCTCTTCCGGTGACACGTAGCCTGTTAGGGTGTCTGCTCAAACTGGCGAAAGGGGCTTTTTTGGTCAGAGGCTGTTTTTTTGGCTAGTACTGGATTACTAAAGAGAAGACGTCTCCATCTTACAGTGTAGTGATGGAACCCCTATGGGAAACTGCCGAAAATCAATTTGCAGTTTATGCATGGAATGAAACCTGCATTTTCTTTTTCTCCCTTTTTTAAAATGCTTCCCTGCTTTTGTTGCTGTAGCCCTCTGCTTTGCAAACATGTGTTTTGCTTTCCTCTTTGGCTTGCTGTTGCTATTCTTCCCTTTCTTTGTTATTGTCTGTTGTTGGCGTCGAAATTGCATGCTCTAACCTCTGCCGTTAACCCACTTTTCAGCACAGGGACGAACTCAGCCATCTAGACGAGTTTTCTTCTCCTTCAGCATCTCTCCGCTCATTCCTAAGTCTAAAACTGTCTTTTCTATTGACTCTTCTTCCAGTGATGAGGAGGAGGAGTTGGAGAGTAAGTAACCTTGTTTGGACACAATGATGCTGGCATTGCATAGTGCTTAGTGGAGAAGCTCTTGCATGACTTTCTTTAACGCAAATGCTAGTGGCTAAGTCTCTGCTGAATGGCTTTCTTCATTTGTCTTCACTACTGCTTGCAAATTCTAGCAGGGGTGCTTTTCAGCGTACTTTCCTGTTGATGGATTGACCTGCAAGTTCTTCTAAAGTCCCTTTTCTTCATTTGGCCCATGCACCAATATGGAATGTTATGGTATAGAACTAACCCACAGGAACCGATGCTACTCTCACAAGTGTGCCACATCACGTTTTATTTATTTATTTGCATATAGGAAGTCTCACTCGGACTCACACATATACAGATTCTACATACCTGTTTGGGTTCAAAATTTTTAAATTTTGTTACAGACTAACTTACCCTTAGATTATTTCACATTATCAGGTGTTCAGAAAAAAAGACAGCACTGTTATGAAAGTTGTGAATTCAGAAATATTAGAAGGTGCTCCCCCTGCAACTTATCCTTGAAAAAAATAATGGATTTTTTTGTTGGACAGTACCTTTTCTTAGGAAATAGATGTGATAGGAAAATTTTAATCAGGAGATTAGATCATTATTGTAGATGGTTAAATCCTGAAGTAGTTAGACAAATCCATGGGATGTAAATTAGTTGTTTTCCAGAGAGAATTTTTCCTAAAGCATTTCTTTTAAATCACCATTTTAAAAATTGCTTTCAACTAATGGCAGCAAGATAAAACTCTGTATCCTTCCCCTTATCTTTGTTTTTTGATACCAGATCATGAAGAAATATTTAGACATTTTTTAAAACCCTACTGTAAATGTAAACCAAGGAATATATGGTCATTTATGGTCAAGGAATATTCAAGGTTGCCTTGAGAAATGGGGGTGATTTGAAGTAGTGAGGAATGTGCCATTGAGGGATTGTTTTAGAATTATTCCGATATGGTGAATTTTGAAGGGCTGAAATTTTAATCTGCAAAGTACATCATGATCCTACCTACCAGTACCCTAGATCTTTAAAGCAAATGGAACAGAATATAGAATTAATTTGAAAGGGAGGTGGATAGTACTGTAGATTGTCTCCGTGTGTTTGTCAAAATGTATATATGATACTTGGACATCTACAATTAGAAATGTTTGTTCAAATTCAGACAGCTTAAAAGTGCCACATGAATCCCTTAGGCTGAATTTCTTACCAGAAAGTAACCAAGGCAACTCCTTAGAACATGTTTCTTTTGTCCTTTGCAAAGGTCAAAATGTGATCTCCAGCCCCTCCTGCCTGGGGGTAAAGCTGACAAGAAGATTCTCCACACTTAGTCTTGAGTGTTGTCAGCTTCAGCTTGCAGACTATCCCTAGTGATTACCATGTCCCAGCTGCTAATTCAAGCAAGAGGGTGTGATGCATGCTTGTTCCTATTTGACAGCTTTCTCAAGTCTGTTTTTGCTGGAAAATGTGAAGGAAACTGTTTAGATTTTGAACCACGTTTGTACTTGTTCTTTTCATGGATTACCTGAAACGACCACAGACGCCAACTTGGCAAGACTCTGAAGTATGACTCTAGAAATGGTTCTGGTCCCATCAGCTGGTTCTCAAAATAATCATCTTCATAAAAAGAGAGGCAGGAAATCAACATTATTGCTCATTTATAATCTTAATAAAGAGTATGGCCTTCTAGATGTTTTCAACTCTTAGCCTGCTAACATGTGTTGGATGAGCTTAGAGTCTAACGTTATCTGGCACTGGTGACATTTTCTCCACCCTGTCTTAGTAGAACTTATATTCTAATAAGATCATATACTCGTATTACTCTATATATTTTGATATGTTCTCCACTGGGATTTTTAATTGTAATACTTTTTCCATGTATTTTCATAGGTACCCGATCTTTCAGCAGCTCCTTGACTCAAAGGTGAACTTTTTATTAATCTCTTAAAAATGCTCTAAATATAGTTCCTTCCTTCCTTGAATTCAGCAAGAATTTAAACAAACAGGACCATTGGTTCTTTTTTTAAAGGTTGATTTTGCTGTAAAAAAAATTGGCCTAATTATCAACTGATTGAACAATTAAATCTACATACCTTTGAATTATAGTCAAAAAACTTAACTTGACAAATTTACTAGTTTCTGGTTGTTGAAAGTAAAAAAGCTCTTATTGTGGAAAAGGAAGTATTGCCGTGCAACCAAGATTGGAATTTCTCACAAAAGGATTTGAATGATTGACTGGCTGATTGACTGATCAAGGGCCACTTTCAGTCTTTAAGAGGCATGCAAGAAACCATATTCTGAAAACTGGGTAAAATGGATTTGATATGACTTAATTGTACTTAAAGTTAAGTAGACTTGTTCTTTAGACAGTAATTTCTTCCCGTGATGCATTCAAAGTTGCAACTCAATAGCAGGTTTCTTAAGGATCTGGGGACTGAACCTACATTTGGGGGTGGCGACATTTGGCTTGGAACAAAGTTTGCTCATTTCTCCTTGAAATTGTTCCTGTGTCTTACCATTAGAGAGAGAGGTTAAAATATATTGTACTTAGAACTGTGAAGAATATTGGAAGCCACTTCTTTATATCTTCTTTTTCTATTTTTCCTCAACTTTCTTTTCTTTTCTTTTCTTTTCTTTCCTTTCCTTTTCTTTTCTTTTCTTTTCTTTTCTTTTCTTTTCTTTTCTTTTCTTTTCTTTTCTTTTCTTTTCTTGCACTTTCTTTGATTTCTTTCCTTTTGTTTTCTCATTTCTTACTTTATATTAATTTGTGTTGGTATCTTCTTATTTAAAAGCTTTAATATATAAATATTTTATGTATAAATATTATATATATATATATATATATATAAGATATGATATGATATGATATATGATATATGATATATGATATATGATATATGTATGTGTATATATATATATATATATATATATATATATATATTAAGAAATTGTTCCTGTATCTTTAACTGCAGCCTAGGCAGGTACAAATAAAAATGCTGTGTCTCCAACTTGAAGTGGATGAGAGCCCTGTTCTTTGTGCGCTACCTGAAATGTTTTATCTCTTGACTTTTAGCATCAGCGAGGAGAGTGGCAGTTTTCCACCTCCCAGTCCCTCCAGAAAAGACTTGGAACTCAAAAGTGGAACGAAAGTCAGTCGCACGTTCAGCTACCTCAAGAATAAAATGTCCAGCAGTAAGAAGAGCAAAGTAAGTAGGCCCAGGAGTTACTTCTGAGTCCTCATGCTTCTGCGTTCAGTGCTTCAAGGATCAGGGATGATGTCATTATGCTTGTCTTGGTGGTTTTCAAACCCATCCTGGTCGAAGACCATTGGTAGGGAGATGACATTTGTAAAAATAACTAGGAGCATTTTCCTTCCAACTGCAGCCATGACTTTATGCTAATGACAAAATGACTGAGAAATAGGGGACATGGTAAAGATTTGGGCCACCACAGGTCCTCTCCTTTTTTTCTTCAGTGGGTCAATTTTAAAGGGAACTGAATTATTCTTTCAAACCTTCTATTTATTAACTGTAGTTCTCCCTAGGCTTTCCCTAAAAATATCCAGAATGGTTACAACAGCATTAATATTCACACATACAAACAATTTTTAAGAATCAGATAAGGATATAAAAATGTCACCTACTTAAAACTTCATTCAATGAAAGCAACATGCCTGTTCAAACACAAACAAAGCAAAGCTGGTTTAAATAGAAGGATTATTGCCTGATATTAGAAATACATAAAATGGAAACCTAGATTTATTTTCTGTTCCAGAGTCTGACCTTCATCCCTGCAAATCCTGCTCACCAATTTATATCAAATTATTACATTAGATATTAGCTAGAGAAAGAAAAGAACCTCTCTAGAAGACTCAACGTTCAACCAAGTTCATAAAATATAAATAAATACTTTAGGTTTCTTGCTCCTTAGCCAGTGAAAGCTTTCTCGGTCATAAACCAACATTTTGAAATGCTCCCAGAGAGAGATTAGAGGCCACCACAATGGTAGTAACTGTCATCTTCTAACACCGACACTGAAGTAGTGTCCTGGGGCTGCATACACAAACAATATTTTGCTCACCAAGGTCTTTTCTATAACCTGCCTTCCCATCTTTTTATTTCAAGTTCAGAATGTGCTGTGAGATCTAATGCAAGCATGTATTCTACCGCTGAGCTACTGCTAGCTCAAATGATGCACATAAGCAATTCCTAAAGCAGAGCTTTCCAAACTGTGTGTCGCGACACAAAAGTGTGTCACCACACACAGTCTGGTGTGTCGCCACACAACCCGGAAGCACTGATCATCATCAGCACTTCCGGGTTTTACCGCGGCGACACACCAACCGTGGCGTGCAAAAACCCAAAAGCGCAGCAGCGCTTCCGGGTTTTTGCGTGCTGCCGCAACGTCAGCACTTCTGGGTTTTCCTGCGGCGACACACCAAGGGCGGTTGGTGTCTGGCCGCGGGAAATCTTTGGAAAGCCCTGTCCTAAAGCAATAAATTGGGTTCACTAAGTCATGGTTTTTATAAACATGATTTATTAAGCAAACTGCAGTTGGCTGTGTTAAGATATTAATCTAAAAACAAACAAACAATATTATGGTTTAGCCTGTTGTATGAACCCAAGCGTATCAGTATAGTCTATTATTGTTTATCTTGACTAGCAGTAATGATTAAACAGAGACCTGAGCTTTCGGCCTTTCCTGCTTTGATCCAAACTTTTGTTGAGATTATATCAGAATGGGCAAATTTGGGGGAACTGTTTGGCTTTTTTTTTACTAGAACCTGAGATCCAGCATCAAGAATCAGGGATAAATAACATATGCTGTCCAAAAATTTAAGCTTGTAATATCTTCTTTCTGGGGAGAGTCCACAGTTCTTCTGCATAAAACACCACTTGTACTTACATCAACTTTTTTCATTTCAGTTTAACAGGCCATTTGGGGGATTGGGGGTGGCATCTTTTTGCATTTTTGAATGTAATGTATCATTTGCATCAATCACGTTACTTGAGTCAATTTGCATCATTTGCATCATGAGATAATTACATCACAATGTGAATGATGTAGCGTATGTAAATTACATATATTGTGTCACTGCATCATGCATATTCTCTCACTGTATCCTAAGTTGTATGAAGAGCCAGGTGTCTTAATAGACACCCAGCCAAGTTACAACCCCAACTGTGCCATAACAAAAATCAATAGAAAAGCATTTTTCTATAGAACTTTCATCTTAACTTTTTATGTTTTATACCTGTTCAGAAGATACCACCTTCTCATATTTGTACTCTGAAGATGAAGTGTCAAGAGTGAGCTGAAAGTAGCTTGTGCTTTTGAGAAGTGCTGAGATAATTCTGTTTGGCAAGAATGCTTTAGAAGTTTAGAAAACCAGACATCTGTGTAGCACCAGTACTTCTTCTTTGACAGAGGTAGACGTTCCCCATTTGCAACTGTTGCACAGCTAGAATTGGGAATCTTGTTTATAAGAAGATCTTTCTTCACCCTTGCAGTGATTAGGTAGCATTGCAGCTTAGGAACTTATTAAAACAAACTTTTTTTTAAAAAAAAAATGCTTTTTTAAAAAAGCAGCATACTCTTACTGTGATCTCTCGTTCATCATCATCATCAACTTTACATTTTAAAAAATCAGCTAAAGACCCCTTTGGATAATCAGATTAAAATGCAAAATCTTCCTTCAGTTTTGACTTTTGCACCTTAGCCAGAAATCTCCTCCTTTTTCCCACTATTCAGCAACTGGAGCTACTCTCCATCTTTCATTTCTAAAAGGAAGGCAAATTCTTACGGGAAAATCCAGTCCATAAAATCCTTATCCAGTCAGGTGGCTCTTTTACTTGATGGACAAAATGTCATCGTGGAACAGTAGTCTTGAAGAACTCTATTTGAATGTACCATCACTTTTTTTTTGGAATAGTTACAACACTACTTGACAATTGTGCAAGGGAAACTCGCCGCTTGTGGGCACACATTCAAATTTTATGAGTGTTTTGAAATTCCTCTGTCTGTGGATAGATCAAATAGCCAAAAAGCAACTCTCTCCATTTCAAAGCATCCTTTATTATGTAGCTCTCATTTTTTCTTGATTTGGGTAGGTTTTGACTTTGGAGAGAACATTCAGGAAACCAGAACAAATAATGTTCAGGGCACAGTCAATTAGATGTACAGTTTAAAACAGCTTAGCATTCAGTGTTTTTGTCTGATTGTGTGATTTTTCAGCCACTTCAAATATGAAGACGTAGACCAGGGCTTTCCAAACTTTTCCCGTGGCGACACACCAATGGCAGTGCGCGAGAAAACCCGGAAGCGCTGCTGCCGTAGTGCTTTCGGGTTTTTGCGCCGCGGCGGCGCTTCAGGGTTTTCGCACGCCGCCGCGGAGGTGGCAACGGCACTTCAGGGTTTTCATGCGCCGCCGCAGTGCTTTCAGATTTTCGCGCATGGCGGCAGCGGTGTCCTAGTGTGCCATGTGAAAACCCAGAAGTGCTGATGGCCCGCCGCTGCCCTGTGTGCAGCGGCGCGTGGCGGTGGCGGCACACCATCAGCGCTTCTGGGTTTTGACACGACACACCTGGGCCCTGCAGGCGACACAGTATTGTGTCGCGACACACAGTTTGGAAAGCTATGATGTAGACAGTCTGTTGTCCATCCGTACAAATGTACCTATAGAAAGCCCTCTGCCCCACCTGATTTTTTTAACAATACAGCACCAGCCTCTAGCATCATCAAGCGATTGGAAACAACCTCAGCAATTTTCCTTCTTGTAAATAGTTGTTTTGTAATGGAACAAAGTCTTCCCATGGCAGCCATTTTGTGAGAGCATCCACAAACATGCTATCAAAATTCCCCCTGCCAATGAATTGCCTACTCCTGGTGTAAATCAGCAGATTGTTAATTCTCCTGTCATTTGGAGGTAGAATTACGTATTACAAGGAATGGAGATTTCTGTTTAGGTTTGCAGCCTAGAGGCAGTTCCCTTCCTCTGGAAATGTCTAGTCCAGCTTTCACCAACCTGATGTGTCCAGATGTTCTGAGGCTCAATTTCCACAACATCAACCCAGCATTTTGAAAATTGCAATGCCAACATAAGTGCAAGGGAATGGTACTGGGGTGGCAAACCCAACATGACTCAGAAAACCTGCCTTGCCCCAATCTTAGTTTGGGGAGAACTTCATCTACACAGCTTCTATTTTTGACTAGCACTCCTCTTTTCCCTATTGCTTCTCTAGATCCAGAAGTTCTCCATTCTTACTGTTTAGGGATTAGGGATGAGTTTACCTTTCTCACACGCAAGGACATTTTCATCTTGAACTGTTGCACGTTTTTCTCAGATGTGTGGAAAGGTATTTTAGTTTCCCCGTCTCCTCTTTTTCTGTTTTTGTTTAAGAGAGAAAGAAAAGGGGGGGGGGGAATCTTGAAAGAGGAAGCAAAACAGGAAGTTTCTAACATTGCTAGTACTTCTGCCACCTTAAAAACACAGCTGTTGCGGTCTTATAAATTTGTGTGTGTGTGTGTGTGTATGTATATGTATATATATGTATGTGTGTGTATGTATGTATGTATGTATGTATGTATGTATGTATGTATGTATATATTGATATCACCGCCCATCTCCCCCAAAAGGAGATTGCTCTGTATCTCCTGGAGGACAAGCATAAACCATCACAGACTCTGCTGCTTTACATTCAGCACTTGGAAATGCTAATTAGCCAAGATATGAGAGAGAGAGAAAAAAATCTTCAGTGCCTGCATGTGTTGTTTCCCCAGTGTTGTTTCTTTCTTTCTTTTGGGTAACTTAAATCTCCCAAGAGAGGCCAGCCATGACATCTCCAGTGCCTGAAGGGTTAATATACTCTTTGAGGAAGCTCAGAAGAAGCAGCTCTTCCTTCTCCCCTCCCCTCTGCCTTCTCTTGCTCAACTTGTTTCTGACTTCCTTTTATGACAGCAGACTGAGCAGCTGAACAGGATCCGTGCTTGGGGTTTATTTTATCTCTAAGGTGATGGATGGATAGGTGTTGGGCAGATTCTCTTGCACAGACATTGGGCAGCATGTCCGTCAAATGGCATCGATTTTCCAACGTGCCCCTCATAACAGTGAAACTGATGGGACATTTCCACACGGAGGTAAACTTCTATCTTGGCTTGGGTGCTGAGGATTGATGGGGGCAGCCCAGTGGTGGTCAGGAAAGGCCTGGTTGATTAGTCTGGAGTGCGTCAGTTGGGGCTAAGATGTTGGTGGCAAGTCTAGGCTGGACCATCCCATCCAACCTATCTTCCACCCTTGCTTTTCATTCCAGTTTGGCATAAGCTGTTCTATCTTTACTCAGTTTGGAGAAGATTCATTTATATATGTTCCCTATATATAAAAAATATGGTTTATTAAAATCCGAAGTATATGGGACTGTGGTTCCCCCCCCCTTTGTAGTTGGTTGTACTTTTTACACCCATGAAGTACCATTTCCTGTTTTCTGACTGAATCTGCTTGTGATATCTCTGTGTCTTTCTAATCAGACTAGTCAAATCAAAACAATTAGGTGATGTTTCCCCTCAAAACAGGATAAGCTTTCTTCAGAAATGCCAGTGGTAAAATAAGACCCTTTTACTGGACAGAAGGATGCCTAAAGAACTTAAAATAAGTTTGTCGAGTCACACCATTTTCTTGAGCGAGAGGGTTAAGAGTCAAATGAAGCAGCCAAGTGTTTTTATGCATTTAGAAATCAAAAGGAAGTGATAGATTTAATATGCTTTGCATTCACACAGCCTTGTTCTCAAAGCATTGCAATTTACTTCTTATATTAATAAACCTTCTGTTCTCCTTGTCAGACTGCGCTGATTATCATTCTCATTATTATTTATTAGATTTTTAAGCTACCCAATTATCAGAGGTCTCTGAGTGGTTGACAGAGTTACTTAGGTTTAACAAAGAATTTGTTAAAACATAGAAACACTAGTATCCTAGTATAATGCAGACATTTGAAATAAAGTAAAAAAACAAACAAAACCCCCTAATTGAGAGTGAATATTTAGCATGCTTTTCCTGCTTTGTTCATGAGGCACATTCTTATTTATTTATGTGCTTAATTACTTTATTTATTCAATTTGTATGGCTGCCCATCTCAGCAAGTGACTCTGGGTGGCAACAATCTTAAAATAAATTAAAAACAAATTTCCATCAAAAATACAAAAATTAAAATTCACAGCAGCCGAGGAAGATGTCACAATCGATGGTTGTTAGTACAGCCAGGAGATAGGACCCCAGGCCTTTCTGTTAAAAAAAGCTAAAATATATATACTCTAAAAGTTTGAAAGGGAAGGGGAAAAGTGGTAGGTGGAGCACAAGCATGGGTTTCATAAGTGGGAGGACATTATTGAAGAGGTCTTTCTCATGCATCATCTTGGAAGATGAGTCGAGAGAGAAATTGAGTAAGTTTCCCATCTGAATGCAGCCTTAGAACTCTCTGTGTTTCTCAATATGCATATACCACTTTCCAAATATGCACTTTTCCAAACCATGATGATTTTGTTCAACTAAAGAAACACCGCATAAAGGAAAATTGTGCATTAAAATATGCACGTTAGTGAAAGTGATGGTCAAAAATGCACTATGTTAGGGGAAGGCTGTCTGCGATTGTGCATTTCTGAGGTAAAGTTGCATGCAAAAATCCTTGCTGGTGGTTGTGGGTAGAAATATTTTCATGCCACTTCTTGGAAAAAAAGAAATGTCCAAGATGATATGGGAACAGGCCCAACCAAATTTAAGAATAGAAGCAAAAAAAATGGAGAGAAGCAAAAACTGGAGGATCCAACCTAAAAAGTACTGTATCTCTGAAGATTATCTCAGGGCCTGGGATATTTCATAAGCTGTTTTTAGATATCGGAATCCCAGACCTTTGACTTGTCCCTGGGATGTTGAGAATATGTTACGGGCATTATCCCAAAATGGTTGCCATCATAAGACATGGGCCAATCGCAAAACACCTCAGAAGGCAACTGAAGTGGCAGATGTCTACCACTTTATTTTTCATTTTCATGTTTCAGGTCACATCAATTAAACTGTTATCTGATGGCACCCAGGAAGCGGGCCTTCTCTGTCATGGTGCCTGCTCTCTGGAACAACTTTCCCCCTGAAATTCATATGGCTCTCACCCTAACCCACGAGCACTTAAAACCTGGGTCTTCCCCCAGGTCTTCTGTTGAGTGGGGACAGACCTCTTGTGGAATGATTGGTCTATTAGATGTTTTAATTTGTTTTTCCTGGACTTTTTCCTTTTTAGGCTATATATATTGCTGTTACTTATTGTTGTGATTTTGTAAGCTGCCCATTTGTGATAGCATCAATGAGGATCCCAGAGAGAGAGAGAGAGTTGGAAATACAGGCTATGATTAAGACTAGGGTTTTGCCTCACAGCATGCTGACTTCTTATTCACTGTTTTAAATGAAAATGATCAAAAAACAAACATTATTAGGGAAGACAGGGAGCTTGATAGGGACCAAGCAAACATTGGGCACTCAGGTACTAAATTGTAGTGTAGTTATAGTTTAACACATTGTATGAACCCAGTGATTGACAGATGTCAGCTATAGTTAAGGACTTACAATCATGTGTCAATCCTGCCAGTTATAGCTTAGTCAACAAGTCCATGGTTTAGTACTATGTATGAAGGAATGTAATTCAGGGCTGAGGGTTTTTTTTTTAAATGTCCAATTTTGTGCTTTAGTCACTAAGCTGTGTGTATTAATTGGGAAACAATTGGGCTGTTGAATGTTTTCTCAAGCGTGCCTAAAGTCTCAATAGATGAAACATGTCGCTCTAAGTTATATAGGTTTTAGGCCCCCTTTCAATATCATGCTGATTTTGCTGGCTGGAATTTCATTTTATGGAAGGCAACATTTGGTCATGTACGTTCTACCATTAGTGGTCTGTCTGTGGGCATTTCCATTGGGAGAACTAGGCTGAAGGTGCTTAAGTTAGGAGGAGGATAGCTTTGAGGTGAACGTTTCTCAAAGTCTCTCATGAAGGCTATGAAGAATTCTTTTCCCTGTAGTATCAAAGACAGCTTGTAAGAGGGAGAAACAAGTGCTATTTTTGAAATATACGTTGTTGGTCCTTTGAATATCTCTATTACTGACTATTCTCCGTCAAACTACTGCTTCAACTCTGTCATTTCTAGAGGAGAAATGACACTCATCCTTCACTCATCGCAGCCTCTGTTGAATGACTCTTGCATAATTGGTAGGGGGTGTGAGTTTCAGTGGTTTCTAGCTAAGAAACAGTGCCAGTTTCAAATCTGCTTAACTAAGTTATTTCCAGCTATTCTCAGCCTTATTGCCCCATCCAGCTATTCTCACTTGCTGTCTGCTTCAGTTGCTCTTCCGAGTAACCATGGCTTTAGAGGCAGGAGACTTGGGAATGCTAGGAAAACAATTGCACGCAAGAGTTACAATAGAGCGGATGTTAAGCAGCCCAAGCCTTGCTATGTTGACTTGATAAAGCCCATGAAATTTCATGAGGCTTATTCCTTGCTAAGCACGCTTAAAAGAAACACTGCAGCTTTAGACTGGTCCATTGCAACACTGCTGGTGTGTGTGTGTGTGTGTGTTTCATTTTGGAATGCATGCCAGGAAGGCCAATAAGACTGCCCTGAGGGGCTACAGCAAAAGTTAGAGGTATGTGCTCAGCTTCTGCCTGAATTCACACACAGAGAGAGAGAGACAGTTCTACATACCATCTTACTTGTATTTGCATGTATCACCCAGGGGACTCAGAGCCTTTCCTCGTGATCAGAATTGCAAAAGCTGTCATCTCCATCTTTTATCCTTAACTATCTTGATATTAACCGTGTGGCTGCTGTTTTCACCATTTAGTAAATGAAAAACTAGAAAGCCAGTCTGGTGTAGTGGTTAAAGACAGCAGGCTAGAAACCAGGAGACCGTGAGTTCTAGTCCCGCCTTTTTTGTTCTGTGGTCTTGGGCCACTCATCCTTGCTCAGCCCTAGGAAGAAGCAAGCAAGGGCAAACCACTTCTGAAATCTTGCCAAGAAAACTGCAGGGACTCAACCCTGACTTGAAGCCCCCCCCCCCCAAAAAAAAAAAAGAAAGTGGTGTCAGTGATTGATAAGGAAGAGCAGGCAGTCGATTAGGTTCCTGCTGTAACTGATCATTTTCATAATTCCCATGCAAATTGGAGGGGGATCCTAAGCAAAGTGTTGTCTTGAAGCTCTTTCCTTTTTTAGAGGGCTAACCTGACCAGGGGCGTGGTGGCTCAGTGGGTAAGACACCAGGCTTGTCGAGGTTCAAATCCCTAGCCCCGTGTGACGGAGTGAGCTCCCGCACTCGCCCCAGCTCTTGCCAACCTAGCAATTCTAAAGCATGCAAATGCAAGTAGATTAATAGGTACCACTTTGGTGGGTAGGTAACAGCGTTCCGCGCACGTCATGCTGGCCACATGACCGTGGAAGCGTCTTCAGACAACGCTGGCTCTTCGGCTAACAAATGGAGATGAGCACCGGCCCCTAGAGTCAGACACGACTGCACAAATGTGCGGGGGGAACCTTTACCTTTAACCTGACCAGGACATGACCATACAAATAAGGGGAGCAGAATAAGTTGATTGACTTCGAACCTTCCATTTGTCCAAAGTTGTACCTTGAACCTCCTGAGGAACTCCAGAAATCCCATGACTTGGAAACCACAGACTGAGATGGGTTGAAGGAGGGCCCCTGGGCCATCTTTAGGCGAATCTTACCCTCTCCAATACTTCCAGGATTACCTGCCAACCTGACCATTAGCTGAGCTGCATAGGAATTTTAAAAGTTGCAATGCCAGCCCACCTGGAGATGAAAGCCTCTTTCAGGAGGAGGTTGCACTGGAGGGCTTGTTTTCAGTTCAGTGCTCATGTATATATGCTCCTGTGATGAATATTATTTGCAAGGGGGTGTTTGCATAATTAGTGGTTGCAATGAACTAGTTATTTTGAATCAGTTAACTAGCAATGACAGCCAGGACTCCTCCTTGACCTGGATATTTTGAGGAGGATCATGACACATTTTTGCTTTTATTGGGAAAAGCAAGTTTACAACATGGAAAACAATGCTACCATATATATAGCATCCTCAGACAGCATTCTTATTCATTCTAATCAAGCTGGTGTTTTTCTTGAAGTTCCACCTTCCTTTATCTGTTGATCACATTATCACATTACCTTCACACTTTCTAAGAAACTTTCTTTCCAGTGAGTTTTGTTTTAACTGGGGAGGTAGATGTCTACCCCTTTACTGAGGCAAAACTTTGAATGAAAGAGAAATTTAGAGGACTTGAGGGGCTACATTGTTTTGGATGCTATAGCTTTAAGAGTGTGCAGGAGGAAAGCCAAGGTGAGCTTTATAATTCTTCATGACTCCAACCTCAAAATATTAAATTTGCAGAACCCACATTTCTGTAGAGCCCAGTTCTCACACCAAAGTAGAACAATCACTTCTGGAAGTATATAAACTCAGTGATAGAACTCATGGTTTGAACCCTAGGTTCCTTCTTAAGGGTTGGAAAAATTTCTGTCTGAAAACCTGGGTATCTGCTGCCAGTCAAGGTTCTAAGCTACATAGAACAGTGTTCTGACTCAGGATAAGAAAATTTCTTATGTTCCTACATATTGATGGCCTAGGTCATGAGGACTGATTCAAGGCAAGGTAAGCATTGCCCTAGGTGTCTGCAGTCAATGCATTGGTGAACATTAGGTTGGAGGACAACTGCCTGCATCTTTGGCATATGGAACTCATCTCTTGATGATGTTGTCCCTGAATACATTCTATCTTGCACATGAAGGAACATTTTTTACAGAAAAAGAAGCATTTTATGTTATGAGTGTCCTCCTTCCCCTCCTCTTTTTTTAGGAGAAGGAGAGAGATAAAGAGAAACTGAAGGAGCGGGACAGAGACTCCAAGGAAAAAGACAAGGATAACAAGATGCTAAATGGCCATCTCTTCAGTGCCATCCCAACAGTGGGGCCCATCAGTTGCTACCACTGTCTTAAGCCCTTCAACAAGGATTCATTCGCCTGTGCAAGTGAGTGACTTTTTTTCTGCTTTGTGCACCAGAAAGGATAGGTAACAGAATAAGATTCTGATAACAAGTAGGTGTATGAAATTATCAGCACTGGTTGCCCTTTTAATCCCCAGGAAAGATTACAGTGGTGGGAGAATCTTGAACAATGGTGGATCACCTTGAACATACCTATTTCAAAGTATTATATTTGGGTCTCTCCTCTTCTCCTTGCACTGTTTTCAAGATTAGCAACTTATGGAAGTTCCCTACCCTGCTAAACACAGTGGGAAAAGGTTCAGGGCCACTGGCCAGGGATGATGAGAGTTGTGGTCCAAGAACTTCTGGAGGACTACAACTTCCTGATCTTGGCTCTATACTATTATCTCAGCAATTCTCTGAGTTACTGTAGGTTAGGTCAAAAGATAATGAGTTTTCCAAGGTCATTTAGTGAGTGTCTGAGTGGGTTCTAGCTTGGTACTTCTAATCATTTTACTATGCTATCTGATCCTAATTAAGTGGTTCTTTGTATAAACCTAGGATTTGGGATTATTGAACCGAAGTCTCTGCCCTAACAGGACCACCACTGAAGACCCCACCCTCCTTCATTGTAAACTTAGATTCTTTTAATATAATTGCAGGGCCTAGTCCAGGCACCAGGAAGCAACATTGACTCAAAGGCACTATTTATATTTATATTATTTATATTTATATTTATATTTATATTTATATTTATATTTATATTCATATTTATATTTATATTTATATTATTTATATTTATTTATATTTATACATTTTACACACACCAAAGTGGGTGCTGCCATCTTAATTTTCCCAGAATGCTTCTGGGCCCTGTTGTGTGACTCTTTCATTTGGTTAATGGATATCACATTAGATTTAGCTTCTGTCAGTTTTCATCCAAGCTTATATCAACATTCTCATTTTGGTTTTCTTACTGTGGTTTAGCAGAGTGTGTTGGTTGATGTAATTTCTCTCAGACGTAGTGTTCATTTTTAGTGCTTTTCCTCTGGTTTGGAAATTTAATCCTTTAATCAATATATTGATTGATTCATTCATTCATATGATCAGACAGTGTTCAGTTTCTTTCAGATTATATTTTTGGTGATAATGAAAAAAATATAAACTACTATCAAGTCTAGAAGTTGTCCCAAATGAATTCCATTCCATTCATAGTATATAGTGAATTCATATTCATATACTTCCATTCATAGTATAGTAAAATACACTTGACGTTGTTGTTGTTATTGCCAGTAGTGCATTTCTCCAGCTGATTTCTGGGGCAAATCAGTGTGTACAGGGAGGATGTAGGAAGTTCCTTGTACAGTCTTTTAAAATCAAAGAATTCTGACCTTTCCTGGTTATTACAGAAGTTATCATTTGAATTCTTAAATGGAATATATATAGATTCAGGTGAGGTGATGAGTCTATATGTGTGTTGTGTCTGGATAACTGGTAATGACTCAGTTCAGTATTTCCTTCCACATGTGCCACTCCAGATTTAAAAACCTGAAACTGAATCATGTGATCTTCAAGGGGAAATTCCTGCTTTGGGAACCTGAACTTGCCAGTTTATAGGTATTGACTAAGGTGAAAACATGAGTGAGCGTTAAAGGTCAACCTATCACAGGTTGTCGTGTTACCCAACCAATTGACTGTAGGAAGATTCCAGTGCCATTTGCTTTCCTCCTGACAGGAATACCCGTCTGCTGCCCCACACAAAGAATGGGGTGGAGAGCCCTTCGATGGTACGAGTTGAAATGTTGGTTGAGGTGCTTGTTGACTAATTGGTGCAAAGCTTGGAGAAGGAGTTGAAGATATAGACTAGGGTTACCTATGTAAATAGCCACGAAGAAGAGGGCAGCCACTGGAAACTAGACAAAAAAGGGGAAGGAAATCTTTTACTGCATAAAAGTTCAATGTGTTTTGAATGAAATCCTTTATCAAGGGTATAACATAAGCTGGCTGATTTCCACCAATACTTAGGTCAGAGCTTTCCAAACTGTGTGTCAGGACACATTAGTGTGTATGCTGCAGTGTCTGGGTGTGTCGTGGCTGCTGCTGCCTCCGAGCCCTGCCAGGATTCCACGCAGGTCCTAGTGCCTGCCTTGTGCCTGGCTGCCTCCAAACCTGCCCTGCCCGGATTCCACCCAGGTCCTAGTGCCTGCCTTGTGCCTTGCTGCCTCCAAACCTGCTGTGATTCCACGCAGGTCCTAGTGCCTGCCTTGTGCCCTGCTGTAAG
Source organism: Charina bottae (assembly GCA_023362775.1). NCBI lineage: Eukaryota > Metazoa > Chordata > Lepidosauria > Squamata > Charinaidae > Charina > Charina bottae. The sequence goes on from JALMGJ010000010.1 coordinate 9,963,427, forward strand.
AGTGTGTCACGAAATGATGCCCTGCTGTAAGAGTGTGTCGCGAAATGATGCATGTCTAAAAAGTGTGTCACCAACATGAAAAGTTTGGAAAGCTCTGACTTAGGTATTTCCTTCCTCCCTTTTGTCCGGCTAGTGCATATTACAGCTTCTGTGAACACTCGCCCTTTCTGTGCTGCTCAACGTAACCATTTTGCATGAAACAACCTCACACGCACCCCAAACAGGGGCCAAATATTTCAACACTGTCTTTGCCATTCTGTCCTTGGAAAAGAAGCCTGACTCTGCATCCTAAAGAGGTTGCCTAATCCAGCTGCATAATGGTGTGACTCAAACCGGACTTGTTCTTGTGTTCTCTATCAGATGAAAGGGAGCTACAAATATCACAGCTTTGTAGATTGCCTGGGTTTGTACTTGGGAAAAACTGTAGGAAGAGGTCTGAGAAGCAGTCGATTTGATTTGGAACCCATTTCCATTGATCTTCATTGCTACAGCTGTCAGCATTTCCAAATGGATGTTTTGGGAAGGAGAGAGGGGGTTGCTTACGACTTTTAGATAAGCCCCTTCCTTCCCCTTACCTCTTTTTTTACTCTGGATGCAAGAGCTGGCCATTGTCTGTTTCGAAAGAAAATTCTCAGTGGGAATCTTGTCAAGAATGAATGGCAGTAGCTAATAATTCATGCGGTGGGTTTTTAAGCTCTGGCTCAAAGGAAGTCCAGGAAAAAGAGCTATTTCTAGCTGGCTTTATCGTTATTTGCGTCAGAAGAAATTGCAATTATGAATGAGACACATTTAATGGGAATATGAAGCAGACCCTGTATGACAGCTAACCTTCCACTTGGCTGCACATTAAGGTGTGTTCTTTGTTTTCCACAGATTGTAGTGCCATTGTCCATAAAAGCTGCAAAGAGAGTGTGGCTGCTTGTGCCAAGGTCAAAATGAAAGTAAGGATCCTTCTGTTTTTTTTTCTTCAACATAATCCCATCTATGGATATGTGCATCTATCTGAAATTGTATGATTGCAACTTGGGAAGGAAAAAATCTCCACTTTTCATATGTGCAGGCTCATTGAGGCTCTGAAACATCTCTAGTTTGTTGTTGTTTTCTTTAAAATAAATTTCAAGCCGCCTTGGTTGCAGGAAAAAGAAAGAAAGAAAGCTTCTGTTTCATTGTGGCTAGGACTTCCAGTAGATCAAGGTTAGGTGGAGGGAATCCTGTGTTTTATTCCATCTTGAGATGCAATAATAATCCTATTATTGCTATTTTATTGGTGATATCATTCTGTCCAAATTCAATTGGTAGCTGCTTTGTGGGTTCATTGTGATTATGGCCACAGGCAGGAGTAGGGAGATAAGCAAATTTATTTTTCTTTATTCCATTTGTGCCTATGGGGCTTTTAACCAGCTCTCCATGTTGCAACCAGTTACCGGAACTGTCCAGCTTTGATTCCTCCTCTTTGTGACAGTGATTTATTTGCATAAATCCTCTATGTAACTGCCAGTATCAGTAGATCGAATGTTGTATTGGATGCCCTGAGATCAAGGCTTTCCTGAAGGACTGCACCATTTTTGAATGCGCTTAGGAGATTTATTTAAAAGCCTTCCAGAAATTCCTGGTATGTTGAAGGCTAGAAACATTTATATTGCAGAAAGATTTTTTTAAAATGCAAGGAGAGTTTATCTACGGCCACTTAAAACAATTTCCTATCTGTGTTGAGATTGTATAATTGTGTGAGAACTTCAGTACTTTGACCCCTAGAACATTTAAAAGGATTTTTCTTCTAAGTGGGATTGGGATGAAAATATTCAATGCACATGTTTTGAGTTCTCATACATGAGTCTGATTGACTTTCTCTTTGTGTTTGTGGCATGAAACCAGTCATTGTGATTTGTAAACCGTGGTTGATGATATCTTAATTTGTTACATAAGCCCAGCCAAACCACCCTGAAACCATAGCTTAGCATGATGTGTGAGTGGAATTTATATTATAACAACCTTGTTCTAATTATATCTAAGAAAGGCTGAAATTCATTCTTTTTCCTTTTCTACTTCAGCTCCAGAAAACCTCAGGTGGTCTTCAGCCTCATGATACTTCATCATTGCCCACAGTAATTATGAGAAGTAAGAGTGAGTAGCTTTTTTTCCCACTTGGTGCAAGTTTCCCAAAGCTTGTAATTTTGTTCTGTGCCCAGCTAGTCTTGATAGTCATGATCTATTAAATGCGGATGTTTAAAAACAACTGGGAAAAAAGAGCATGTTTGTTAGTTAAGCCAACAGATCTTGACTTTCCATTCAGAAGAGTTCTTGCAGACCTTGCTGATACAGTGCAGAAGTCAAGATTTAACCAAAACTGATTTATTTCTCCATACCCATGACCATTTTTTGAATGCTGCTCTAATTCATGTTATGGAATTATGAATTAGGAAGAATGTGACCCATTGCTATTTTTAAAAAAAAACCCAGAAAGGAGGCCTTTTTGGTACCTTCTATATCTCAGTTTCACACAGGACTATGAGTGGTCAACTTTGCTGGATTCACACGTTGCATTATTGCATTACAGCACATGGGTAGTTTAACCATAATTTTTTGAATAAGCCACAGTTACCTAGGGTTGTAGAAAAAGCTAAGCGAAAACCAGACAAACCACATAATGAATTAGTGCTATGAACCTAGCACTATCACATTTTGTGAATCACTGCCTGAAATTTTTGCTCAGTGTAATTTCATTGCTGTCAGATAATTCTCAGGATCTGATAGGTGCTGTGGACAAACAGCTACATCTCAAAACAAATGAGACGTTATAGCTTCGCTGAGGATCTGAACTGATCAGGCTTCATGAGTTTTGGTTAAGCTACAGCTACATAGCCATTTATCTGTGATGAAGAACGCTCTGTCCTGCATGTTGAACCAATTTAATTGCTCTTATTGGCAGTGCAGTATTTCCATGGCTGATCTCAAGATGGAGGCACCTTTGTTATGGACAAAGTTAGCCCTTCATATAACCTGGCCCTGAATCATCTACAGCTCTAAGGAATGTCTGGGCATCTACCAAATCCTTGGGAGAAACAGAATAGCAATCCCACAATCTCCTTGCTGGATTAAAGCAAGTGGTTGGCTGCTAGTGGCTTAATCCAACAAGAAATTTGTATCATGCTATCTGGGTTCATGCTTCCTAATGAGACATAGTTTGTTTAACTGTGGTTCATTGAATAAGCTGTAATTGATTAGTATTATGTTTCAGCCTGAGCCATAAAACATTATTTGCCAACTACAGTAGCTACTAAGTTCACATACATGTAAACCAAAATCAAACCACTGTATGGCTTAGTTCAAGGTGAGAATCCAACCACTGAGTTTGAACTTTACTTGATGCAAAAGTAAAAGATGTTTTAGTCATCATTGCTCATTGCCCATAGCAATCACAAAACCGAAAACACATTTAAATAGATCTTTTTCATTGCCAGATCCAGCTACCATTTTGAATCTAATTGCAGAACTTGCTCCCTCCAATAAGTGATTGACCCAAATCCCATAGATCAGTCTTCCCCAGCCCTGGATCACAATTCATTCAGGTGGAATTCTGAGAATTGTAAATCAGACATCTGGAGGGCACTATACTGGAGAAACCTTTTATAGACACTGGCAACAATTTTGAGCATAAATAACTTGAAAAGAACTAAGTTTGAAGAATGATGGTCATAAATCTATTACAGCAGAGCTTTCCAAACTGTGTGTCGCGACACGTTAGTGTGTCAGCTGCAGTGTCTGGGTGTGTCCTGGCTGCTGCTGCCTCCGAGCCCTGCCAGGATTCCACGCAGGTCCTAGTGCCTGCCTTGTGCCTTGCTGCCTTCAAACCTGCTGTGATTCCGCGCAGGTCCTAGTGCCCTGCTGTAAGAGTGTGTCGCGAAATGATGCATGTCTAAAAAGTGTGTCACCAACATGAAAAGTTTGGAAAGCTCTGTATTACAGGTATGGGGACTTGGCCTATTTTATTTAGAATGGAACTTGCCAGATGTTGTTATAGATCAGCAGTGAACCTATAGACATGGAGCTGTTTAGATTTTGCTGAACTACAGCTCTGAGCAGTCCCCACCAAAGTGGCCAAAGGGGTTAGGAGTTCTATCTCAGGAACCACAAGACTACAAGAACCCCATTGCAGATTCTTAAAGTTAGAAAGCACCTGTCCAAAAATGTTATTGTACCAGTACACTCCTCCTGCATTTTAAGTACTTCAGAAACCTTCTTAGCTTGGCAGATATTTATGGATTTATTGTACGCTTCTCCTACCCAATAACACCACTTCAACTATTCCAAATACTGAGTTGAACCTGATGTCACACTAAACCTCTTGCTGTATCTGTTGATGTTTTTCCTGCAGGTTCTCAGCCAAAAGAGCGACCCAGATCAGCTATTCTGGCTCCTGATGAGAACACGGCGACTTCAGTGTTCAATAGTAGGCGATCACAGCAGAACCTGACCCTTTCAAAGAGTGTCTCAATTCAAAACATTGCTGGGTAAGGGCTGGCTTGCTTGCTTTTTGGAGGGGGTCTCTATTTAACATGTACACATGTGCATGTTAAGTGATGGTGAAGATTACTCAGGTGAAGAATGTGGGAAGAAGACTCCAAACTCAGCTTTTGACTTTTCCACTTAAAAGATCTTGGATGAGAGGGTTGGGGCTAGATACGTTACTGGCCTTGCTCAGCATATGAAAGACTCCTTCCCGTGGTCAATGCATTTCCCCCTTTTTGAATGACGGTGGCTGCATTCGTATCTAAAGCTAAGCCAGAATTTGTTTTAGTGATTGATTGTTGGAGAAGCCACAAAGGCCTAGCTCATATAACATACTACTCTGTAAAACAGCAGCATCATTCAGATAAAAATGGCACTAACAACAACAACAACAACATAAAATACGCTTGCTAGACCAAGCCAACCATCTATCTAATTGAAGATTGTATAACAGAGGCCAATCAAATGCATTGAAGAAGTTCACAGATATGGACAGGAGAGTTTACTTCCACTATAGCTCACCAAGAATACTGCTAGGGTTTCAGGAGGTTGTATATAACTATCAAAAACTATTAGCTATTGATAGTCCAGCCTTCGTGAATTGTATGGTTCAATGACCATGAATTTCATAATTTAAGGTGCTGGGCTAGAAACCAGGTGACTGTGAGTTCTAGTCCCGCCTTAGACATGAAAGCCGGCTGGGTGACTTTGGGCCAGGCACTCTCTCTCAGCCCAACTCACCTCACAGGGTTGCTGTTGTGGGGAAAATAGGAGGAAGGAGTACTAGGTATGTTCGCTGCCTTGAGTTATTTATAAAAAATAATAAAGGCAGGATAAAAATTAAATAAATAAATATTATGTAACAATCAGCTTTTTTTATCAGTCTGAATCTTCCCATGTGTGATTTCGAAGGAAGACTTTGAGTTGTAAAACAGAAAGAGCTATGTAGCTCTCGAACAAAAAACTGATTCTCTTCCAAACCTGCCAGTCTAGCCTGAGCTTCTGAACATGAGAGCAGGAGAGGGACAAATGGCAGCATATGTTTTTATGCATATATGACATGTATTTTTATATTGTATTTATATTGCATTTTTTAATCTTTGTTAGCTGCCCAGAGTCACATTAGTGAGATGGACAGCTGTATCAATTGATTTAAATAAATAAAAGGTAAATTGTTGTGCCAGATATCATTAATGCATCAGTCACAAATTACATAATTGTGCTATTTGCTCAATTATGACATGATGTGTCATTTTGATGTCAATGTGGCTTGTTATGGACACACACTACTGCTTCTTAGTAGTTTACTCTGCTTTCCCTGTTTCTTGTCCTGCCAGAGTTGGAAACGATGAAAGTGTCCTTCATACATGGAAATTCCTCTCCCAATCAACAGACTCCTTGAATAAAATCAGCCGAGTGAATGAATCCATGGAGTCATTAACAGATGAAGGTAAGTGACCGTGTTGGGAAATAACAGATTTGAGTATAGGAGAAAAGCTGAAGGACATCAATAGAGAACAGAATACTTTCACACATGCTAAATTTCCTGCATGAAGAAAGCTAACTTCAAAAAAAGCTTACCATAGATCTCTTCTTATACAAGGAGAATATGGGAGAAGCCAATGATTGCTAATTCTCCAACACCATTTGGAAGGCCAGACTACAACATCTAGCATCCTTCACCAATAACCATGTTGAATGGGACTGCTTGGAGTTAATGTCCAACAATGTTTGAAAGGCTGTATATTGCTTCATTAGCTCTAGATCAGTGTTTCCCAACCTGATAGACTTCCAGTTTCCCAGCCAGCATTCCTCTTGTTTGGAACTCTGGGAACTGAAGTCCAGACACTTAGAAATAACCCAGGTAGGAAATACTGCTCTAAACTGATTCATTTGCTACATTCTGCACTATGTATAAAAGAGCTTTTAAATCTAGTTTTTTTACTGAGAAAGTAAACCCATGGCTGGGCTGCAGCATGTAAGACTACAAGAGGGATATCTTGGGCATAGCAAACTAATATGATAGAGGGAAAACTACATGAAATAATATAGAGCACATGCATTTTCATTTTAACTGATGCCAGCCTGGGACAAATGAAATGCTTAAGCATTGAGCTGGACTAGCTTGGAAGCTGATGCATTTCTTGAACTCCAGCATATTTTAGAGAATGGGATTTGGAGGGCGAGTGAACAATTCCTCTGAGCTCCTCCTCAGCTCCGGACCCTTGTATAAATTGCTTCCATAGCTTGATTATGCCAGCTTCACCAAATCGTCTTCCGATGTTCTCTTAATTTACCCAAGTAAACAAAGGCAGATAAATTACATCTTAATTACAACGCAATTACCTGAAATTACATTAATGACTCACTCTGGGAGATTTGCACAGTAATTGCGGAATTACTCAGCATTAATTACTAAGTTAGTTTTGAAAAGGTTGCGTTGTCATTGCTGTTTTAACACTGCAGGGTCAAAGGGGTTGGACCAAATTCTTTTGGGTCTATGAAAGGAGATTCCCTATGCTTGCTGCAGATGCAACCTAAACAGTGTGATAACTTCATGATGTTTGTAGCCATAGCATTCTCACAAGGTCCCAGCTCAGCGCAGGCAATCTTTTTTGTACTCGCTCAAAGTGGGAGAAAGTTTGCACTCTATTCTGCTTGACTCTCTCCTTCATGAATTATTGTCCCAAAGGGAGTGACATTTCTTAAGGCAGAAGGGGGAAATCTTTTTTCCATTGATAACTGCATTCCTTCATGGTCAAGGTAGTGGTAAGCGGGACTGAAGCAAGTAAGGAGCCAGAGTTCAAAGTGGGTGTCTCTCTGACACCCCTTTTTCTTTCCAACACCCTATTTTCTCTCACACACAAGCAGCAGACTTCAGGGAAAGGACAGAGAACTCTTGCCCAAGGTGCAAAGTAATATCTTGCAGAGAGTTTTTAATCAACAGCTGCATGTTGCCTGTAAAATAGAATTCCCTTTCTCTGTTGAGCTCAGCAGCTGAACCCCACTGGTTACTCCTCTGATCACATTACTAGAATGAAGATCCCTGTGAACGGTCCTAGTTTGGCTTGTTTCTAAATCCTAGAAACATTACATGTAAGGCCTGAAATGATCTGCAAACTAGTATTCTGAGATATTTGTGGGATAGATAGATTCTGGGACCAGGAGGCACCCAAGGCTCTTGACTTTGGATCATCATCAAAGGATTCACCAGAGACCAAAGTGCAGGGTCACCAGCTGATACTAACGTATCATATACAGAAGGCAAACTAGGTGCAAGAATCATATCACCTCTCCCTCTTCCCAGGGGCAGACATGAATGAAGGGCAGCTCATGGGAGATTTTGAAACAGACTTGAAACATCTGGAAGCTCAGTCCTGGAGTCAGGTGGTGGACAGCAAATTTCTCAAACAGCAGAAGAAAGACATTGTGAAGCGGCAAGACGTCATTTATGGTGAGTGCCAGGCAAGGAACTAAGATCCCCCGGTTTAAATACTGCAATATAGAGGCAAATCTTGTGGTTTTGTCATCTTTGTATTTTTAGCCATACCATAGTGTGGTTTGCTTGATTTCGGATAAATGTGTGTTTGAAGCCAGCCATGGTGGTTTGCAATGCATGGTTTATGGCTTAATGTTATGCATGAACCGAGTCACTGTAGCTTACTCAACAACCATGTAATGGGTTGGCTCTCCTCTTTCCTAGATTTGAGAACAGGACAGTAGGTATAGAAATGACCGAAGTCCTTCCAATGCAGATCTCGCTTACAGGAATGGGTTCTGAGATTTTTGCTAGCATTGCCCCCAATTATTCTTTCTTGAAATAACTCTTTTGAGCATCTTACTCACCAACTTTTCTACCCTCTATTCTGTTCTTTCCTGTTTTATTCTATGGTGTGACATGTGTGTTCTTGTTTTGCATTCTTTTTGGTTCCTATTGCCAGTAAATTGCTTCAGGAGTTTTCTGATGAGGTCGAGACGGTCAAACAGGCATTCAAGCAGTTCTTGAATCTTTCCCAGCCATAGAAGCCTTATTGATCAATCAAAGCCAAGAAAAGCTGTGACAGTGCTTTCCCATGCATTGGCAGAGCCTTATGCATATCTCTGATTCTCCCCTCCATGCTCCTCCTCTCCAGAACTGATGCAGACAGAGATGCACCATGTCCGGACCTTGAAGATCATGAGTGATGTCTACAGCAGAGGCATGGTGCAGGAGCTGCAATATGAGCAGCAGATGGTGGAGAAAATCTTTCCTTGCTTGGACAACTTGCTAAACATCCACAGCCAGTTTTTTCAGCGAATTCTGGAGAGAAAAAAGGAATCTCTGGCTGACAGAAGTGAGAAGAACTTTGTCATCAAGAGGATAGGGGACATCCTAGTGAACCAAGTAAGTTGTGAAAAGCTTTGCCTTGAAAGAAGTCCACCAGTTCCAGATTTCTCTTTCATTCTTCTCTGCCATTCCTCTTTCACTCTCATCTATTTGGTGAAAGAAAATTTGCTTTGGAAATGCTTTCTAAGGAGAAGGAAGTTTTGGAGAAATTCTCATGGGTGAAGTGTGGTTTTTTTGTACTTAGTGATGAAATAGCGAAAAGGCTTGTACAAAGATCTTGTTCAGTCGACTCTACAACAGATTCCCTGGCTTCCATTCAGTCTTAAGGAGGACTGTCTAACCTATTTTATTGATGGCAACCCACTTCTGTATTTTTGCCAAGAAAACTGCATGGGCATTTCCACCGAGTGACTGCTAAAGAAGACATCTTTAGCTTTTTTTCATTGTCCCCTTAGATCAGAGCTTTCCAAACTGTGTGTCTGGACATGTTAGTGTGTCGGCTGCAGTGTCTGGGTGTGTCGCGGCTGTTGCCGCCTCCAAACCTGCCCTGCCAGGATTCTGCACAGGTCCTAGTGCCTGCCTTGTGCCTTGCTGTAAGAGTGTGTCGCGAAATGATGCCCTGCTGTAAGAGGGTGTCGCGAAATGATGCATGTCTAAAAAGTGTGTCACCAACATGAAAAGTTTGGAAAGCTCTGCCTTAGATAGTTTTAATGACACAAGCAAAAGCAGAATCACAAGTGGAAGGTGGAGTTGATGCAGCACAGAACCATTGTCTCCTTTGATTAGAGGAGCAGCACAGATTCAGGGAAATCATTCCAGATAACTTTATAGCCTATTTGGATTCAGTTAAGACCCAAGAAGAATTTAAATAACCCATATATGAAATATCCAAACCTCTGCATTTGCAGAGGCATCCCACTGAAAATCTCTTTGCCCAGATGTCCACTGCCTTGCCTTTCCCAGTAGTTGGCTGTGGTGTCTCAAGCGAGCTAGGTTGGTTTTCCTCACTCCAGTTGAAGGTTTCTGATTTATCTCTTGCATCTTGCAGTTTTCTGGGGAGAACGCTGAGCGAATGAAGAAAACGTACGGGAAGTTCTGTGGGCATCACAATGAGGCAGTGAATTACTTTAAAGACCTTCATTCCAAGGAGAAAAGGTTTCAGGCGTTCATCAAAGTAAGCTGGCAGGTGCATGATGTTTTGCGAGGGTTGTGGGTGTGTCAGATAGAATGATAGGAATGAGTTAGAAACATGCCAGCTGAAGGCGGTTGTGGGTTTTCTGTGTCCTCACCAAGACTACATCACAGTCAGCCATACACTAGTAACAAAGGAGACTGAGGGTATTTGAAACAGTATGTTTGAGCTTGGAATAGGTGGTTGCAACCATCTCAGAACCATTTTGTACTCAAAATAGTTATTGAACTTGGAATTGGGTTGTTAGGGGCTGAAACACACGTCTGGGGTGGTTGGACAGCCAGTTTTGAACATGAAATACAGGGTTTTGAAGTCAACATGTTTTGATTTTGAAACATTTTGCGTATCCCTAAGGAAAACTATGGACATGATATGCGACTGATACCAAAAGGTTATTTAACAAATTTACTCTTCTCCCAAGATTTTCATTTGGTGTATATCTGTTTTGGTTTCATTTGGGTATATCTGTTTTTCTGTTTGAAAAAGACTCTGAGGAAAAGATGCAGAAATAGGAAATTGATGTTTTAGAAAGATGGGAGAACTTAGCAGCATTCGTACAATACAGATGCTTAACCTGGATTCGGAATTAAACCCTTTTCTGAGTTCACGCAGTACATTGACCAATAAACTAATCAAATGGGTTAAATTCACACAATGTGCTAAACCACAAATCCTAACTAAGATTAACATTATCCAGGCTTTGCGTGTACCAGGTGTTAACTGACCTGGTTTTACTGAACTAATATCCTGATCCATCTGGTGATTTCTCTGTCTGGATGAGCGATGAGCAATGTAGTCTTCTAGATGCTGTTGGCCTGCAATTTCCATCAGCTCTGGCCACTCTCTTGCCAACAGTGAAGGATGATGGAAGTTAACAACATCTGGAGGACCCACATTTGTGTATCTGAAATTACTAAATATTCTCTGGAGAACCTTAGACCTGCAATGTTCCTTAAGCATATTCTCAATACAAAGCCACAGATGGTGACTGTGGAATTCTATTTTCAGGTCTGTGGTCAGCTGACTAATACATAAGATACTACTCTCTATCAGGTGTTTCAAATTGCTCTCCTTTCTTTAGAAAAAAATGAGTAGCTCCGTGGTGAGGCGCTTGGGCATTCCTGAATGCATCTTGTTAGTAACACAGAGGATCACCAAATACCCTGTGTTGCTACAGAGAATACTGCAATATACCAAAGGTAGGCTTTTCTGTAGATTTTTCTGTAATCCTCCTCTAGTTGCCTTCCCTTTCTAGAACTAAAAGGCCAACATCTTGGAAGACACTGACCTTTTTTCCAATCTGGAATCCCCAGAACAGTGGCATTAATTTGATCGGGTTCATCATGATTTTATAGACCATGCTTTAAGTGTTTGAGTAATTTATTTATTTTTATTTATTCATTTAATTTTTATCCCGCCTTTATTATTTTTATAAATAACTCAAGGTGGCAAACATACCTAATACTCCTTCCTCCTTCTATTTTCCCCACAACAACAACCCTGTGAGGTGGGTTGGGCTGAGAGAGAGGGACTGGCCCAAGGTCACCCAGCTGGCTTTCATGCCTAAGGCAGGACTAGAACTCTCAGACTCCTGGTTTCTAGCCCAGCACCTTAACCATTAGACCAAACTGGCTCTTTATGTATTTATCCTTTATGTCTGCTTGCTGTGGGACTGTTGTCTTAGATTTTGTGCTCAGCTTCTGTTCACTGAAACAGTCCTTTGACAGTGTTTCCTTTCTAAAATGAAAGTACTTTAAATATATTTCAGTTTTGCTTAACTGTTCAGTTGTAGGTTTGAAAGGCTAAATAAATGCATAATGAGGTGTAAACCCTTTTCCTATGAAAAACCAGTGATCCATGGGGAGATACAGTTTGGTTGGAGTTCACAAATAGAAACATTGCAGTGTTTGCTCTTTTTGTGACATTCCATCTGTTCTTGTTTCTTTCCTACACATCCATGCATGCAAAGTGCAAGACAAAGAGAGGTCTAGCCTACTGTAGCCAAAGAGCCAGATGTGCTCAGGGTCACATGCAAAACAAACCAAATATCCTAGTGGTCTTTCACAAGACCCCTTTCTAATTCCTCCTATGGCAGATGTTTACTTAGATACAACTACTGGATACAAGAATGACATCTGGCCATCAGTGTTGCAAATCAGGGGAGGTAACTTTTTGTAGTCAAATGCTTTAGTGTGTGTATATAAACAATTTGGTGGCCAAAGACAGTGGTGTAATGATGTCACCAGAAGGGTTATGACACACACACAGAATGTGGGCTTCTGTGGAAATTGATGTGCCTATTTTTAAAACTGCATTAAGCTAGTTGGAGATGAAATTCACCCCACATAAGTAGCCATCAGCCTTGGAAATTCTGAAAATCAGAATGCAGAATCATGCTGTTGTTTGTTCATCAGTTTGTTAATGAATTTTAGTGGTGCAAACATTGCTGGTCAGTTACATGGCCTGGATCCTTCTGTTCTAAGCAAATTCTTTCCTTGGGAAGCAATCTAGAAGTTAGCAACTGGTGTGGATAAGTTGTTGGTTGGGGAAAGACAGGATAAAAAACTGGGCTGAACTAGGAGAAGTTAAATATTTGGAGGGAAAGAAGATAACAAATGGTGTTTTCTTCTGTTTAAGAAAACGATACTGAACATCAAGACTTGATGCTTTCGTTAAACCTGGTGAAGGAAGTCATAACTGCGGTCGATAGCAAAGTAAGCAACTATGAGAAGAAGATGCGCCTTAACGAGATCTACACCCGGACGGACAGCAAGTCGATCATGAGAATGAAGAGTGGGCAGATGTTTGCCAGAGAAGATCTGAGGCGCAGGAAGTTTGTCCGGGATGGGCCTGTTTCTCTCAAAAACGTGGCTGGGAGATTGAAAGGTAAGGGGTGCTTTCAGTGTGATCCCATTCATTACTGCCTTTTTGCCCTGATCCATTGGAAAGGACACGGTAGGCACTGTAAGGCCCTTTCCACATCTGCTCTGTGCAGCATCTAAGCTGGGTTGCTTTCCAGGTTGTAGAAACTGGCTGCAAATTCTTCTTGCCACATACGTATGACATGGCTTCTGAGAAATTTTCTATCTCAGATAAAATCTTAGTTGCGGGGGTGGAGGGAAAGGACAGAAGTGGTGCACTTTGCACACAGGGGGAAAATCGTTCAACTGCATTTTGCCTGGAGGGCTGGGGGAAGGTAAGTTTTGCAGGGGACTCATGAATTTCTCTCGGACAAATCCTCTTTGGTCTGAACCAAGAGCTGAAAATTGATGGTATCAAAACCTAAATGGGAAAATTGGTAGGCACCAAACTGGTGACTTCTATGAAATTCCACCCACCACTGGGTACGATTTGCAGAATGTTTTCTTTGATTTGAAGTTGTTTCAGGAAATGAAACATGAGACATTGTGAGTAAAACTGATAAATGCAGGCCTATCAGGTTTTTGTTGGCTGCTTTGACAACCTGATGTCTTGATGTTCCTTTCCTTGTCAGAGGTCCTGGCTGTTCTTCTCTCAGATGTTCTAATATTCCTCCAGGAAAAGGATCAAAAATATGTATTTGCATCCCTGGTAAGGAATTCTATACTTTTTTTTCCATTTTAAAAAAAGTTGGTGTACACTTTGGCTGCATTTGTAATGTGGTTACTTAATAAATCCATTTTCTGGATTTGGCCAAATACATCTATCCATAAAAAGAGGCAAATAGGCTAGGCTGATGTGGAAGAGCAGGCTGCTTGAACAAAGTTGCAGGCACCTGTGCTGCCTCCTTTCCCTCCTATTTGAGCCTTTTCCCCAGCGTCAGCATGGCAGAGTTGCCAGTAAAGCTGCAACTTTGACACAGGTGTGGGAGGAGATGTGTGTTTTGGAGTTCTGCAGCCACCAACAAACAGAGTACAGCAGCCAATTTGAAGTGACTGGCCCAGCAAGGTCACCAGCCGGCGTTCATGCCAAAGGCGGGACTAGAACTCTCAGTCTCCTGGTTTCTAGCCCATTGCGTTAACCGCTAGACCAAACTGGCTCTCAACTCAAGGCGGCGAACATACCAAATACTCTTTCCTCCTCCAACTTTCCCCACAACAACCCTGTGAGGTGAGTTGGGCTGAGAGAGAGTGACTGGCCCAAGGTCACCCAGCCGGCTTTCATGCCTAAGGCGGAACTAGAACTCACAGACTCCTGGTTTCTAGCCTGGAGCCTTAACCACTAGCCCAAACTGGCTCTATAGTATAGAGTATAGTGTAAACATTGTCATAGTAATGGTAATTGAATAGTAAAGGTAAAGGTTCCCCCGCACAGTCATGTCCGACTCTAGGGGCTGGTGCTCATCTCCGTTTGTTAGCCGAAGAGCCAGCATTGTCCAAAGACGCTTCCGCGGTCATGTGGCCAGCATGATGCGCACGGAACGCTGTTACCTTCCCACCAAAGTGGTACCTATTAATCTACTTGCATTTGCATGCTTTCGAATTGCTAGTTTGGCAAGAGCTGGGGCGAGTGCGGGAGCTCACTGTCACGTGGGGCTAGGGTCTCGAACCTCCAAACTTGCGACCTTCCGATCGACAAGCCTGGCGTCTTAACCGCTGAGCCATCGTGCCCCCCAATTGAATAGTAGTAGCATAGTAATTGTAATAGTAATTATCATAGTAATAGTCAGAGGTAGCAATAGAATAGAATATGGGAAGCACTCACATATCACTTTTATATGTTGTTTTTTACAAAATAAAACATCTCCCCAACCCTTATAGGGAGATATAAAGAACCCACCTGTCCAGAATCCAGTGCTTTTGTGTGTCTTTTTTTTGTGTCACTTTTTTTGTGACTTTTTGAGTCTGGGTCAATCCAGTTGGGTACGGTTTAAAAAAGAACCCATGACAGCTTGTACAACGTGTGAATATAAACACACACACACACACATACACACAAGTAACACTAACCAAACTTAGTGTGTTGCTTGCATGCAACTGCTATATATTTGACTCAGCTAAACATTTTGTGTGAACCCAGCCAATATATATAAAAATAAATTACCATGTCCAAAGCAGAATTTTCTTAGAACTTTTAATGACTGTGGCTTTACTGCTTTAATTATTCAGTCATACCAATAATTATATGGAGACAATAAAGAAACTGTTAAAATAGCCGAGCATCGTAAAATGCAAATGTCAACAGGCCTTTGATTTAAAAAAAAAAACCTTTCCACATCTATTTTGTATGATGCAGGTTTTACATCTATTTGGACTCAAATCCTCTCTAAGTCAATAAGCAAACTGGAATGTAGTTATCCTGCCATATTTCAATGCTTCAGAATTTTGTAACGCCGCTCTCTAAATCAAATAATTTTGAAGGTTGGGTTGTACGTTTGGAGCTTCCGATTGTACCACTCAACCTAACACATATACTTTTCTTCCCCTACCCACAAAAAGGATCAAAAATCCACCGTGATCTCATTGAAGAAGCTGATTGTCCGTGAAGTGGCCCATGAGGAGAAGGGCTTGTTCCTAATCAGCATGGGAGGAAAAGACCCTGAGATGGTGGAAGTCCATGCCAGCTCTAAGGAGGAGCGTAACAGCTGGATTCAAATAATCCAGGACACTATCAACACTATGTAAGGAGCTAAATAATTGTTGATGGAATGTGAGATATTGTTTGGGATGGCTTCCAATAAATGAAGGTTTGGGGGAAGATAGAACAACCTTTGTCAGTCTGATGCCCTTGGATGTCTAGGTGTCCCATCTTTTCTACTTAGCATGGAGGACGTTTGATTTCGGAAGGCTTTTTTGCAGACTTCTGAGCTAGAATAATCTAGATCAGGGCTTTCCAAAGTGCCGCCGCTGGCAACACGCCAGCAGCGGCGCGGGGGTGCGCGCGCGGGGCGGCGACATGGGAGGGTGTGAGGCAGCGCAGAGGGCGTGCGGTGGTGCGCGCATGCGCGGCGGCGACACAGGAGCGCGTGTGGCGGCACAGGGGGATGTGCGGCGGCGCACGCGTGCACGGCAGCGGCGGCAGCGGCTGCTGCTGCCACCGTGCACGCGCACACGCCGCCGCTTCCGGGTGGTGTGGCGACACACCACGCTGTGTGTGGCAACACACTTTTGTGTCGCGACACACAGTTTGGAAAGCTCTGATCTAGATGATCGCTAGATGGCAGAAGAAATTGAGTTTTCTGTGTTTCTTTACCTCCATCTATTGTTTGTCTGGATTTTTGCAGCAAGATCTGGTAATCACGGCTTTCTGCATAAAAGGTCTAGGATTTGAAACCCTGGGAAGCTGTTGCCAAACCATAGACAATCCCCTGTGAGGTGGTCCAATTATGTAAGGTGGCTTCCTATGCTTGATGTCCATTCATCAGTTTGCAACATGAATAATATTTAGGATGGGAAAGCTACTGTAAAATTTACAACTGTCTCAAGAGTTCTACGTCTTGAATATTGTTATTAAGAACTATATAGTAGACATATATTGTAGGTAGTCATACCAGAGAAGGAGACGGAACTGTGCTGACCTAGAGGGAGAGGGTGAGTTCATTATAAATGACATGTGAATGAACACTTCTCCAGCATATTTTTTCAATCTGCCTGATTCTACTACAGGGACAAAGAGGAAGATGAAGGTATCCCTAGCGAGTCAGAAGAGGAGAAGCGGGTGCTGGACACCAAGGCCAGGGAAATGAAAGGTAAAAACAAAAGGATGCCGCAATTTGAATTTTAGTCTCTTGATTCCAGCAGTTCTCTGTTTCAACACGAGATGGAGCTTCAGCCTTAGAGATTGTAAGCCCCACCAACTTTAAGTTAACATTCCATCTACTGTAATAGCTCTCTAGCTGACCTTTCCTCTTTTCCATCCCACAGAACAGCTCCACCAAAAAGACCAGCAGATCATAACCCTCTTAGAAGAAAAAGAGAAGATTTTCAGAGATATGACAGATTGCAGTGGGCATGAGGAAGGTTTGGGGGCCAGGATGCTGTTCCGGGCCAACACAGATGAGGCACCAAAAGGAGAAAGTATAATGAAGAATGTGATCAGTGAAGGTAAGCTGCTCTCTGACCCACCATGTGTCACTTGCTTTTCTGAAAGAGTCCACACTTTGATTATCTTGGACATAGTAATTCACTGAATTTCAAGGAACTAAACTGCAACAGGCTGAGAATAGAGAGTTCAAAACAGATAATCATTCAGGGAACTTCCTTCCTTCCTTCCTTCCTTCCTTCCTTCCTTCCTTCCTTCCTTCCTTCCTTCCTTCCTTCCTTCCTTCCTTCCTTCCTTCCTCCCTCCCTCCCTCCCTCCCTCCCTCCCTCCCTCCCTCCCTCCTTCCTTCCTTCCTTCCTTCCTTCCTTCCTTCCTTCCTTCCTTCCTTCCTTCCTTCCTTCCTCATATTAAAAGGGGCTAATAGATTTGTCCAATCCCTTCTTTCAGATTAGGGTACATTCCTCCTTGACCTGCTTTATTGTTGAAACTACTTTGTTGCTAAAGCAATGCCTCTGTTCTTCCTGTGTTTTTTCCCTTCACTCTTTTTGCTAACTTTTTAAATCCAACCTCTTATTGAAACTAAGTATAAGACCTTACAACTGCATTTCCATAGATTCTCTCCCTTCCTCTGATGCCCCTGTACCCTGTTCATCAAAGTTTATAATGTGAGCTGTTTTGGGTAGAGACCAATTGTTTGACCTTTCTTCCCCCCCCCCCTCTCAAGCACCCTCTCCTCCACAAACCCATAACAGTAATAATGGGTTGCCTGACTGTCTTCTGAGAAGATGCCTCTCTACATTTTTTAACCTCTTCCCTGCTCCCCAATTCAGTCCCATAGCTGAATAGAAACTGGTGATGATCAATTCAGAAATTGGCCCTTGTTATGTTAGCTGTATTTCAGCCTTTCTCAACCTGACACATGTTGGACTGCAACACGCAGGAAATTGTTTCCACATATTGGCAGAAATTTAAATTGGGGAATGCTGACACGCGTTGCAGATTTGCTGAGGTGGGGTCATACTCACGCTAGTTGGATCCTATTTGCACTTGTGGACTGCACATCGGTGTGTCAAATGAAGGATGGTGCTTGCATTCCATTGGGCCAGCTTCAAGTCATGCTCAGCCTCTGGTGACTTCATGGACACCACCATGTAGTTGACTTCCAAGTCTAGCCTACAGCCCTGGGATTTCTCTTATTCAGAGCCCAGCCACATCCAACCAACCACCTCCTTTTGGAGTGCAGCACTCTAGCATGCCACCCAAAAGCCAAGTGTGTTCTGCTCCTCAAACGTTGTGCAGCCCTGCTTTAAAATGCTGTAAGCCTCCATAGGGTTCATTGTGTTCTCTACAGCTTAGCTGCTTCTTAACATTTAAATGCTAACGTTGAGGTAAGATGAGGCTGGAGCCCAATAAGATGGTATCTGGATGTATGGGAGAGTGTTGCCCTGGGATGCAATGAGTTCTTACAGAATTTTATAGAGTTGTGATTGATTTTTATTTTGATAGTTTGAGGGGGTTTGTTGTTTTTACTGTTTTGTGCACAGCTCAGGGTTGTGAGCTCACAATATGAGCAGCTATATAAGTCTTTCTAAATACATAAATCAGCAACTGGCAGCACATTAACATGGATGGTCTTCTCATGGGGCTGTTTCTTCTTTCAGTTGAGCAATTGCAAAGTTTGGTGAGCAGGAGCCTTGGAAGTGCTCTTGGGCAGCAGATGAGCAGTCTTGTCTCAGAGCAGGAGGGAGTGGGGCCCATCTCTCTCCCCAGGAGGGCAGAGACCTTTGGAGGATTTGACAGCCACCAGATGAATGTGTATAAAGGTGAGTCTTCTCTACCTCCACCCCAGGCTCTAAGCTTTGCCCTTTTCGTTTGCAATAACTTAAGATCCCTGAAGAGGGAAAGAGGGCTTCCTCGCAGCTCTGCTTCTGCCATAATTAGTCATTCCCAGGATTCATACTTTGAACTTAGCAATCATAGATTTTATTTGTTTTGGCTTAGCCTGATGTCTGCACCCAGCCATTGTGCACAAACGATGGTTTATGGCGTACTGTGATGTGGGTCCTCCATCCCCAGGCCCTTACTTATACAAGAAACCTGATTTTTCTTTTTAGGTGGGGAGAAGGATGAAGGAGAAGAAGTGCAGGATCTTCGGAGGACAGAGTCTGACAGTGTGTTGAAGAAGGTATGGGACAGCAGAGTGTCAACAGCTTTCCATATTCAGCTTCCAGCATCTTCCATCTCATAGAGCCTTGGCTAGTAGGGAAGTATGAGCTCTTGGAAAAAGATGCAGCCAATTAAAATATCATCTGTTGTGCTGGGAGGCCCACACCCAACAGTTCCTGGGACTTATCCACCCACCATGTTTGGCTAGTGATCACCTGCCCTGCCAGGTCTACCAGTGATTCAGCCATCCTTCCCAATAACTTACTGCATTCCCACCAAACAGCATCAGTTCCTGCAAATCAGAGCTTACCAGCACATCTGCTGCTTTACAGTTTATAGAATGCATTGCACTACATCTGTGTGTTTGATTGTGAAGTTGGGGGTGAGAGGCCAAGGGCCTGAAGGCAATGGCAAGAGCAGTGACCTGAACAACAGTGTGGTCCTTCTTGCACTGAATCTGTCCCTGTGTCATTGAATCAACACCACAAGTTCTGCTGAGCTGTCTTATCATACCATTCATGGCACCCTTAATTAGTACCAACGTTCCTTGTAAATCACTCCAGCTGTTCTATGGAAGATAATACATTTTGCCTGTTAGCTGATAAATCCTTAGAAACCTCAAAAAAGGTAGCAAAAGACAGTTCAGCCATGATTGCTGTAAGAAAACTTAAGATCTGGTAGATTATTTTCATATTAGAAGGCAATTAGCTGCAGGTTTCTCTTTTTTCTCTTTTTGTTGTTAATATGTTTTGTTGTTTGGTGTTTTATACAGAATTTTGGTCTATGACCATAAATATAAATTTGAGTATCTTCAGAAAATGGTTAGGGATGGTGGGAGGTGAAGCCCAAGCTTTCAAGAATAGGTGGTTGTATATGATTTATTTGGATCCTGGCTCTCTGTCCTTAGTCTCTTTCTCATTAAGAGTATGTATGGTCTCTTCTTAGGGAGGAACAGCTAACTTGATGTTTGTGCTGAAAAGAAACAATGAGGTAAGTGTTTCTGTTCAAAGATGGCCTTTTTCTTTTGTTTACAAAGCATCTAGAACATGAGATCAGCCCCTTCTCATGTCCAGTGAAATATCTCCTCCTCTAATTTTTTTATCTTCCAGTCTGGGATCCGGTAGTTTTCTTGCTCAGTTCATTATTAGAATGGCTTTGGTTAATGTATCTTCCACTTCTTCACAGGCTTTGGGCTAATCCAGCCTTCTCCATCTGGGTATCCTCCAATTGGTTGGACCACAATACCCAGCATAATGGATGTTGTACTCCCATCTAGAGAGCATCAGTCAGGGGACAGTTGGAGAATGTGCAGGTTGTCCTTGCTGTCATTGGGTGGGAGAAGAGAAAATCCATACAACATTGAATTGGGCACACAAACTTCTGAAGATTTATGAAATTCCTAGTCCTTGAATTTGTGAAGATACAGGGGAATTGTCCCTGAAAGCTCAATGCAATCTTGCAAGGCCAGTGGAAAGTGATATTTCCCAGTGGCTGATGAAAAATCGTGCTGTTTTAGTAGTGGTAGTATAGTTTTATTTATTATGTGCTCATAGCTAAGTGCAGTACAGACTTGGAATAAAAAAAAGAATTCATAAAATAGTGAGTGAAAATCTTTATTGCAGTCAAAGATCAGTTAGTTACATAATAAAACTCAGTAATACAGTATGAAATAGGTTACATATATATGGAAAGGTACAAAACAATTATATATATATGATATATGTAATTATAATTACATAATGTAAAATAAGCCTCTAAACTAAAAGGTCCATGTATTAGTGAATTTTGAACTGATAGTCTATATAGTCATAAAAGAACTCTACTTTTAGATTAGATAAAACAAACTTACTTTGAAATATTATGTTTTCATGTAACTTTGCACCTCTCCAAATGCCATGAAAGGTAATGGTAAAGGTACCCCCCGCACATTTGTGCAGTCGTGTCCGACTCTAGGGGCCGGTGTTCATCTCTGTTTGTTAGCCAAAGAGCCAGCGTTGTCCGAAGACGCTTCCACGGTCATGTGGCTGCATGACACGCGCGGAACGCTGTTACCTACCCACCGAAGTGGTACCTATTAATCTACTTGCATTTGCATGCTTTCGAATTGCTAGGTTGGCAAGAGCTGGAGCTAGTGTGGGAGCTCACTCCGCACGCAGGGCTAGGGATTCGAACCTCCAAACTTGCAATCTTCCGATCAACAAGCCTGGCGTCTTACCCACTGAGCCACCACGCCCCCAAATGCCCCAAATGCCCCAAATGCCATACGTAAACCTAAATTCAGTGTTGTGCCCTGAAAGAGCAAGCTATGCAAAATAAGAGGTGCAGATTTGCAACAACAGACAAATTGGAGAGTTATATTTTCCCTGGTGCATAATTTTCAGGGTACTTTTTCCTGAGTGTGAAGTACACAGAATTTTGTT